>CM040423.1:157570841-158805841 GCA_022702705.1 Papilionanthe hookeriana x Papilionanthe teres
ATGAGTACTCAAATGCCGAGGATCGCCTTTTTTCACATTATAGTAGTTCCACAACTCCAGAGAATCCATCTCTATCACAGTTTATTTCAATCACATGTATCAGCAAAGTTCAAAGCAGCAATCACCGCCTCAGCCTCTACAAAAATATGAGAAGCAATAACCGGCACAGAAAACCACAACAGACAAGTATCATAATAGTTCATATACACACATCCCATACCATGAACAATTATTCCAACTATCATCCGTATTGAATTTCAAAAGGCCCTTCTCAGGTTGTTTTCCACGTAACCAAATTAGTCACAGGTTTACAATTCCAAAGAATCATAATATTGAACTTATGAAAAACCTTCAGCAAATCCAAACTAACAGATTTCTTAAACTTTTCATATCTTAGCATTTTAAAAATAAAATTTCTAATGCAAATAAAACAGGAGAACTTAAAAACCGTTTTACCAACATGCTTAATATCATTTCTTGATGTCCATAAGAACCCAAAAACACAATAGAATTAGAAGCAAAAAACAAATCACTTAGACTAAACCAAATTCTTCTTCCACTGCCTGTCAAACAATGAAAAGCCCATATTCCAAACCTTCTTAGCAAATGAGCAATTGCAAAAAAGATGCTTAACATCTTCCTCATGAATCTTACATAAAGGATACCAAGAAGGTAATCTAATGCCTTTTAGTTTCAAATATCATCTGTAGGAATAATTTTATGAAGTAATCTCCAAAATAAAAAGGATTGAGAAAGTTTCACAAATGAATTTCAAGCCCAATGCAAGTCAAGACCCCTAGAGTGAATAAGAGAATTGGCTAAAGCAAAAGAAGTAGAATTACCCAAATTACCTTTCATCTTAATACCATAAACCCCAACATTGACAGGAATTTTAGAAATTGAAAGAGAATCTTCCTTACTAACCAAATTAGCAAGTTTAAGAAGATCTCAATTATTATTAGACCACAGCTCCTTCACCATCATCATAACCTCATGAGGACCACCATATGAATCAACCAAAGGTCCATCACCCAGCCAATTTTCATACCAAAAGCTACATAAACCCTCTCTAATATCCCAACAAATAGACTTTTCAATACAATTAGAGACATTTAATATTTCTTTCCAAACAAATGAATCGGAAGGAGAACTAGTAATGGCCAAATGATGAACATTATTACGGTACTTTCTTCTCATCATATGAGCCCATAAAGACTTTTCATCTCTGAAATGCACCCAAAGTTTCATGAAACTGGTCTTCAAAGAGTCATTTAAAGATCTAAAACCTAAACCACCATATTTAGTAGGTTTACACATTTTATACCATCTCATCCAATGGATCTTATGATCCTTGCCAGCCCACAGAAACTTATTAAAAATATTCTCCACCCTATTACAATATAAGAAGGCATCTTCATGAAAAAAAGTGTATAAAGGGGAATAGAGTTAAGAATACTCTTAAGTAAAGTAATTTTTCCACCAAAAGACAAAAGGAGATTGTCCCAAGATATAATCCTTTTATGGATTTTATCAATAATTCTGCCAAAAAGATGATTCTTTCTTCAGCCTTTATCTAGATTAAAGCCCACCCAAATTAACAACAGGAAGCTCCCCTTTGGCACAACCAATAACATCCTAAATCCAGTTTTTTTTTTCTTAATAGAAATTCAATTAGAACAATAAAAAATGCATTTACTAGGATTAAACATTAATCCAGAAATAACATGGAAATGTTCCAATCCTTTCCACAATCTTTTAATAGAACTTTTATTAGCATTAGTAAAGATAATGAGATCATCAGCATATGAAAGGTGATTAATCCCAAACATCCCTTTATCAACATAATGCATGATAGGATAAGTATTAAAAAGCTTGTTAAGATATCTAGAAAGGTAATCAAAAGCCAAAATGAAAATAAAACGGGAAAGAAGATCTCCCTGTTTAATTCCATTGGAATAATTGAAGAAGCCACATTTATTGTCATTAATAAGAATACAATAGTATTTGCTCTCCAGAATCCTTTGAATAAGACAACATGAAGCATGATTAAATCCTTTGGCTTTAAATACCTCCAAAAAGAATTCTTATCTAAGAGTATCATAAGCTTTTTTAATATCCATCTTAAAGATAGTATTGCCACCTCTACCTTTTTTATCCAAATCAAGAATTAATTCTTGAGCAATGAGAGCATTCTCCCTAATAAATCTTCATTTAATAAAAGGAGATTGTTGTCTAGAAATTCGTTCAGTAAGATAAGGTTGTAATCTTCCAACCATAATTTTAGAAACAATTTTAGAGATAAAAGTGTTGAGACTAATAGGAATGAAGGCATCCCAATTTAAACCTTCTTTAGTTTTAGGGATAAGTACCAAATTAGAGGCTTTAAAATATCTGGGTAAATCAATCCCTTTGAACACTTCGTGCACAGCAAGAATAACATCCATCTTGATCTACTCCCAACACACCTTATAAAAAGCAGCAGAGAAACCACCACAGCCTTTTGACTATAGAAATCCTCCTCCACATTGGTAGTTGTAATTAACAAATCTTGCACCATCCAAGAAAGCTTGATGCTTTATTAAATCATTACTAAAATCCTCCTCTAACTTTCTCATATTCTCCTCAGCAGACAAAACTAGAGTATGAAGATTACCAAAGGTTTCCCAATCTCATTTCCTCAATTTAGCAGTCATAGACTTATGCAAAAGCCACAACCTTTTACCTTTATTGTCATGAAAATCATAAATTTAAATGTCTTTAACAAACTGGAAAAATAAATCATGAAGAGGCCTACATGTTTAGGAATCTAAATCGATAAACTCTAGAATTAGTAATCAATTTAACAGTAAGAAGAATTGGAGCATGGTTTGAGTAAATAACAGGAAAATGAGTAACAGAAGTAGTAGGAAAAGATTCCATCCATAAACTGTTAGCAGCAAATTTATCCAAACTCTCAAAAACTTTTTACCACGATACCAAATAAAGGGATTTTCAGTAAAATCAAGATAAAAAAGATCAGCCTCGAACAATATATCATTAAAATCAGTGATAAACTTTTGTGTAAGACGATTACCACCTTTTTTTTTATCCACAGAAACAATAGCATTAAAATCACATCTTGCAATCAAGTTCATTATAAATAGCTTTAAGACAATAAGATTATTCCATAAATCCAGTCAAACAGTTTTAAAGCAGCTCGTATAGATAATAGTAGCAATAAAAGAGTAAACACCAAAATTGACCCTCAAATGAATAAACTGAGCATTATTAATAATAATCTCCACATTGATAGAAGAAATCCAAAAAAATCAAATTTTATTATTCATATTAGCAAAAGAATTAAATTTTTTGAGATCATTCATGTACCGATCATTATTATTATGAGAAGCCACCACAAATTCCAGTATGTCAAAGAACTACTTTTCACTAGATTGTATACTGTTATCACACCTTAATTTGTTTTTAAATTTCTCTTCTCCAATTTAGATTTAAAAGTACTTTTTTATGCCCATCATTCAATTCGAAATCATACAATAGAATAAGCAAAAATAATAGTTAAGTAAGATTTTATCTTGACTTAATTATATTCTTCATACAATTGCCTTTGGAGCACTATTTCAAATACTCATCCTAACTCTAAAAATTGCATTATATAAATAAGTTTCCAATTTTTTTAAAAAAAGGTACCTAATTTTTGCACTTCTAAATGCAATTTCACCTAATAAAAAAACTTCCTGATAAATCAAGGAAATAAAAAAGAAAAATATGAGAAGTTTTAATTATTGATTGCTTTCTATAAAAAAATTAAAAAAATAAAAATCCACAATAGTTTAAAAAAAAATTGTTATACAGAAAGGATGTAAATGTGCATGGTTCATAAAAATTCTTCAAAATAAAAGCCCTTTGTGATTATCATGGAAAAGAAACTTATTTTAACAGTTCCGGAAAAACAAGGCTTAATGCTTTACAAATTAATGAAATGCAATAGCCTCTATGCTTCATTTATCTTTTGTTGTACAGCTGCAGACTACAGCAGGTTCTCAAGGCCAATCTAGAATCTAGAATCAGTTTTATTTTCTATTTTTCTAATCTTCCTTTTATTTTTTTTTAAATATATTTGATTAATATAATTTTTTATTTTTTATTTTTTTGTTTTCAAAATATATCTCTCATTTTTTAAAAAAGTCAAAGTAAATTTTGAGTGCTTTGAATATATCTTTTACAATAACTTCCATAAACAAAGATGTTTTCATTCAAATTGAAATATAAACATAAAAAACAAAATTATACATAATAAATAAAAGTGATCCCAAAAGCCTCTAAGAATTTTTATTGATTACTCTCCTATAGAACATATAAACCTCTAGAACGAACCTATTCCGCAGAATGCCAGAAGACATCTAGAATCCTAAACTCTACTATTTTGTACAGTTTTGAACGCTCATCGCTCATCAGAATCATTTAAATCAACTAACGAATCGATATCTGGAGTGACAACCGCTTGCTTTCTAAGCTCACCAAGAACACAATAACGCTTTTCTTTCGCATTAACTGCCACAATCTCTTCTGCAAATTCTCTATCTGCACCTGGGGAGACCTGCAACATATTTGTCGTTTTAGCTATACTTCTAAATGCAATAAAGTGGCATTTATTTATTGGTGCATACCACTCAATTCCTAGGAATTTACACATCATTTTACTTTTTATATTTTACACCACCAGACAAATTTTCCATATCACATAAAAAATACCACCACTTCACTTTTTAAAGTGTAATTCATTTTTTCAGACATAGATAAGGTGGTACGAATGTAAAAAAAATGATTAGGTGTTAGATATGTAAATACGTAGGAATTGAGTGAAAGATGAATTTCACTTTTAAAAAGTGAGATTCAACATTTCAGACATAAGTAAGGTGGTACGAATGTAATTTAGGTTAGATATGCAAATGATCCTTTATCTATTTCACTCACATCAAAGAGAACATCCCCCAACTTCATTTTAACTTTGCCGCTCTTGTAAACCAGTAACTTCCCCATCAAACCAGCTGGAAGATCTTTCAACCTGCAGCAAGCCTTACTCGATGAAGCATCGGCCGCCTTACTGCCCGGAACTTTTTCTTCATTGGGTAGTTTGAATAATGGAAGGCGAGTGGGAAATTGGAGCAACATCATCTTCTGTTCATCGCCGGTTTCCTATCAAGGAATCATCAAACAAGAGTGTAAAGAAGCTGCCAATGGTGGTGCATTGATTCAGATGTTGTATGGTGGCAGAAACAAACCATAAACCCCAACTTCTGCGCTGCATTAATTTTATTCTCATCTAAGGGCATGTGTGTCGTGCCTCCCTCACCGAACTCCAATCTATTAAGAACCTCTATAGAAAAAGAACAAAAACAGGTTGGTTGAACAAATCTACGTTGACAAGGGTTGTCATAAAATAGAGGGAAAATAGGATGGCACCTGGATTTCCCGAGTAAGGTCTCCTCCAAGGAAGGGTATTAGGATAATATGTGTGGATGTAATCCTAAAAAGGGATAATAAAATTATGTAAGTTATAGAGAGAGAGAGAGAGAGAGAGAGAGAGAGAGAGAGAGAGAGAGAAGAGAAACGTAAGGTGGGATTTATCTTCTGAATTGCTCACATATGGCTCAACATACTCCTTGTGCTGGAAAGCAGGACAAGGATCGTCTATTTTATAATTAGAAAAAAAAGAAGGGAAAATATTAGAAGCCCAAATAAATAAAAAAAAAGAACTGCAGACAGCATCAGGAGAGGTAAGTAGGGGTAGAATATGACCTTCACTTTGGGTTTTTACTTTACGTGGTTCAAATGACCTTGTTTGTGTAGATGTGCTTTGGTATCCAAATGTAACATGGACTGGGGCAGCTGAAAGCACGAAAAAGAATAATTAAAAGTGCGCAACTATTGCTGAGCAATAGAATTAGAAAGGAGAGCTTATGAAGAATCTTTAGGGTAGCATCACAACTTTCATTATCCTCAATTTTAGAATGCAATTTATATGATTTTAAATTTTAGTTAATTGAGTTTAATTTTTTTTACTTGATTATTGAATTTATTTTCTGAAAGTTGTTTAGGTCAGCCTCTCAGTTTTCCATATGCCAATGAAAATCTTCCATTCGACTGATAGTTATTGAAACTGGAACTGCAGCAAACGAAAAATCATTAAATAGCAAATCGAGTCTTGAACTAATCCAATTTTATAATACCCGTTGAAGATGTGTATATACATCCCCTCTAATACAAAAAAAATACTAATAATAATTCTTGGGAGTTTTTTCATTTGTTTTATTTTTCTGTTTATTATTAAAATATATGTTGCTATAAGAGGATATACTGCTTTATTATATATATTGCCCTTTTATTTTGTCTTTAAGCGTTGGGATCATTAGAATAAACATGCAACATATATGTAACCTTTTTATAATTTTTGCTATGGTACCAAAGCCACAGCTTTAAGACGATTTGTGTATCTTCTTCGGCGATGATCCAACTCTTTATCTTATTTCAGTATATAATGATTCATCAGTCTCCTCTTTGATGATCTTACGTGGATCCCATAAGAACCTTGTGAAAATCCCATGAAGATCCTATCTTGGCTACGATTCCATCACCTTCCATATCAACAAAGGCTGGCCCAACATCAATCTCTAGATTGCTATTACTTTTCTGTAGAATTCCATTCTAGTATTGATCCGCTCAAATCAGTAATTTTAAAAAGCTGTTAAACAACTCTTGGGTTGAACCACTTGATTCTTTTTATGCTACATAAACTCTCAATAGTTCACTACTTTTTGGAACCTCCTGAGTTTATGAGAGAATGTTAGAGCTTTTATAATAATGAGATTATCATAATGACATTACCACAACTATTTAATATGTATTGAGAATTTATAATATTTGTTATTTTAATATGTCCTAATTATGGAGGACATCCATCGTTATTCATTCTTCTTATAGCTCTTTCTTTTGATTTTATATAAGCAAGTTTTTATTAACATTAGGATCATTCAAATAAATAGTACCTCTTTTAAAATTCTCATCAGAATCACCACAAAAAATTAGTGTTAACACAACCAACATGATACCCGTATCAGCCTTATGTTCAATTCTGCATGATATTCTACTTAATTTTTCAAAATTCTCTACATCAAAATTATGATTTTAAATTTTACAGGAGAGCATTAATTAAGGAAAATACGATGAAAAAAAAGTGTAATCAAGCATTAAAAGTTGTCCGAGCGTGTTACAGCGAAAACAGCATGATTTTAAGCATAAAAAGCCTGAAGACCCAGCCTAGAACCTAGGCGCCACTCAGAGAGGCCCTAACGGGGTCCCAGCCCTGCATTTTGCCCTAGCTTGGTACCGACTCTTTAACTTATTTTGGAGCAGATTTCAAGACCCGTTAAGGGAGACTTTAAATAAGTTTTAAGGGGCATTTTGTTTGGGTTTTGGAGGCACTTTCTAGGATTTTCTAAGCAGTCATCCTCAGGAAAGCTGAAGGATAAAATTGAGATATACAAGGAACAAGAAAAAAAACACAAGAAAAGAGGAGCATAAAAAGAGCCTCTGCGGAACCAAATTACTTGTACTGCTGTATTCTACTATTTATCATATACTTAATTTCATAAATTCACAATTTCTCATTTTCTATCATAAATTAAATATCAGATCTATGGATTGATGTGACCACCCGATGCCATAGTAGAATTTGTTTTCAATTTTTCATTTGGAGTTTAAAGTTTGCATATTTAGGTGTTTCCTGACCTATTTTATTTTGTGTTTCCTGACCTATTAATTTTTATGCTACAATTTGATAATTTAAGAGATTCATACAAAATCAAGAGGCGACAAACCCACATTAGGTAAAATATTAGGGCGAGGGATTGAGGGATAGAAACTCATGCGGTTCTTTTTAAAATACAAAGAGTGTCAATGATTTTTTTTTTTTTTTATTTGAACTATCATTGGGAAACTAGTTAAATTCTATGGATGGTACAAAAACTTCAGGCTTTCAAAAGAAATATAGCAAGCACCTAGATAAATTTTTGACATAATTTGTGATAACTCCACGTTCTATTGAAACCAATCTATGAGAACATTTAAATGAAATCTAGTCCCTAAACCTCACCTTAATTGATTTTCAATTTCAAGAATTTTTAATTAGTAATTATTGTTTGTTATTTTTACTGTCATGCAGTTTTTAGTAAATGTATAGTTTTAATTGTCATTTCCTTTTCAACTATTTGAACAGTAATAAATCAATCTAATTCAGTAATTAGTATCTAAATCTCTATGATACCACTCTTCATGACTCTCTATTACTTGTTCAACTGTGTTCTATGGATAATAGCCATCTTAATGTTGTACACATCTGTCAACACACATATAGCACAATGTCAGTATTTAAAAAGCAAGGTAAATACACAGTTATTAACAACGTCCTTTACTATGTCAACTCACATAGTAGGATAGCCAACCATGATGGCCTGCCGTTTTTTATCTCCAAATTCAATATTTCTATCATTTATTTCACCTTTTTTTTTCTTTCGCAAATGGATCAAAATAGAAATCTTAATGTGACTGGCCACAAGACATACTTATCATAAAGATAAAGAATCGGAACCAACACATTGATCTTTTCCTAGATCTTGTATAGAATTGTGCATAGTATGATCCCCAAACTCATAATAAAATAAGTTAGGATACACATACAACTATACCCTAAGCTTCCAAAATTTTGAGTACCAACAATTAGGCACTAAAAAATTGAAGTATAGATGAAAATAAAAATAGGATTTATGATAAAATCATAATACTGCATATGAGGTGTACATCTTTGCAAGCAAATGCGATTAACATTAGACATATGTAGACCAAACATTGAAGCATCATAATTATTTTCTAATGCTTTGAGTCTTAACAACAAATAAATTTGATCAATCCCCAGTGAAAAAAAAACCAAATAAATTCTTTCATAGATAGCTCATGCACGCTGCAAGCAAACTGTTCACACAATTTCTTGCATGTCCCAGCAAATAAAAAAGATGAATGCAAAATTGAAAAGTGAGGCAACTGATGTAGCAAGAAAGTATTCCATTACTAAAACAAAGAAAAGGTAAACTGCCAAGAAGTTGGCCGAGACAAAAAGATGGATGAATGTTGAGATGGTATGTACGTCCTGACTTAATCCTGACTTAGACAGAGATAATATTATTTGAGCTCCCATGGGCAATGGAGGAAATAGATGGTATCGTTAATCACAATCCACAACATTTTCAGTAACCATATTTTAGGAAAGAAAATTGAAATTAACACTGCTATTACCAGACCCTAATGTCACGGACATTTAGTCCCACATCGGTTAGGTGTAGGGCCGAAAAGCAGTATATAAGTCTTGGGCTGCTCACCTTTCTAAAGAGCTCTTTTGGGAGCGTGACAAGTGGTATCAGAGCGGGGTACTGCCTGCCGGGTGTGGGGACTCTCCACGGTGTAGGGCCCTCGGTAGAGCCGATCCGTGACGAGGGCGTCACGTGATTGGGTTAGAGCCGATCCGTGACGAGGGTGTCACGTGATTGGGTGGAGGAGAATGTCACGGACATTTAGTCCCACATCGGCTAGGTGTAGGGCCGAAAAGCAGTATATAAGTCTTGGCCCTGGATGCGAAAAGTGGAGAGTTGTGTTAGGTAGTCGACAACCAACGCAAAACTTTTGTCAAAAAATCATGAAATGAATTTTTTAAATCCCTGTGTAAATATTAAAGTGTCCCTTATAAGCGATGTGCCTACACTGGTGCCCGGTTGTCGTGTCAAATAAGTAAGGGTTCCCACATTATGAACAAATACAGGCAAAAAAATTAATCTATGAAACTAATATTAGAATAAAATCTTAGAATATAAGTACTCTCACAAGTAAATTAATAAAATTAATATATATTATGGTTCATAAAAAGATAAATATCTTATGTACTTAAAAAATTAAAAGGATTGGAGAAAAGGCTAGGGAGATTGATAGCCTAGAAAAGAAACCAAAAAATCATTTTGTGGAAAAATGCAAAAGGACAAGTCGCATAAATGCTCCAATTGTCAGAAAAAAGAAACTATCGAAGAAATACATATAAAACTACAGGCAGGTAGAATTCAATTATAAAGCAAGAAATACTATGACAAAGTATGGAGCACCTTCCAGCTCAAAATATGCACAGTATCTTCCACCGACAATAGTACAAGTATGAAATCCTTTCCAGCTCAAAAGATGCACAACAATACAATTATTGACAGATGAAGGTACAATTATGGAATCCTTTCCAGCTCGAAAGATGCACTAACGATGATAATTATTGACAGATGAAGGTACAATTATGGAGCTCTTTCCAGCTCATATGATCCCGAATTAAAAAAGAGAAGAGCCGAACCTTGAGGCTATATATTTGAGATCTCTGTGTATCATTCTCTCAACTTTAGATTTTTAACTTTAAAATTCAAATGGAAGTTGCATTAAAAATTGTGCAAGTGTAATTATATATGAGTTTGAAAGATAATGTTGTAAAAATTAACATAATTGATGATAGAATAATAGTTCTAATGATTGTTGTTGATACTGAGATTTTAAATATTATAAGTGTTTATGCTCCTCAAGTAGGTTTAAATATATATTCAAAAAACAAAAATTTTGGAATTACCTGAATTAATACAAATGATACCTCTTGAAGAATGATTTTTTATTGAAGATTTAAATAGACATGTTGATAGAGTAATAGAAGATTTTAGAAATATTCATAATAATTACGATTTTGGAGTGATTAATGAAGAAGATATAACCATATTAGATTTTGCTTTAGCATATGATTTTGTTATTGTTAATATTTTATTTAAGAAAAAAGATGAGCATATTATTACTTATAATAAATCTAATAAAACACAAATTGATTATTTTCTTATGAGAAAAAAAAGATTGTTGAGAGTGTAAAGATTGTAAGGTCATTCCAAGTGAAAATTTAAGTACACAACATTGATTATTAGTTATGAATTTTAAGATGAGTTGTAAGATATGAAACATTTTCATATAATTAGATTGAGACACCAATAAGACACAAAAAAAAAATATTTTTATGAGTTAATTTTAAGATTTGGGATGTATATGAAGTTAATTCTATGTGGTATAAAGCAACAAGTACCATTAAATAAGTGGCAAAATATGTACTTGGAGAATCAAAAGAAAAAAAATGTAAATAAAAATAATTGGTGGTGGAATAATAAAGTGCAAGAAAAGATAAAATAAAAAAAGTTGTGTTATAAAAATTAGTTTATATGTAAAAGCTTAGAGAACTAGGAAAATATAAGGTGGTATGTAGGGAGTCTAAAAAAGTAATTTGTGACGTTTAAAATTCTGCTTTCAGTGATCTTCGTAATATTTAGATTTTAAAGATGACGAAAAATATATGTATAAACTAGCAAACAAAGAGAAAAGAAAAGTAAAAATTTTAATTTCAAGTAAAGTGTATTAAAGATGAAAATCAAAGTCTTTTCCTTATAAGAAGATATTCAGTATAGGTGAGTGAGATATTTTGATAAACTTTTCATTGAAGTTTCTGAAAATATGATTGAATTTAGATATCTTAATGTCATTAATAATAATAAATCATTTATTTTTATCGTCGCGTTAGTAAAAAGAAATTTGAGGAGGATTCAAAGAAAACCAAGGGTGGAAAATCAATGGAACCTGATGATATCCCAATTGAAGTGTAGAAATATTTAAGAGAGTTGGGAGTTTCTTAGCTAACTAAACTCTTTAATGTTATTTTAAGAACTAAGAAGATGTTTGTGAACAGCATGAATAGTATTTTGATCCCCATTTTTAAGAGTAAAGGTGATGCACAAGAGTGTGGAAACTATAGAGGAATTGAGTTGATATGTCATACTTTAAAATTATGGGTGAGGAAAATTGAACATAGATTAAGACGTGATACAAGATTTCTCATAATCAGCTTGGATTTATGACGAGTGAGTCTACTATGGAAGCTATACATTTAATGGGAGGTTTGATGGAGAAGTACAGAGAGAGTAAGGATGATCTACATATAATTTTCATTAACTTAGAAAAAGCTTACGATAAGTTCCAAGAGAAGTTCTTTGGAGAGTTCTAGAAAAGAAAGATGTTGATATGACTTATAGTCAAGTCATTAAAGATATATATATTAGAGTTGTTACTTGTGTTCGAACAGAAGGAGGATTGACCAAGTATTTTCCTATTTCAGTTGGATTGCATTAGAGATCAATTTTAAGCCCATATCTTTTTGTTTTAGTTATGAATGCTATTACTGGACATTTACAATAAGATGCACCTTGGTGTATGCTTTTCGTTAATGATATTCTTCTTGTCGATAAGACTAAAAAAAGAGTTCAGGAAGAACTTGAATCATGGATGTTTGCATTAGAGTCTAAAGGCCTTCGTTTAAGTAGATCTAAAAATAAATACATGGAATGCAATTTTAGTAGTAGTAGCTATAGTTACAGAGTTGTAACTATGGGTGATCAAATCATTAAAAGGTGTAGACGTTTTAGATATCTCGGGTCTATTGTTCAAAGTGATGGTGATAGATGAAGATGTTATTAGTAGAATTCAAGGTGGTTGGTTGAAGTGGAGAAATCCATCGGCCTATTGCGTGATAGAAAATTACTGCTTAGACTTAACGGAAAAATTTATATGATGGTGGTGAGACCCGCAATGTTCTATGGCGCAGAATATTGGTCTTTAAAAGAGAAGTATAAAAGAAAGCTAAGTGTTGTTGAGACGAGAATGCTTAGGTGGATGAGTGGCTTGACACTTAGAAATAAAATGTGAAATGAATATATCTGTGATAGGGTTGGTGTAGCTCTAGTGGCGAACAAGATTAGAGAGAGTCGACTTAGATGGTTTGGTCACATTAAACCTCGACCATCTGATGATCCAGTTAAGAGAGTAGATATTATAGATTCGACTTTTGTTAAGAAAGACAAAGGTAGACCTACAAAGATTTGGGCATATTATATAAAGAATGATCTTAATCTATTATTAAATGAAAATATGACACTCAATAGGATGGAATGGAGAAAAATGATTCATGTAGCCGACCCAACTTAAAAGGATACAGGCTTGTCGTTGTTGTTGTTATAAGAAATTTCTAATTTAAAATGTGGTATCATCCTTGTTGGAAATATCATAAAAAAGAAATAGATGTTGGCTAGAAGTGTTGGAGGAAATGAAAAGTATTGAACATGGATTGCGATCCAATAATCAAATAACAGGATAAACTATCGTAGGCCTTTTTTTTTTTTTTTTTGTATGAAGATTAAAATGTCTCCATTGACCGCCAAGTTTGACATCTTAAACTGAACTCAAATTGTCCATTTATATAAAAGATTGGAAATTGGGATTCATTCATGCTTCAAATAATCACCTGCAGCATATGATGCTTCAATAATTAACTTAATTTTTCTCACATACCTTGGTGTACCTAACTATAAACTTCTTTTTGACTAATCACCTTTATAGCAATAACTACATTTAGCCTTCGCATCTTCAAAAAAAGGCCCCAAATAGTACAATCCATCACCCTAGAATGAAAGGGGTGATCTCATAGTTCTCAATGTAATAATATATATATTTAGATGCTCATTATCCCATGACGGTATCCTAATGATACATCTTTAGGGAGTCGAATACAATTTGCTTACGAAAAATTGACGCAAGCATGTCAACATATCGACCTACATAAACAAAATAAAAAATACAATCTCTATGTTGCGAAAAATCTGATTTAATTATTCAGCAATGGGGATGTTCAACCTCTAAAAAAAGCTGCCATTGTTCTGCAAAAAAATAAAAAGAAAAATTCTTCAGAAAAATAAACAAAAAATATTTTAACCCTAACAAACGAACCTTTAGAAAAAGAAATAATTATTCAAATAATAAAACTAAAAACAATAAATGCTGGATCTGTAAAAAAGAGGGACATTATGCTAATAAATGTCCTCAAAGAAATAAATTAAACCATGTCACATCTGTCTCAATTATCAATGAACACGAGTTAGAACCTATCTTTAATTTCTCAGACATCGAAACCGATGAAGAATTATATCAATTATCAGAAACAGAAAATACTTTAATAGAAATGATTATTCAGATAATGAAACAGATGAATATTTATATTCCGATTAGATGGAAGAACATTATCAGATAGATATATCAAATGATGATTCAATCGAATATGAAAGACATATTACTTTATCTGAAGAAGCCTATAATAAAATACGAAAGAGAAAATTATCTTTAGGAACTAAAGACTGTTTTGATATGCCTATATTCTTATGAAAGAGATCAATACATTATAGCATCAGGCAAGGTGAACACCCTATAGATATAATTAATACAGAACGAAAAACTAAAATACCACTCTATAATCAACAAATAAAAATACAAGATTTACAAAGAATAAAAAACCGTAAAAAATACAAACAAATATTTTTTGGTGGTATCCAAATATTAATCAAAGCATATTTTAGAAAAGGAATAGATAGTTCAATTACAATTTGGATATATGATGATCGTATAATACATTCTAAAAAATGCCTAACTAGGAGTTATACAAGGAAATCTATGTTACCAAACTTTAATATTCAACTTACACGCAAATTACGCTATTAATATAAACGATAAACACCTTGATCGCTCTCTAACCTTAAGACTAAGATAGAATAAAAATCAGAGAAGGCAGTGCAGTATATAGTATTACCTATCAATCTGCTTATGCCTATAACAACCAACACAATACTGTAGCATTCAAAAGACATACAATTCCCCTTCATTTAGACCCTATTTTTTCCCACATAGGACAAACTGTTCAACCAGAAGAAATCAATGATTTAGACAATACACCCCCATCGACTAATATACACTTAAACTTTGATGAAGGATCAAGCACAAGCCAAAGATTTCCAAAACTAACATATTTAGAACATAACAATTTACAGTCAATAACACCTAGAAAATCTTTAGATCATTATAAACCCACTATTCACAGACCAAGCCTCGATATAAAAGAATATAACAACAACCAATTATTAGTTCTAGGATATTACTCCAGACAACAAATGCAAAATACTCTTAGACACAGGATCGCACAAATCGCATATAGATCAAAATTTAATTCCACAAAACCTAAAAATCTTAAAAGACAAACCATACATTTATCAAGATTACTTACAACATGTTTGTACTTACGAAACAAATATTCTTTTTGGATTTTGGGATATAAATAACTCTAGAATTGATTTTCAACATACATTTTTAACAGACGATATAAATTCCTATCGAATTTTAGTAGGGATGGATTTTCTACAACATACAATAACATTCACATACGACTATGTTAATATAGACAATTATATCATACCCAGAAATACGGTTCCATAGCTACATTAAAATAGACCTATATATCCCTACAAATGAACTTATACTCGTACACGCTCTATGCGACACAGGAAGCAACATCACTGTCTGCAAAAAATTTCTAATTCCAACACATATACCACTCCATTCACAAAATTTACTCCTTCAAACATTCAATGGAATGAGAACCATTAACCAATATTGGCTAAATCAATTACTCCACCTCCAATCAACCCTAATAAAAATAGAAAAACTATGGTGCCTCATAGACGACGGTCCCGATATAATACTAGGAAATAACTTTTTTAAATCATTTTCATCCTTCACACAAACAGAAAACTCAATAATCCTAGTCACATCTGACGGTTACTCAATTAATTGTCCAATAATACAAAACCCAAACTCTTATTTAAATCAACCAACATTTTGCAGCCATCGTGGTGATTACCCAGTAGACCAAAGTATGAGAAAGTCCTTTCCCAATCTATTTAAAAATAAATTAAGCATGAATAACATCGATTCATCCTCCTCTAAACTTGAACTTAGATCGTTTGTGAACTCCTCGTTCAAAACATTTTCAGAAAACCCATTAGAATTCTGGAAAAATGATAAACCATTTGCTACTATAGAACCCATTAACCCTACTCTTATCATTAGAGTAAAACCAATGAAATACATTTTAGAAGACAAAAACGAATTTCAAACACAAATAAATGAATTATTAAATCTTAAATTAATAGAATCTAGTAAGAGTCCACATAGCAGTCCAGCCTTCTTGGTTAAAAACCATGCCGGACAGGTTAGAGGAAAAGCAAGGTTAGTTATAAATTACAAAAAATTAAACGATAACACTAAATTTGACGGATATTATTTACCCAATAAATAAGTATTAAGTAATCTTATTAAAAATGCTAAATGGTTTTCCAAACTAGATTGTAAATGCGGATTCTAGCAAGTAAAAATGCATCTGAGATAAGCAAAGAATATACTCGCATTTAAGTATCTACGAGGACATTATCAGTGGAATGTAATGTCATTTAGTTTAAAAAACGCACCCCAAATAATATTTAGTGAAAATATCACCGAACATTTAAAATATCTATCCATACTCGCTCAAAAAGCACAAAAACATGGAATTGTACTAAGTAAAAAGAAAGCCGTATTTTTAGTGAACATTATAGAATTCCTAGGTATTATTATTAATCAAGGATCTATTGAACTACAAGAACATATTCTAACAAAAATAAGTTATTTTAAGCAGATCAATAATCAGAAAGATTTACAGTGCTTTTTACGATGTGTTAATTATGCAGAAGCATTTGTGAAAAATTTAACTGAACTAAGAGCACCATTACAGAAGCAATTAAAGAAAAATATGGCATGGAACTGGGACGAAAAAGATACTAACACCTTAAATCAAACTAAAGAAGTTTGCAAAAATTTACCAAGACTACACTTACCAATACAGAGAGATTATCTAATTATAAAAACTAATAGTACCGAAATATTATGGGGAGCCATTCTTAAAGCAAGAAGAGACAAAATAGAATTATTGTGTAGATATGCATCAGAAACATACACACAAACTGAACAAAATTATCATATCAATGAAAAAGAATTATTAGCCATTAAAAAGGCAATTAAAAAATTTGAAATACTTTTAAATGAAACATTCTTAAAACGAACAGATAATAAAACAGTCATTTCCTTTATAAAAGAAAAAATTGTAGACTCTCTACCTAATAAAAGACTCATTCGATGGCAAAGTTGGTTTTCTGCTTATAATTTTGATATATAATATATAGAAGGAAGTAAAAATACTTTGGCTGACATTTTATCTCGTGAATTATGCGAGAAATAAGCATGGAAATAGAAAATACAGATGTATTAAGCGAGAATGAAGACAAGCTCAGTCTTGAATTAAATACTTATTTAGAGACTGTGGAATTACAAATCCCGAATTAAAAAAGAGAAGAGCCGAACCTTGAGGCTATATATTTGAGATCTCTGTGTATCATTCTCTCAACTTCCAACTTCTAAATTCTCTCTCTAAGTGTAATGTGTGAAAGCCTCCGCGGCTAAATATCTTCTTCCTTGTGTCTATGTCTGTAAGTTTATTTTAATATATGTTATGTTATGCTTCCGTTATCTTATGATACTGAATTTTTATTATCATTGCTCTTATTCTCTTAGCTACGCTTTATGATAGGAAACGAATTAAAACTGTGTTTTGCGTTTTTGAAGTGGTCATAGAGGGGAATGGTAGGTTTGTTCGAACCCTTGTCATCGTTAGAAAGCCACAAGGATGAATATGACATGAACCGAAGACGTACGGATCAAACCCTAAGAGAAGCTATAGCAGTAATCTTAGCTGAATGTTGTAATTTAAAAAGACAAGAAAATAATACTGGAATTCTTAATTGGACTAATCTAAATAAAATTAGCCCACAAGGAAATTTACAAGGGGTAATTAGAATCAATGAAGTTATCTACGTGATGAGCCTTCTCCTTCGAAAATGAAATACGAGATTTAATTAATGTTCTAACTAAACATCAGTTTATGACGGGACAAGTCAATTATCCTTCTATAGATACACCAAGTACATCTAATAATCAAACTCTAAGTATACCTTCAAGTATATCATCTTTAGAGACGAATCAAGCGAGCAATAACCAGAACTCCAGTTCTTCCGTACGATATTTACCTCCTAGCATTAAACGTATACCTACCTATAGACCAGAGAAGAAAAATAATATACCAGAACTTATTAGCGGTCATGGAATTTATTTAAACTTAGATTGCACAAAAGACGTAACTGAGATAATAGATAGATGGATAATACAAAATAGTCTAGCAATTTATAATTATAATTTAAAAGGAGAAGATGCTCATGCATTTATCGAAAATACATTAACGGGTATAACGAGAAAGTGGTTTATTGGACTTGAAGTCGACCAAAACGTATTATTAGAGAAATATGTCGAACTCGAGAAACAATTAATACTCCAGGACGATGACGAAACATTTATGGAAGTTTCTTAAAAATGAATTTTGGGATATTTAGCTCATAATACAGAATATGAAAAAGAAAGCTTGACGGATGTAGCCAAACAAAAAATAACATCTTTAAATATCCGCAACATCTGTTACCTAAATGAATATAGTTATGATTATCGAAATTCTTTTATGATATATTAGATAAAGATAAACCATTATATTTAGATTCATATTTTTATAAATTACTCGACTCTTATAATATCTTATGGAGTCGAAATTTAAAAAGATATATCCTAATGATACATCTTTAGGGAGTCGAATACAATTTCTTACGAAAAATTGACGTAGCATGTCAACATATCGACCTACATAAACAAAATAAAAATACAATCTCGATATTGCGAAAAATCGATTTAATTATTCAATGATAGGGATGTTCAACCTCTAGAAAGCTGCCTTGATACGCAAAAAATAAAAAGAAAAATTCTTCGGAAAAATAAATAAAAAATATTTTAACCCTAACAAAAGAACCTTTAGAAAAAGAAATAATTATTCAAATAATAAAGTGCTAATATAGAGAATTACCACTATAAATTGAATAATTATTTCTTTTTCTAAAGGTTCTTTGTTAGGGTTAAAATATTTTTTATTTATTTTTCGAAGAATTTTTTCTTTTATTTTTTGCGTAACAAGGCAGCTTTCTTAGAGGTTGAACATCCGTCTTCGAATAATTAAATCGATTTTTCGCAACATCGAGATCGTATTTTTATTTTGTTTATGTAGGTCGATATGTTGAACGTCTTGCGTCAATTTTTCGTAAGAAATTGTATTCGACTCCCTAAAGATGTATCGTTAGGATATATCTTTTAAATTCTCGACTCCATAGATATTATAAGAGTCGAGTAATTTATAAAAATATGAATCTAAATATAATGGTTTATCTTTATCTAATATATCATAAAAGAATTTCGATAATCACAACTATATTCATTTAGGTAGCGAATGTTGCGGATATTTAAAGATGTTATTTTTGTTTGGCTACATCCGTCAAGCTTTCTTTTTCATATTCCGTATTATGAGCTAAATATCCCAAAATTCATTTTTTAAGAAACTTCCATAAATGTTCGTCATCGTCCCGGAGTATTAATCGTTTCGAGCTTGACATATTTCTCTAATAATACGTTTTGGTCGCCTCAAGTCCAATAAACCACTTTCTCGTTATACCCGTTAATGTATTTTCGATAAATGCATGAGCATCTTCTCCTTTTAAATTATAATTATAAATTGCTAGACTATTTTGTATTATCCATCTATCTATTATCTCAGTTACGTCTTTTGTGCAATCTAAGTTTAAATAAATTCCATGACCGCTAATAAGTTCTGGTATATTATTTTTCTTCTCTCGATCTATAGTGAGTATACGTTTAATGCTGGAGGTAAATATCGTACGAAGAACCTGGGTTCTGGTTATTGCTCGCTTGATTCGTCTCTAAAGATGGTATACTGGAGGGTATACTTAGAGTTTGATTATTAGATGTACTTGGTGTATCTATAGAAGGATAATTGACTTGTCCCGTCATAAACTGATGTTTAGTTAGAACATTAATTAAATCTCGTATTTCATTTTCGGAAGGAGAAGGCTCATCAATAGAGATAACTTCATTGATTCTAATTTCCCCTTGTAAATTTCCTTGTGGCTAACTTTATTTAGATTAGTCCAATTAAGAATTTCGATATTATTTTCTGCCTTTTTAAATTACAACATTCGACCTAAGATTGCTTCTGTAGCTATATTATTATTTAGAATTTGTTGATTCTGAATTATTTTCTATCCTAATTCAAAAATATTAGAAGTACTTTCTATATTTATCAAACCCTTAAATCGATTTTGAGTTAAATTTTTAAACAATTTAATTTTTTCTAATTGTTCTTGATTCAATTCCATATATTAAGAATCTCAGTATTAGGTATATTTTCAGAGTAAATTCCTAACTCGATATGTTGCTTTAAAATCATATAACTTATTACTAACTATTCGTTACTATTTTTTAAAAGAGATTTTATGTGGAAAGCGTGCTCTTTCTGGAATACTTCTAATTGTTTATTTCTTATATTTAATTGAAGAATTTCGCAAATTCTATTAAATTCAGTTTCTAAGAAGAATTTATTCAACATCTAATTTCATTTCAATAAGTTTGCTAAGTTCATTTATTATTAGTGTTCTTTCTAGCTCCTTTTCATCAATCCAACCCTTAACTTCATCTTGTAAAATTTCTCTTTTTAAATCTATTTCATCTTTAACTTGTTGTTTATATGAACTAATAAATGCTTTATATGACCAAGTAGGTGTACAAAGACATCTTATATGTTTTGGGCATATATAATTTTCTTCAGGCCGACATGGCTCTGATATCATTTTTTTGCATCCTCTTATTAATCCTATTTGTAGATGTTTCTATATTATCTTTTTCCATTGTATATGTAAAAATTTTCCAGCATCTATAGTCTATAAAATTATCTTAATAAGGGTCCATTACGCTTCCTATTATTTTATAATACTGAACTGATATTATTACTATTGTTCTTCTCTTAGGGTTTGATCCGTACGTCTTCGGTTCATGTCATATTCATCCTCGTCGCTTTCTAAGGATGAAAAGGGTTCGAACAAACCTACCACTCCCCTCTATGACCACTTCAAAAACGCAGAACACAGCTTTAATTCGTTTCCTACCATAAAGCATAGCTAAGAGAATAAGAGCAATGATAATAAAAATTCAGTATCATAAGATAACAGAGGCATAACATAACATATATTAAAATAAACTTACAGACATAGACACAAGGAAGAAGATATTTAGCCGCGGAGGCTTTCACACATTACACTTAGAGAGAGAGAATTTAGAAGTTGGAAGTTGAGAGATTGATACACAGAAATCTCAAATATATAGCCTCAAGGTTTGGCTCTTTTTTTTAATTCGGGATCATATGAGATGGAAAGAGCTCCATAATTGTACCTTCATCTGTCAATAATTGTACTGTTGTGCATCTTTCGAGCTGGTAAGGATTCCATATTTGTACTTTCATCTGTCAATAACTGTATTGTTGTGCATCTTTTGAGCTGGAAAAGATTTCATACTTGTACTATTGTCGGTGGAAGATACTGTGCATATTTTGAGCTGGAAGGTGTTCCATACTTGTCATAGTATTTCTTGCTTTATAATTGAATTCTACCTGTCTGTAGTTTTATACGTATTTCTTCGATTGTTTCTTTTTTCTGACAATTTGGGCATTTATGCAACTTGTCCTTTTGCATTTTTTCACAAAATAATTTTTTGGTTTCTTTATTAACTGCAGCATTATTTCTCCTGAGTGTGTTAATCCACTTTAGATACAGAATTTCATGCGCCTTTTTCGTCGGCTGCTTGCTATGGCTGTAGATGAATAATTTATCTGAGGAGTGATGGACCTGGATATCGCTTGCATCAATTTTCTTTGTTTCTATCCATATTTGATATAAATCTTCAGCTGTCGATCGAGAATGCAAAATTTCAGCTGGCTTATAGTTGGGAGTGAAAGGCTCACTGCTAATCTCAATCTGAATAAGTGAGATGGTTTCTCCATCTGGATAAGTCGGATATATCTTTAAATATAAATTCCAGTGTTCTAATATTTGGTGGAAGGCTTCAGTCGCCTCAATTATGGGTTTAGGTAATTCTCTGGGAAGACTGTCATCTTCCAAATAAATCATACGGATAAGTCAGCATTTGTATAATTCTGATACCAATTTTAAATCAGTATTACCATAAATGTATACCACTTGGGTTCTTCCAGCAGTATGGAAATAAATTTGAGGATTTATTTGTTCATCATATAGTGATAATTGTTGTCATTCATCCGCTATATCAGTAACTTTCTTGTAATTCTCTTGGAGTATTTTGGAATAACTGGGAGTAACTCTGGAAGAGGACTCATCAGTCACTATAATTTTATCCCCGATTTTTGGGGCTTCATCAGCCTTGCTAATAGATGAATCTTTATTTTTGCTAATTAAGAGATCTGCAAAATCTCTGATCTTTTTTAATTCTGAGACAGAAGGAATTCTTTCTTCAGTATTTTCTCCGCAAAGATAATTTTTTAACTTTCTTAATTCGACAAGAACATTACTAGCAAGAGCTATTTCATATTCAATTTTTCATATTTGTAATTCCACAGTCTCTAAATGAGTATTTAATTCAAGACTGAGCTTGTCTTCATTATCGTTTAATACATCTGTATTTTCTATTTCCATGTTTATTTCCTGCATAACTCACGAGATAAAATGTCAGTCATAGTATTTTTACTTCCTTATATATATTTTATATCAAAATTATAAACATAAAACCAACTTTGCCATCGAATGAGTCTTTTATTAGGTAGAGAGTCTACAACTTTTTCTTTTATAAAGGAAATGGTTGTTTTATTATCTGTTCGTATTAAGAATGTTTCATTTTAAAAATATTTCAAATTTTTTAAATGTCTTTTTAATGGCTAATAATTATTTTTCATTGATATGATAATTTTGTTCAGTTTGTCTGTATGTTCCTAATGCATATCTACACAATAATTCTATTTAGTCTCTTCTTGCTTTAAGAATGGCTCCCCATGATATTTCGGTACTATCAATTTCTATAATTAGATAATCTCCTTGTATTGGTAAGTGTAATCTTGGTAAATTTTTGCAAACTTCTTTAATTTGATTTAAGGTGTTAGTATATTTATCGTCCCAGTTCCATGCCATATTTTTCTTTAATTTCTTCTGTAATGGTGCTCTTAGTTCAGCTAAATTTTTCACAAATGCTTCTGCATAATTAACACATCCTAAAAAGCGCTGTAAATCTTTCTGATTATTGATCTGCTTAAAATAACTTATTTTTGTTAGAATATGTTCTTGTAGTTCAATAGATCCATGATTAATAATAAAGCCTAGGAATTATATAGTGTTTACTAAAAATACGGCTTTCTTTTTTACTTAGTACAATTCCAAGTTTTTGTGCTTTTTGAGCGAGTATGGATAGATATTTTAAATGTTCGGTGATATTTTCACTAAATATTAGAAAATCGTCAACGTAAATAAGACAGAAATGAGATAAATCTTTAAATATATTATCCATCCTTCTTTGGAATATTTGGGGTGCGTTTTTAAACCAAATGGCATTACATTCCACTGATAATGTCTCATGTAGATCTGAATGCGAGTATATTCTTTCGTTATCTGGTGCATTTTTACTTGCCAGAATCCAGATTTACAATCTAGTTTGGAAAACCATTTAACATTTTTAATAAGATTAATTAATACTTCTTTATTGGGTAAATAATATCCGTCAAATTTAGTGTTATCGTTTTTTTTTTTTAATTTATAACTAACATTGCTTTTCCTCTAACCTGTTCGGCATGGTTTTTAACCAAGAAGGCTGGACTGCTATGTGGACTCTTACTAGATTCTATTAATTTAAGATTTAATAATTTTTTGATTTGTGTTTGAAATTCGTTTTTGTCTTCTAAAGTGTATTTCATTGGTTTTACTCTAATGATAAGAGCAGGGTTAATAGGTTCTATAGTAGCAAATGGTCATCATTTTTCCAGAATGGGTTTTCTGAAAATGTTTTGAACAAGGAATTAGCAAACGATCTAAGTTGTTCAAGTTTAGAGGAGGATGAATCGATGTTATTCATGCTTAATTTATTTTTGAATAGATTGGGAAAGGACTTTCTCATACTTTGGTCTATTGGGTAATCACTACGCTGGCTGCGAAATGTTGGTTGATTTAAATAAGAGTTTGGGTTTTGTATTATTGGACAATTAATTGAGTAACCGTCAGGTGTGACTATGATTATTGAGTTTTCTGTTTGTGTGAAGGATGAAAATGATTTAAAAAAGTTATTTCCTAGTATTATATCGGGACCGTCGTCTATGAGGCACATAGTTTTTTCTATTTTTATTAGGGTTGATTGGAGGTGGAGTAATTGATTTAGCCAATATTAGTTAATGGTTCTCATTCCATTGAATGTTTGAAGGAGTAAATTTTGTGAATGGATTAGTATATGTGTTGGAATTAGGAATTTTTTGCAGACAGTGATGTCGCTTGCTGTGTCGCATAGAGCGTGTACGGGTATAAGTTCATATGTAGGGATATATAGGTCTTATTTTAATGTAGCTATGGAACCGTATTTCTGGGTAGGATATAATTGTCTATATTAGCATAGTCATATGTGAGTTTTATAGTATGTTGTTGTAGAAAATTCATCTCTACTAAAATTCGATTGGAATTTATATCGTCTGTTAAAAATATATGTTGAAAATCAATTCTAGAGTTATTTATATCCCAAAATCCAAAAAGAATATTTGTTTCATAAGTACAAACATGTTGTAAGTAATCTTGATAAATGTATGGTTTGTCTTTTAAGATTTTTAAGTTTTGTGGAATTAAATTTTGATTTATATGCGATTTGTGCGACCCTGTGTCTAAGAAAATTTTGCATTTATTGTCTGTAGTGATGTAATATCCTAGAACTATTAATTGGTTGTTGTTATATTCTTTTATATCGAGGCTTGGTCTGTGAATAGTGGGTTTATAATGATCTAAAGATTTTCTAGGTGTTATTGACAGTAAATTGTATGTTCTAAATATGTTAGTTTTGGAAATCTTTGGCTTATGCTTGATCCTTCATCAAAGTTTAAGAGTATATTAGTCGATGGGGGTGCAATGTCTAAATCATTGATTTCTTGTGGTTGAACAGTTTGTCCTATGTGGGAAAAAATAGGGTGTAAATGAAGGGGAATTATATGTGTTTTGAATGCTACAGTAATGTGTTGGTTGCTATAGGCATAAGCAGCTCGATAAGTAATACTATATAATGCACTGCCTTCTCTCATTTTTATTCTATCTAATTTATGTCTTAAGGTTAGAGAGCGATCAAGGTGTTTATCGTTTATATTAATAGCGTAATTTGGGTGTAAGTTGAATATTAAAGTTTGGTAACATAGATTTCTCGTATAACTCCAGTAAGCGCATCTTTTTTAGAATGTATTATACGATCATCATATATCCATATTGTAATTGGACTATATATTCCTTTTCTAAAATATGCTTTGATTAATATTTGGATACCACCAAAAAATATATGTTTGTATTTTTCAGGGTTTTTTATTCTTTGTAAATCTTGTATTTTTATTTGTTGATTATTGAGTGGTATTTTAGTTTTTCCTTCGTATTAATTATATCTATAGGGTGTTCACATTGCCTGATGCTATAATGTATTGATCTCTTCCATAAGAATATAGGCATATCAAAACAGTCTTTAGTTCCTAAAGATAATTCTCTTTCGTATTTTATTATCGGCTTCTTCAGATAAAGTAATATGTCTTTCATATTCGATTGAAACATCATTTAATATATCTATCTGAGAATGTTCTTCTATAGGGTATTCACCTTGCCTGATGCTATAATGGATTGATCTCTTCCATAAGAATATAGGCATATCAAAACAGCCTTTAGTTCCTAAAGATAATTTTCTATTTCGTATTTTATTATAGGCTTCTTCAGATAAAGTAATATGTCTTTCATATTCGATTGAATCATCATTTGATATATCTATCTGAGAATGTTCTTCCATCTAATCAGAATATAAATATTCATCTATTTCATTATCTGAGTTAATCATTTCTATTAAAGTATTTTCTGTTTCTGATAATTGATATAATTCTTCATCGGTGATGTCTGAGAAATTAAAGATAGGTTCTAACTCGTGTTCATTAATAATTGAGACAGATGTGACATGGTTTAATTTATTTCTTTGAGGACATTTATTAGCATAATATCCCTCTTTTCTACAGATCCAACATTTATTGTTTTTAGTTTTATTATTTGAATAATTATTTCTTTCTCTAAAGGTTCTTTTGTTAGGGTTAAAATATTTTTTGTTTATTTTTCTGGAGAATTTTTTCTTTTTATTTTTTGCAGAACAAGGGTAGCTTTCTTTAGAGGTTGAATATCCCCATTGCTGAATAATTAAATCAGATTTTTCACAACATAGGGATTGTTTGTATTTTTTATTTTGTTTATGTAGGTCGATATGTTGACATGCTTGCGTCAATTTTTCGTAAGCAAATTGTATTCGACTCCCTAAAGATGTATCATTAGGATATATCTTTTTAAATTCTTGACTCCATAGCATATTATAAGGCTCAGGTAATTTATAAAAATATGAATCTAAATATAATGGTTTATCTTTATCTAATATATCATAAAAGAATTTCTGATAATCACAACTATATTCATTTAGGTAGCAGATGTTGCAGATATTTAAAGATGTTATTTTTTGTTTGGCTACATCTCGTCAAGTTTTTTTTTTCATATTCTGTATTATGAGCTAAATATCCCAAAAATTCACTTTTTAGGAAACTTCCATAAATGTTTGGCCATCGTCCTGGAGTATTAATTGTTTCTTGAGCTTGACATATTTCTCTAATAATACGTTTTTGGTCAGCTTCAAGTCCAATAAACCACTTTCTCGCTATACCCGTTAATGTATTTTCGATAAATGCATGAGCATCTTCTCCTTTTAGATTATAATTATAAATTGCCAGACTATTTTCTATTATCCATCTATCTATTATCTCAGTTACGTCTTTTGTGCAATCTAAGTTTAAATAAATTCCATGACCGCTAATAGGTTCTGGTATATTATTTTTCTTCCCTGGTCTATAGGTAGTGTGCCTTAGATCCTTTGCTATGGTTGGAGTATCGAAATTTCAACATCCCCGCAAACTTAATGGAAGATATCTACCATTCCAAATATCTACCATTCCAAGTTTGTCTATCATATTTTTAAATGTTGGGTTGTAGAGTTTTTTTTTTTTTTTTTTTTTTGTGAATATGTCGGCTACTTTATTCATTATGGGCAAATATGAAGTACAGATCAAGTCATTTTCAAGTTTCTCCTTTATAAAGTGTCTATCAACCTTAAGATGCTTGATACGATCATATTGTTTGCAATACTAATTTTCAATTTGTTATCAAAGTAAATTTTCATAGGCTCTTTTTACATAATTTTTAAATCCCCCAATATGACTTTGATCCATAGAAGTTCACAGATACTTTGAGCAATTACTCTACTCGACTTCAACACTTGATCTTGAAACCACAAGTAGTTTCTTGCTTCTTCAAGTTATGAGATTTCCTCTTAAGAATATACAATACCCTAAAATAGACATTTTACCATCAATGATCCAGCATAATCTGCATATGTGTATCAGTATTATGTGTATCATTTAATTTGAAGAATATTATATTTTTGTATAATTTTTTTTCTCGTGCTTGTTTTGAGATATATGAAAATTCTAGGTGAATTGAATGTGTGAATATTTAAGTTTTTACATTAATTGACTGACTAAACTTAATGCAATTACGATCTCAGGCTAGGTTTTGGAAACTAGATTAGTTATTTACCAAAGTTTGCCCTAGTTCGATTAGAGTTTCACATGGCTTCCATTCCAACATCTTGGCCTCAGCAGATTCAAAGCATATTTTTATCAGAAAAGAAATACTTCTTGCTTACATTAAACAACCTATATTCCCAAAAGGTATATGAATTTTTCGGACACTTGTTTCAAATTCTTCGGCAATTTTTTTTCCTAAGAGCTTCTTTCTCCTCTAACAATCATATCATCAACATATAAAATAAGAATTAATATTATATCATCCATATATTGTTCTATAAAGAAAGTACAATCTCAATAAATCTATTTATATCCAAATTCTTCCATAGCCTTTATAAATTTGCTAAGTCAAGCTCTTGGTGATTGTTTTAATCTATACAGTCTTTTAATCAACATATATGACTTTTTTTAAGAAGCTATCTAATACTGATAATGAATACTTGTAGGCCACTTCAATATCACCATGTAAGAATATTTTTACAACATATTTATATAAACCACCCATGAATTGTTGCTAGGAATACCAGAAAGCAAACAAATTCATTTTCACAACGAGAACAAATATTTTTTAGCATTCAATCTCATATTATTAAGCATATTCTTTTGCTACCAATTTTTGTTTAATTCTTCTCAAGCTCCATCTACATTATATTTGACCGTGAAAATTCATTTGCATCCTACTATGTTCTTTCCTTAGTTTAATAATCTCTCATGTATGATTTTTTCTAAGGCATTCATCCCTTCACTTAGAATTTCATTCCAATGTTTAATTTTAAATGCCTCAAATAGAGTTATTAAAATGAAAATATGATTGTTGTTGATTTTGATTAAAAAAAAGGCTTTATGATATGGTGAAAACTTATAAAATGAGGTGTACTGGGAGATATGATATAAATGACAGATAATTGTCTAAGTAGTGTTACCTGATAACAGTTTTAAGTGTCAAACTTATTGAAGAACTTGGCTGATCATATGCATTTTGGATAGATCTGAAGAGGTGAAGGTAGTAACAAGTCTTATATTTGCGGGACTTGGGTTATAAAAATGTAAATAAAAAAATTATTAAACTTATCATCAAAATTGGAAATTCTCCCCTCAAAGATGAGTTTAAGTAATGAAGTGATGTGTTTCATCAAAAGTGACATCCATTGAAGTTAGAAATATTTTTGTGGGTAGATAAAGGCACTTGTACCCCATTTATGTGATAAAATATCTCATGAATATGCACTTGAGAGTTTATAGATCAATTTTTTTCTTTGTTGTTTATTAATATGAATGTGAGCAATGCATCCAAAAATTTTAGTCAGGGTCATTAAAAATTTTTAGAAAAGTATTCTATCAAATAACTTAGTAGACTTTTGGAATCAATTACTTGGGAGGGTATTTTGCTGATTAAATAGGCAGTCATTAGAATAACTTCTTCCCAATATTAATTTTATATTTAACTGTGAAGGAGAAATATCCTAGTGACGTCCAAAATGTAACAATTATTTCTGTCATTCCATTTTATAGAGAAATATCAGAGCAGAAAAATAGTAGATAATACCTTCTCTTAGAAAGAAAGAGGCTAATGTGTGATAAAAATAATCAAGAGCATTATCAATATGAAAAAAATTAATATCAGAGTTTAAATTAATTTTTTATCGTGTCAGTAAATATAAGTATTATAGTCCTAACATCAAATTTTTGTTTAATTTAATATACCCATGTCATTTGAGTGCACTCATTAATAAATATGGCAAAATCAATCGCTCCAAATATACTGAGGATATTAGATAATCTCCATATTAGAATGAATAAATACAAATGAACTAGATAATTTCGAGTACAAAAGAAAACACAATAATGTTTAATAATTTTGCAAGTTTTACCATGAAAGTCTTTAATATTTGTATTTATGAAAAGAGAATAAAACATACATTAAAGATTTTCAAAAGAACGATGTCATAATCTATAATGGTGTCTCCAGATGATGTTAGTGTTATGAGAGGTGAAGAGTATGACAGCTAACTTGATCCTCAAAAATATAAACTCATACTTTTCTCTTGTTTGCCCAATCGTCTCCTTGTAGTGAGATCCTAAAAAATATAATAATCAGCGAAAAAAGATGACTATACATTTGTGATTTTTGGTGAAGTTGTGAATATATAGAAAGTAAATTGTGATATATGGGACATATAATACGTTGATGATATTACCTTAGAGAAATTAAGATGGCTTCCTGTCCTACAATAGTTGTTAAAGATCCATCTGCAAGTTATATTTTCCTATAGTTGGGACATGATTTATAAGTTTGAAATACATTGGAGAGTTTTGTCATGTGATCAGTGGTCTCTTAATCTAGGATCCAAGAAGGGGAAGGACTATTAGAAGCATTAAGACATATGAATTAGAAATCATATCATTGCAAGCAAGAGAATAAAATCCTGGTATTTTTTTAAAGAATTAAGAAAATTTCATAATGTATTGATTTCTCTTAGATTGAGTCCTTCCGGTTCCACTATGCAGGCTTATCCTTTTTTTTTTTTGCCTTTATTTTCGCAATAACCTTGGAGTTAATAAAATCTCCAACATTTGTCTTTAGTGTGCTCTTTCTTTCTGCAGTAATTGTACTGGAGATTGCCTTTGAGAGAAAATTTTCTTTGTTCTTCTGTAGAAAGTATTAGGATAGAAACGTTCTTATCTTAAAATTCAAAAATGTCATGACAGATATCTCGAGAGCTAGAGCATTGATCATCACTGTCATTTTTCCTTCTTTAGCTCATACAAAAGAGAATAGTTCAGTAAGAAAAGAGTGACTTCTCTACTTAAATTATGGTTTCAAATTTAGGCAATGTTTGGTTGTAACTAAGTGTTACGTTAAATAGTATTTATTAAATCCCGTAAATAGTTCATTAAACAAATTCATAATCCGACGGGAGAATTCGTGATCAACAACGAAGTAAATCCACCTCAAACTCAAATTTACTAAATCCGGATTTACGTCATTAAAATGACAGAATGAGAGATGAAAACAAAGGGAACGCGAGAAAATTGGAGTTAACGGAGGGTTGATTTTTTTTTTTTTGGGTGCGGTGGGGGGTGCTTAGCTAGCTTGAAGCTAAATCCATAGTTAAATCTGATAAATAGTATGCTACCAAACACAACCTTAGCCAAATTTATTATCGAGTTTTACCATAAAATCAAAAACTTTACTCAACAATTTTTTTAAGGATCACTAATCCTCATAGTTGGACATCTTGAGATCTTGGTACTAGTCCAAGTTCAACCAAATTAAACATTCATGAAGTTAAAGTATTCAATGACATGAATATTATTTTGTTTAGTAGAGGTGTGTTCTGTCCTAATTTTATAGATGAGTATAGTATTTTTCATCTTTGAGTATATTTGTTTAATTGCATCCCAAATCTCTTTTGCAGAGAAGAGAATATAAAAGGAACACTCATCTCCAATGGCATGGTGTTCGACAATCATTTATAATCATAGAATCTTTTGCTTTGGGTCTTTGAACTTCGGAGGTAAATACATAAGTTATTGAATCGTTTCCTTTCCCTTTAGAAAGGTTTTCACAACTGTGACTATTTATTTATTTCTTTTTTTCATATTCAAGCGAGAAGAAACTTGAAATACCTGAAATTCTCTGTTAATCAAATTAGTCGTGAAAACTTTAACATTAGATAATAAGAGCAAATGCTGAAAATAATACCCTCACGTTTCTTTGATATCATGTAAAAAATAAAACAATGTAAATAACTTCCAAGAATGTTATTTTGTCATTTGTACAAGAGATATATACGAATAAATAAAAAATTGATAAAAATAATTAGGGTTGACAATCATATACACGTATTCAATCCAAGGCTTATAAACAAATCCAACGACATAAAGCATCGATTCAACGATATTATAGGGAAAACAGATTGTACATAACAAAACATATCCAACAATACATAACTTTGATCCATATACCTTAGACTTTTTTCTATGATTGGAGTAGCAAAATTTTAACATATTCAACTTTTTATTAAATAATTGTTATATCAAACCTCGCATTATTATTAAGCATTATTTCCACTATTGCTGTTAGCATCCTATTTAAGAAAAAGATAAAGGGAATCAATTAAGTGAAAAGCAAGGGTTCATGACTTGTGTTTTCATGCTATATTTTTTTTTTTTTTTAAAGTAAGAAATGATTTAAGCATGGGTGTAAAATTATGGCCATTCTAAATAACATATAAGACTGCATATATTTCTAACCAATAATGGCTGATAAGATCTTATTTCCATAGAAAATGGTATTTGGTGTTACAAAGGTTATACAGATACTATACTCATGTTAACTGCTTATAATATTATTATATTTGAAATTCTACCTAACTCTCCATATGGCCGACTTTATAAGATATGCCACAATGTAATGCCTGTGTAGCTCAAGTTGTGCACTTAGACTCTTTGAAATGGGTGCACTAAATAATACTTTTAAAGATGGTATCATAGGATTTTGATAGAGTTTACCAACTCCTCACATCCAAATCCAAAGAACAAAATATAATAAAAGCATGTAAATATTTGAAATTTCATCATCATGAAGCAAATGATCGCGAGGTTGGATCTAGCAATTTTCTTATTGAGAACACTCTTCTGGTGGGGATGGATAAGTATATATGGAGGATTGTGCCTATATGAATCTAATTACATCAAGAAGATATGTGTTACAAATCTATCTTTTAGACACATATCTAAAATTCATTTGCAGAGGACACAATGGAGTTTTTTCATCGAAAGCTCACAATGGTTCATAAAGAGGACCTTATTCTACTTGCTTCACACATATAAGGGAAAGTTAATCGAAACTTCTCAAGAATTAATTGTACCACGACAAATCACTTTGGCATTTACATACCGCCAAAAAGCTCCTATGAACATAGCTAAAAAGATAAGCTTGTTTTTGAACCCTAAAACTAATCGTGCATAAATACAAGGGAATTGTAGCCCAACCATATGCAAAAATGTGTCAATATCATTAAAGGGTTGTTTGGTTTGAGATAACATAGTGTAATAGACTATTTGGTTTGCTTGAAAAAAATAAAATAATAAAAAATGCAGTGTAATATAAATGCATATGAATATAAAATGTTTTAAAGCTATTTGGTTAATTATAAAATACAAAAGGTTATTTTTTTAAATCTAGTATGAAATAAATTAAATTGAATGTACAGCTTAGTGGCAATGGTTGCCAGTGAAGGCGGAGCTGGCGGAACAATAGGTCGTATAAATTGGGGACCGAGCATTGAACGGAGGCCAGTAGTGGTGAGGTTGACTAGGCGATGGGCAATGGGTCACCTTGAGAGGTGACATTTGGCAACACAATGGAGGGTGATGATTGTGGCAATAAATAAGGATGACAACGATGGAAGAAGAAAATAACTAGCAATGGTAGTGGTCGACACTAGCAATGGCCTGCAGAGGCGGCAAGTGAAAGCAATAGTGGTGGCCACTAGTGGTAGCTCTTATTGTATCGGAAAATTGGGCAAAAATCAGCCGATTTTGGAATACACTAAAAAAAACATGACTGAATTTCAAATTCCTCAAAATTTTAATTTGAATTTATTTTTATACAAACAAAAAACCTATATTTCTAAAACTCCTATATTTTGAATATTTACAACCAAATTACTTCAAATTAAATGACTCCTAACAAAAAAAACTTTGCATCATTTTTAAATTTGACCATTTGACATACAATAAACTAGTGTAAAATAAGCTTTTGTGATTTTCAAATGTTTAAAAACCTCAATTTTCAGGAAAAATGAATGCGACCAAATTTATTGTATCTAATTGATGCAACTCGACAAGTGAAAGTGGCAGCATATCTCCATGACAACGACCATAATATAGAAAACACATAGAGGTCACATTTGCATAATCGTGAGGGTAGCAATCTCACCTAATAGAAAGAACATAGAAAAATAATATAATAATAATCAAAGGGTGCGAAAATTGCCCATTTGATGAGGGTTTAAATCCATATATCATTGTATCGCTTAAAATTTTCTTCTATAGTAAAATTTACTATTAGTCTGATGATTCTATTTAGAATTCTTAACTTATTGTTGTCATTTTCATCTCCCCAAATAATATTTCTCTTTCTTTGTGCTCAGTGCTCACTTTTGAGATCTTGGTTTTGTAACTGTTGTAAAACAGATTCTTCTCATCAACCAAAATTTCTAGTACTTTGTGCCTTTTGTAGCAATCTCATACCCTCGTGGTAAAAATTTTTCAAGTTTTTACTTCAATGTTACCATATCTTCGTGTTGTGCCCATGTATGTGTCTTGTATGAATAAACTCTGATTTTTAAATAGAAAGCTATGAATTCTCTTAATCAAATTAGGTTAAGTTTCAATCAGATAGATGAAAACAATATGATTCAATCCTTGATCCAGAGGTTATCTAATGAGAAATTAACCAATATTTAAAATAGTGTTATGAGATAGGCTCTTAAGATACATTTCAGATAGATGTGCATGAAAAGAGAAATGGCACTATATTCTCAAGTTGGGAAAAGGGCATCTACACCCAAAAAAAGTAGGGTTTGAGTCAAGGTGATCTTTGAAGCATATTTAAATAAGCATACTCTTAATCTAAACATTATAAAATAGGGCCAAGATCATCAACCAAAAAACAAACAATTAAAACGAAGCATGCATCATTGCTATGTGGGTGAATAGGAGTACTAGTAATTAAAACAAAAGATCACTTGGCTAACTTAAGAATGAATTCATTGATTTACATGATGTATAACAAGAGATTAAAAGATAAACATTTGAGGAAGAAATTTTTGGAAGATGAATTACTCTATAATTTATGTCGTTCAATTGCTGCATAATTTCTAGAGGATGGAATGGAGTTTCAATACCACAATTATATGGGGAAGACTTTAATGATTACTTTTTTGATAGAGGAATGAGAAAAGTGATAGAAATGAAAGAGAAAATAATAAAAATGTCAGTATTAATTTTGTGTAATATAAATTATAGAAGTTCAAAAAAAACATTGTAATATATAATAGTTTTATTGAATTTTATTGATCAAAGACAATAGATGTAATTGAGATTGAAAACCGTGAAAATTGGGATGAAGTTGATATAAGTGGGGATTAGAAAGAGGCAAAAAAGCAATTAACTGTGACAATTGCTCTAATGAAAAGCCAACATGTTATTGGAGTGAGTAAATATAGAGATCGTAATTCAAAGTCATAATTAGTTTATTTTAGGACATGCTTAATTATTTTTTATTTATGTTTAATTATCTACATTAGACTTTTGCATATAGAGTATTTGTATGACTTTGAAAGATGGTGTTTTATGATTTAAACATACTCCAAAATGCTTTCTTTTTGTATTTTTTAATTTATTTAAGGATTTTATTTTGATGCTTGCGCCTTATCTAAGAAAAAGAAAATACGTCAATGTGCTATTATGCAATTCAAAACCTTGTATTAAACAAAACTATTAGAAGCAATCCAAGTACTACAGTCCCTATGGTTAGATGGAAATGTTAATTGATGGCAGAGCACACTTGCTCGGGGGGTAATTTACAGTAATATTTTTTCGATGTGTCAGATTTCAATTTTTAAAATCAGCTGAACTGGAAAAACAACAAAATCTCAATTGCTTTACATTCTTAATAAACATGTATTTTAGTTGCATGAATAAACTGCCCCTTAGTAACTAAGATAAACAAAATACTAACAAAACTGCTCCTTACTACAAAAGATAAACTAACACTGAAGATATAAACTTGACGTAAACTAAAAGGAGCTTGAAAATAAAAAAGTAACAGAAAATGCTAACCTTTTTTTTCAGCCTTAAATCTCCTCCCAAACTCATCTTCTGACTGCAAATGCCAGAATCCTATCAGTCACATGTGCACAGAAAAAAAAAATACAAGGCTAACATCCAGGATAACAGATATTACCTTACAAATGTTCAACTTCGCTAGCAGTTGTTTATCAACAATGTCATCATTGCTCACTGACGTTTCTCTAGCATAAGATATTCAAAAGCAAAGTTCAGCATACAACAAAAAACATCAAGAAAATGCATAGAGAAGTTTTATTCCAACAATAGAAAGTACGTTTTAACAGCAGCTGGCCTTGGTAACTTCCGAACAGGAATCTTAGGCGCAAATTTCGACTGCAGAAATTCACAAGACGAGCATGAGAATAGATAAGGACAACCAAGCACCAATAGCATGCAAAGGCCATAATGCAATCTAAACGACAGAAATTATACCGTTCTTGGTGGAGGATCCGAACCAATGCCTAATTTATTCTTCATTTTTCTTTCTACGCAATCTAATAGAATAAAACTCAAAAAATAGTTAGGTAAAACACATATTCGCCCTAAGTAGAATAACAAAACCTAAGAACTCTAAGGACCTGTCTGGTAAAAAATTGGAGCAGGATTTAACCAGGATTTAAGCTGAATCCTGCTAGATGGCCATTTTGGACAAGTTCAATCCTCGGATTGATTCCGGATTTCGCCCCTTTTCAGCGTAAATCCCGGATTTAGTAAGTCCGGCTATTCCGCAGATTTAGTAAATCCGGGAACACTCGAAGAGAAACACTGGCGCCAACTTGCTCACCTTCCTCAATGGTCTAAAGGGTAGGAGCGAAGGAGGAGAAAGATGGGAGTTTTCGGGGGTCCCTGTACCGCGAAGGAGAAAGATAGGAGTCGATGGCCTTTTGGACGTTGGAGGGATAGAGGGTGCGTTTTGGGGTGAGGCCTACTAAAGGTTCTATTTTTAAAGTTTTGTTGTACTAAATAGTATTTTCAAAATCTACTTTGTTGCAATTTTTTGATGAAAAACTTATATATATATAATATCTTTGAAATATTTTCAAAATAACTACAACATAAAAGTAATAAGAGGTCAGCTTACACAAAAATTTTATTATAGTGTAAAATATTCTAATACATAAGAAAATAATCATTCTTTTCATATATATAACTACAATAACGATGACAACCAAAATAACGAGTAAGTTTAGAATGACATTCACTTTTATATCGTGACAACCAAGACTTCGGAATAATCCTATCTTCATTGCGGCATCCCTCTTGATTTGATCACTGTCCAGAGCGAAGTCATTCATGTAATCAACCCAACGAAAATAATTGCAATCTTCAAATATCTTATTTCTAATATAATAGTAAAATCTCCTCCCGTAACTATCATTCCTTCTTGATTGTAATCAACAAACCGCGTGTTACAATAACTGGATGGACTCGAAGTATCTGATGCTTTTAAACTCATGTTTCCTGTGATTATAATATGTTATGGCTTCAATTGACCAAAAAATATGTGAAATAAATATTAAAAAGAATTAGATTGTTTTACAATAAAAACAAATGATAGAATGAACATATCAAGAAAGCTACAATACATAATGTTACAAAGATTTAGAAATTATAGATCCGCAAATCCATCATACAGTTAAAAGAAATCATCAATAAGAAATTAGTAGATTATGTTACATAAAAAAAATTTGATGCATTTACCAAGCATTTGTAATCTCTTCTCTTAATTGTATCATCTCTTACACGTCTTCTCTGTCAAATGTTTTATACTCATTCGTACAAAAGTCTTCATCGGACAATAAATGTCGGCTCGATGTTAGAATGCTTCATCAAGCATGCACGTCAACTCTTTATCTAAGACCTTAAAATCAATATTATCTCGAGTTATTGTTATAATAACTATCTTCACGTGTTTTTTGAAAGAGTATTGTCGGTCGCCAGATTGGGAAGGTTAGTGATTGCTTTGAAAAATACATTTAATTTAATATATATATATATATATATATATATATATATATATATATATATATATATATATATATATATATAATTTTGAAAAGTAATATTTTATTTTTGAAAATACGAGACCTAACCGATCTCATATATTTAATAGTTTAAATAAACGAGCACTACACTGCAAGCTATGCATCTACCCCGACGAATATACACATTGCTTAATGATGAGGCACGATCAAATAAACTACGGAATTTATGGCATCCATCTTGGATCTATGATACCCCGACCTTTACTTATGCAAGAATTTATGAATTTATATTTAAATATTTATAATAATTTTTGTAAAAGTCACAATTTCAAACACAAGTATACGTATCGTCTTAAGTAATACAGGGCTCTATTGGAGTCCTGGTTATCGATTCCACAGGGAAGATTAAGTGAAAATTAATTTAAAAAATATATTAGATTTTCAAATTAAAAGTAATTATTATTTTTATTTCTTTTCAAAATTCAGAGTTTTAAGTTTAATTTAATTTCTACTAAACGCAAATAAGCAACAATAAAGTAAAATGTTAATGCAAGTATAAATAAAACAACTTTCTCCTTTTTCAACTAATCCAAGATTTTTCAGAATAATTATCATTCTTTAAGAACTTGAAATTATGGTATTGTGCAAAATAGAAGCATTCATATTCTTTACCTTCGCTCGATAGTATAAAAAATATTGGCTAATCTATAGATCAGTTCAGGATGTATTATTAGTAGAATGAGTTAATCTAGGCTCACACTTCAGATGTTCGAGAGTAGTATGGTCGGCCCTACTTAGTGACCCGTTCCCTTTCTATAAACCAAATTATTAGAATTTAGTCTGTCACTATAAAAACTAATCAATTCTACGTCCAATAAATAATATCTCCCTATTTATTTGCACTTCACCTTAATATAACCCGCATATAACCTTCGATTACTTAAGGATTCATGTGATATCTACTAGTTAAGAACTCATCTACGGATAGGTCTCAGAATTCGTCAACAGGTTTTAACAATTTAAATGGTCAGTTTAAAAGTAAATTAAGATCAGGTATTAATATCATCACAATTTTTATAAAATTTAAGTTTAAGTTATCCAACAAAATTAAATTAACTTATTATCTCTTCATAGTTGAAAGGAGAAAAAAAACTAACTACTCAGAACACATCGAATTCACTCAACAAAACATAATTATAAAACTTTGAACCAAGTTACAAATACTTATCTGGAATGTTCCTTCAAGTGATCCGCTGACTCCTACTGACTCCAATGCAAGGTACAAGACTTCAACAGCAACAACACTTGCAAACTCTCACTTACTACTCAAGGAATTGATTAGTAACACTCAAAATAACTAAAATAAACTCACTAATTACTTAAGAAGGTGGCTCCTAAAATTATTTTCAAGCGTGAGAGAACTCTAGAGTGCTTGGGGGCCCTTTTCTCTATAGAATTGACTCCTATTTATAGAGCTTCAAAAATGACCAGGGGTTGCTTAAGACACATCTTCAAAATTTGTCCAAATACAATGTACCTTCTAGAAAGTAACTGTGGCACCTAGGCACAGGGATTTGGCGCTTAGGCGCCGGAATCCATAACCAAGTCTTCACACCTCTTCACTTTGGATCGTACCTCTTTGTGATTAAAACTATTTTTCCGTGTCCAGATGCATGTATCACATGTACTATATATTAGGAGTAACTTCCAGTCTTCTAGAAGGTCTGATAACCGCGTAACACCGTCAAAATAACTGCCCAAAGTTGTCAAAAATTCTTCACTGCTTTAGTATCGAACTGGCGCTTAGGCGCCGGATTCTGGCTCCTAGGCGTTGGATTCTAAAATTTAGGCAACTTTGCTTTTTAGCTCTATTTTTGCTCCGTTTGGCTCTTTTTTCCTTCCTGAACTCTTTTTTTATCACATATAACCAAAAACATAAAAATACCTTTCATTAAAGCATAATATCCTTAAGAATTGAATCATAAATAAGGCATAAAAATAGCTATTTTTAAAGTGGATCAATCTACAAAACCTTTATGTTGACCGACAAGTTCCCCTATTTAATATGGAGGATTAGATAGGGTTTATATTAAGCTGGGTTCTTAAAATTTCCTATAAGGTAAGCCCCTATAGTTAATTATATTTTAAATGGCCGAAGGCTCCTAAGAAAGCTCTCGATTTGTATCAGAGGTATTGTCTTCATGTATTTTAAAGTTTAGGGTTTTCAAGGTCAGACATAGGAAATTCAAATGAAAGATTATCAAATTGGAACAGTTATTATGGAATCCAAAGGAAGAAAGGTAGGGGATGTTACAAATCTTGAGAAGAACTTCGGTGACTTCCTAAACTATCATTTAGTTTGGCTTCAGTTTCAAAGAGATTTTATTTAATGTTTCATCATGTTAAATTTATTATGTAAGGCTTACATTTGCATGATACTGATCATAAAAATAACCTGGAAGATGGGAGAGTTTATGTCGTACCGAACGACAACCTCAGAATCCTAAGACGAGTTAGATCTTATATTGTACAACATTGTACAAAAGCTTAAAGATAAGTTGAGGGTTTATCCCGTCCTAGACGAACTATCTCGAAGTCATATGGCTTGTTGTTTAATTATAAGGAAAGAGATTTGTTGTTGTAGACTTGTTTGCTCTCTAAAAGATGTCCTTCTATAGGTCCTTATCGTGCTGTCCACGGTGTATGCTTTGAGTTCCTCGTTGAAGAAGCAATCCTAAAGTTTAAGGTTCAAATGGTCTTATTTCAGTTATTTGGTTTTGTTTTTGTTGTAGTTGTGGTTTTGGTTTTGGTTTTGTATGTAAAGTAAGTAATTGTAGATAAATAAAAAGTGCTGGTAAGCTAATGTGTAGTAAAGTAAAATGTTATAAATAAACTGTAAAAGCATATCTGGGCTTCTGTTACTGCTACATGGTTGATGCAATAAGGCATAATATAATTTGTAGGAAATTTAAATAAATTGCTGGAAAGTAAGTAAGCGTAGCAAGAAAAATCCAGTACTAGAAAACTAGAAAAGTTTGTCGCAAGAAACACGAGCAAGTAAAAAAAAACTCGCAGTTCTATATGGAAGACCAAGACTAGATATAAGACATAAGCAAAGGTGGGGGCTCAGAGCTGGACTGTGTGCTTCCCAACCTTGGGTAAGAGCTATCAACCCGACAACCTATAATGGGTAGTCCTAACCTCAATCCAAATGACTAACCATGGACATTTTTAAATTTTCATCAAAATGTATTTAATTTTCATTTGAAATTTTTCATATAGAGTTTGTTTTACAAGCAAAGGAAATTTTAGTTTAACTTATGTAAAGTAGTGTAGTCTACAAGCTAGTCACTCTAATCAAGCTAGGACTACTAGCAACCTAAGAGCATCGGGAATAACAATCCCAGCAAGAGTCGGTGATTAGTATAATCGTTTCTTTTCTCTCCCATATTGAAGGTCCTCAAGGTAGGAGGTAAAGGTAGGATAAGTAGTTTAGGGAATTTCTATTGATTTAGGTGAATTGACGAATCCCGGGACATAACTTGGTGGGTCCCTAAAGATTTTAAAGATGATTTTCTTCATCAAAGCATTATAAGTTCAATTGTCCTTCAAAACATCCAAAAATCATAAAAGTGCTCGGGGCATAACCTTAAACAACTTTTGAAATCCTTTGAATTGTTTTAAGTTCTTTTGAACTTATTATGTTGATAAATCATTCAACCGCAATTAAGATAAGGTTTAGTGGTAATATTTTAGCCTGTGCTCAATGGACAATTATCCCATGAGCGGGGTAATTAAGTATTCACTTGATGTTCTATTTAAGGATTATGTAGGTGGATGCCCTTAAAGGTAATTTTAATTATTAAGAACTCTTGCTCCTTTAATTAAAGTTAGTCTTATAGTGTTTTAAGGGTATATACAATTAGTTATGTTCCATTTTCTAAACCTCATTAATCATGCTAGATTAAACTTAGCTCACTACTAAGCCCTTAAGGTTTCATGTGTAAATTTATAATTATTAGAAATGTTGAATGGTGGCATCCGGAGTTGCCCGAGATTTTCTAGTGTCGATGTTAATGTCATTATTTGAAGTCACCACTCTGTTTATCTATCTTATCGCTCCAATCTTCAAAAAAAAATCAGATAATAAAAAATTTGAAGAAAATAAGAGCTGATAAAATAGAAAACAGTAGAATAAGAAATATTAGTGATGATCCTTACACAAGGAGATTCTACAATACCTTATTCTAGAAATTTATATAAGGAGAATCAAGTATGAAATTTTGATAACCAGAGATTTCTAGGTGTGATACCTATTCTTAGTTCTTAAATCTTTTATAAGAGCAAGCTCATATATTAAATACATCTTAAATAATTAAGTTCGTCAAAGAAAACTTCTGATTAATGCTAATCGCTTGTTTTTTTAGAGGTTTCAAGAACAAGGAAAGAAATTTCAATGTTCAATCCTAGGGGTAATATGTCATACTATCCTAAGAGTTTAATTTTTGTCAATGTTCTTTGTTATGTCGATTTCATTTTTATTTTTTTATTTGTCATTTGTTGTTGTTTTGTCTTGTAACTTGTTATTTGTTTGATGGTTTTCCTAAAATTTTAGGTTTTGTTTTATTTTGGTTTTGTCATTTTAATGTCATTTATATTTCATTTTGTTCTATTTTGTTAATGTTGTTGTTTTGATATCGTTTTGATTTTGTTTTATTGTCGTTTGTCCTGTCTTCAGAATGTCGCCCTAAAAAACCGAGTTATCACACCCTAATAACATGTAAAGTAAATCTAAAATGGAATTTATCTTCAACCTGCAAGAAAAACAATGTCAGAGTAATTCTTACAAAAGAAATAATGTCAACTTTATTTCTTTGGTTGACTTTAATATGAGTTAGGTTTTAGATTCAATGTCATTTGAATCTAGGGGTTCTAAATCTAATGTAGATTAGACATAAATAAAATCTAACATAAGTTAGGCTTTTAGATTTGATGTCATTTGAATTGAGTAAAGTTTTAGATTCAATGTCGTTTGAATATAAAGATGTTTCGATCAAATCTTAGCTTTAGTGTCGTTTAAATCTAAAGATGTTTAGATCAAATCTTAGATTCAGTGTCGTTTAAAGATATTTGAGTTAAGTTTAGATTAAATATAGGTTGAATCTAAAGAATTTGACTTAGGCATGTTGGACCTAAGTAAGATTTGAATTAGATTCAATTGTAGGTTGAATCTAATCTAAGCTTGAATCAAGTTCAATGTAAGTTGAACCTGAGTTAAGTTTGAGTTAGGTTTAAAGAAGATTCAACTTAAGTCAGATTTGAGTTAAACTTATATCTAAATTGGGTTGAATCCAAGTATAGGTTAGGTTCAAGTTAGGATAAATCTAAGAGGTTTAAGTTTGATTTAGATTCAAGTTGGGCTGAACCTAAGTTTTTTCTTAAGTTCAATTTAAGCTAAGTCTTGGGTTCAAATTAGGTTGAGCCTAAGTTAGAAGTTGATTTAGGTTCAATATGGGTTGAACCTAAGGTTTGGTTAACTTGGGTTAAAATTAGGTGGAACCTAAATTAGAAGTTGATTTAGGTTCAATATGGGTTGAACCTAAGGTTTGGTTAACTTGGGTTCAAGTTAGGTTGAACCTAAGTTAGAAGTTGATTTAGGTTCAATATGGGTTGAACCTAAGGTTTGGTTAACTTGGTGTTGACCTCATTTTTGATGAGGTCTTCTCTTCTTCTCTTTAGTACTTAGGATCTAGCCTTAGGCTTTTCCTTTGACTATCTTAGAGGATTAGAATTGGGACCCACCTTTTAGAAATTTAAACCACTTCTAAACTCCCGCAAACTCCACAAACTTGATCGTAGACCCCTAATCATCTAGAGGGTTGAAATCAAATGTGGAAGTTTAAAGGATGAGTTCCTATAGTGACTCTTTGGCCTTAGGATCGCCTCAGGTGGCCCTGTCCAGTGAAGGGTTGACTTGCACACACACTACACCTACACACTACACTTCCACACACCTCCTAAAACACACCCATACCCGACTTGACCTCCCGACTCATGTAGGTGATTCACATGGATGGTCCCTAACCCCTAAGCCCTCGCGCTAGAGGGTTAGGAACAACATGGTGAATGCCTCAAATGAGTCCCTTCATGGCTCATGTGGGCTTGATATGGCTTCATGGCTCAACCAAAATGGTTTTATTCCACTTACATCCACCCAATCTTCAATTTTCCAAATTTTCAATTTTGACCCCCGGACCCTATACCCGCTAACCTACCCAAAGCCCCGAATAGTCCAAATTTCTCAAAAATTTCCAAATCACCCAAAATTCTCCAAAATCATTCCCAAACATTTCCACATCACTCAAACTGATCATCCATATCCAAAAATACCAAAAATTCCAAAAATACCTCCCAATACCCTTCAAATACCCAAAATACCCCTCTTAGCCAAAAAATCCAAAAATTCAGAAAATTCCCAGAAAATTCCATAAAATCCCAAATATTCCCAATTTCATTTTGTTCAACTACACCATGGGCCAATTTTGTCAATTTACCCCACTTTTATCAAAATCCCTAATTTGACCCATTTTAACCCAAAGTGAACCCAATGTCAAACCTAACCTACCCAATTGACCTAAATTCTGGTCCAATTCAATTCTAAACTTCAATTCAACATTCCCAACACCAATCTAGACCAAATCCAAGCTTAATTTGATTGACATTTGGATCCAATTTCACTTTTGGCCTTAAAGCCCAATTTGGACCCATGACCCAAACTTAGCCCAAACTCACCCAATTCAACTCCAATTAACCCCAAATCTTTTCTAAACCTTCCTTGACATCCCCATAAACAAAACGCTAACATGATTTTCCCAAAATTTAGACCCAAACCCCACTCAAATTCAACCCAAAATTAAAAGGCCCATTTTTGACCTAAACCCAAACCTAGCCCAAATGAGCCCAAATCCCAAAATCAAAACCCATCAAAGCCAAAACCTCTTTGAAACACTCCCATAAACATTTCCCAACATTAATTTTACATCAATTTCAACTCTAGCCCAACATTGGCCCAAGTTAGCCCAATTTGACCTACATAGGCCCACTTACCAATTAAACCCAAATTCAACCCAATTCAAGTCCAAATCACACCAAATTGACCCCAAACCACTCATGACACATCCCTAAACCAAACTCAACAATTATTTGGCCCAACCTCTTTACAAAATTTCTATCCATAAATTCATTTTCAAACCTAAAAGCCCACTTCCCTAAACCTTCCTAAAAGCCCATTTCCACCAAATACAAAAGCCCAAAATTGGCCTTAAAGCCCACATGACATTTCCATTTGCCATCCATTTAATCAAAGCCATTCCCTAAGTTCTAATCACATCATCAAATAATTCCAAATTAAGCCTCATACCAAATTACCCCCTAAATGACAAATATTTCTAAAACCCTTTTTCATGAAACAAGTCAACTTTTTTTCAAGCCAAATGCAAGCCATGCAAGCCATAGACAAGCCACATGAAGCCATGGGGGGGGTTTGACTTGTCACCATGCCCAAAATGGCAAGAAGAGGGGACCCTTTAATGATTCTCTTAAGAGTGATTAACCACTCCCATGTCTCCCCTAACTCTCGCTTAAGCTTAATTGTACTTGGATTGTGACTTGACCCCACTAATCAAGCCGATCCAAGTGACTTTCCCTTCAGCCCAAATTGGCCTTGGAGGGTGAACCCAACCCAAACCAATGGGTTGACCAAATTGAAGCCAAAATGACCCCTCCCCCATTCCATTTTAATTCGGCCACTTTACACATGGCAATGGCCAATCGATTGCACAAACCTCTAACCCCGACCCACCTGGACCCGAGGGTGACCCATGCTCGCCGGCCAGCCGCCCGGGTCGCCGGAAAACACCATGGCCGAGACCTCGGGAAGAGCCAAACTTTGGAATTCCATCTTGCTCGAGCCGCCTCATGCCCAATGGCCACCATGGTCGTTCTTCACATGCCAAGAGCAGTCGATCCTAGCCCTCAACTCCCCCGGGAGGCCCTCCAGCCTCTCCTATTTAAACCCCTCACCCTCACGGCCAAGAGAGGTGCCGAACCGAACCTTACCGAAACTCGCCAAAATTGCTCCGCATCATTCTCCATACTTAGAGCAGCTTGATCCCCGGTGCTAATTTGCCCTAATCCCCACCAACGCAGCCCAATTTCTCACCAAAATTTCACCCAAAACCAGGACACTTCTCCTCAGTGGATCAATCCTCAAATTGATTGGTTCTACACCTTCACCAGACCAAGGGAAGGTGTCCACCAGCAAAAGCCCCATCTCCAGGCCACCCAGTTGCTCCAGCCTCCAAGCTTTGTGATCGGGCTTGGTCGAAATCACATCTAGACGATTCACTGGACCGAGAGACTTCATCCGGAGCTTGCCGAGATCCAATCGAAGGTGCAACAACTCTCGGATCGAAGCCACACTTCTCCGAGCAAAGGTATGAACTAATTCTTCATCCCGAGCTTCGGAGATTCTCCATTTCAAATGCCTTAATTTCAATGCATGATAACCGTATAGATGTGTTCGTCTCTTCAAGACGAATCCATAGTAGCATAAGAACGTAAAAATCCGTTGAGTATCGAGTGAGATCTTAGGGATTTAGTGTGGACGGCTCTCGGGTGAGGACGCTCGGGGACGATGAACGGATGCCGTCCATTTAATACACGCGCGGACGGACGGCTCAGATGGCGTTGGACCAGAAGACGGTACGAGAACTGCGGGGCCCGGGCTGCTGACTCAGATGGCGGCGTCGAATGGGAGCGCGACGCGTGTGATTTCGGAGATGCCGAGGATGCGCTGGCGCCGCGTGGATAAATAGAAAAATAGGGTATTTTTCTATTTATTTAATTCCCTAAACTTGGAAAATTCATAACTTTGTGTAGGAAACTCAGAAAAATAAAAGAAAAATACCCTCTTGCTCAGTGAACAGAGGAGAATAATGTGGAAAAGAAATCATTTAATTTCATCAAGTATTTTATTTTTAGTAATTTATTTACTCTCTGCATACATTTAATTCTCCATGCATTCATACAATTCACCATGGCATGAGACCATAGGGCTTTTGAAGCCTCTGAATTTGGGAACATTCCTTGAATTTTCCAAAGTCAGAGGCCATCCCTATGAAGAGTTATTGATTTTTCAAATTCATGTCACTGTTTTGAGTATTTTAATTCCAATAAATAGCATGTTGTGTAATAAATTCTAGGAAAATTTGGTGATGTTCCTTATGACCAGAGAACCCTAGGAAAAATAGGTTTTGAGTTAGTTCATTTTAGACAACCCTAATTGGCTTAAACACCCAAAATAGGTCTCTAATTAATTAGAGCTAACCATACATCAAATTGACTTGAAATCAATTCTCCACTGACCTTTAGGATCAGAGGAACCCACCATAAAAATTTGAGGTCAATTGGACTTGGTTAGCCCCACTAATTGGGTTGATTAAGCCACTTAGTCATTTTAAACTTTAAAAATTCATAACTTTCAAAATATCTTTCAAAAATTCACCAAATTGGTTTTAGAGTCTCTCTGATATCAGGGGAATTTAAGAAAATTAAAATTTCAATTTTCTAAAAAAGTTGATTTTTAATATTATTTTAATATTTTTAATAATTAAAAAATAATAAAAATCACAAAAATAATAAAATTCACCAAAGTGTCACATTTTGAATTTTAATCACTTGGGAACAAATCCCATATTTTTGCTAGGTCTATTTAGTGAGATATTAAATTTTAAAGCTCTAGGGTAATTTTAAAAAAAATGTATTTTCTAGCATTTTCACTAAAATAATTATAATAAATCATATAAAAATCAGAAAATTGCAAAATTTGATTCTCTGATTTCTTTGATATCAGAGAGATTTTTGAAAAATATAAAATTCATTTTTCAACATTTATTTTATTTTTAAATTAATTAACACTCTAAAACTTAAAATAATTATAATAAAAATAATATAATTCAAAAAATCACCAAAATTAGTCCAAGTGGTCCTCTGGTCATTAGGAATGTCCCCTAATTTTCTTAAGGACAGAAACTTTCCCTTGGTCATGTTATCAAATTTTCCTTGAAAATCTCTATTTTCTACTAAAAATAATTATATAAATAAATTAAATACAGAAAAATCACATTTTCTCCTCTCATGTCTTTATTGACATATGAGTGAAGTCACATAAAAATTTCAAGTTCATTTGAGTTCAATTTAGTGAGTTATGAAATTATTAGGCTTGAATGGTAAAATGGTAATTAAATTTTAACCCTTAATTAAAACTTTAGGTTTAATAAAAAATTAACAAGTAAAATATTTGATCCTAACCTGATTTGGATGATTGAAATTTAAATAATTAAAGGGTAGAAACCCATTAAGCAATTTAAAATGATTAAACCTTAATTAAATAATTGATTAAATTTGGAAGAATAATAAAATTGGAATTATTAAAATAGGGATATTATTAGGAAGAGATTTATTCTTTAATTTAAAAATCCCTAAATTTAATCATCTCATTAATATTCAACTCTTAATTAAAATGATAACTCAAATTTAAAATATTAAAAGACTTAATCATTAAACTAAAATTAAATCATTAAACTCTTTCAAAAATTTCAATTAAAATTAAATTAAATTAAATTAAAAATTAAATTAAATTAAGTAAATTAAATTAAAATTAAATTAAATTAAATTAAGATTAAAAGTTGAATTAAATTAAAATTAAATGAATTAAATAAATTAAATTAAATAAATTAAATTAAATTAAATTAAATTAAATAAAATTAAATAAATAAATTAAATTAAATTAAATAAATTAAATTAAATTAAATTAAATTAAATTAAATTAAATTAAATTAAATTAAATTAAATCAAATCAAACTAAATTGAATTAAATTAAATCAAATCAAACTAAATTGAATTAAATTGAATTAAATTAAATTAAATTAAATTAAATTGAATTAAGTTGAATTAAATAACATCACCTAAGACATAAAGAACTCAAAAATAAATCTAAGATAACTTGAACACTATTCCAAACTTAAATCATTAATTTGAACTTAAATTTGAATCACAAACCGTTTGAACACCAATTTACCCTCAAGAGCTTTAGTTATCATAACTCCTAAACAGTAATATAAAATGAAATGTTACTTCACTTATAGGACATTCAAATGTCCTAGTTCACTGAGCAAGTTAACAAAATTTGAAAACCTCGGACGATCGATTCATTTATATAATTAAATTCTCTTGGACTTAAAACAATCCTAGAAATATTGAAAAGATGTTTAGGACCCTTCCTAAGCACTTCCTCAATATGATAGGATATTTATAAGAACAATTGAACTTAGTTGTTCTTTGATGAAGAAAATCGTCTTCAAACTAAAAACACAAAGAACCTAGATGTCATAGGAAATGACTAGCTATAGGATTAGGAATTTGGTAGAAAACCATAACCCTTTCCCTTAGCTTTACCTAGGAACTTGCTTAAATATTCTAATTGTGTTTTAAGTGCAGCTTGGGATGACGGGAAGACCCTCCAGGTACGCTTTTATTTTATTGCGATTTACTTTACGGTAATTTATTTAATTGCATCGCACTTATTTTCTTGCATGATAAAACAACGATTGCATGAAAACCTACACCTTTAGGACTGAAACCAAAACCGAAACCCATAACTAAATTAAAAGACACTACAAGATAAAATTCACCTCCACAACATTTCAAAATATAAGACAACTCAAAATTTAATCACAAACGAACACAAAACTACAATTACAACTAAATTAAAACGTCTTGTTGGATGATCGGGAATACCTCGGATGATGTAACCTACGTGTTGCTAACGGGATTTCCCACGGTCTAAATGAAAGTGTGGAACTCATTCAGTTGAGTTTAGCAAATTCATCTGGACTAAGTGAATCCGATAAAAATAATGATGCCGGAAGGATGGAACCGTGGGATCTTAACCGGTGTTGTTATAATCAACTTTAAGATTTGTTTTAATTAAAACACAAAAAAAACACTTGGAAATTAAGACTTTCTTTAAACCAAACACTTCTCTCATCTCCCGATTTATGATTTCTAAAACTAAACCTCTGCAACAACAAGGAGCTCGGAGCATGGTGGGCAGCGACGACCATCGTCGTCGACAAAACTTGAACCTACTTCAAGAAAACTTTCCTAGAATTAAATAACAAAGCCATAGGACTTCGAGGTAGTTTGCTCTAGTGCAACATAAATCCTCAACTCTTCGTTAGGCATTTGCATTGCAAATTAAGCTCTAACCGGTCTTAGGATTCCGAGGTAGTCGTCCGATACGACATAAACCCTCATATCTTCCAGTGTATTTGTATGATTTTATTATATAAATATAAGCCCTAACTAATTAAAATTGGCAAGATTAAAACATTAAATGAACATTAGGACTTTCCTAAATCCAAGCCAAACAATAGGATAGTCGGGAAATTACCGAAGTCCGCTTCGAATCCGTAATTTCTCCTACTTTTCTTCCTTTGAATTTCCAAAACAAAATGTTCCAAACTTGATCCATTCCCTATTGAAACCCAAAATTCAATCCCTCGAAAACTTAAACTTTGAAATTCTTGAGAGCGAATTATTAATTATTATCGAGAGTTTTCTTAGGTGATTCCTGTCACTTAAGATGTAATTAACTATAGGGGCTTGCCTTTATAGGGAATTTTAAAGAACCTGAGTAATATAAACCCCGTTTAATATTTTCATATTAAGCAGGGAATTTGTCGGCTTATAAAATTGGTTCGCGGACCAAACGGATGTCACAAATCTTCTAGTTTATTTAACGTAGCCCCACCATCAAGCAGTGTGTCTATCCTTAGGGATAGATACACGGTTCATGGTGCGGTGCTCGTTTATATAAACTATTTGGGATGTGAGATCGGTTTGATTTCATATCTTAAAATCTTCAAATTTAAAATTATTTTCAAAATCAAATACTACTTTTTCAAATTATTTATCTAAACTAAATTTAAAATTCGCCGACAACTTCTGTTAGGCGACCCCTTTTTAAAATATCACACAACCTAAAAATATGCCGACACTTGGGTTCAAATTAAGTTGAACCTAAGTTAGAAGTTAATTTAGGTTCAATATGGGTTAAACCTAAGGTTTGGTTAACTTGGGTTCAAATTAGGTTGAACCTAAGTTAGAAGTTTAATTTAAGATAGACTTAACTAGGGTTTAACGTTACTTAAGCCTAAGGTAAATAAAAATTAAAGGTTAATTAAGTCTAATTAGGTTGGACTTAATTAGGATTTAAGGTTTTTTTAGTCTTAATGTGAGTAAGACTTAAAGGTTAATTAAGTCGAATTAGGGTTAGACTTAATCAGGATTTAAAGTTGTTTAAGCTTAATGTAAGTAAGGCTTAAAGGTTAATTAAGTCTAATTAAGGTTATACTTAATTGGGTTTTAAAGTTGTTTAAGCCTAATGTAAGGAAGGCTTAAAGGTTAATTAAGTCTAATTAAAGTTAGACTTAATTGGATTTTAAGGTTGTTTAAGCCTAACGTAAGGAAGGCTTAAAGGTTAATTAAGTTTAATTATAGTTAGACTTAATTAGGATTTAAAGTTGTTTAAGCCTAATATAAGTAAGGCAGGTTTTAAGGTTGTTTAAGCCTAATGTAAGTTTAATTAAGTCTAATTAGAGTTAGACTTAGGGTCTGTTTGGGGCAACTGCATCTTATCCAACTTATCCAGATAAGCACCTTATCCTGAAAAGCTACTAATCAGCAGCTGATCCGGATAAGCTGTCTGTTTGTTTGGTTTAAGCATTTGGAAAACAGCTGATTTGCAGTTGTTTACGGATAAATGACTATTCTGCCCCTATTCGACCTAATTCAATGGTCAATAGATATTTCTTCTAAGGTTGCACCATTAAAGAAAAGTTCTTACAGACACATGCCCAGGGTAAAACTAGCTCCATCCAAATCTGATTAACCACAAAACTCCAATGCAACATATCCCAATGAAAAGAAAAAAAATATCAAGAAATCCACGTGACCAACAATAAGCAAAAAATGAAACAACACACACCAAATATTCAATCCTATTAACTACAAAGCCAGTAAGATAAATATAATCCCCCAACAGACACATCCAAAGTCTAACCACTGTCGATAGAATCATACCCCTAGCACTAGCAAAATTTCAGGGAAGCAAATACGAACTAATTACAATTTGGTTTCTAATCTGGAAGAGCAAACCCTCATCAGTTCGAAACTTTCTCATCGCAATTAACGTCGCTGGTGCGCTGGAGGAGGGATACGCGGAACATTATAAGCTTCGACTTCTCTGGGATAGAGCCTCGTTTCTGCCTCTCTCGTTGTCAGCGATCGAGCCTCGCTTCCGCCTCTCTAGGATAGGCCGCTTCGGGCCCGTTCAGCTCCTTCGAAGTCGAGAGGGAGAGACGGACGAGAAGAGAAGAGGAGCGGGGTGAGGGCAGAGGTGTAAAATGACGAAGTGAACACATATGGGAAGGCGGACCGTGGGGATTACCCCGCGATCGGCTTGCTTCACAAATTATAAATGGGGTTTTTGGAAAAGCTCACGAAACTATCAAAACAAACATTGCGGCGGCGTTTCTAAAAACGTCGCCGCACTTATAAGTTGTCTCAAACGCAGCCTTAATTGGGTTTTAAGGTTGTTTAAGCATAATGTAAGTAAGGCTTAAAGGTTACTTAAGTCTAATTAGAGTTAGACTTAATTGGGTTTTAAGGTTGTTTAAGCCTAATGTAAGTAAGGCTTAAAGGTTAATTAAGTCTAATTAGAGTTAGACTTAATTGGGTTTTAATGTTTAATTAAACCTAATTTTGGTAAGGTTTAATTGATTAATTAGACCTAATTAGGGTTAAGTCTAATTAAGATTTAGGATTAATTAAACCTAATTTAAGTATGGTTTAATTGGAGTAATTAGACCTAATTAGGGTTAGGTCTAATTAGGGTTTAAGATTAATTAAACCTAATTTATGTAAGGTTTAATTGAATTAATTAGACCAAAATAGGGTTAGGTATAATTAGGGTTTATGATTAATTAAACTTAATTTAAGTAAGGTTTAATTTGATTAATTAGACCTAATTAGGGTTAGGTCTAATTAAGATTTAGAATTAATTCAACATAATTTAAGTAAGGTTTCATTGGATTAATTAAACCTAATTAGGGTTAGGTCTAATTAGGATTAATTAAACCTAATTTAAGTAAGGTTTAATTAGATTAATTAGACCTAATAAGATTAGGTCTAATTTAGGTTTAGGATTAATTAAACCTAATTTAAGTAAGGTTTAATTAGATTAATTAGACCTAATTAAGGTTAGGTCTAATTAGGGTTTAGGATTAATTAAACCTAAATCAAGTAAGCTTTAATTTGATTAATTAGACCTAATTAGGGTTAGATTTAATTATGGTTTATGATTAATTAAACCTAATTTAAGTAAGGTTTAATTTGATTAATTAGACCTAATTAGGGTTAGGTCTAATTAGGGTTTAGGATTAATTAAACCTAATTTAAGTAAGGTTTAATTGGATTAATTAGATCTAATTAGGGTTAGGTTTAACTAGGTTTTAGGATTAATTAAACCTAATTTAAGTAAGGTTTAATTGTATTAATTAGACCTAATTAGGTTTACGTCTAATTAGGGTTTAGTTTATCTTAAAGATAATGTAATTAATGTTTAAGGTGATTAATTAGGTCTAATAAGGGGTTAGACCTAATTAGGGTTTTATTTGTCTTAAACCTAATGTAATTAAGGTATAAGGTAATTAATTAGGTCTAATGTGGGGTTAGACCTAATTAGGGTTTGATTTGTCTTAAACCTAATGTAATTAAGGTTTAAGGTGATTTAACTAGGCTTAATGTAGGATTAAACCTAGTTAGGATTTAGTTTTGTGTTTATTTGATGTTAAGTTTAAACTTGACTTAGTCCATTATGGAATGGACCAAATATTTGAATTTTAAAGGTTATAGGATTTTAAATATTAATTTAAAATTAATTTTTTTTTAACACTAATTGCCAAAATATCATTTTGGATTTTCAAGAGGATAATATTTATTATTTGAGGGTTTGTATCTATCCCCCTAAACTTCTTAGCCCATTTTGAAGTTAATTTTTCTATTTTCCTAATTTTTATAAATATTTTGAAAATAATTACATAAGTATTATAGGAAAATAGATATCTTTATTCAGAGACAGCCCTATCTCTTGGAAAAATTACAAAATATTCCAAAGGATGAGGAGATCATTATGTGAAACTTTCATAATTTTTTGACTTATAATTATTTTTAAATAATTAAATTACTCTAGAGAGTAATTAATTAATTAAAAATAAATATAAGTCATTAAATTATGATTTTTGTCTTATAATTTTCTCCTCATCACCGTGAGTCTAAGGGTATTTTTATTTTATTTTTGTGATTTTTGGATGTTAAGATATCTATTTTTTATTATTTTAAGGTTAATCTAGATTTAAATAAATCCATATTAACCAGAAATAACCAGGGGAGGCCGCGTGTCCTCGTACTCCCCGAAACGTGCTTGATCAGTTGTGGGGTTTCGAACACAGCATCAAGCTAGATTAAATCGGAGCTGTCCATTGTTGACCTCATTTTTGATGAGGTCTTCTCTTCTTCTCTTTAGTACTTAGGATCTAGCCTTAGCTTTTCCTTTGACTATCTTAGAGGACTAGAATTGGGACCCACCTTTTAGAAATTCAAACCACTTCTAAACTCCCTGCAAACTCCACAAACTTGACTATAGACCCCTAATCACCTAGAGGGTTGAAATCAAATGTGGAAGTTTAAAGGATGAGTTCCTATAGGACTCTTTCGCCTTAGGATCGCCTCAGGTGGCCCGGTCCGGTGAAAGGCCGACTTACACATACACTACACCTATGCACTACACTTTCACACACCTCCTAAAGCACACTCATACCCAACTTAACTTCCCGACTCATGTAGGTGATTCACATGGATGGTCCTTAACCCCTAAGCCCTTGGCTAAGAGGGTTAGGAACAACATGGTGAATGCCTCAAATGAGTCCCTTCATGGCTCATGTGGGCTTGATATGGCTTCATGGCTCAACAAAAATGGTTGCATTCCACTTACATCCACCCAATCTTCAATTTTCCAAATTTTCAATTTTTGACCCCCGGACCCAACACCCGCTAACCTACCCAAAGCCCTCAAACTACCCAAATTTCTCAAAAATTTCCAAATTACCCAAAATTCTCCAAAATTAATCCCAAACATTTCCACATCACTCAAATTGACCATTCCTAGCCAAAAATACCAAAAATTCCAAGAATACCCCCCAATACCTTCCAAATACCCAAAATACCCCTTTTGACCCAAAAATCCAAAAATTCAGAAAATTCCCAGAAAATTCCAGAAAATCCCAAATATTCCCAATTTCATTTTGTCCAACTACACCATGGGCCAATTTTGTCAATTTACCCCACTTTTATCAAAACCCCCAATTTGACCCATTTTAACCCAAAGTAAACCCAATGTCAAACCAAATCTACCCAATTGACCCCAATTTTGGTCCAATTCAATTCTAAACTTCAATTCAACATCCCCAACACCAATCTAGACCAAATACAAGCCCAATTTGATTGACATTGGGATCCAATTTCACTTTTGGCCTTAAAGCCCAATTTGGACCTATGACCCAAACCTAACCCAAACTCACCCAATTCAACTCCAATTAACCCCAAATCTTTTCTAAACCTTCCTTGACATCCCCATAAACAAAACACTAGCATGATTTGCCCAAAATTTAGACCCAAACCCCACTCAAATTCAACCCAAAATCAAAAAGCCCAATTTGGACCTATGACCCAAACCTAGCCCAAATGAGCCCAAGCCCCAAAATCAAAACCCAACCAAAGCCAAAACCTCTTTGAAACACTCCCATAAACATTTCCCAACATTAATTTCACATCAACTTCAACTCTAGCCCAACTTTGGCCCATGGTAGCTCATTTTGGCCCACCTTAGCCTCTTTACCAAAAAGCCCATATCCAACCCAATTCAAACCCAAATCACCTCAAATTTGTTTCAAACCACTCATGACACATCCCTAAACCAAACTCAACAATTATTTGGCCCAAGCCTTTACCAAAATTTCATCCCAAAATCCATTTTAAAATTCAAAAGCCCACTTTCCTAAACCATTTAAAAGCCTATCTAAAACCATTTCAATGAGCCCAAAATCTACCCTAAAGCCCACATGACATTTCCATTTGCCATCCACTTAATCAAAGCCATTACCTAAGTCCTAAATCCATCATCAAATCATTCCAAATCAAGTTCCATACAAATTTCCATCAAATTACCAAAAAATTCCTAAAATCCATTTTCATGAAATCGACCAAGCTTTCCCCAAGCCAAAAGTGAGCCATGAAGCCATGCATGAGCCACATGTGAGCCATGAGAGCCTTGGACACTCCACCATGCCATATTGGGTAGGAAGGAGGGCCCCTTTCCTTAATCCCTAAAGCTCATTAGCCTTAATCATGATTCACCTAAACCTAAATTTAATCCAAATATATTTGGATGGAGACTTCTCCATGCCAAACCAACTGATCCATTTGATCCCCCACAAGACCCAAGGCCACCTCGAAGGGTGCACCAAGCCCAAATGGGTGAGTTGACCCATTTAGACCCAAAACTAGCCATGCCCCATTCTACTTTGGATCAAAGCCTTTACACTCGGCCATTGCCGATTGCTCGCACAAACACCCAACCCCGACCCACCCGACCTCGAGGGTGACCCATGCTCGGCCGGCCGGCCACCCGGCCGCCGGAAAACGCCATGCCCGAGACCTCGGGAGTGAGCCAACTTTGGAATTCCACCTTGCCGAGCTGCCCCATGCCCAATGGCCACCATGGTCGTTCTTCCCACGACCGCAGCAACTGATCCCAACCCTCGGCCACCCCCGGAGAGCCTCCGACCATGCCTATTTAAACACCACCCCCTCACGGCCATGAAGAGAGTTGCACAAACCTTGCCAAAACTCGCCAAAATTGTTCCGCACCCCTCCTCATACACAGAGCACTTGATCCCCAGCTGAGATCCCCCGCCATTTCCTCTCGCGAGCTCAATTTCGGAGTCGAAATCCAAGCCCAAAACCGAGACACTTCCCCACGGTGAACCAATCCCCAAATCGATTGGTCCTACACCTTCACTCGGACCAAGGAAGGTGTCCACCAGCAAAAGCCCCATCTCCGAGCCACCCGGTTGCTCCGGACTCCAAGCTTTGTGATCGACTCGTGGTCGAAGTTCAACCTGAGACAATTCACTGGACCAGGAGACTTCATCCGGAGCTTGCCGAGATCCAATCGAAGGTGCAACAACTCTCGCATCGAAGCTTCACTTCTCCGAGCAAAGGTATGAGCTAATTCTTCATCCCGAGCTTCCGGAGATTCTCCATTTCAAATGCCTTAATTTCAATGCATGTTTACCGTATGGATGTGTTCGTCTCTTCAAGACGAATCCATGGAGCATAAGAACACGAAAATCCATCGAGAATCGAGTGAGTTCTTAGGGTTAGAGTGTGGACGGTCACGGGATCACACCGGCCATGGACGATGAACGGATGCCGTCCATTTAATACACGCGCGGACGGACGGCTCGGATGGCGTCGGACCGAGAGACGGTACGAGAACCGCGGGGCCCGGTTGCCGACTCGGATGGCGGCGTCGAATGGGAGCGCGCCACGCGGCATTTCGGAGCCGCCGAGGTCGACGCGGCGCCGCGTGGATAAGTAGATAAATAGGGTATTTTCTATTTATTTAATTCCCGTAACTTTAAAAATCCATATCTTCGTGTAGAAAAATCACAAAAATAAAATAAAAATACCCTCTTGCTCGGTGAATGGAGGAGAATAATGTGGAAAAGAAATTAATTAATTTTGTCCAAGTATTTTATTTTTAATTAATTATTTACTCCCTGCATTGTTTTAATTCTCCATGCATTCATACAATTCACCATGACATGAGACCATAGGGCTTTTAAGCCTCTGAACTTGGGAACATTCCCCGAATTTTCCAAGGTCGTAGGCCATCTCTCGTGAAAAGTTATTGATTTTTCAAATGCATGTTGCTGATTTAAGTATTTTAATTTCAAAAATTAGCATGTTGTGAAATAAATTCTAGGAAAATTTGGTGATGTTCCTTATGACCAGAGAACCCTAGGAAAAATAGGATTTGAGTTAATTCACTTAAATTAACCCTAATTGGCTTAAACACCCAAAATAGGTCTCTAATTAATTAGATTTAACCATAGATCAAATTGACTTGAAATCAATTCTCCACTGACCTTTAGGGTCAGAGGAACCCATCATAAAAATTTGAGGTCAATTGGACTTGGTTAGCCCCACTAATTGGGTTGATTAAGCCACTTAGCCATTTTAAACTTTAAAAATTCATAACTTTCAAAATATCTTTCAAAAATTCACCAAATTGGTTTTGGAGTCTCTCTGTTATCAGGGGAGTTCAGGAAAATTAAAATTTCAATTTTCTAAAAAAGTTGATTTTTAATATTATTTTAATATTTTTAATAATTAAAAAATAATAAAAATCACAAAAATAATAAAATTCACCAAAATGTCATATTTTGAATTTTAATCACTTAGGAACAAGTCCCATATTTTTCCTAGGTCTATTTAGTGAGATATTAATTTTAAAGCTCTAGGGTAATTTTAAAATTAAAAAAATATATTTTCTAGCATTTTCACCAAAATAATTATAATAAATCAAAGAAAAATCAGAAAATTACAAAGTTTGGTTCTCTGGAATCCTTGACATCAGAGAGAATTTTAAAAATTATAAAATTTATTTTTCAACATTTATTTTATTTTTAAATTAATTAATATTCCAGAAGTTAAAATAATTCTAATAAATAAAATATAATTCAAAAAATTACAAAATTTGGTCCAAGTGGTCTTCTGGTCATTAGGAATGTCCCCTAATTTTCTTAAGGACAGAAACTTTCCCTTGGTCATATTATTGAATTTTCCTTAGAAATTTCTATTTTCTACAAAAAATAATTATATAAATAAATTAAATGCAGAAAAATCATATTTTCTCCTCTCATGTCTTTGTTGACATATGAGTGAAGTCACATAAAAATTTCAAGTTCATTTGAGTTCAATTTAGTGAGTTATGAAATTATTAGGCTTAAAGGGCAAAATGGTAATTAAAATTTTAACCCTTAATTAAAACTTTAGGTCTAATAAAAATTAACAAGTAAAATATTTTGATCTTAATCTGATTTGGATGATTGAAATTAAATAATTAAAGGATAGAAACCCATTAAGCAATTTAAAATGATTAAACTTTAATTAAATAATTAATTGAATTTGGAAGAATAATAAATTTGGAATTATTAAAATAGGGATATTATTAGGAAGAGATTTATTCTTTAATTTAAAAATCCCTAAATTAATTATCTCATTAATACTCAACTCTTAATTAAAATGATAACTCAAATTTAAAATATTAAAAGACTTAATCATTAAATTAAATTAAATCATTAAACTCTTTCAAAAAAATCTCAATTAAATTAAATTAAATTAAGATTAAAAGTTGCATTAAATTAAATTAAAATTAAGTTAAATTAAATAAACAAATTAAATTAAATTAAATGAATTAAATACATTAAATTAAATAAATAAATTAAATTAAATTAAATTAAATTAAATAAATTAAATTAAATTAAATTAAATTAAATTAAATTAAATTAAATTAAATTAAATTAAATTAAATTAAAAATTAAATTAAATTAAATGAAAATTAAATGAAATTAAATTAAGAAATTAAATCAAATAAATTAAATTGAATTAAATTAAATCAAATCAAATTAAATTAAATAAATTAAATTAAAATAAATTAAATTAAATTAAATTAAGTTAAATTAAATAACCTCACTTAAGACATGAAAAAATAAATCTAAAATAACTTGAACACTATTCCAAACTTAAATCATTAATTTGAACTTAAATTCGAATCACAAATTATTAAATATCATTTTGCCCTTAGAGCCTTAGTTATCATAACTCCTAAATGAACATTAAAATGAAATGTTACTTCACTTATAGGACATTCAAATGTCCTAGTTCATCGAGCAAGTTAACAAAACTCGAAAACCTCGGACGATCGATTCATTTACACAATTAAATTCATTCGGACTTAAAACAATCCTAGAAATATCGAAAAGATGTTTAAGATTCTTCTTAAGCACTTCCTCAATATGATAGGATATTTACAAGAACAATCGAACTTAATTGTTCTTCGATGAAGAAAATCGTCTTCAAACTAAAAACACAAAGAACCTAGACGTCATAGAAAACGACTAACTATAGGATTAGGAACTTGGTAGAAAACCATAAACCTTTCCCTTAGCTTTACCTAGGAACTTGCTTAAATATTCTAATCGTATTTTAAGTGCAACTTGAATGACGGGAAGACCCTCCAGTGTATGCAATTTATTTTATCGCAATTTATTTAATCGCATCGCACTTATTTTTCTCGTACGATAAAACAACAACTGCATGAAAACCGACACCTTTAGGACGTAAACCAAAACCGAAACCCAAAATTAAAATAAAAGACACTACAAGATAAAATTCACCTCCACAACATTTCAAAATATAAGACAACTCAAAATTTAATCACAAACAGAACACAAAACTACAACTACAACTAAATTAAAACGTCTCGTCGAATGATCGGAATACCTCGGATGATGTAACCCACGTGTTGCTAACGGGATTTCCCACGGTCTAAATGAAAGTGTGGAACTCATTTAGTTGAGTTTAGCAAGTTCATCCTGGACTAAGTGAATTCGATGAAAATAACTATGTCTGGATGACGGAACCGCGGGATCTTAATCGGTCTCGTTTAATCAACTTTAAGATCCGTTTTAATTAAAACACAAAAAACACTTGGAAATTAAGACTTCTCTAAACCGAACACTTCTCTCATCTCTTGATTTATGATTTCTAAAACTAAACCTCTCGCAACAACAAGGAGCTCGGAGCATGGTAGGCAAGACGGCCATCGTCGTCACAGAAACTTGAATCTACTTCAGCAAAACTTTCTTAGTATTAAATAACAAAGCCATAGGACTTCGAGGTAGTTTGCCTATTGCAACATAAATCCTCAACTCTTCGTTAGGCATTTGCATTGCAAATTAAGCCCTAACCGGTCTTAGGATTCCGAGGTAGTCGTCCGATACGACATAAACCCTCATATCTTCTGTGCAATTCGTATGATTCTATCATATAAATATAAGCCCTAATTAATTAAAATCGGCAAGATTAAAACATTAAATAAACATTAGGACTTCCCTAAATTCAAGCCAAACAATAGGATAATCGGGAGATTACCGAAGTCCGCTTCGAATCCGTGATCTCTCCTACTTTTCTTCCTTTCGAATTCCCAAAATAAAAATGTTCCAAATTTGATCCATTCCCTATTGAAATTCCAAAATTCAACCCTCGAAAACTTAAACTTTGAAATTCTTGAGAGCAATTATCGATTATTATCGAGAGTTTTCTTAGGTGACTCCCGTCACTTAAGATGTAATTAACTATAGGGCTCGCCCTTATAGTGGAACTTTAAGAACCTGTGTAATATAAACCCCGTTTAATAGTTTCATATTAAGCGGTGGAATTTGTCGGCTTATAAAATTGGTTCGCGTACCAAACGGATGTCACAAACCTTTCTAGTTTATTTAATCGAGCCCCATTATCAAGCAATGGTGTCTATTCTTCGTGATAGATACACGGTTTGTGGTGCGGCGCTCGTTTATATAAACTATTCGGGATGTGAGATCAGCTTGATTTCATATCTTAAAATTTTCAAATTCAAAATTATTTTCAAAATCAAATACTACTTTTCAAATTATTTATTTAAATTAAATTAAAAATTCGCCGACAACTTCTGTAGGCGACCCCTTTTCAAAATACAACACATAACCTAAAAAATACGCCGACATATTTCTGGCGACTCCGCTGGGGAAAATTCCTCTCTCCATTCTAATCAAATAGTTCTGCTTTCAAAAATCGGTAGTGTATCCATATCCCTTGTGGGTCAAACTACCCTTCTTTCCGTTGGATACTATGTTCATTTCTACCTTGAACAAGTATAACCAACATTCTCTCGGATTTAGGAGCCACCGTTTAGACACCCCTAGACGCAGAGGTTCCGAGATCCTTTTACCTCATTTCCGAGGTGGGGCGGACCCCCAACAGGTGTTAGTTTAGAGTGATCCTTCGGGTCGAGAAGTCTTGCTTAAGACTCTCTTTTCCTTTCCAACTCCGATTCAGATTCTTTACCTTCTCTACACCTTTGAACACTCCGTTCTAAATAAACAAACCCTTTAATAAGTGATTCCTTTTTATAAATACATGAACATGAATGAGTTCGGACTCTTTTCAATTCCTTTCTTTTCGTCCTAAAGAAAAGAAGCATAACTCGGACCGACAACCGAATCTACCCCGCGAAATGGAAGCCCCAAAACCGATTTTCTCCTTCACCAATGGACTCGGACCTCGCCGTCTATAAGGATGAGTCGCCCGACAATGGAATCATCCGATTCGGACAAGGATTCGAAAACACGAACGTCAAGATCACCGACGTCTCCTTTTCGCACCGATGAACAAGGTACCCGAAGCCGAAGAACCTCTCGCTCGAATTCAACCTCAGGTCAACCCAAGAATTCCCTCCTCCGCAAAGGATCCCGACTAAGAGGAATACCGTTGCCCGCAGGAGGACCGTTCTTTCTACCCCCACCTGGTCTAGTTGTTTCGCACCTACCCCGACTTTTGCCAAATCAAAGGGGAAAGAAATCCAAGATTATGATGGACCCGTTACCGCGGAGGGTACAGCATCTTCCCGTAAGACCTTCCGTTTTCGAGATCGGGTCCAAGCTTCAAAATTCCGTCATTAACAAAGACCCGGAGGAGAAACAAAATGTAAGGATCGCTAAAGAAGCCGTAGCCGCCGAAATTACTTTCCTGGAGGAAATTCCAGTAATCGCCGTAATATACACCGCCGCTCGAATACATACCACTCTTGGGAGGAAGCAGGTTTCATCCCCTCTCCGCCGCGAAGATGAAGAAAACATTCGCAAGATTGTCGCCAAATTACCACGACCCGCATATTATAACGAAAGCCGTAAGAAAAGAACTAGAACTACGCCGTTTGCTTCGACCGCAAACTTTGGTAGAAAGTTAGCGAAGAAGGAAAACCGCCCCGTATCGAAATTCTACGGAGGATGTGGCGGATGCCGCTCAAATCCCGTCTCGGGCCCCGAGTAGAACCCGCCATCATGACGTAAAAGCCAAGTAAAAGGATGAAGGCTAGTCCGCCCGTTGTCGTCTCGTGATTACAGATTAGGGAGGATACCACCTTCCAAGCATTTGGCCGACGTACCATCCGGTCCTAGACCTTCTGCCGCCGAAGGATGGTATGGCGTCCCCACCACCGGCGACTGAGATCGAAACAAGCAGCTCGAGAAAGAAAGTCTTGCCGAGAGACTCGAATCCGAAGAAAGTGCTACCGCGATGAAGGGGACTCGCGAGAAAGGGACCCTGCAGCCTATCGCACGACAACAACGAAGACAACACGTAAAGCCCCGCTAGAAGATGCCATGGAGAAGTCGAGAACCGATATCCGACGCTCGGCAAAGGAAAGAGAAGAAAAGTTCGGAGACGAGATTGATTCATCGAATTTATGGACGACGAATACGCGTAAATCAACATGGTTGAGACACGAGCTTCATCGCCTTCGCAAGGTGCTCCCGCAACACGCAGAAGAGAGGAGCCAGAACTGATGAGAAGGCAGACTTCAAGAGAAAGACGACACGATCGCTCAAATGGCAAAAAGGATGGAAGAGATGGCCGTAGCTCTGGCCACTCTCCAGAGTCAAGTACAACCACAAAGGGAAACACCCCCAGAGGTCATTCACATTGTAGACGGAGGAAAGGAGATTACGTCCGTCAATGGGGATGATCAGCGAAAAAGGATACAACACAAAGTATGATTCCCGAAAAGGATATCAAGAACTCGTGGAACAAGAAAGTGCGAGAAGCCTTAGCACAATCAAAGAGTGGGACATCCATTCGGACGGGTAGACCTTACCCGGAAGAATTCGACGCCGTCCAATACCCGAAAGGCTTCGTACCACCTCTCGTTCAAGACCTTCGACGGAACCGGGAACCCCGACAAAGATGTGGCACACTTTCGTGCCGCTTGTTGCAATGCCGGCGGGAGCGATGCATTACTCTTCCGACAGCTCGTCGCCAGTCCGTCGGAATCGCCTTCGATCGGTATGCGAATTACCAAACGGTTCGGTTAAGACATTCTCGCAGCTAGAGAACCTCTTCATCAAGCGATTCGTCGGAGCTCAACACCACATCACTATAGGTGATTTAGTGGTAGAGAAGCGTAAGCCGAATGAAACTTTGGTGGATTACATACTTCGATGGAGGAACTTAAGTATGAAGTGTGAACCACAACCGCAAGAACAAAGATGCAGTCGGCATTTTGCTAAAAAGCATCCACGGCCCGATAAGCACTTCTCCTCAAGGGATTCACTATTAAGACTTTCGAGAAGTTGTTAAGCAAGGCCGGAAGCTTGCAAGAGGAGGCAAAGCAATTAAGTTTCACCGACAAGACGCATAAACAAAAGCCTCGTAAAGACTTTCAAAAGAAATCCGGATCGTCGCAGCAGCTTGACAAAGGCAAGCAACCGATGCAAATACCACCGTAACGGCCGCAACAACCACAACAGAATTACTAAAGAACCCCGACCCAGCTATCAGTCATCTCCGCAATATGAACAACCGCCTCGTCCGCAACGTACATTAAGAGAGCTTTTGAGCAGAGAATATCCGTTCAAGAATGAAGCAGTGCCAAAAATGTTCCGTAGTCTGATGAAGACTCCGGATTTCCAGCTGCCAGAGCCTAAAAGACCGTAAGAGGTCAACAAGAAGGGTGATCCCAACTTTTGCCCTTACCACCGCATGCTTGGACACAAAATAGAAGATTGCATTACCTTCAAAAGTCGGCTCAATGACAACCTCGCGGAAAGGGAATATAACGATCCCGAAAGAGTACATGAAGGAACCCCGTAAAGGAGGTTCCGTCAATGTTATCTCGACCGATCCCATCATTCCGATAGATCCCTATACAACCGACGATGGATGGACTACCGCTTGGACGAGGTCTTCGAAAAGATTTTAGATAAGCATCCGGACCGCTTCGGTACGAGCTTCAATTCGGAGTTTGAAACCCGTTAAGCCGGTACTATCACTTGCGATAGAAGAACCACCTCAACAGGAGACGATCGAAGAAAAGAAGAAGATTAACGAAGAAGAGAAGACCGAGGCACCTAAGGCTGGACTAGGGGCCGCTTATCCTAGGATAGTTGTTTCCGATTCTGGGAGAAATCCCTCGAACCCTCGACTCCGTATGATTATCTCGCTCACTTCGGTGGGATCATATAATAATAAGGGTGATGGCGTTGGCTACGTTTTGACTCGTTTCTAACGATTACGTAACTAACGATAGATCCGGATATCGATTTCGATACCAACGGCAATTCTCAAATCATACACGATCTCGACAAGCAAAATAATGAAGAAGACATCCATCAAGGAGGCTACGAGAGTTCAACAAGCAACGAATCTATCTGCGAGTTTCGAGGAGCTCCAGTCACGATAGAATTAGAGCCTTCAGACTCTGAAGCTAATCCGGAAGAGCCTGTCATTCCGATTCAAGAAAAGACACCGGCGAGCTCAACAATAGCTTCAGAAGAAATTACAGAAGTCAACTTAAGGAGTGGAAAAGTTCTACCTCCGAGAATGGGTCCAAAAGACAAAGGGAAGCGGTGGTTGTTCTGGAAGAACCAACCCTGCAGAAGAAATACCCATTCGAGAAGAAGCAAAGACACATGAAAACAAAGTGGACTACAACGTGCTAGCCCATCTTAGGAAACTACCACCAAACCGAGCATCTACGACGCTCTCATCTTATCAAAGGAGATGAGAGAAGCTCGATCAAGGCCTTACTCGATCCGTAAATTTGCTTAGCTCAAATGGCCGGAGAGTCCTTAGATGAGGTTTGCTCGTTAAAAGAACAACGAGGTGTTACCTTCACGTACGACGACCTACTACTTGGAACAACGAGATCACAACCGACCATTGTACATTTCAGCTTACAATTGGAAAATTTACACTCTCCGCAGTATTGGTGGATCCAGGAGCATCAATCAATATAATGAATCTTCGAACGCTAAGCATACTTGGAAATTGATGCCCGCGAGCTCGAAGCGTACAAAATGTTATTAAGAGGATTCAACCGTAAAGGAGAAAGAGCCCTCGGCTCAATAACGCTACCGATGAAGACCGGTGACTTAGCAAAGACAACCGCGAAATTTCACATAATTGATTCGAAACATCGTTCAACGCTCTATCGGGCCGACCATGGATACATGAAAACGAGATGGTACCATCATCTCTACATCAGTGCATCAAGTACTACGATGGAGGAGAACAGTGCATCAAAGGTGACTTACAACCATTCTCCGTACATGAAATTGGAATCCATGAGGATGCAGCTTATTATGCACCGCCGAAGAAAACAATCTTCTCCAGAGATACTATAACAAATGAAGCAAAGAAAGTTCGGGACAACGAAGAACCTGAAGTTCTAGTCCAACAGTCACTCACCACTCCCTTACGGCGAGATGGTGAAGGTTTCTCCACAACTCGCATCCGAGGTCGAGGCCGGGGACGAGGTCGTGGTAGAGACATTAGGACAATCGGACGAGAGGAAACCAACCATCAATGTCGATTGGGAATATAGTTCCGAAGAAGAAAAAGAAATCAAACAAGAAGCAAGCGACAATAAATCGAAGAAGCCGCAATTCGAATCCCTCTCGAAGATGAAAGAAACGAAGAATATAAATCGATGTACGAGAAGATTAACCACTATGTACATACTATGACCCTGACCCCGATCCGTTCTAATAAGATCGAGGGTATGGAGGTCAAAGAGATACGTAGCGGTGGTGCAAAACCAATCAAATTCTACCGTGGTGCTTCTTCTTCCAAAACCGAAAATAATGTACAATTCAAGATGCTACTTCATCGAATTAATGGAATTGCCTTTTCGAGTGGTACTCTCCCCGTGTTCAAAATTTAATTCAGCCTTACCTCGACAATGGACAAAAGGTCAATCACAACGTTTTGAAAATTTATGGAATAACTCCGGTCGTCCACCCAACTCAAAACATGGTCTCGGATTCGACACAGTAGGATCAGTTGACGATACTGAATTTTGCTTGGTTATCACCTGCGAATCTAATGAAAACTGCATGGAAACTATGGACGAACTCGAAGATTTACAAATTGAGACGCTCCACCGAATTCGAAGAAGAAATCAAATCTACGATAGATGAGTTAATAGAAGTTAACTTAGGTACTAGCGAAGAGCCTAGTACCTACCTTTGTTAGCTCTTTACTCAATAAAGAAGACTCCAAAGAAATAATCAAGTTATTAATGGAATTCAAAGACTGTTTTGCTTGGAGCTACGATGAGATGCCGTGTTTAGCTCCGCAGGTCGCAATCCATAAACTAGAGTGGACCCTACTTCGTTCCAGCCGACAAGGTCCCGAAGAATGCGTCTAGAAATCGAACAACAAGTCATAGCCGAAGTTAAAAAGCTAATAGACGCTAAATTTGTCCGTGAAGAACAATACCCGACTTGGTTAGCCAACGTGGTACCAGCCGAGAAGAAGAATGGTCGATCGAATTTGTGTGGATTTCGTAGATTTAAACAAGGCATGTCCAAAAGATGAATTCCCTCTACCGATCCCGTAATTAATGATCGACATTGCTTCAACACATGAAATATTCTCATTCATGGATGGATCTTCGAGATACAACCAAATAAAAATGGCTCCGTAAGATGAAAAGCTTACAAGCATTCGTAACGCCGATCGGAGTATTTTGCTACACAGTTGATGCCATTCGGATCAAGAACGCAGGAGCAACCTACCAAAGAGCAATGACAAGAATTTTTGATGATCTCATCCACAATCAAGTCGAATGCTACGTGGACGATGTGGTCATCAAAAGCAAAGTAAAGGACAACCATTTGTATGATTTGAGAATTGTTTTCGAACGATTAAGGCAATTTAACCTTAAGATGAATCCCTTAAAATGCGCCTTCGGCGTCACCTCCGGAAATTCTTAGGATTCGTTGTCCGACATCGTGGAATTGAAATCGATCCGAAAAGATAAAAGCTATCTTAGAAATGCCGCCTCCCAAAACCTTAAAACAACTACGATCTTTTCAAGGGAAGCCGGCATATCTTCGACGCTTTATCTCAAACCTCGTCGTGTAGGTGTCGACCTTTTCGGCACTAGTTAAAAAGGACGCCAAATTTATTTGGGAAGAGAAATGCCGTAGGGCCTTCGAAGACATTAAACAATATTTAATGACACCTCCCGTCTTAGCAGCCCTCGAGCCTCAGTGTAGACCGCTAATACTTTATACCGCGGCTTTAGACGACTTCTCTGAGCCCCGTTAGCCTGTGTCAATGATGAGGGTAAAGAAAATGCTCTTTATTACTTAAGTCGTCGTTTATCGCCGACGGAAATAAGGTATCCCGCAATTGAAAAGCATTGTTCGGCCCCGATCTTCGCCGCTCAAAAGCTCGTACATTACATGCTTTCTCATAAGGTCAACCTAATCTCGAAGTTTAATCCATTGCAATACTTGATGACTCGTCCAACGCTTTCCGGCAGACTTGCCGTATGGTCGATGATATTATTGCAATTCGACATAACTTTCGTGCCTCTTCGTGCCGTAAAGGGACAAGTCCTAGCGGACTTCCTCGCAAGACACCCTTTGTCGGCGTAGATCGCCTCTCAATGACGACTCTGCCGGATGAACAAATAATGAATCTAGAAGACCTCGATGATCGACGTTGGGAATTATATTTCGACGGAGCATCTTCACAGCACAAAGACGAAGAATCGCAAGTGATAAGTGCCCTGTAAGGCAGAATCGGCTAATCTTTATAACACCGGAGCCGGGGATGTTAAGATACTCCTACCACTCGACGTAACCATGTACAAACAACGAAGCGGAATACGAAGCCCTCATAACGTGATCGGAATTAACCATTCAAATGGGGATAACGGACATCAACATCTACGGGGATTCACAGCTAATCATTCAACGGATCGCCGGACAAGACAGAATTTTAAAACCAAGACTCGAGCAATACTTCCAGGATGCCATACAATTGTTGGAACAGATTCCGAATGTGACAATTTACAAAATTCCCGTAAAAGAAAACGCTCTAGCGGATGCGCTAGCCCGTCTCGCAAAAGAATTTGCCCGTTTGCAAGATGAATCGCTGGAAGTGTCAGCTCACGGACGCCAGTGTCCTATCACAGCTCGACATAGATACGATACACAAATCGAAAAGGAAAAAGGATCAACTGCAACGAAGTGATGTAAAAACACGGAAGATCGGCGACAACCATCGATGGATTACCTACAAACAGAAAACTACCGTGAGGATAGGTCGTTAGCCCATCGGATCAAGAAAAGAACTCGTCCTACGCATTAATAAACAACACATTATACGAAGGTTTTTTCGATCAAATGTGGCTAAGGTGCCTAAGCGGGTCCGAAGCCCGCGAAATTGTTAAGGAAGTGCATTCAGGACTCGTGGCGCTCACCGATCGGGTCCAAAGATGAAAATGAAAATTAAAAGACTAGGGTACTACCGGCCCTCGATGATGACCGACCGCATGAAAATCGCCAAGAGCCGTCACCAATGCCAAGTGCACGGAGTGGTTCTACACCAACCTCCAAATGTGCTACATCCGACAATCGCATCGCGGCCATTCGAATGTCGGGGCACGGATATAGTGGGTCCAATAGAACCGCCGTCGTCAAAAGGACATCGCTTCATTCTTGCGGCTACAGATTACTTTTCCAAGCGGGCGTAAGGCTCCACTCGTAGAAGTGAAAGCACACCACGTGCTACAATTTTTCAAGAACCAAGTTGTCTACCGTTTCGGAGTGCCGCGCGAATCATCTCGTATAATCGGTCAGCATTCGAAGCACACAAATCAACAATTTTGTCGGGAGACACGGAATCGATCGGCGATATTCAACAATTTACTACCCAAGAGCAAATGGCCTAGCCGAGGCTTTTAATAAAACTCTCGTTCAAATTTTAAAGAAAACCTTGGACGATAATAAGAGAAATTGGCACGAGAAGTTGTTAGAAGCCTTATGGGCTTACCGGACAACCTTCAGAACTCCTACGCAAGCTACACCTTACGCTCTGGTGTATGGGTCCGAGGCAGTGTTACCTTTAGAGGTTCAGCTCCCTTCACTCAGAATTGCAGTTGCAAATAAAATCACAATAGAAGAGAACGCCAAATTACGACTCAAAGAATTAGAGAGCCCGGAAGGGAAAAGACTTGCGACGCAACGAATTTAGAATTATACCAAGCTAAGATGATTCAAAGCTCATGATAAACCGGTCCGCCCAAGAACCTTCAAAGTTGGTGATTTAGTTCTCGTTCTCAAAAGACCTATTCTCGCACACCGCAAGATAGAGAGGAAAATTTGAACCCACTTGGGAAGGACCGTTCAGTAGTTGAAGCAGAGATACTCGGAGGTTCCTACCAACTAGTGAATTGCCAGTGGAGAACGACATATGCTTCCGATCAATGGACGATACTTGAAAAAGTATTACGCTACCCGATGTTTCGAAGGAATGAACTTTCCATCCCTAGAAACACGGGTGAAGTGATTACTTATGAATGGGTCCGAACCCAAAAATAATAAAATGTGCTAAAATAAATAAAATCCTGACAATAAAATTTTCCTTGTTTTCTTTTCCAAATCAAAATCTCTTACCTGATCTTATCCCACTTCATTCCTGTTAAGTTTGAAAATATAAGAATAATAATAAAACAAGATGTCTTTAATAAACATTTTCTTGATGTTCTTGTTCTTAGTACAGCCCCTGATCCTTTTCCTTGTCTTTTCGCAGGGAAATGTCGAGCGGGCGGTTGGTCTTGAACTTTAAGAACGGCGTAAGCCTTGCACTCGACGAGAAGAGGGTGAAAGATGGAGCGATAATCGAGATTGACTCGGATTTCGCACCGGCGGAGCCTACGATACGAAGAAAGTGATCGGGTCCCGGCTGACCGAGAAGAACCGCTCGGACATACAAGGATGAAAGTGGGTGGCCCAAGCCACCAATCCAGCAACAAGAAAAGAAAGACAAATGTTGAAGAAGATAAGAAAATGAAGTCTGTAGTCGCTACAGCAGAGGGCAGGCTTGTCAGCGCCGCGCCCACAGAGATTCAAGAAGTTCGGAGAGCTACTCTCACAGCAACACAACGAAGAAATAAGAATCGCCGTATCCGTAAGATGTTGACAAAACTAGCTGCGGATCAGCACGACGAGGCAGTTGCTAATGTCAGTGCATACACTTCAAGGACACCGGTTCACCAGGAACCGAAGAAAGGAGGCCAACTCCTAGGATGACGTAAAAGAACTGTGGAAATCTTCGAAAAACCGAAGAAAGAAGGCTACCACGCCACCGGATAGAACCACCAATGATGCATGACCTTGTTGCGAAGCAACCCCGGGGATGTCCCGACGTACATCATCCCCGAGGAGCCGAGGTATGCGGGAGAACGTGAAGGGATTGAACCATACATCCCACAATATGTCACAAGGCCTCGCCATCTCGCGATCATTCCGGAATACGAGCCGGAGAGAATGCGAATGTTGAAAAGAAAACCTTTGAATACTTCGAAAGGATTAGAGGCGAAGAATCAATATACTGGAGGGCCTCGAATTACATACGGACGTATTCTCGTAGTATGAGCAACGAAGAAATCGTGGATTGCATCCGGGATTTGAAAAGACTGGGCCGAGCAGGCCGCCTAAGGGAAAACACATACTCAGAGCCCCGGAGATGGATGCCAGGGAAAGGAAGAATCACAATACAATGTGGATGCTGTTACAACTTTGCCGAGGACAGGAAGGGAAACCCGCCGGAATACTCCGTCATGGGCAAGTGGACCCGATGCCATTAGTCATCAAGAGAATGGTAAAGAGATTGATAACATGGAGGGTACCGCCAGCGATCGCATACCCAATAGCTCGCATCATCAATATCTACAAACAGGGTGACCGTATACCCCCACACATAGATCACCATGACTTTGTCGACCTTTCGCACGCTCTCTTTTCCGAGTGAGTGTAACATCATGTTCGGATCCGACCTCCGGATAGCAGGCCCGAGTGAGTTCCGAGGGCCGGTGAAGATACCTTTACCGGTAGGTTCCGTCATGATACCGAAGGGTAACGGAGCAGTATATCGCCAAGCATCGCATACCGGAGTACCAGTGAAGCGGATCTCGGTTACGTTCGGGAGGATGGACGACGAAAGACACCTTACCATTTCCAGCTGACACCGGAGCTAGAAAGCCTCCGACCTTACGAGTCGTGAGTTACATGGAAAATATCACACCTCCAATGTTCATCCATACGGCATCCTTGCCAAGGATGGCTTGGAAGGTGATGTTGTTGACCATGTATCTCACTATTCAGACATGGACTTTTGACAGATGCTTCTTTAGATGGATCAACAAAGATCATACACAGTCCGTTTTGAGTTTACATGGATTGTATGAAATATATTCCAGATCAAGATGTATGATGTATCTTCTACATGATTGGAATGAGAGTGACCATGTCACATTTTTGGCCTTCACCTCTTTTGTGCAAATTGATTGGGAAACGCCATTAAAGTTAAATGAACTTCGAACAAAGAACAGAAAAGAAAAAAAAAAGATAAAAGAAAACTTTTTTTTTAAAAAAAAATCTAAAAATGACGAACACCAAATTCACATGAACATTAAATAAACAACAAAATAAAATTTGAATCATTAAAGGATAAACAAAATCAACAAGAATGTTAAATCAAATTCTCAATCAAATTTCGAATCCAATCTCGATCAAACTTCAAATTTCATCTTCCAAATTTCAAATCAAATCTTAAATCAAATTTCAACCGAGTTCAAACTCATCCTTTCAAATTTCAAATTCGATCTTCCAGATCTTAAACCAAATCTTTATCAAATTTCAAATTCAATCTTTCCAAATTTCAAATCTCAGTCAAATTTCAAATCTCAAATTCGATCTTTCCAGATCTCACATCAAACCTTACATCAAATTCAAACCTTTGGGTCGAGGATTTTACATCCAAGACTGCACTGCTTTAGGATTCTCTTCCTATTGCACTGAAATACATCAAATTCAAACCTTTGGGTCGAGGATTTTACATCCAAGACTGCACTGCTTTAGGATTCTCTTCCTATTGCACCGAAATACATCAATTCAAACCTTTGGGTCGAGGATTTTACATCCAAGACCGCACTCGCTTTAGGATTCTCTTCCTATTGCACCGAAATACATCAATTCAAACTTTTGGGTCGAGGATTTTACATCCAAGACTCGCACTGCTTTAGGATTCTCTTCCTATTGCACCGAAATACATCAATTCAAACTTCGGGTCGAGGATTTTACATCCAAGACCGCACTCGCTTTAGGATTCTCTTCCTACCGCACCGAAATACATCAATTCAAACTTCCGGGTCGAGGATTTTACATCCAAGACCGCACCGCTTTAGGATTCTCTTCCTACCGCACCGAAATACATCAAATTCAAACTTTTGGGTCGAGGATTTTACATCCAAGACCGCACTGCTTTAGGATTCTCTTCCTACCGCACCGAAATACATCAAATTCAAACTCTTGGGTCGAGGATTTTACATCCAAGACCGCACTACTTTAGGATTCTCTTCCTATTGCACCGAAATACATCAAATTCAAACCTTTGGGTCGAGGATTTTACATCCAAGACCGCACCGCTTTAGGATTCTCTTCCTATTGCACTCGAAATACATCAAATTCAAACCTTTGGGTCGAGGATTTTACATCCAAGACTGCACTGCTTTAGGATTCTCTTCCTACTGCACTGAAATACATCGAATTCAAATCTTTGGGTCGAGGATTTTACATCCAAGACTGCACTGCTTTAGGATTCTCTTCCTACTGCACTGAAATACATCGAATTCAAATCTTTGGGTCGAGGATTTTACATCCAAGACTGCACTGCTTTAGGATTCTTTTCCTATTGCACTGAAATACATCAAATTCAAACTTTTGGGTCGAGGGTTTTACATCCAAGACCGCACCGCTTTAGGATTCTCTTCCTATTGCACCGAAATACATCAATTCAAACTCTTGGGTCGAGGATTTTACATCCAAGACTGCACCGCTTTAGGATTCTTTTCCTACCGCACCGAAATACATCAATTCAAACTTTTGGGTCGAGGATTTTACATCCAAGACTGCACTGCTTTAGGATTTTCTTCCTACTGCACTGAAATACATCAATTCAAACTTTTGGGTCGAGGATTTTACATCCAAGACTGCACTGCTTTAGGATTCTCTTCCTACTGCACTGAAATACATCAATTCAAACCTTTGGGTCGAGGATTTTACATCCAAGACTGCACTGCTTTAGGATTCTCTTCCTATTGCACTGAAATACATCAATTCAAACATTTGGGTCGAGGATTTTACATCCAAGACTGCACTGCTTTAGGATTCTCTTCCTATTGCACTGAAATACATCAAATTCAAACTCTTGGGTCGAGGATTTTACATCCAAGACCGCACCGCTTTAGGATTCTCTTCCTATTGCACTCGAAATACATCAAATTCAAACTCTTGGGTCGAGGATTTTACATCCAAGACTCGCACTCGCTTTAGGATTCTCTTCCTACCGCACCGAAATACATCAATTCAAACTTTTGGGTCGAGGATTTTACATCCAAGACCGCATCTGCTTTAGGATTCTCTTCCTACCGCACCGAAATACATCAATTCAAACTTTTGGGTCGAGGATTTTACATCCAAGACCGCACCGCTTTAGGATTCTCTTCCTACCGCACCGAAATACATCAAATTCAAACTCTTGGGTCGAGGATTTTACATCCAAGACTGCACTGCTTTAGGATTCTCTTCCTATTGCACTGAAATACATCAAATCCAAATCTTTGGGTCGAGGATTTTACATCCAAGACCGCATCGCTTTAGGATTCTTTTCCTACCGCACCGAAATACATCAATCCAAACTTTTGGGTCGAGGATTTTACATCCGAGACCGCATCGCTTTAGGATTCTTTTCCTATCGCACCGAAATACATCAAATCAAACTCTTGAGGTTACGGATTTTACATCCAATACCGCATTATTCTGAGGTCTTTCCTCATTGCAATGACTCAATCTAATCGATTCGATCTTCTTTTGGGGTTGAAGATGTTACATCTAAAACTTCAAAATTCCAATTTTCATTTCAAATCAAATTCCTTCAAATTAATCTTGACAAACTTCAATCTAAATTGAAACTCCAAATTGAAATCTAAACTCACGCATCGTGACTTGAACATGAAATAAAATAAAATCTAAATCGAAATTCTCCCGCATCATGTGATTTGGGATTCACCTCCTTTTCCTTTCCCGCCGAGAGTTCAAGAATCTCCAGCTTCGGAGATATACTCGACACTCCCCAGCTGAAATTCTTCTACTTCGTCCTAAATTTGTTACTTGGACATCTGTGTTGGTTTTGTTGATCGCTTCGGTCAACACCAATACGTGCGGTGTGCTCCGTCAGCTCACCACACATATTGGGGGTCCATTTGTTGACCTCATTTTTGATGAGGTCTTCTCTTCTTCTCTTTAGTACTTAGGATCTAGCCTTAGGCTTTTCCTTTGACTATCTTAGAGGACTAGAATTGGGACCCACCTTTTAGAAATTCAAACCACTTCTAAACTCCCCGCAAACTCCACAAACTCGACTATAGACCCCTAATCACCTAGAGGGTTGAAATCAAATGTGGAAGTTTAAAGGATGAGTTCCTATAGGACTCTTTGGCCTTAGGATCGCCCTCAGGTGGCCTGGTCCGGTGAAAGGCCGACTTACACATACACTACACCTATGCACTACACTTTCACACACCTCCTAAAGCACACTCATACCCAACTTAACTTCCTGACTCATGTAGGTGATTCACATGGATGGTCCTTAACCCCTAAGCCCTTGGCTAAGAGGGTTAGGAACAACATGGTGAATGCCTCAAATGAGTCCCTTCATGGCTCAACAAAAATTATTGCATTCCACTTACATCCACCCAATCTTCAATTTTCCAAATTTTCAATTTTTGACCCCCGGGACCCAACACCCGCTAACCTACCCAAAGCCCTTGAAACTACCCAAATTTCTCAAAAATTTCCAAATTACCCAAAATTCTCCAAAATTAATCCCAAACATTTCCACATCACTCAAATTGACCATTCCTAGCCAAAAATACCAAAAATTCCAAGAATACCCCCAATACCTTCCAAATACCCAAAATACCCCTTTTCGACCCAAAAATCCAAAAATTCAGAAAATTCCCAGAAAATTCCAGAAAATCCCAAATATTCCCAATTTCATTTTGTCCAACTACACCATGGGCCAATTTTGTCAATTTACCCCACTTTTATCAAAACCCCCAATTTGACCCATTTTAACCCAAAGTAAACCCAATGTCAAACCAAATCTACCCAATTGACCCCAATTTTGGTCCAATTCAATTCTAAACTTCAATTCAACATCCCCAACACCAATCTAGACCAAATACAAGCCCAATTTGATTGACATTGGGATCCAATTTCACTTTTGGCCTTAAAGCCCAATTTGGACCTATGACCCAAACCTAACCCAAACTCACCCAATTCAACTCCAATTAACCCCAAATCTTTTCTAAACCTTCCTTGACATCCCCATAAACAAAACACTAGCATGATTTGCCCAAAATTTAGACCCAAACCCCACTCAAATTCAACCCAAAATCAAAAAGCCCAATTTTGACCTAAACCCAAACCTAGCCCAAATGAGCCCAAGCCCCAAAATCAAAACCCAACCAAAGCCAAAACCTCTTTGAAACACTCCCATAAACATTTCCCAACATTAATTTCACATCAACTTCAACTCTAGCCCAACTTTGGCCCATGGTAGCTCATTTTGGCCCACCTTAGCCTCTTTACCAAAAAGCCCATATCCAACCCAATTCAAACCCAAATCACCTCAAATTTGTTTCAAACCACTCATGACACATCCCTAAACCAAACTCAACAATTATTTGGCCCAAGCCTTTACCAAAATTTCATCCCAAAATCCATTTTAAAATTCAAAAGCCCACTTTCCTAAACCATTTAAAAGCCCATCTAAAACCATTTCAATGAGCCCAAAATCTACCCTAAAGCCCACATGACATTTCCATTTGCCATCCACTTAATCAAAGCCATTACCTAAGTCCTAAATCCATCATCAAATCATTCCAAATCAAGTTCCATACAAATTTCCATCAAATTACCAAAAAATTCCTAAAATCCATTTTCATGAAATCGACCAAGCTTTCCCAAGCCAAAAGTGAGCCATGAAGCCATGCATGAGCCACATGTGAGCCATGAGAGCCTTGGACACTCCACCATGCCATATTGGGTAGGAAGGAGGGCCCCTTTCCTTAATCCCTAAAGCTCATTAGCCTTAATCATGATTCACCTAAACCTAAATTTAATCCAAATATATTTGGATGGAGACTTCTCCATGCCAAACCAGCTGATCCATTTGATCCCCCACAGCACCCAAGGCCACCTTCAAGGGTGCACCAAGCCCAAATGGGTGAGTTGACCCATTTAGACCCAAAACTAGCCATGCCCCATTCTACTTTGGATCAAAGCCTTTACACTTGGCCATTGCCAATCGCTTGCACAAACACCCAACCCCGACCCACCCGACCTCGAGGGTGACCCATGCCCGGCCGGCCGGCCACCTGGCCGCCGGAAAACGCCATGCCCGAGACCTCGGGAGTGAGCCAACTTTGGAATTCCACCTTGCCGAGCCGCCCCATGCCCAATGGCCACCATGGCTGTTCTTCCCATGACCAGCAGCAGTCGATCCCAACCCTTGGCCACCCCGGGAGAGCCTCCGGCCATGCCTATTTAAACACCACCCCCTCACGGCCATGAAGAGAGTTGCACAAACCTTGCCAAAACTCTGCCAAAATTGTTCCGCACCCCTCCTCATACACAGAGCACTTGATCCCCAGTGAGATCCCCCCGCCATTTCCTCTCTGCGAGCTCAATTTCGTAGTTGAAATCCAAGCCCAAAACCAGGACACTTCCCCACAGTGAACCAATCCCCAAATTGATTGGTCCTACACCTTCACCAGACCAAGGGAAGGTGTCCACCGACAAAAGCCCCATCTCCGAGGCCACCCGGCTTGCTCCGGACTCCAAGCTTTGTGATCAGCTCGTGGTCGAAGTTCAACCTAGACAATTCACTGGACCGGGAGACTTCATCCGGAGCTTGCCGAGATCCAATCGAAGGTGCAACAACTCTCGGATCGAAGCTTCACTTCTCCGAGCAAAGGTATGAGCTAATTCTTCATCCCGAGCTTCGGAGATTCTCCATTTCAAATGCCTTAATTTCAATGCATGTTTACCGTATGGATGTGTTCGTCTCTTCAAGACGAATCCATAGAGCATAAGAACACGAAAATCCATTGAGAATCGAGTGAGTTCTTAGGGTTAGAGTGTGGACGGTCACGGGATCACACCGGTCATGGACGATGAACGGATGCCGTCCATTTAATACACGCGCGGACGGACGGCTCGGATGGCGTCGGACCGGAGAGACGGTACGAGAACCGCGGGGCCCGGGTTGCCGACTCGGATGGCGGCGTCGAATGGGAGCGCGCCACGCGGCATTTCGGAGCCGCCGAGGTCGACGCGGCGCCGCGTGGATAAGTAGATAAATAGGGTATTTTCTATTTATTTAATTCCCGTAACTTTAAAAATCCATATCTTCGTGTAGAAAAATCACAAAAATAAAATAAAAATACCCTCTTGCTCGGTGAACGTGAGGAGAATAATGTGGAAAAGAAATTAATTAATTTTGTCCAGTATTTTATTTTTAATTAATTATTTACTCCCTGCATTGTTTTAATTCTCCATGCATTCATACAATTCACCATGACATGAGACCATAGGGCTTTTGAAGCCTCTGAACTTGGGAACATTCCCCGAATTTTCCAAGGTCGGAGGCCATCTCTGTGAAAAGTTATTGATTTTTCAAATGCATGTTGCTGATTTAAGTATTTTAATTTCAAAAATTAGCATGTTGTGAAATAAATTCTAGGAAAAATTTGGTGATGTTCCTTATGACCAGAGAACCCTAGGAAAAATAGGATTTGAGTTAATTCACTTAAATTAACCCTAATTGGCTTAAACACCCAAAATAGGTCTCTAATTAATTAGAGTTAACCATAGATCAAATTGACTTGAAATCAATTCTCCACTGACCTTTAGGGTCAGAGGAACCCATCATAAAAATTTGAGGTCAATTGGACTTGGTTAGCCCCACTAATTGGGTTGATTAAGCCACTTAGCCATTTTAAACTTTAAAAATTCATAACTTTCAAAATATCTTTCAAAAATTCACCAAATTGGTTTTGGAGTCTCTCTGTTATCAGGGGAGTTCAGGAAAATTAAAATTTCAATTTTCTAAAAAAGTTGATTTTTAATATTATTTTAATATTTTTAATAATTAAAAAATAATAAAAATCACAAAAATAATAAAATTCACCAAAATGTCATATTTTGAATTTTAATCACTTAGGAACAAGTCCCATATTTTTCCTAGGTCTATTTAGTGAGATATTAATTTTAAAGCTCTAGGGTAATTTTAAAATTAAAAAAATATATTTTCTAGCATTTTCACCAAAATAATTATAATAAATCAAAGAAAAATCAGAAAATTGCAAAGTTTGGTTCTTTGGAATCCTTGACATCAGAGAGAATTTTAAAAATTATAAAATTTATTTTTCAACATTTATTTTATTTTTAAATTAATTAATATTCCAGAAGTTAAAATAATTCTAATAAATAAAATATAATTCAAAAAATTACAAAATTTGGTCCAAGTGGTCTTCTAGTCATTAGAAATGTCCCCTAATTTTCTTAAGGACAGAAACTTTCCCTTGGTCATATTATTGAATTTTCCTTGGAAATTTCTATTTTCTACAAAAAATAATTATATAAATAAATTAAATGCAGAAAAATCATATTTTCTCCTCTCATGTCTTTGTTGACATATGAGTGAAGTCACATAAAAATTTCAAGTTCATTTGAGTTCAATTTAGTGAGTTATGAAATTATTAGGCTTAAAGGGCAAAATGGTAATTAAAATTTTAACCCTTAATTAAAACTTTAGGTCTAATAAAAATTAACAAGTAAAATATTTTGATCTTAATCTGATTTGGATGATTGAAATTAAATAATTAAAGGATAGAAACCCATTAAGCAATTTAAAATGATTAAACTTTAATTAAATAATTAATTGAATTTGGAAGAATAATAAATTTGGAATTATTAAAATAGGGATATTATTAGGAAGAGATTTATTCTTTAATTTAAAAAATCCCTAAATTAATTATCTCATTAATACTCAACTCTTAATTAAAATGATAACTCAAATTTAAAATATTAAAAGACTTAATCATTAAATTAAATTAAATCATTAAACTCTTTCAAAAAAATCTCAATTAAATTAAATTAAATTAAGATTAAAAGTTGCATTAAATTAAATTAAAATTAAGTTAAATTAAATAAACAAATTAAATTAAATTAAATGAATTAAATACATTAAATTAAATAAATAAATTAAATTAAATTAAATTAAATTAAATAAAATTAAATTAAATTAAATTAAATTAAATTAAATTAAATTAAATTAAATTAAATTAAATTAAATTAAAAATTAAATTAAATTAAATTAAAATTAAATTAAATTAAATTAAGAAATTAAATCAAATAAATTAAATTGAATTAAATTAAATCAAATCAAATTAAATTAAATAAATTAAATTAAAATAAATTAAAATAAATTAAATTAAGTTAAATTAAATAACCTCACTTAAGACATGAAAAAATAAATCTAAAATAACTTGAACACTATTCCAAACTTAAATCATTAATTTGAACTTAAATTTGAATCACAAATTATTAAATATCATTTTGCCCTTAGGAGCCTTAGTTATCATAACTCCTAAATAGAACATTAAAATGAAATGTTACTTCACTTATAGGACATTCAAATGTCCTAGCTTCACCGAGCAAGTTAACAAAACTTGAAAACCTCGGACGATTGATTCATTTACACAATTAAATTCATTTGGACTTAAAACAAGTCCTAGAAATATTGAAAAGATGTTTAAGATTCTTCTTAAGCACTTCCTCAATATGATAGGATATTTACAAGAACAATTGAACTTAATTGTTCTTCGATGAAGAAAATCGTCTTCAAACTAAAAACACAAAGAACCTAGACGTCATAGGAAATGACTAGCTATAGGATTAGGAACTTGGTAGAAAACCATAAACCTTTCCCTTAGCTTTACCTAGGAACTTGCTTAAATATTCTAACTGTATTTTAAGTGCAGCTTGGAATGACGGGAAGACCCTCCAGGTATGCAATTTATTTTATTGCAATTTATTTAATCGCATCGCACTTATTTTTCTTGCATGATAAAACAACAGTTGCATGAAAACCTACACCTTTAGGACAAAAACCAAAACTGAAACCCAAAATTAAAATAAAAGACACTACAAGATAAAATTCACCTCCACAACATTTCAAAATATAAGACAACTCAAAATTTAATCACAAACAGAACACAAAACTACAACTACAACTAAATTAAAACGTCTCGTTGAATGATCGGGAATACCTCGGATGATGTAACCCACGTGTTGCTAACGGGATTTCCCACGGTCTAAATGAAAGTGTGGAACTCATTTAGTTGAGTTTAGCAAGTTCATCTGGACTAAGTGAATTCGATGAAAATAACGGTGTCGGGATGACGGAACCGTGGGATCTTAATCGGTTCTGTTTAATCAACTTTAAGATCTGTTTTAATTAAAAAACAAAAAACACTTGGAAATTAAGACTTCTCTAAACCAGAACAATTCTCTCATCTCCCGATTTATGATTTCTAAAACTAAACCTCTGCAACAACAAGGAGCTCGGAGCATGGTGGGCAAGACGGCCATCGTCGTCGCGCAAAACTTGAACCTACTTCAACGAAAACTTTCTTAGTATTAAATAACAAAGCCATAGGACTTCGAGGTAGTTTGCCTATTGCAACATAAATCCTCAACTCTTCGTTAGGCATTTGCATCGCAAATTAAGCCCTAACCGGTCTTAGGATTCCGAGGTAGTCGTCCGATACGACATAAACCCTCATATCTTCTAGGCAATTTGTATGATTCTATCATATAAATATAAGCCCTAATTAATTAAAATTGGCAAGATTAAAACATTAAATAAACATTAGGACTTCCCTAAATTCAAGCCAAACAATAGGATAATCGGGAGATTACCGAAGTCCGCTTCGAATCCGTGATCTCTCCTACTTTTCTTCCTTTGAATTCCCAAAATAAAAATGTTCCAAATTTGATCCATTCCCTATTGAAATTCCAAAATTCAACCCCTTGAAAACTTAAACTTTGAAATTCTTGAGAGCGAGAATTATTGATTATTATCGAGAGTTTTCTTAGGTGACTCCCGTCACTTGAGATGTAATTAACTATAGGGGCTTGCCCTTATAGGGAACTTTAAGAACCTGTGTAATATAAACCCCGTTTAATAGTTTCATATTAAGCGAGGAATTTGTCGGCTTATAAAATTGGTTCGCAGACCAAACGGATGTCACAAACCTTTCTAGTTTATTTAATCGAGCCCCATTATCAAGCAAGTGTGTCTATTCTTCGGGATAGATACACGGTTTGTGGTGCGGCGCTCGTTTATATAAACTATTCGGGATGTGAGATCGGCTTGATTTCGTATCTTAAAATTTTCAAATTCAAAATTATTTTCAAAATCAAATACTACTTTTCAAATTATTTATTTAAATTAAATTAAAAATTCGCCGACAACTTCTGTAGGCGACCCCTTTTCAAAATACAACACATAACCTAAAAAATACGCCGACATCCATTTCCAAAACACGGAAATGGGCGACATCCGTTCATCTCCTTCTTTTTGGTTTATCCCACAAGTCGTCCATGGTTTAGAAGCAAAATCTCGCTTAATTCTCAATGAATTCAAGTTTTTTTTTTGTTTCTAAAGCTTCATCTGAAGAAGATAAAGACATCCATAGGGTGATGATGAGGTTGTGAAATGGTTTGTTTCACAAAGTGTCAAAACTAAGCTCAGTTTAAGTGCAAAGATCCATACCTTGGCCTGAGTTGATGGGATTTCAATTGGATTGGTTCCACAGCTTTGTCTTGACCTTAGAAAGCTTAATCCCAACTCCATTTAATGTTAAATTGAGCCTATGTGTGTCTCAAGCTGTCTTAGATTGAGAGGAGGATGTTGAACAGTCGGTTAGAACCTAAGGGGAAGGCCAATTTTGATCGGGCTTGTCTTCGTAGGGCTTTAGGAAGCTTCTGGAGTGATCAATTTAAAGTTTTGAAGAACTTCATTTTAAACCCGAAATTTATCCTTATTTCGGGTATGGAAATTAGGGCAAACCATTGGGCTTCATGGGTCAATTCTATGTAGGATCAATTGCTTAGGTCTTAATGAGAAACTTTGATGTTCAAAGTTTTAGGATTTGGGCAATGTATCTAAGTTTCCTATTTGTGTATCCTCTCTTTAATCTTCTCGGATTTGGCTCTATTTATAGCCATGTAAGTCATGACTAAGCTTAGGCTTGCCTAAGAAGGTGAAAACAAGTTAATCATGTCTTGGAGATAAGGTTTGAGCAACGTGGCAGCCACGGTTGAGCATCCCTAGGTTAATTCATGGTGAATTCAATCATGGTGAGGGTTTGGTTCCATGTCTTGGCTTACCTCTAGTGGTCTCCCTTTGAGGTGGATAAGGATTGATAACTTACTAAAATTACCTCCCCTACGTGAGTTCTATTGATCATTCCAAGTCTTGAAGGGGAGAATGACACCTTAGCCTCAACTTCCATCCTTGTCATGGATTGGCCATGATGGGTTTTAACCATGGTAAGAGAGGTGGCTTAAGTTATGTTCCCCTTCAATTGCATAGTCCATGGGGTGCTTGAGATGTTACTTGTATTGGCCGACCACCTCACTTCATGCAAATGGATGAGTCACTTAATGTGTTGGGTGGAAGGTGACACATATTTTTCTTCACACCATTATTTATGTTTTGCTCATGATGGCTTTTAACATAGGTAAAGATTTGACTTCATGTTTTGTTTTTCTTTCATTAGAGGTGAGTAGAGGTGAGTGATGACTCCCTTCATTCTTAGTGAAAAATCCATGAGTGAATGACCTTTTAGCCTTAGTTAAAAGTGATGTGTCATGGGTTCTCATGAGTGTTTGTCATGTCATGGTAAGTTTCACGGGTTGTGAGTGACCCATAAGTGACTTTGCATAAATTAAATTTGATTTTAAAAATCAATTATGGAATTTTGATGTCATGGGTGATGTCATTTTTTAATTTAAATTTTAGGATTATTTTCATATAATTCCACTTTGAATTAATTATGTAGATAATTAAAAGTGTAGGAAATTATATCATTAATCCATAAATAATCAAAATGATTTTGAGAGTTAATCATTTGATTAATTTCATCAATTTTGTTCAAAATTGGGTGTTTTGACCAAATTTAACTAAAGTTGATCATGGTTGACCAATGTTGACCTGGTTGATCATAATTGACCACTCTAGGTCCAGGGTTGACCCATATGATTTACTTAACTTTGTCATGGTTAATTTAATCATGAGGTCATTAACTTTGGTCATGGGACCTAGGTTTGACTAGGGTTGACCAAATGATCATGTTTGGTCATTTTAATGTCTTAAATTGATCAAATAAGTCATATTTGACCAACTTAGTGTCTAAGTTGACTTTGTGGTCAATGGGATTGGTATTGGGTCAATGTGGTGGTTATTATGTCCTGGATTAACCATTTTGACCTAGTTTAACTTTTTGGGTCAAAGGTTGACCAGTTTGGTCAATGTGGTAGTCATTGGGTTACGGATTGACCATTTTGACCTAGTTTGACTTTTTGGGTCAAAGATTGAACAATTTGGTTAATGGGGTGGTCATTGAGTCAATGGTTGACCATTTTGACCTAATTTGACTATTTGGATCAAAGGTTAATCAGTTTGGTCAATGTGGTGGTCATTGAGTCAATGGGTTGACCATTTTGACCTAAGTTGACCATTTGGATCTAAGGTTGACCAGTTTGGTCAATCTGGTGGTCATTTGGTCAATGGTTGACCATTTTGACCTAATTTGATTATTTGGGTCAAAGGCTATCCAGTTTGGTCAATAGGGTGATCAAATCAGGATCTGTCATTAGTGATTTGATTATTCTAGGATGTCATCCAAAATTTGGGTAAAAAAGTTTCATTAGGGTTTTACCCTAGTCATTAGGGTATAATGACTATTGGTAGGGTTTAAGAGGTCAATATTAGTAGACTTCTTATTTCTAAATAATCTATAAATGATCCTCACAAAAGTGAGGTCCACATTGAATCAAATGGGTTTAACTCTTATTAAAAGATTGCACTTTATTATTTGACCACTGATTAGAGGCTTCAAATAAGCCCACTGTTCTAGAATCATCTAATTGGATTAACCTTCAGGTCATAATAATTCAGGAAATTGCAATTTAACCTTTATTTTAAATGGTGATGGATTGATTTCTACCACTTGAACTCTTTGTGTTTCAATCATCCAAGAAAGTTAATTAAGATCAACATTACCCATTTACCATTTAATGAATCCTAAATTTTAACTAGAGCTCAAAATTTTATAATTATTGGTTTGCCCTTATTTGCTTTCTGCTTCATAATACTTTAAATTTAACTTAAATGACTTTGAAATTTCATAGTTACCCTACCATGAGTCAATTAGAACATTAGAGGAGAAATCATGTATTTTCTCATTTTTATTTAATTTTATTAATTATTTTAACTTAAAAATAAAGATTTTTAAAGATAATTAAAAATAATTAAAGAAAATAAATTTTTTGCACTTAAGAAATTATTGGAGGTTCAATTAGATCAAAGGACCACTAGAAACAATTTTGTTGATTTCTTAAATGATATTTTATTTTTTTATAATTACTAATTGACCATTTTAAAAATAAATAAATAGATAATTATAATTTTATTATTAAAAATTTCTTTTTATATTTTTCATAAATCATTTTGACCTCAAGAAACTTAGAGAAAAATATTTTATTTTATTTTTTATAATTTTTAAAGTGAAAAATGGGCCAAAAAGCAACGTAATTATTTTAATTCTAATTTTATTTTTTTTAGGTGCCTCTGGTTAAAAGAAACACCCCAAACCACTTTTTATATTTTTCTAATTTTTCTTTAATTTATATAATTATTTTAAGCAAGAATTTATATTTACTTATAAAATTAATTTTTATATCAGAAATAATTTTAATGGGCTTTGGATTTTTACAGGAGCCTCATGAAGTGGTAAGCTTCAATTTGGCCCAATTTGGAATTTATTTGAATTATTTTGTATTTTTCTAATTTTTGGTATTTTCTTAATTTTAAAGTAGAAAAATAAGTTTTAAATTTTAAAACTCAATATTTATTTTTCTTAGGTTTCTTTGACCATAGTGAATCTACCACATCTATTTTTATAATTTTTTTATTTATATTTTATTTTGTATAATTATTTTAAGCAAATAATGGTGATTTACTTTGAAAATTAGGGCTTCCTATGTTAAAGATGCTCTATGACTTTGGAAAAATCAGAGAATATCCCTCAGCACGACATGAATTAATCCCAAAATTTCATATTTTTCTGACTATTATTTAATTATTTATGATTTAAATAAACTCTGAAGTATTTAATTAATTAAAGATACAATACAACAAATAAAATTTTGATTTTTAGTTCATAGTTTTTTCCTCTATTCGTTGAGCACTATGATATTTTTAGTTTATTTATTATAAATTTTATACAAGAAGTTTTGATTTTTTAAAGTTTATGAATTTAATCAAATTAAAAAATGCCCATTTTTCTATTTATCCACGTGGCTGCCAGGATATCTTACGAGGCTTCGAAGCTCTGCGTGTGATCGCGCTAGTGGATGCCACTATCTGAGTCAGTTGCCATGCATCCCACACTTTATACTCCATTCCTTCATTCAATGTGATCCCTGTTGTTTATCTGATACATGCGCAATCCAACGATTCTGGCTGGCCAAACCCATAAATAGTCCACCTTATAGACCTAATATCTTTATTGATACTCAACCAAATCACATGGGGTTTATTCCTACACCTTCATCTAGTCCAGACAAAAATATCAATTCGGCTAGCCAAGTAAGAAGTTAAACTTCTCTTTACAAAGGCTCAAACTGAGCCCAGATTTAAGGAAAATGGTCCATACCTTAGCCTATGAGGTGAGGCCTTGATTGGGTGTGTTCTGAAGCTTCATTGTGAGCTGGCAAACCTCCTTCAAGTGTTAGTTTGTGTAGGTGTTGCAGCTGTGTATGAGTTCCACCTGAGGGTGGTGCGGCCTATGTTGAAGTCTGGTGCAAAAGGTTTTGGAGATGGGGATTTTGGTGAGGAACTTCTTTGTTTGGTATGGGGAAGCTTAAGATCATTCAATTTGGGGATTGGTGGATTTTGAGTGGATGGTCGTGATAATGCCCTATTTTTTAGCTAAAAAATTGAGCTCATGGGAAATTGGGGCAATAAAACAATGGGATTAAGCTTAAAAAGGTCTAGAGGAGCTCTGGAAGAACTTTGGCAGAGTTTCCTCAAAGAATTGGATGCTCTCTATCCTTGGTCATGAGGGGGTGATGCTTAAATAGAAGGGGAAGTGGTGACCATTTGGGCTGGCCAGTAGGTGCAAAGTTGAGCTTAAGTGGAGGGCTGAACGATGCAAGTGACCAACTAGGGTGAGCCACACTGGATGGGTGCAATTTGGTTCAACACAAGAGGAAGGCCTTCTCGATTTTGGGTTTTCAGGTGACTAGACCAGCCTAGACCAAAGCTGGTGGTTAGCTGGGTCTAGAGCTCAGTGTAGAGTTTAATGGTGATTGGTTTGGAGGTTTGATGGCTGATGGCAAGTGATCCCCGATAAATGCAACTGCGTCAAAAACATGACACTGTGCTGTAAATGTAACGACACTAAAAACTTGATTCCCAGCAAACAGCGCCAAAAACTTGGGCCGCTAGGAATATATGCGCTGATGATTTAGATATGAAAATTATGATTTTATAATATTGGATACTACGCAAGTATACGTATCGTTTATTAAGTAATATAAAATTTTTTGATTAAGCCCCTAGATACCCACAGGGAAAATGTAAAATCTTTAAAGGAATCAAAAAATTATCTTTTTACTTTCTTTAATTGTTTTTGAAAAAGTATGTCTTAATTTTGAAAAGTTTTGAAAGTTGATTTGTCTTTTGAAATTTCCTTAAAAGGTTAAACAAGAAATTAAAATTATAATAACTAATAACATTGGATGTAAAATACTGTTAACTAGAATATCTTTTTCTTTCCTTTTATGAAGTAGTGATAATTATTAAAGTATTGTTGTGGAAGTATTCAAATTTGTTGTGACAGATAGAAGCAAATGTGTTCTTTACCCTTACTTGGTTCTATAAAGAACATAAGTTAATTTGAAATTTTTATCATTTTGAACATGGTTAGGCAGGGAAGATACCAGTCTCTCACTCTAGAGTTTCCTCGATTCCCACCACCTAGGGGCTAACTTCTCATAACAAAACTCAAAACTTTAAACCAAATTAGGGGGTTTTAGCCTGTCACTCTAAAATCCTCTAATTTACTCCCTTCCATAAAAATATCTTCTAATATTACATTCAATTATATGGACTACAATTCTCACCCATATAATTGCATGTGATTCTTACTAACTTTTATGAGACAATACCGCATTGGATCTTACATAATCTCAAGAAATTCTACAACTTAACAAGCCAAATTAAGAAGTAAACAAAGTTTCTAGAATCAATCTTCACAACTTCTTCCAACTTTTAAACACTTATACTTTCCACAACAATTCTTTGTAAATTAATTACTTCTCTATTTAAGAAAGAAAAAGATAAAGTAAACTACTCAGAATGCATTGAGAAAATACAAAAACACATTGATTTGAAATTAAAAATAAAAATAATAATAATAAACGAAAGCAAGTATTAATATAAAGATTAAAAGTAAACACTTATCTGAAAATCCTCTCCACAAGACTAAGGAAGTTCCTCTGAAACTTTGACTCTTCTCTAAACTACTCCTCAGAGCAAGTCTCCTGCATCCGATGACTCGAATCACGTACTTCGTACTTCAATAAAAACTAAACTAAAAGAAAGAAAAGAAGTGGGAAGAAGAAGACTTCACTCCGACCCTTTTCTCCTTTCTACTCTCTACTCCTACTCTAAAATAAAAGCTCTTAAAATGCAGTGGAAGAACAAAAGAAAGAAAGAAAGAAAGAACCCTTCGAAATGCAAAGGAAGAGTCTCCTAATCTTTCCTAAGACTCTCTTTAAATAGTAAACCAAAATGTGCCTTGGTGTCTCTTAAAAATGTGTCCAGATTCAATGTATCTACTAAGGAACACACCCCTTCATTCAAACTTGCCACCCAAAGTAAGTTATGGTAGTTACCACCATGAGTTGCATCACATCCTCTTTGAAATTGGCGCCAAATACATGAAGATTTCGATTTTTAACCGTGGCGGCTAAGCGTCGGCTCAGCGGCGCTTAGCCGCCATTGCCAAAATTTTGATTTTTTTCATTTTTTTGCTCCAAATTTGATCTAATTTTGCTCCCTTCATCATGACCATCCATTTTCATCATACCTACAAGAAAAACACAAAATACCTTCCATTAAAGTGCAATATCATTAAAAATAGGTATAAAAATGTGCATAAAAATACTAAATATTTTAGGTGTATCAAAATCCCCCAAACTTAAAATGTTACTTGTCCTCAAGTGACAGTTAATGTCATAAAATATTTTAGCATGCAAATTATGTAATGAGTTTCTTAGGAAGATAACAAAATTTTGTTCTAAAATTGGAATAGTCCAATTTAGATAAAATTTCAGTAATTAAAACCAACTTAAAGTTTAGAAAGTTCTTAAGTAAAGGAAAATGACAAATATAAGTTTCTTTCTATTTCAGAAATATTTGTAGATTTTTCAAAATATAGGATTCAAATAATTATTTTTCTCACTTAAAAATCTTTATTTGATAATAATTTTACTTAATATATTATAACTTTAAGCTTTAGATTTTCTTTGAACTTAAATCTTAAACTTTAGGTATGAAACCAATTTTTGATTAAGCCCTTAAATCCTTAAGCTTCTTCTCCCTTTTCATATACTATTTTTCACTTTTTCTCATTTTTTTTATAAGGCAAGGATTACTGTATCTGGATAGGCTATTAATGATTTTGAATTCCACCCTTCCATTTAAAATAAAGGTCAGATATACATCTTTTACTTAAAAATCATAATAATAGTATTTGAAAATTATTCTTCAATAAAAGAAATTTAAGCTTTGAAGAATAAAAGTCAAATCTTCTATTTATCCAAAAATACAAAACTTCTTACTAAAGATAGTTTAATTTTTTTTAACACCTCTTCATTAAGAAAATTTTAACTCTAAGTTTTTCATAATTACTATAAATTTTAACTAAATTCTTTTATTCATTTCTATATTCAAAATTTTGTTCCCTTATTATAACTTCATGTACATAATTGTTCTCAATAAAAATATGATTTATTTTTAAGTATTCTTGAGAATCAAATAAAATTTTAGGTTTTTGAAAATCTTTGTTTTTAAAAATAAATCCCCCCCAAACTTTAATTTTTTTAATTAAGATAAAACATTTAAGCATAAGAAATGATATATGGGTGAAAAATAAAAACTGACATATCATGCTTGCAGGAATTTTTAATATCCTAATATGCAAGTATAACAATTTAAATAACAAGAGTAAAATGAAATCAAATTTAGTTTTTCAAAACAATATTTTTTTATACATAGAAAAGTAAAAATTTCAAAAAGATTTCTACAGTAGTGGAGGTTTTCAAAGCAAATACACACCAACTAAAATAACACACTGATACAGATAACACATAGTAGTGGAATTTGAAAATTTTTAAACATGTAGTTTCCTAAGTAGAAGTTCCTAATAGTGGTTTATAATCTCCTAACAGTTCTTGAATTAAAGTACGCACTACTAAAAACTCTGACATAACATACACAAAAAAAACATTTACTATTTAACACACTACCATAAAGCAACATATAAAACAACAACACAACAACAACAATACATCTGAGTATGCATTTCAGAAAAATAGTACAACTACAATCTGCATACTATCAAGGTTCACATCACACATAATGATATTGAATACTAACAAAACAAACATACATCAATAACAACACCACAACAAAAACAAACAACATAAATCTACTCATCATCCTCCTCATCATCATCATCCTGCTCATTCCAATCCTTGGATGGCACATAAGGTATGTAGAATGGATGAGGGGGCATCTCAGCACTCTAATCACCTCTAATCAGTCTATCCACATATTTCTGATAATTCTCCTCATATTCATCATGTTTTACAATATATCTTTCAACATTATCCAGCTTACCATCCATATCTTTCATATGCTCTCGAGTAAGACTCACTTTTTTCAGAATTTTTCTTAATAAACCAGTCTGCGAATCAGTAGATGAAGAAGCATGTGAAGTAGTAGCACGAGAAGTAGATGCAGCAGAAGCAGAAGCAGTAGAAGCCCTACCAAATCCTCCTATCCAACCAAACTCTGAATGTACAGTGTAAGCACCAACGTTTACACTAGTAATTGGTCTCAATGGCTGAAGTACCTCTTCCTAGGTTTCAAACTTCACTCCAGATCATTCACATAGTGAATGAATCAAGGAAGAAAATCACATACCTGCAGTAGTGGTTGATCTAGCACAGTTCAAAACATAATCATAAATTATACTTCTAATGTCAATAGGCTTCCCTTGCTGAATACAATGGTTCAACACAGCTCTTTCTCTCGTTACTTCACTAGTGTGACTCGAAGGTAACAACTTAGATGAGATAAAATAATGCCACGCCTTAGAAATGACATTTAGTTTGGAAGCAGGAAAGTTCACTCTTCTATCATTTGTTATTTTCCATAATCCTCTTCCATCAATCAGAAATTCCATGATCTCATCTAATTCTCCTTCCGAAGGATGATAGTTAGAATAAAAACGAACATGTCAGAGGTAGTCCATAAAAAGTATTGATTGCACGTAAGAAAAGTTGACCTCCCGCCTTCTAACCATCACTCGATTCTCTTCTCGCAAGGTAAATTTGCAGAAAATTCTCTAACCACAGAAACAACAGCAATAGCGGAGAAGCAACAGTAATTCTCCCAGTTTCTTCTAGCAATCATATCTTCAATCGCCTCTCCTGGCTTACTAAACACACACTTAGGAATCAACTGACATGACTGTGTTGACCTCATTTTTGATGAGGTCTTCTCTTCTTCTCTGTAGTACTTAGGATCTAGCCTTAGGCTTTTCCTTTGACTATCCTAGAGGATTAGAATTGGGACCCACCACTTAGAAATTCAAACCACTTCTTAACTCCCTGCAAACTCTACGAACTTGATTGTAGACCCCTAATCACCTAGAGGGTTGAAATCAAATGTGGAAGTTTAAAGGATGAGTTCCTATAGGACTCTTTGGCCTTAGGACTGCCCTGGGTGGCCTGGTCTGGTGAAGGGTTGGCTTACACACACACTACACCTATACACTACACTTTCACACACCTCTTAAGACCACACCCACACCCAACAGGACCTCCTGACTCATGAAGGTGATTCACATGGATGGTCCTTAACCCCTAAGCCCTCGGCTAAGCAGGGTTAGGAACAACATAGTGGATGCCTCAAATGAGTCCCTTCATGGCTCATGTGGGCTTGATATGGCTTCATGGCTCAACCAAAATGATTTCATTCCACTTACATTCACCCAAGCTTCAATTTTCCAAATTTTCAATTTTTAACCCCCGGGACCCTACACCCGCTTAGCCTACCCAAAACCCATGAAACCACCCAAAATTTGCAAAATCACCTAAATTACCCAAAATTCCTCAAAATCAATCCCAAACATTCCCACATTACTCAAATTAATCATCCATACCCAAAAATACCAAAATTCCAAAAATACCTCTCAATACCCTCCAAATACCCAAAATGCCCCTCTTAGCCAAAAAATCCAAAAATTCAGAAAATTCCCAGAAAATCCCAAATATTCCCAATTTCATTTTGTTCAACTACACCATGGGCCAATTTTGTCAATTTACCCCACTTTTATCAAAACCCCCAATTTGACCCATTTTAACCCAAAATGAACCCAATGTCAAACCAAACCTACCCAATTGACTCAAATTCTGGTCCAATTCAATTCTAAACTTTAATTCAACATTCCCAACACCAATCTAGACCAAATTCAAGTCCAATTTGATTGACATTTGGATCCAATTTCACTTTTGGCCTTAAAGCCCAATTTGGACCCATGACCCAAACTTAGCCCAAACTCACCCAATTCAACTCCAATTAACCCCAAATCTTTTCTAAACCTTCCTTAACATCCCCATAAACAAAACACTAACATGATTTGCCCAAAGTTTAGACCCAAACCCCACTCAAATTCAACCCAAAGCTAAAAGGCCCAATTTTGACCTAAACCTAAACCTAGCCCAAATAGACCCAAACCCCAAAATCAAAACCCAACCAAAGCCAAAACCTCTTTGAAACACTCCCATAAACATTTCCCAACATTAATTTTACATCAATTTCAACCCTAGCCCAACATTGGCCCAAGTTAGCCCAATTTGACCTACATTGGCCCACTTACCAAATGAACCCAAATTCAAACCAATTCAATTCCAAATCACACCAAATTGACTCCAAACCATTCATGAAACATCCCTAAACCAATTGTAACATTTATTTGACATGGTCCTTCACAAAATTTTCACCCAAATGCCCATCCTAAAATCAAAAAGCCCACTTCCCTTAAACCTTCCTAAAAGCCCACTTCCTTCAAATTCAAAAGCCCAAATTCATCCAAAGCCCACATGACACTTCCCCTCATCATCCATTTAATTAAAATCACCCCTAAGTTTCAAAATCATCAATTAAACAATTCCAAATCAAGCCCCATACAAATTCCCATCAAAATACCAAAATTTTCTTAAATCCATTTCCATGAAATTGACTTAACTTTTCCCAAGCCAAAGGTGAGCCATGAAGTCATGCATGAGCCACATGTGAGCCATGAAAGCCTTGGACACTTCACCATACCCAAAATGGCAAGAAGAGGGGACCCTTTAATGATTCTCTTAAGAGTGATTAACCACTCCCATGTCTCCCCTAACTCTTGCTTAAGCTTAATTGTACTTGGATTGTGACTTGACCCCACTAATCAAGCTGATCCAAGTGACTTTCCCTTCAGCCCAAATTGGCCTTGGAGGGTGAACCTAACCCAAAACCAAGGGTTGACCCATTTAGACCCAAAACTAGCCCTTTCCCATTCCACTTTGATTCAAACCCTTTACACATGTCCATGGCTAATTGACTGCACAAACCTCCAGCCCTGACCCACCTGGACCTGAGAGTGACCCATGCCTGCCGGCCAGCCGCCTGGGTCGCCGGAAAACACCATGCCGAGACCTTGGGAGGAACCAAATTTTGGAATTCCACCTTGTCGAGCTGCCTCACTCCAAATGGCCATTGCAGCTGTTCTTCTCCTCACCAGAGCAGCTGATCCCAACCATTAAACCCCCTGGGAGGCCCTCCACCCTCTCCTATTTAAACACCACCTCCTCTCGGCCATGAGGGGTGCTAAAACAAACCTTAAGGAAACTCTGCCAAAATTGTTCCAGACTACTCCCCACACATAGAGAACTTGATCCCCACTGAAATCCCCCTGCCATTTCCTCTCTGTGAGCTCAATTTCAGAGTTGAAATCCAAGCCCAAAACCAGGACACTTCTCCACGGTGAGCCAATCCCCAAATTGATTGGTCCTACACCTTCACCAGACCAAGAGAAGAAGTCCACCAGCAAAAGCCCCCTCTCCAGGCCACCCATCTGTTCCAGACTCCAAGCTTTGTGATCGGCTATGGTCACTTTCATAGCTAGACAATTCACCAGGCCAAGGGACTTCATCTGGAGCTTACTTGGACCCAATCGAAGGTGACACAACTCTCAGATCGAAGCTTCACTTCTCTGAGCAAAGGTATGGACTCACTCTTCTTCCCGAGCTTACAGAGATTCTCCATTTAATTTGAGTCAATTTAAATACATGTTTACCGTATGGATGTGTTCGTCTCCTCAAGACGAATCCATAGAGAATAAGAACACAAAAATCCATTGAGAATCGAGTGAGAATTTAGGGTTAGAAGGTTGACGGTCACGGGTGCACACCAGTCGTAGACGATGACTGGGAGCCGTCGGATCGAGCGTGTATCGAGCGGACGGTCTGGATCGAGCCGGACAGCGAAATGGTGCATGAACCGCGGGCCCCTGGAACGCTGAGTCGGATGGCGGCGCCGAATCAGGAGACGAAGCGTGGCCTTTCGGAGCTGCCGAGGATGGCGTGGCGCCGCGTGGATAAGTAGGAAATTTGGGCTATTTTCTATTTATTTAATTACCAGAACTTTGAAAATTCATAACTTTGTGTAGAAAAATCCTAAAAATAAAATAAAAATACTCTCTTGCTCGAGTGAACGGAGGAGAATAATGTGGAAAAGAAATCATTTAATTTCATCAAGTATTTTATTTTTAATGATTTATTTACTGTCTGCATTGTTTTAATTCTCCATGCATATAGAAAATTCACCATGGCATGAGACCATAGGGCTTTTGAAGCCTCTGAATTTGGGAACATTTCCTGAATTTTCCAAAGTCAGAGGCCATTCCTATGAGAAGTTATTGATTTTTCAAGTTCATGTTACTGTTTTGAGTATTTTAAATCTAATAATTAGCATGTTGTGAAATAAATTCTAGGAAAATTTGGTGATGTTTCTTATGACCAGTAGGACCCTATGAAAAATAGGTTTTGAATTAATTCACTTGGAATGACCCTAATTGGCTTAAACACCCAAAATAGGTCTTTAATTAATTAGAGCTAATCATACATCAAATTGACTTGAAATCAATTCTCCACTGACCTTTAGGATCAGAGGAACCCACCATAAAAATTTGAAGTTAATTGGACTTGGTTAGCCCTACTAAATGGGTTGATTAAGCCATTTAGCCAATTTAAACTTTAAAAATTCATAACTTTCAAAATGCTTTTCAAAAATTCACCAAATTGGTTTTGGAGCCTCTCTGATATTAGGGGAATTTAAGAAAATTAAAATTACAATTTTCTAAAAAAGTTGATTTTTTGTATTATTTTAATATTTTAATAATTAATAAAATAATAAAAATCACAAAAATAATAAAATTCACCAAAATGTCACATTTTGAATTTTAATCACTTAGGAATAAATCCCATATTTTTCTTAAGTCTCTATGATGAGATATTAAATTTTAAAGCCCTAAGGTAATTTTAAAATTAAAAAAATGTATTTTCTAGCATTCCCACTAAAATAATTCTAATAAATCAAAGAAAAATTAGAAAATTGTAAAAATTAATTCTTTGATTTCCTTGATATCAGAGAGATTTTTGAAAAATATAAAATTCATTTTTCAACCTTTATTTTATTTTTAAATTAATTAATACTCCAAAACTCAAAATAATTATAATAAAAATAATATAATTCAAAAAATCACCAAACTTGGTCCAAGTGGTCCTCTGGTCATTAGGAATGCCCCATAATTTTCTTAAGGACAGAAACTTTTCCTTGGTCATATTATTAAATTTTCCTTGGAAATCCTTATTTTCCACCAAAAATAATTACATAAATAAATTAAATACAGAAAAATCAAATTTTCTCCTCTAATGTCTTTATTGACATATGAGTGAAGTCACATAAAAATTTCAAATTCATTTGAGCTCAATTTAGTGAGTTATGAAACTATTAAGCTTGAAGGGCAAAATGGTAATTAAAATTTTAACCCTTAATTAAAACTTTAGGCTTAATAAAAATGAAAGAGTAAAATATTTGATTCTAATCTGACTTGGATGATTGAAATTTAAATAATTAAAGGGTAGAAACCTATTAAACAATTTAAAAATAATTGAAATGAACTTTAATTAAATGATTAATTAAATTTGGAAGAATAATAAAATTGGAATTATTAAAATAGGGATGTTACTAGGAAGAAATTTGTTCTTTAATTTAAGAATCCCTAAATTAATCATCTCAATAATATTTAGTTACTAATTAAAATGATAATTCAAATTTAAGATTTAAAAATGCTAAAAGACTTAATCATTAAATTGAATTAAATTAAATTATTTAAATCAAACCCTTTTAAAATAAAATATTAAATTAAAATTAAAAATTAAATCAAATTAAAATTTAAATTAAATTAGATTAAATTAAATTAAATTAAAACATATTAAATTAAATTAAATTAAAATATATTAAATTAAATTAAATTAAATCAAATTAAAATTTAAATTAAATTAAATTAAATTAAATTAAATTAAATTAAATTAAAACATATTAAATTAAATTAAATTAAATCAAATTAAATTAAATTAAATTAAAATCAAAATTAAAATTAAATTAAATTGAATTAAAATTAAATTGGATTAATTTAAATTAAAATCATTTAACAACAAAACTAAATGAAATCATTAAAAAAAAATAAATCTAAAACAACTTGAATACTATTCCAAACTTAAATCCATCAACTAAAATTAAATCATAAACCATTTGAACATCCATTTGCCCTCGAAAGCTTTTGTTGTCATAATTCCTAAACGGAACATTAAGTGAAGTGTTACTTCACTTATAGGATATTCAAATGTCCTAGTTCACTGAGCAAGACAACAAACTTGAACTCCCGGACGATTAATTCATTTGTATAATTAAATTCATTTAGACATAGAATAATCCTAAAAATATTGAAAAGATGTTTAAGATTCGTCTTAAGCACTTCCTCGATATGATAGGATATTTATAAGAATGATTGAACTTAATTGTTCTTTGATGAAGAAAATCGTCCTTAAACCAAAATACAAGAACCTGGACGTCATAGGAAATAACTAGCTATAGGATTAGGAACTTGGTAGAAAACCATAACCCTTCCCTTAAGCTTTACCTAGGAACTTACTTTAAATGCTTAAATATTCTAACTGTGTTTTAAGTGCAGCTTGGGATGACGAGAAGACCCTCCAGGTACGCTTTTATTTTATTGCAATTTACTTTATTGCAATTTATTTAATCGCATCGCACTTACTTTTCTTGCATGATAAACAACTGTTGCATGAAAACCCACACCTTTAGGATAGTCCCTAAAACTGAAACCAAAATTAAATTAAAAGTCATTACAAGATAAAATTCACCGCCACAACATTTCAAAATATAAGACAACTCAAAATTTAATCACAAACAGAACAACAAAACTACAACTACAACTAAATTAAAACGTCTTGTTGGATGATCGGGAATACCTCGAATGATGTAACCTACGTGTTGCTAACGGGATTTCCCACGGTCTAAATGAAAGTGTGGAACTCATTCAGTTGAGTTTAGCAAATTCATCCGGACTAAGTGAATCCGATAAAAATAACGATGCCTGGAAGGATGGAACCGTGGGATCTTAACCGGTGTTGTTATAATCAACTTTAAGATTTGTTTAATCAAAATATTAAAAACACCCGGACTTTAAGATTTTCTCTAAACCGAACACTTTTCTCATCTCCCGATTTATGACTTCTAAAACTAAACCACTACAATAACAAGGAGCTCGGAGCATGGTGGGCAGGCACGACCATCGTCGTCGAGAAAACCCGAGTCTACTTCAAGCAAAACTTTCTTAGAATTAAATAACCAAGCTATAGGACTTCGAGGTAGTTTGCTCTAGTGCAACATAAATCCTCAACTCTTCGTTAGGCATTTGCATTGCAAATTAAGCCCTAACCTAGGTCTTAGGACTCCGAGGTAGTCGTCCGTACGACATAAACCCTCACATCTTCGAGGTCGTTTGTATGATTGTGTCATACGAATATAAGTCCTAATTAATTAAAATTGGCAAGATCAAAACATTAAATAAACATTAGGACTTTCCTGAATTCAAGCCAAACAATAGGATAGTCGGGAAATTACCGAAGTTCGCTTCGAATATGTGATTTCTCCTACCTTTCTTCCTTTGAATTCCTAAAATAAAATGTTCCAAATTTGATCCATTCCCTATTGAAATTTCAAAATTCAATCCATTGAAAACTTAAACTTTGAAATTCTTGAGAGCAGAACTACTGATTATTATCGAGAGTTTTCTTAGGTGATTTCCGTTACTTAAGATGTAATTAACTATAGGGGCTTGCCCTTATAGGGAATTTTAAGAACCTGAGTAATATAAACCCTGTTTAATGTTTTCATATTGAACAGGGGAATTTGCCGGCTTATAAAATTGGTTCGCAGACCAAACGGATGTCACAAACTTCTCTAGTTTATTTAATCGAGCCTCATTATCAAGTAGTGTGTCTATTCTTCGGGATAGATACACGGTTTGTAGTGCGACGCTCGTCTATATAAACTATTCGGGATGTGAGATCAGTTTGATTTCATATCTTAAAATTTTCAAATTTAAAATTATTTTCAAAATCAAATACTACTTTTCAAATTATTTATTTAAATTAAATTAAAATTCACCGACAGTTTCTGTAGGCGACCCCCTTTCCAAATAAAACACCATAACTCAAAAATAAGCCGCACAGACTGCAATGCATTGACGTATCGTTCCTCAGCCCTCGTACTAACAAATTTGTCAGAATCAAATCTTGTCTTTTCTCGTGCATGCTTTGACTTTGGAGCCATCTCTAAAAATTCACGAAAAATACACTATAAATTACAAAATCAAACTAAATTTGCTAAATTATCTTCCAAAATATATTTTCACTAAATTGAAGCAATTTCTCAAGTTTTTCCTCAAATTTTCACCATGAATAGTGATTTTAAGATTTTCCATAATGTACTCAAAATACATGGTGAAAATCAAAAAAATTTACTTAGGAGTAGTGCTCTTACCTCAAGGAATTCAAATCTAACAATTTTTATTGAGATCGACTCTTAATGATCCACAAAATGATACCCTAGGCTCCTCTTTCGCGGTAAACAAAGGTTGAAGACGATGGGGTGGTTGAAAATGACAATTTTTGGGTTTTTAACTTTCGGGAACCAATTTTCGCGAACTGGCGCCTAAGCACGAACTTTCGGCGCTTAACCGCGAAATCTGGCGCATAAGCGCCGACACTCTGGCGCTTAGCCTCTAGTACCCAAATTTTCATAATTAAGGTATATGCAATAAATCATTTTGTTAATTACCCTTAATTACTCCAGAATAATTATTTCTCCCCACAAATCTTCCAATACTCCAAATCAAAGTTAAATAACCATTGATTCCACGCAAATTTCACAAAAACACAAACTTATATTAAAACAAACATAACATTTAATACAATACTAGAATTTCTATCCAAACATAGAGGATGAAATTCTCTTAATACAAAAGACTTTAATCTCAAACTGATAAGTATACATCTCTAGGATGTAACTATCACATCATCAGGCATAGTTAATATTTAAAAACACTAAACCCACCAAATATAACACACAAGAACACTAACATAACACATAAGAACACTAAACAAATAAAAACAAAACACACTTAATTCCATTCTCCATTAGGCAGAATATATCCAGTACCACTATTATTCTCATTTGACCCTTCTGGAATAAAAATTTGATAGAACGGGCGATCATTGTTCATTCTTACATCATCTTCTTCAATCCATTTGTTCTTTACAAACATCGCCTTATCTATTTCTTCCACGTATCTTGAATGATTGAATTGCATCTTGAGTTGCCATCCCATGTAATCCAAATGTAGGTTAGTTTCATTGATCTTTGCTTCTATCGAAGTCACTCGGGCTTCAATTTTTGCAATTATTTCTGCAATACCTTGAATACTAACAGCGAGATATCCATTAAATAACTCCTTAGCACTATCACTAATGAACTTACTTTTGTCAGAATCTTGCTTCTTCTTCATCTCGTTCTCACAGGAAGACATGATGCACTCAAAATTCTCTTCTTAAGACTTTAGAAATGAAAATAGGACTTGGTGCAAGTGTTTCTCTTAATTCAGGTTCTTTTTATAGACTTGGGAAATGCTAGAATATTCCCCAAGACGTTTAGAAACTCCTAAATAACTCCCAAAACTTCTCCCCCACGATCTTGGCTTATAGATCCACATTTTTCACATTTTTTATAACTGTAGCGCCTAAGCGCCAACTAGTCGGCGCTTAGCCGCCAGTGCATAATTTAGCACAGGTCTGCTAAGTGTCCAAATTTTCATTCTGACTTCTCTTAATCATCAATTAAGGTCAAATAAACTCTACTTAAGTTTAAAAACTCCAAATTACTATCACTAAAAACATAAAAACAATGCAAACAAAGCAAACAAAACACACAAAACAAACATAAAGCAAAGCACACCGATTAATATGGGTTGCTTCCCACAAAGCGCTTGTTTTAACGTCTTCAGCCTCACATACCCAGAACTCATTCTAAGTGACCCAACATCAAATTCTCATTCGATTTAGATTTATTGACTGAAAAATATGGTTTAAGTCTATGTCCGTTAACTTTAAATCTTTTTCCAGTCTTAGGATCTTGAATATCTACAGCTCCATAAGAATAAAATTTTATCACAATAAATGGACCCATCCACCTGGACTTAAGTTTTCCAGAAAATATTATCAATCTAGCATTATACAACAAAACTTGTTATCCTGGTACAAGATTTTTAGCAAGAATCTTCTGATCATGCCATAACTTCATTTTTTCCTTATAAATCTTAGCATTTTCATAAGATTCATTCCTTATTTCTTTAAGCTCATTCAATTGCAATAATCTCTTTTCAGTAGTATCTTTCAAATTATAGTTGAACTCTTTAATAACCCAATAAGCTTTATGCTCAAGTTCAAAAGGTAAATGACAAGCTTTTCCAAAAATCAGCCTATATGGGGACATTCCTATAGGTGTTCTGTATGCAGTCCTATAGGCCCACAAAGCATAATCCAGTTTAATTGACCAATCCTTTCTATTTGGATTAATAGTTTTTTCCAATATTCTTTTAATTTCACGATTGGATAATTCAACCAAACCACTTGTCTACGGATGATAAGCAGTAGCAATGCGATGATTAATATGATATTTCTTTGCTAACTTCCCAATAATCGCATTTCTAAAATGACTTCTCCCATCAGTTATGATTACTCTTGGTATTCTAAATCTGCAAAATATATTCTTTTCTAAAAAGTTTGCAACACTTTGAGCATCACATCGAGGTAAAGTAATAGCTTCAATCCATTTGGAAACATAGTTTACTGCTATCAAAATATAAACATTTCCGAAAGATGGTGTAAATGGTCCCATAAAATCTAGTCCCCAAACATCAAATATTTAAACATCCAACATATAATTGAGGGGCATCTCATTTCATCTAGAAATATCGCCTACACGCTAACATCTATCACAATTTTTAATAAAAACATTCACATCCTTAAAAATTGTATGTCAATAAAATCCTGATTGTAATATTTTATATGCAGTTTTATCACTTCCAAAATGTCCCCCATAATCAGAATCATAACATTTTTGAATAATTTCATAAGTTTCTTCCAAAGGTACACATCTTTGAATTATAAGACCCTTTCCTTATTTATATAAAAATGGGTCATCCAAAAAATAAGTCTTAGCATTAGACATAAATTTCTTCTTTTCATGATATGTCAAACCATAGGGTATAATATTACTAACAATAAAGTTCACTATGTCTGCATACTACGGAACACACAATTCTTTAACAGTGAACAGTTTTTCATCAGGAAAATGTTCATTAATTTCTTCAATATCACAGAGAGATTTTTCAATTTCAAGCCTGGACAAATGATCAACAATTTGATTATCAAAACCCTTCCTATCTACTATCTCAAAATCAAATTATTGCGAAAGAAGAATTCATCTTATCAGTCTTGGTTTTGCATCATTTTTCTTCATTAAGTATTTAATAGCAGAATGATCAGTATGCACAACACATTTAGTTCCAATTAAATATGATTGAAATTTATCAAAGGTAAATACTATAGCTAATAACTCTTTCTCAGTAGTGGTATAATTAATTTGAGCTTCATTAAGAGTTTTACTAGCATAATAAATTACTTTGAAAATTTTATCATATTTCTGACCCAAAACAGCACCAATAGCATAATCACTAGCATCACACATTAATTCAAAAGGTTTTTCCCAATTTGGTGAAATTATTATAGGTGCAGTGATTAATTTTTCTTTTAATGTTTCAAAGGCTTTACGACAATCATCATCAAAATTAAAAATTGCATCCTTTTTCAGTAAACGACATAAATGTTTTGTAATCTTTGAAAAGTCTTTGATGTAACGCCTGTAGAATCCAGCATGTCCTAAAAACTTCTAATTCCCCTTACATTGGTTGGGCAAGGTAAATTAGATATAACTTGAATTTTTGCAGGATCTACCTCCAAACCTTTTTTTGAAATCCGATGTCCCAAAACAATTCCTCCTGCTACCATAAATTGGCATTTTTCCCAGTTAATAACCAAATTAGTTTCTTCACAGTGTTTTAGAACTTTAGATAGATGTTCTAAACATGATTCAAATGAAATTCCAAACACTAAAAAGTCATCCATAAAAACTTCAATCCCTTTTTCAATTAAATCACAAAAAATAGCCATCATACATCTCTGAAATGTAGCAGGGGCATTACATAAACCAAAGGGCATTCTTCTAAAAACAAAAGTACCATAAGGACTGGTAAACGTAGTTTTCTATAGATCCTCAGGAGCAATTTGAATTTGGTGGTAACCAGTATATCCATCCAGAAAACAAAAGTATTTATGCTCAGCCAGTCTATCCAACATTTGATCTAGAAAAGGGAGTGAAAAGTAATCTTTCCTTGTGGCATGGTTTAACTTTCTATAATCAATGCATATTCGCCACCCTGTAACTTGTCTTGTTGGTATAATTTCATTCTTTTCATTAACAGTCACAGTTACTCCTCCTTTCTTAGGAACACAGTGAATAGGACTAACCCATGCACTATCTGAAATAGGGTAGATAATTCCAGCATCCAACCATTTTAAAATTTCTTTCTTAACAACTTCTTTCATGATAGGAATTAATCTCCTTTGGGGATCAGCCCACGGTTTGCAATTATTTTCCATAAGAATTTTGTGCATACAAATTGAAGGACTGATTCCTTTAATATCAGCAATTGTCCATCCAAAGGCTTTCTTGTGCTTCTTCAAAATTTCAAGTAAACTCTCTTCTTCTTTTTCAGTTAATTGAGAGGAAATTATAACAAGCAAGGTTGAGGATTCACCTAGAAAAACATACTTTAAATGATCAGGAAGCATTTTTAGCTCAAGTTCAAGAGGTTTTTCAATTGATGGACCACAAGATTTATCTTTCTCAGTCATATCCAACACTTCAAAACTTTCATGAACATACTTTAAATCTTCCTCTTGAAAATCTTCAGAAACAAATAACTCCTTTTCTTGCTTATATACAACTTCTTCTTTTTTAGCTTTCTCTTCATAAGTTGATTTGAAATGACATTCACTTAAATATTCAATAACATCCATCCTATAACACTCATCTTCTTTACCTCTAGCAGAATATTTCATCGATTTTGAAATATTAAATGTAACAGTCTGATCATTAACCCTCATCGTTAATTCCCCTTTTGCACATCTATCATGGCTCTGCCTGTAGCTAGAAAAGGTCTCCCCAAAATTATGGGTATATCTTTATCTTCCTCCATATCTAACACAATGAAATCCACAGGAAAAATAAATTGATCCACTTTTACCAAAACATCTTCTATAACTCCTTTAGGATATGTGATCGTACGATCTGCTAATTGCAGAGTTACAGTAGTTGGGGTTATTTCTCCTAGTCTCAGTCTTTTAAATATTGATAGAGGCATAAGGTTAATGCTTACACCCAAATCACATAAAGCTTTTATGCAGAATCTTTCTCCGATTGCACATGGAATTGTGAAAATACCAGGATCTTTAAGTTTTTTAGGAAGCTTTTTCTGAATTATCGCACTGCACTCCTCACTAAGTGCAACAGTCTCATTTTCTTCAAAGTTCCTCTTTTTTATTAAGAATATCCTTCATAAATTTCGCATAGCTTGACATTTGTTCTAGGGCTTCAGCAAATGGAATGTTGATGGTAAGCTTCTTTAATATCTCCAAGAATTTTGAAAATTGCTTTTCCAACTTTTGTTGATGAATTCTCTGAGGAAATGGAGGTGGTGGTTTTTCTAAATCAACCTCAGGTGGAGAAATAGGTCATTCAAAACCTTTTGAAGCGTCCTCTTTAGGTCTTTCAATTTCTTCTTTCTCTACTTCAGTTTCTTTTTGAACTCTACCTTCCAATTCTTTTCCACTTCTCAGTTGAATTACTTTCACTTGTTCTTTATTCTTTTCACTTGGATTCACTTCAGTATTACTTGGAAGCATTCCTTGGGATCTATTACTTAAGGCATTTGCAATTTGTTCCAATTGATTTTCAATATTTCTGATGGTTGCTCCTTGAATTTGTAATTGATTTCCCATATGTGATACTACTTCTTCCATAGACAACTTCTTCTCCTTATTTTGTAAAGCATTGTTATAACCTGAAGGATAAGTTAATCTATTATTATTATTACCTTGATTGTTCCAATTCCCCAATGGGTTTACTTGGGTTTTCCCCCATTGTTGATTAACACCACCCTGATTATTGTTATTCCAGTTAAAATTTGGATGATTCTTCCAACCCGAGTTTTAATAATTGGAATATGGGTTGTTAGGTTTGATTATAGCATTCACAGCTTCGGTGAAGAATAAGAATCAACCATTTGGCCTAATGAATTTTCTTCAATCATGAGATTTGGTCGAGAAAAATTCATCCCAAATTGGTTTATCTTCCTTGATACAACAGCAACTTGATTTGCTAACATTGTAAAAGCATCATTTTCATAAACACTGGCTACCTTTTTAGGATTTAACCTTTCAGAAGGCCATTGAAAATTATTAATAGCGATTTCTTCAATTAAAGCATAAGCATCAGAAAATGGTTTAGACATTAATGATCCACCACAGTAGACGATCGATGATTGATCTAAGAGATCCAACTAATCCATTATAAAAAGTTTGAATTATTAACCAATCTTGTATCGAATGATGTGGGCATTTCCTGAGGAAATCTTTAAATCTTTCACATGCCTCATATATTGATTCCCCTTCAAACTGACAAAAAGATGTTATATCATTTCTCAACTTAGCAGTCTTAGATGGTGGAAAATATTTAGCAAGGAATTTTTGTGACAGTTCACCCCAAGTTCTTATTGATCCAGGTGCTAACGAATGTAACCAAATTTTAGCTTTATCCCTTAGTGAGAAAGGAAAAAGTCTAAGTCTAATAAGCATCATCCGAAACACCATCATATTTAAAAGTAGCACACAACTCTAGAAAATTAGCAAGATGCAAATTAAGATCTTCAGTTGTTGCTCCCCCAAACTGATTATTAGACACCATTTGGATAATAGCAGGTTTAAGATCAAAAGAACTAGCAGCTACAACAGGGTTTTGAATACTACAACGAAGTTCATCTACTGTAGGGTTAACATAATCTCTTAAAGGTCTTAATTCTCGATGGATGCCAACATTTTGATCTTGATGATTTGACATTTCTTGAATATTTTTATCTTTTTCTGTATTTTTAATTTTTTGATTTTTCTGATAGTTCTTTCTAATTCAGAATCGTAAGGCACAAGTCCTTCAGATCCTGAACTACGCATACAACAATAAAACAAAACACAACACACTAACAAAAACAAAGAAAAGTACAATTTTATAATTTCTTAATGCTCTTTAAAATGCAATTTAATTTATTTTCCTCGGCAACGGCTGCCGAAAACTTGATCCCCGATAAATGCAACTGCGCCAAAAACTTGATACTGTCATGTAAATGTAACGACGCTAAAAACTTGATTCTCGACAAACAGTGCCAAAAACTTGGGCCACTAGGAATATATGCGCTGATGATTTAGATATGAAAATTATGATTTTATAATATGGGATACTACGTAAGTATGCGTATCGTTTATCAAGTAATATAAGACTTTTTGATTAAGCCCCGAGATATCGAACGCACAGGGAAAATGTAAAATGTTTAAAGGAATAAAAAAATTATCTTTTTACTTTCTTTAATTGTTTTTTAAAAAGTATGTCTTGATTTTGAAAAGCTTTGAAAGTTGATTTGACTTTTGAAATTTCCTTAAAAGGTTAAGCAAGAAATTAAAATTATAATAACTAATAACACTGGATGTAAAATACTATAACTAGAATATCTTTTTCTTTCCATTTATGAAGTAGTAATAATTATTAAAGTATTGTTGTGAAAGTATTCAAATTTGTTGTGACAGATAGAAGAAAATGTGTTCTTTACCCTTACTTGGTTATATAAAGAACATAGGTTAATTTGAAATTTTTATCATTTTGAACATGGTTAGGCAGGAAAGATACCAGTCTCTCACTCTAGAATTCCCTCGATTCCCACCATTTGGGGGCTAACTTCTCATAACAAAACTCAAAACTTCAAACCAAATTAGGGGGTTTTAGCCTGTCACTCTAAAATCCTCTAATTTTACTCCCTTCCATAAAAACATCTTCTAATATTACATTCCATTATATGGGCTAAAATTCTCACCCATATAATTGCATGTGATTCTTACTAACTTTTATGAGACAATACCGCATTGGATCTTACATAATCTCAAGAAATTATACAACTTAACAGGCCAAATTAAGAAGTAAAAAAAGTTTTTAGAATCAATCTTCACAACTTCTTCCATCTTTTAAACACTTATATTTTCCACAATAATTCTTTGTAAATTAATTACTTCTCCATTTAAGAAAGATAAAGATAAAGTAAACTACTCAGAATGCATTGAGAAAATACAAAAACACATTGATTTGAAATTTAAAACAGTAAGAAAAATAATAAACGAAAGCAAGTATTAATATAAAGATTAAAAGTAAACACTTATCTGAAAATCCTCTCCACAAGACTAAGGAAGTTCCTCTGAAACTTTGACTCTTCGCTAAACTACTCCTCAGAGCAAGTCTCCCAACTGCGATGACTCAGAATACAGAGTTCAGACTTCAATAAAAACTAAACTAAAAGAAAGATAATAAGTAGGAAGAAGAAGACTTCACTCTGACCCTTTTCTCCTTTCTACTCTCTACTCTTAATCTAAAATAAAAACTCTTAAAATGTAGTGGAAGAACAAAAGAAAGAAAGAAAGAAAGAACCCTTCAAAATGCAAAGGAAGAGTCTCCTAATCTTTCCTAAGACCCTCTTTAAATAGTAAACTAAAAGGTGCCTTGGTGTCTCTTCAAAATGTGTCCGGATTCAATATAACTACCAAGGAACGCACCCCTTCATTCAAACTTGACGCCCAAAGGAAGTTATGGTAGTTACCACCAAGAGTTGCATCCCATCCCCTTTGAAATTGCCGCCAAATATATGAAGATTTCAAATTTTAACTGTGGCGGCTAAGCGCCGGCCCAGCGACGCTTAGCTGCCAGTGCCAAAATTTTGATTTTTTTTCATTTTTTTGCTCCAAATTTGATCCAATTTTGCTCCTTTCATCATGACCATCCATTTTCATCATACGTGTAAGAAAAACACAAAATACCTTCCATTAAAGTGCAATATCATTAAAAATAGGTATAAAAATGTGCATAAAAATATTAAATATTTTAGGTGTATCAGCAAGTATCTTCTTAGTTTGGCTAATTTTGGGAGGAAATCCTCTAATTAGAGGGACCCTTTTTCCATGGCTCAACTAGAGTGGGTCAGGTGGATCTAGCTTGGATCTTAGGGCTCAAAAGGTGGCTCTGGTGGCTAGGGTTGGGCTGAACGAAATGGTTTAAGGTGAGTTTGGGATTTGTGTTTAAGATTATGACTTGGAATTGGACTTGGGTTTTGGCTTAACTATCATTTATATTTGGGTCAATCAATTTTAATTTGGTGTAGTGCAATGTCATAAGGCATTTGGGTTGAAATTGAGGTGTGATGAAGTTTAATTTGGTGAAATTTGGGTTTTTGGGCAAAATTGAGGTGTTTGATTTGCGTTGGATTTAGTTTTGGTTTGAGTTTGGGTCTATGCCAATTGAGGGTTCAATTTGTTCTAGGGAGTGTTATGAAGAATTTAGGAAAAATTGGGGAAATTGGATTGGTTGTGAAGTTCAATTTGATGGAATTTAGGGGTAGGGTCAAATTGGGGCAATTTATTTAGGCTTGGATTTAGGGTTTGGAATTGGATTCATCCGGGCTAGGATTTGGTTCAAATTGGGTTTGAACATTATGAAAATTTATTTGGATTTGAAACTGGGGAAGTTCAAAATCATTTTGGTGGAAACTGGGGGTAATTTGAGGAATTTGGGGACTTGAGGGCAATTTAGGAATTTTGGGTAATTTTGGTAGATTTGGGTGAAATGAAGATATGGTGTGGTTCAATTTGATTTTGGGGACATTTGAAATGAATTTGGAGATTTAGGGAATTTTTTGTGCATGAAGGGCATTTTGGTAATTTTGGCAAATTTGGGGGTATTTTAGAAATTTTGGGTAAATTTGGGGGTATTTTGAGAATTTTAGGTATTTAGTAGTGTTCTAGGCAATTTGATCGGTTTGGAATGGTTTGAAATGATTTTTGGCGAGAATTTGAGATTCTGGGCAATTTTGAGAAACTTAGGGTTTTAGGGGCATTGTTATTCGTTTCGAAATCGAGATCTGGGTTAGGTTGGTCGTCGTTAGTTACATAATAATTAGAAACAGTCAAAACGTAGCTAACACCATAACTCTTATCATTATAAGATCCCGCTGGGGCGAGTAAATAATCATACAGAGACAGAGGTCCGAGGGATTTCTCCCCCGAATCAGTAACAACCATCCTAGGAAAAGTAGCCCCTACTCTGCTCTTCGAAGCCTCGGTCTTCTCTTCTTCTGTGATTTCCTCCTCCTTCTGGGGCGGTTCTTCAATTGCAATTGATAGTGCAGGCTTAGCGGGTTTCGAACTATAAATTGAAGCGCACACCGAAGCGGTTTGGATGTGATCCAATATTTTCTTCGAAGTCTTCGTGCAAACTGTACTCCATCCGTCATCGATTGTGTACGGGTCTATTGGAACAATAGGATCGACCGAAATGACATTAACGACACTTTCTTTTTAGGGCTCCTCCATGTACTCTTTCGGAATCGTTATGTTCCCTCGACTAAGGTTATACTTGAGCCAGTTCTTGAAGGTGAAGCAGTCTTCTATTTTTTGCCCAAGCATCCAGTGGTAAGGGCGGTAATTCGGATGATCTTTCTTGTCAACTTCCTCTGGCCTCCTGGGCTCTGGTAGCTAAAAATCGGGCTTCTTACTTAAACTGTGGAACATTTTGGCCACTGCTTCAGACTTGAAATTGTATTCCTGATTCAAAAGCTCCTTCGGGCCATGTGTTGGGCGAGGTGGTGGTTGATCATGATGCTGAGACGAGTGATAACTCGGTCGAGGCTGTTGATAACTTTGCTGAGGTTATTGATAGTTTCGTTGCGGTGGTTGATAACTTGGCTGCGGCCATTCTGGCTATATTTGTACTGATTGTTTACCCTTATCCACTTCCACGACGATTCTAGATTTCTTCTCGAATGCTTTTACTGGCTTCTGCTTATCATCTTTGTCGACGAAACTCAATTGTTTTGCCTCCTCTTGTAAGCTCTCAGCCTTGCTGAGCAACTTCTCGAAAGTCTTAATTGTGAATCTTTGGAGGAGAAGTGCTATCGGGCCGTGAATGCACTTAAGCAAGATCCCGACTGCGTGCTATTCTTGAAGTTGGGGTTCACACTTCATGCTTAGATTCCTCCATCGAAGGATGTAGTACACCAAGCTTTTGTTTGGTTTCTGTTGCTCGACCACTAAATCACCGATAGTGATGTGGTGCTGAGCCCCAACAAACCATTTAACGAAAAGATTTTCCAATTATGAGAAAGTCTTGACCGAACCATTTGGCAATTCTGCATACCAATCAATGGTGATCCCTGACAAGCTGCCGACGAATTGGTGAAACAGCAAAGCATCACTCCCGCCTGTGTTGCAGCAACTAGCACGAAAATGTGTGACATGCTGCCGGGGGTTTCTCGTACCGTCGAAAGTCTTAAATAGAGGTGGTACGAAGCCCTTTGGGTATTGAACTGCATCAAATTCCTCAGGGTAAGGTCTACCCATCTGAATAGATGCTCCACTCTTGGACTGGGCTAGGGCTTCTCGCACCTGCTGTTCCACCATGTTCTTAATGTCCTTTTCGGGTATCATGCTTTGTGCATAATCTTTCTTTGGTTGTTCATCCCCGTTGACGGATGTAACTTCTTTTCAGCTGTCCGTAATGTGAATGACTTCTCAGGGCGTTTCTTTCTGGGGTTGAGGTTGACCTTGAAGCGTGGCTAGAGCAGCCATAATCTCCTCCATCTTCTTCTCCATTTGATAATTTGTGTCGTCCTTTTCCTGAAGACGTAGCCTTAGTGCCTCTGAATCATCTCCCTCTGAAGCTGCTGGAGCTCCTAGCAAAGCTGATGACGCTCGGGTCTCGACAACATTTATTTTGGCAAAATCCTCATCCATGAGTTCTGACAAGTCTTCTTCGTTCTTTGATCTTTCTTTCAGCTCTTTGGCCAACTGCTGAATGTCCAACCTTAACTTTTCCAAAGTAACCTCGAGTGATTTTCCTCTGACGGTCCTACGACTGGTAGACTATAGTCAACGAACTTCGTCCTCTGGAATTGTCTCTAGGACGGCAATACTCATTCTAGTTTTGGACTCGGCATCAGAACTTCACATTTCTGGCTGTTGGCTCCGTGACTTTAGTTTGCCAGACCATTTTTTTTGCAATTGGGTGCCTAGAACCGGATGGCTCATCAGCGGTAGGTTGAAAGGTGGTGTGCCTACTAAGATGCGGGCTAGATACCACGGTAGGTAACTTCTTGCTACTCAGTTTCCTCTTCTTTGGCAGAAATTCCTTTTGAACGGTAGAGGGAAGCACCCTCGGTCCGAGACATACCTTGGTGGGTATTCTTCCCATTCTTCTCAGAATCTCGGACACAGAACATTTATCCATTCTTGCCAACTTCTCAATATCGTCTGTAATCGAGTAAGGGGAGTACTTCTTGTCTTCCGTTCCTTACGATCATTGTATGCCGGTTGGGGTAACGCGACAGCGATCCTCTGAGCACTCTCTTCCTCAGGAGCGGTAGAAAGCGGATAAAATTTGTTTCCTTCCAACAGGGGTGAAAGCTCTGGCAGTTCTTCTTCCTCTTCCGAGATTTCTTCATGAATGGTAATTTCAACAGCCTTGGTTTTCCTGACCTTGGCTGTTCTTCTGTTCTTATTCCTCCTTTGGGATCTAGTCAGGGGCACAAACTTCAAACTAGACCCAACCTCAAAAATAGATGGTATCGCAACAAAAGTCGCACCCTCCACTGTAGTGGGCTCATCACTCATCTGGACTTTCTTCCCTTTCCATTTGGCGGGGGTAGGTGAAGTGATGACTAGACCAGTGGGGGTAGAGACAACAGTCCTGGGAGTGGCAGCTAGTCTCCTACGGACAGCGATTTATTCCTCAACTGGGGGCCTTTGCAGGGGAGGAAACTCTTGGGTTGACTTCAGGTTAAATTCAATTATCAGCTCCGCAATTTCCGGTACTTTATCCATTAGTGCAAAGAGGGTCACATCCGCGAACTTGATGTTCGTACTATCAAATCCTTGTCCGAAGTGAATGATCGCATCGTCAAGCAGTTCATCCTTGCTGACTGCCAAGTCCAATCCATTGGTGAAGGAAAAAATTAGCTTCGACGTAGACATCTTCTGCTGGGTAGATTTCTGAACGTCAGTTCCATACTATGCTTCCTTCCGTCATAAAACTCTTAGGACGAAAAAGAATCATTCCAAAAACAGAGTCCGAACACATTTTTATCCATATTCTTAGTTTTGTTTACAAAGTATTTCAACTTTTGTTTTATTTGTTCGTTTGTAGTTTAAAAGGTTTGTTTGTTTGTAATTTTGAAAGGTTCGTTAGGAACAAAATAATTAAGGGAGGAAGGGTAAAGGAAGGTACATGACCCAATCCAGAATCGGAAAGGGAGAGAAAACCTCGCAAGACTCTCATCTCAAAGGACTGCTACTAAGCTAACACCTATTGGGGGTCCACCCCACCTCGGAGAGGCAAAATGATTCCGGAACCTCTCTGTTTAGGGATGTCTAAACAGTGGCTCCAAAATCCAAGAAGAGTTGACTGTACCTATTCAATACAGAAATGAACATGGCATGTCAACAGAAAGAATGGTAGTTTTGATCCACAAGGGGCATGGACTCACTACCGATTTATGAAAACAAAACCATCCGATCAAAATGGAGAGATGAACTAATCCTCAACGGAGTTACCGTGAAAATGTTGTCGGCATATTTTAGGATTAAATGTTTAATTTAAATATATATATATATATATATATATATATATATATATTTGGAAAGTCGCATTTTGATTTTTGAAAATAGTTTTAAGTTTGAAAAATTTTGAAGTATGGAATCAAACTGATCTCACACCTCAAAAAGTTTATATAAACGAGCACCACATCATAAAACCGTGTAACTATCCCGAGGAACAGACACACTGCTTGATAATGGGGCTCCATTAAATAAACTAATAAATTTGTGACATCCATTTGGTCTGCGAACCAATTTTATAAGTCGACAAATTTCCCCTACTTAATATGAAGGAATTAAGCAGGGTTTATTTTTCCTGGGTTCTTAAAGTTCCCTATGAGGGAAAGACCCTATAGTTAATTACATCTTAAATGACGGGAGTCACTTAAGAAAAATCTAGATAAAGATCAATGGTTTTTCTTTCAAGAATTTCAAAGTTTAAGGTTTCAAAGGATTGGATTTTGAAAATTTCAATAGGGAATAAATCAAATTTGGGACAGTTATTTTGAGAATCCAATGGAAGAAAGGTAGGACAAGTTGAGGATCCAAGGGGAATCTTGGCAACTTCCTGAACTATCCTATTATTTGGCTTCAATTTGAGAGTTTATTTAGTATTTTAATTCTGCCAATTTTAATTAATTAGGACTTATATTCGTATGACATGTCATACGAATAGCCTAGAAGATGTGAGGGTTTATGTTGTACCAAACAGCTACCTCGGAGTCCTAAGACGAGTTAGGGATTAAATTGAGTAACATGATTATGCAAATGCCTAAAGATAAGTTGAGGATTTATGTTGCACTAGGCAAACTACCTCGAAATCATATGGCTTGGTTATTTAAACTAAGGAAAGTTTAAGCTGATGAAGACTTGTTTTGCTGTTGACGATGGTCGTGCTACCCACCATGCTTGCTCCAAGCTCCTTGTTGTTGCAGAAGGTTTAGTTTTAGAAAGTGGCAATCAGGAGATGAGAGAAGTGTTTTGGCTTAGAGAGGTTGAAAATTTAGATGGCTTAGTGTTTTAATTAAAACAAACCTTAAAGTTGATTAAGCAAAACCGATTAAGATCCCACGGTTCCGTCTTCCCGGCACTACTATTTTCATCGGATTCACTTAGTCCAAATGAATTTGCTAAACTCAACTGAATGAGTTCCACACTTTCATTTAGACCGTGGGAAATCTCGTTAGCAATACGTGGGTTACATCATCCGAGGGATTCCCGATCATCCACCGAGACGTTTTAATTTAGTTGTAATTATAGTTTTGTTGTTTTGTTTGTGATTAAATTTTGAGTTGTTTTATATTTTGAATGTTGTGGTGGTGAATTTTATCTTGTGTTGATTTTTAATTTAGTTTTGGTTCAGTTTTGTGGCTATCCTATGGGTTTTAGTTTTCATGCAGGTGACATTGTTGTTTAACATGTAAGCTTGCAGTAAAAAGAATGTACATCGCATGTAAATAAATTGCTATAAATAAAAGCGCACCTGGCTGGTCTTCTCGTCATTTCCAGCTGCACTTAAAACACATGTTAGAGCATTTATATATTTAAAAGAAAGCACCTAGGTAACGCTAAGGGAAGGTTCTGGTTGTCTTCCAAATCCTAACTTATCACTAGTCAAGTCCTTAGGTGTGTTTATGGATGATTTTCTTCATCAATGAACAATGAAGTTCAATTGTTCTTCTAAAACATCCCATTAGGTTGGGAAAGTGCTTAGGACGAGTCCTAAACATCTTTTCAACACTGTTGGGATTATTCTGAGTCCAAATGAATTTCATTGTATGGATGGATTGATCATCCGAGAATTTAGTTAAGTTTTCATTTTTGCTCAGTGAACTAGGATGTTTGATTATCCTATGAGTAAGGTGAGATTTCATTTGATGCTTCATTTAAGAATTATAAAGGTGAAAGCCTTTAGGGGCAAATTAGTTCATTAGAGGATTTAACCATTCTAGTTAAAATGGAATTGATGATTTAAAAGTGATTCAATTATAAATTTTCAGATTGATTTTCAAATGTTTTAAGTCATTTAAGTTGAAAAAGTATTTTGAATTATTTGATTCAGTTAAGTTTTAATGATTTAAGTTTGGTTTTCAACTTAATCATAGCATTTTAGATTAATTTTAATCAGTTTAGTTTTAATGTTTTGATTATGAATTGTTTTAAATTGACCTTAATATTCCAATTTTGTTTTAATCTTAGTTTTGGGTGATTTCAAATTGATTTTAATATCTTAGGTCATTTTGATTTGATTTTAAATCATCTCACATTAACTTAAACATTTTAAGCTTTTGATTTAATTATAAAATTTCAAGATTATTCCCTTTTTAGTTTCAAAACATCATTTTTTATGATTTCATTGAAGTTTAAGTGATATTTGATTAATTCATTGATTAGGGATCCAATTTCAAAGTATTAGAATCTTCCTATATCAAAATCCCTTAACCTTAATAATTCATTTCTTTAATTATCTTCCAAAGTTTAGTGATTTGATTAATTAAGGTTTCTTCTTTAAAATATTCAAGGTGATTAATGGGTTTTTACCCCTTAATTCCCTTAGTTTCAATCATCCAAATGGAAAATAAAGATCAAATATTTTACCCTCCCCTTTGATTAAGCCTAAATTTTAATTAAGGTTAAAGCCTTTTAATTACCTTAATGCCCTCTTAAGCTTATTCATCCCATAATTCATTAAATTAAGCTCAAATGAACTTGAAATTTTTATATCACTTCACTCACATGTCAATTAAGACATTAGAGGAGAAAATGTGATTTTTCAAATTTTAATTTAATTTATATAATTATTTTAGTGAAAAAATAGGGATTTTCAATGAAAATTCAACAACATGACCAACGTAAAGTTTCTGTCCTTAGGAAAATTAGGGGAGGTTTCTACTGACATGAGGACCACTTGGACCAATTTTGATGATTTTTTGAATTTTATTTTATTTATTATAATTATTTCAAGTTTTGGGGTATTAATTAACTATAAAATAAAATTGGAGTTGAAAATTAAGTTTTATATTTTTCTTAAATTCCTCTGAGTCAGAGAACTTAGAGAAGAGAATTTTATATTTTTTTTATTATTTTTTTAATTTTTAGAATTATTTTAGTGAAAGTGTTGGAAAATCTATTTTTTAATATTAAAAATTACCTTAAGCCTTTAAAATTCAATATCTTTACTTAGAGAATTGGGAAAAACTTTTGGTTGGTTCCTAAAGGTGCATGATGTCAATTTTCTACTATAATTGAGAAAGGATTGAAGTTTTGATGGACAATTTCTCAGTATTTGGAACCTCATTTGATTCTTGTTTAGGTCATTTAACGAGAGTTCTAAAATGTTGTGAAGAAACAAATTTAGTTCTCAATTGAGAAAAAAATGTCAATTTGTGGTTGAGGGAGGAATTGTGCTACATAAAATTTCTCAAAGTGGCATGGAAGTAGGTATAGCAAAAATACAAGTTTTTGCTGAACTGCCTTCTCCGACATCAATGAGAGTATGTAGGAGTTTTCTAGGATATGTTGGATTTTACAAGAGTTCTATTAAAGAATTTTCAAAAATTGTCAAACCTTTATGCCACCTTTTGGAAAAAGATGCAATTTTTTATTTTAACCAGGAATGTCTAAATGCCTACAATTTATTAAAGGAAAAAATTAATCTATTTTTTCACCGAAATGGGAAAAAATATTTGAATTAATGTATGATGCAAGTGATTATGCTATTGAGACTATCTTAAGACAAAAATATGATAAGATTTTTAAAGTTATATACTATGCTAGTAAGACTCTTAATAAAGCTCAAATTAAAATTATACTACAACTGAAAATAAATTATTGGAAATAATATATGCTTTTGATAAATTTAGATCATATCTTATTGGAGCTAAATGTATTGTTGATACTGATCATTTTGAGATTAAATATCTGATGCTAAAGAAGGATATTAAGCCGAGATTAATTAGATGGGTCCTTCTAATGCAAGAATTTGAATTTGAAGTAGTAGATAGGAAGGGACCTGATAATCAAACTGCTGATCATTTGTCAAAGCTTGAACATCAAAATTATGGTAATTTTTATGATGAAATAAATGAAAATTTTCCTGATGAACAATTGTATAATATTTCGAAGTATCGTGTTCCGTGGTATGCTGATATAGTTAACTATATAGTTAGTGATATTTTACTCTACAGATTAACACGTCACAAAAAGAAGAACATACACGTTGTAAACTTTTACTTTTGGGATGACCGTTATTTACTTAAGAAATGTAAGGATCAATTATCCGAAGATGCATGCCAACTGTAGAAACCCAAAAATTATTCAAAATTATCATGAATCTGATTTTGAGGACATTTTTGAGTGGATAAAACTGCATGTAAAATTCTTCAATCTGGATTTTATTGGCCTACTTTACTTAGGGACATTAGTATTTATGTAAAAACATGTCATAGATGTCAGATAGTAGGCAATATTTCTAAAAATAATAAAATGCCCTAAATTTTACCTTGGAGTTGAAATTTTTGATGTATGGGGTCTGGATTTTATGGGACCATTTATACCATCTTTCAGAAGCCTATATATTTTAATAGATGTGGATTATGTGTCTAAATGGATTGAAGCAGCTTGTTTTACCTACTGTGATGCTTAGAGTGTTGTCAAATTTTTGAGGAGAAATATTCTTACAAGATTTGGAATGCCTAGAGTGATGATTACAGTTGGGCAAAACCATTTTAAGAACAAAAGAATTAAAACATTAACTGAGAAATATGGAATTAAACATAGAATTACCACAACATATCATCCTCAGACCAGTGGTCTAGCTGAAGTGTCTGACCACAGAAAAATGTATTGAGAAATTTATACCAATTTTATATGAAATTGCACTTTAAAGAAAGGTATTTTCTTTATTTTATTACAGGAATGAAGATTTATAAGTACTGAAAGCAAAAAGCACAAAAGAAGCAGATTTGGAGCAAAAAGGACTCAATTAGATGAAAATTGAACTATCCCGTCGACGGCGAGGAAAAGGCCGCCGACGACGAGTTTTTCCCAAACGTTTTGAATATATTATAAGGAGCCCACTGACGGTAAGATCGAGCCCACCGACAGCGAGATCGGTGCGGTTAGCCTATCTTCTAGAAGCCCGCTGACGGCGAGATCAAGCCGCCGACTGTGAGACAGTTGAAAAGAGCAAAAATACATTGAACCTGTACGCTTTTTAAAGAGGTGCTTAAGCAACATTTGGAGATTTGATTCCTTCTATAAATAGAGACAAATTCTAGTCAGTTGTGTGTCAGTTTTGTGTCATTCGTGTGAAAGTTAAGTGTAATTTAAGAGTCTTTTTAGTGAGTAGATAAAGTGTTTAGCATTTCGATAATGGAAGGAAGAGTCAAATGAACTTCAAGGAGTCTGCTTGGGGAGAAGAATTGAGATAAGTATATTTGTTATTTGTTTGTCAACTTTAATGAAATCCATGCTTTGTGTTATTTTTCCCATGCATTCTGAGTAGTTTCCTTAGTCTTTCTCCTTGTTATCGAGATTTCGTGAAATGATGAATTAAAGTAGTTGTGCCTAAAAATATGAAAATAGAAATTGTGCTAATCTTTTACTTAAATCTTAATTTACTTTCAATCTGGCTAATTGATTTGTTAACATATGTTGAATTATCAACTATAGTAAAGATTACATCCAAGATTTAGGAAAGTCAAAAGCCTTGGAAGGAGGGTAAAAATAAATAGGGAAATATTAACTATCGGGCGTAGAATTGGACATTTTAGTGTGACAGACTAAAATATTCAATTCGGTCTTATTGTTTGGGAGCTGAAGTGTAGATGTTAGCCCTCAGGCGAGGGGAACGTGCGAGCTCGAAGTGGCGGTTGGTATCCTCCCGGCCTAGCCACGGATTCGTAATCAAACATAAGACTAGTCAATGTTCTTTGCACGTGGACCAAAGGGTAAAGAATAGGAATGCTCCTATTTGGCACAATACAATTAAAAACTCATTTAATTCTTCATTCACTTAATTCTCTAAAACAAGGAGAAAGATACTTTTCTAAAATCTTATATTCAACCTTTAAGCATTAGTTTATTTTAGTCTAAGTGTTCTTAATTTCCGTATACTAGATTAGTAAGTAAGTTTACTTTAATTTGTCTTTGAAATTCTCTAACTTCTCTGTGGGATCGATATCTAAGACTCCATTAGAGCCCTATATTACTTGATAACGATACGTATAATTGCGTAGTATCCACAATATAAATCATAAAATCCATAACAGAATCATCAGTATCTATTCAGTGCGGGATCAAATTTTTGGTGTCGTTGCTAATTTTCATATCATAGTTGTAAGTATAAATATCAAAAAGTGGATCAAGTTTTTGGCGCCGTTGTCGGGGAAGTAAAGTAATTATTAAGGTAATTAATAGCATTATTAAAATAATTATTAGAGTAAAGGACTATTTTAAATATTACTTAAAAATTTTATGTGTAAATTTGGAAACAAAAATTTAATACCTTACGATTCAGAATTAGAGCGCACAATTAAAAGAATTAGAAAACGAAAGAGAGAAATTATAAATTTAACACAAATGACAAATAATCCAGAAATTGAAAATATAAACCAACAAAGACCATTAAGAGATAATGCCAACCCTACATTAGATGAAATTCACCTAACTATTCAAAACCCTGATGTAGCTGCTAACTCATTTGAACTTAAACCCGTAATTATCCAAATGGTACGTAATAATCAATTCAGTGGTTCACATAATGAAGATCCTAATTTACATCTTGCTAGTTTTTTGGAACTATGTGCTACTTTTAAATATGAAGGAGTGTCTAATGATGCTATTAGACTTAGGCTTTTTCCTTTTTCTTTAAGGGATAAGGCTAAGATGTGGTTAAATTCATTAGCACCTGGATCTTTTAAAACTTGGGGAGAATTATCACAAAAATTTCTATCTAAATATTTTCCTCCTTCGAAAACTGCAAAACTTAGAAATGATATAACATCTTTTAGTCAGTTTGATGGAGAATCCATATATGAAGCTTGGGAGAGATTTAAAGAACTTCTTAGGAAATGCCCACATCATGCGTTACCGGATTGGTTAATTATACAAACTTTTTACAATGGATTAGTAGGATCTCTTAGATCAATCATTGATGCTGCTGCTGGAGGTTCATTAATGTCAAAACCATTTGATGAAGCCTATGCGTTAATCGAAGAAATGGCTACTAACAATTTTCAATGGCTCGCTGAAAGACTAAACCCTAAAAAGATAGCCAGTGTTCATGAAAATGATGCAATATCTATGTTAGCTTCTCAAATTGTTGCTATATCAAAGAAATTAGATCATTTTGGAATGAATTACACTCCTAATATGTTAGAAGAAAACTAATCTGGACAAATTATAGATTCTCAATCTCCTTATGAAACTATAAATGCTATTAATAATAGACCCAATAATCCTTATACGAATTATTATAATCCTGGTTGGAAGAATCATCCAAATTTTAATTGGAATAACAATACAGCTAATCAACAATGGATGAACAACTCTATAGGAAATCCACATAATCAAGGAAATACAAATTATAAACCTTCTTATCCACCTGGATTTAATAACACTCAATTTAAAGATAAGAAGTTATCTATAGAAGAATTAATATTGAGTATGGGTCAGCACATGCAAAATCAAGGAAGTCAATTATAAATTCAAGGAAATCAATTACAAAATCAAGGAACAGAAATTAAAAATATTGAAACTCAACTTGGACATATCGCTACTGCGCTTAACAATAGAATTCCTGGAACTTTTCCTAGTATTGTGGAAATAAATCCTAAAGACCAAGGGAAAGAACAAATTAAAGCGATACAATTACGAAGTGAAAAAGAGTTAGAAACTAAAATTCAGAAAGAAATAGAAAGTAAAAATGAGGAAGTGGAAATCGAAAAAGAAAAGGATCAACAAGATCAAAACTTAGAATATCCATTGATCCCTATGAAAATATCTATAGAAAAACCACCACCACCATTTCCTCAATGACTAAAGCAACATAAAAAAGATAAGCAATTTGCTAAATTCTTTGAAATTTTAAAAAAATTAATGGTAAATATTCCTTTTGTAGAAGCATTAGAACAAATGCCTAATTATGTAAAATTTATCAAAGACATTTTAAATAAAAAAAGAAAATTTACAGATAATGAAACTGTTGCACTTAGCGAAGAGTGTAGTGCAATTATTCAAAAAAGCTTCCTAAAAAATTAAAAGATCCCGGTAGTTTCACTATACCTTGCGTCTATTGGAGAAAAATTTTATGGAAAAGCTTTGTGTGACTAAGGAGCAAGCATAAATTTAATGCCTCTATCAATTTTTAAAAGATTAAAATTAGGAGAAATTTCACCTACTTCAGTTACTCTTCAGTCAGCTGATCGTTCTGTGACTTATCCTAAGGGAGTTATTGAAGATGTGTTAGTAAAAGTGGATAAATTTATCTTCCTGGTAGATTTTATTGTTCTAGATATGGAAGAAGATAAAGAAATTCCAATAATATTAGGAAGACCCATTTTAGCCACTAGAAAAGCTATGATTGATGTTCAGAAAGGAGAAGTGACTATGAGAGTAAACGATCAAAAAGTAACTTTTAACATAGCAAAATCAATGAAATATCCTGCTTTAGAAAAAGATGATGAATGCTTTCGAATGGAAATACTTGAACATTTGCAAAATGAACATTTTAAAGAATATTATGAAGAATAGTTAGAGAAAGAAAATACTGAATTAATTGAAGAAGCAGATAATGAAAAACTGGATTATATACAGGAAAAATTTGAAATGTTGGATAATACTGAAAACACTGAAAAGAATATAGTTCCGTCAATTATTAAACCTCCTGAACTCGAATTAAAAATTTTACCTAATCATTTAAAATATGCTTACTTAGGTAACCATTCAACCCTACTAGTTATTATATCAGCTGAATTGAATGAATCACAAGAGCAAAAACTGTTAGACATATTAAAAAAATATAAGAAAACTTTTGGTTGGACTTTAGCAGATATTAAAGGAATTAGTCCTTCAATCTATATGCACAGAATTATTTTAGATAATGAACATAAACCAAGAGTAGATCCTCAAAGGAGATTAAACCCAAAAATGAAAGAGGTAGTTAAGAAAGAAATATTAAAATGGTTAGAAAATGGTATTATATATCCTATTTCGGACAGTTCTTGGGTAAGCCCAATTCACTGTGTTCCTAAGAAAGGAGGAGTGACCGTTAAAGCTAATGAAAATAATGATTTAATACCTATAAGACAAGTTACTGGATGGCGTATATGTATTGACTATAGAAAATTAAATGCAGCCACTAGGAAAGATCACTTCCCATTACCATTTCTAGACCATATGTTGGATAGATTAGCCGGACATAAATATTTTTGTTTTTTAGATGGATATACCGGTTATTATCAGATACATATTGCTCCTGAGCATCAAGAGAAAACTACATTTACTAGTCCTTATGGCCATTTGCTTTTCGAAGAATGCCTTTTAGATTATGTAATGCACCTGCAACATTCCAGAGATGTATGATGCTATATTTAGTAAATTAATTGATGATTGAATAGAACTATTTATGGATGATTTCTCTGTATTTGGAATGTCATTTGACGCGTTCTTGAATCATCTTGAGAAAGTATTAGAAGTATGCGAGAAAACTAACTTAGTTCTAAATTGGGAGAAAAGTCAATTTATGGTTGCAAGAGGAATTGTATTAGGGCATAAAATTTCGGAAAATGGCATGGAAGTAGACCCTGCAAAAATTCAAGCTATAGCTAAATTACCACCTCCAACTACAGTAAAAGGGGTAAGAAGTTTTCTTGGACATGCTGGATTCTACAGACGCTACATCAAAGATTTTTCAAAAATTACTAAACCTCTATGCCAACTTTTAGAAAAGGACAAGAAATTTGAATTCACAATCGAATGCCTAAATGCTTTTGAATTATTAAAAGATAAATTAATCACAACACCTATAATAGTTTCACCTGATTGGGAGAAACCATTTGAACTTATGTGTGATGCTAGTGATTATGCTATAGGAGCAGTACTTGGGCAAATATATGATAAAATTTTCAAAGTTATATACTATGCTAGTAAAACTCTTAATAATGCTGAAATGAATTATACAGTTACGGAAAAAGAGCTGTTAGTAATCGTTTATGCTTTTGATAAATTTAGGCCTTATCTAATTGGAACTAAATGTATTGTGCATATTGATCACTCTGCTATTAAATATCTAATGCAAAAGAAATATTCCAAACCAAGATTAATTAGATGGATATTACTAATGCAAGAATTTGATTTTGAAATCATTAACAAAAAGGGAACTGATAATCAAATTGCAGATCATTTATCAAGACTAGAATATAATGACTTACCTGACACTGATAATGAAATTACTGACAGTTTTCCTGATGAACAATTATATAATATAAATGAGTGGAAAATACCATGGTATGCTGACATAGTAAATTATATTGTAAGTGATATTTTACCACCTATGTTAACTTTGCAACAACAGAAAAAATTCATTCATGATGCTAAAACTTATTTTTGGGATGAACCATATTTATACAAGCAATGTAAGGATCTTATAATTAGAAGATGCGTGTCTTATGAAGAAAAAGAATAAATCATTCAGAAATGTCATGATTCCGATTTTGGAGGACATTTTGGAACAGATAAAACTGCTTATAAAATTTTACAATTTGGATTTTATTGGTCTACTCTTTTAGAGATGTTTATAGATATATCAGAAATTGCGACAGATGCCAACGAGTAGGTAATATATCTAGAAGAAATGAAATGCCTCTAAATTTTATATTAGAAGTTGAGATTTTTGATGTTTGGGGATTAGATTTTATGGGACCATTTGTTCCTTTATTTGAAAACTCATATATATTAGTGGTTGTTGATTATGTTTCTAAATGGATTGAAGCATAAGCTTTACCTCGATGTGACGCTAAGAGTGTTTCAAAGTTTCTAATGAAAAATATTTTTACTAGATTTGGAATGCCGAGAGTGATTATCACTGATAGAGGATCTCATTTTAGAAATAAATATATTCACAAACTAGTAGAAAAATTTAACATTATTCATAAGATATCAACTGCTTATCATCCACAAACCAGTGGATTAGCTGAAGTTTCTAATCGAGAAATTAAACGTATTTTAGAAAAGACTGTAAACCTTAATAAATTGGATTGGTCTATAAGACTAGACACTGCATTATGGGCATACAGGACTGCTTATAAAACTCCGATTGGAATGACTCCTTAAAGGCTTATTTATGGAAAGACTTGCCACTTACCAGTTGAATTAGAACATAAAGCTTATTGGGCAATTAAAGAATTTAATTACAATCTGAAAGAAGCTGGTGAGAAAAGATTATTGCAATTGAATGAATTAGATGAATTAAGAAATGAATCTTATCATAATGGTAGAATTTATAAAGAGAAAAATGAAATTATGGCATGATCGGAAAATTAACCTGAAGAATTTTGAGCCAGGACAAGAAGTTTTACTTTATAATACAAGATTGAAATTATTTCCTGGGAAATTGAAATCTCGATGGTTAGGGCCTTTCACTATAACTCAAATATTTTCATACGGAACAATAGAAATTGAAGATCCAAAAACTGGGCATAGATTTAAAGTAAACGGACACAGATTAAAACCTTATTTTGAAGGGAGAAGACCAAATTTTAAAGAGATTTTAATGCTCAGTCAACCTGATTACTAACTAAGTTAGGTCGGGCTGATGACGTTAAACCAAGCGCTTTATGGGAGGCAACCCATAGTAATTATTAAATTATGATCTATTTATTAATGTTATTGAAAATTAAAATATAGAATAAATTCTACTACTCATTTTATTTCTTAAAATCATCACAAATTTGAATCTGTACGAAGAAATCAAAAAATATTCAGACCGGAATGAAAATTGGGCAATTTACCTAATCTCGCCGACGGCGAGATCGATCCCGCCGACAGCGAGATCGGCGTGCCCAAATTCAGTTTAAATATATTAACTATCCCGCTGACAGCGAGATAGTTACCACCGACGGCGAGATAGTTAAAAAGTGGTTTTTGTGAGTTATTTTGTGGTTTTGGACGGTTCTAAGGCCATTTATCTATATAAAATGTTTAAAACTTCATTTTTACACTGTCTTCTTCCTTAGAAACGATTAGAGTCCCTCCAAAACAATCTATTATGGCCTCCAAACCACTAGAAACCATGAAATCCAGAGTTTTTAACCGACAAAAGTTCGTCAGTTCTGAGGCTCAGCGACTATTCAACAAGGTTTTGATGAAGAAGCACCTGATTAAAGAAAGAGGGTTCGTAAACAGAGGAGCGGAGAATTCAACAACAACAATTGAAGATTGTTTAGCGACTTTGGGAGGTGTTCTGCTATACCACATCTGCTGTAGTCATTCCAGTAGTCAAGGAATTCTACTCTAATCTGCATGCGATCCATAATGGAAGTGTTTACGTAAGAGGCAGATGGGTAACTTTCACTCCTTCTTTCGAATAAATGAATTATACTCGATTGAAAATACCCCTGTTTGCCACTATTCAAATTTTATTCCTACAAGATACAATATGAATGAGATCTACAAATATCTGACCGATGAACCTGATGATTGAGAATTACGAGAAGACGGGTACGTTAGTTTTTCTGCGTCACTTTTTAACTCCGTCTCAAAGCATTGACATTTCTATTTTCGTCAAAGTTATTACCCACTATGAGGGTAAATAAAGTCTTGAAGGAATGCACACTCTTAAATTACTGTATTCAATCTGGATTGTCTATTAATGTTGGATCTATCATTGTGAAGTCTGCATTAGGATTAATTGTGCATGGGTCGATTCATGGACTTGGACACCCATCAACTATATTTGCTTTATGTAGTCAGTACCAAGTTTCCTACGAAGCTTGGAAAAAAGTGCTATTGCCTTGGAAACCACTAGATACGACAAATATGTTCCCTACATTAGATAACAATGATGAAACAATAATTATTTCTGATCAAGCATCTCAAAACAATCCTTTAGTTAAGCCCCTGACTGATAAAACAAACCTCATTTTACGGAAACTTAAAGGATTGGAGAAGGAACTACAGAATGTAATGAATTCTATTGATAATATCTCTGATTTATTCGATCACATCGATTGGAGAATGAAGGAGCACTTTGACCATACAGGACATCTGGAGGCAAGTTTTATACGACTATTGAGACAAAAAGGGTGGATTGAAGAAGATTCTACTGCAGAAATCCCTTTCAGGGCTTTCTATAAATTGTTTGTGCACCTGCGTTCTATTAGAAACATCAGAGAAGAGATTAGTTCAGATTCCGATGAGTAGCAGAAATTTCTATTCATATTATATGTATGTGTGTTGATTTAAAATTAGTTTTTGATATGATTTGAACTTAACGTAGATAATCTCAGTTTATATGAGATTGTATGTTGTTTGTTTAGTCTCAGTATTTAGAGTATCGTGGTGTGGATTGCAATGCTGAGTTAGATGTGTTTGGGTTAATTTGATAAGTCAATTGTTAGTTTTGTGGTATTTAAAGTTTGTAAATTCATGGATTTCATTTATAAAAGTTCTACTGTTTGTGTTGTGTAAATCTTATTTGAGTCAGTAGAGAATCTAATCTTAAAAAAATATATCAAATTAAGTGACTAGAACAATGAACAAGGTTTAATCTAAGTTGAATATAATTGAAAAGTTAAAAATATTAAAAATTTGGAAATCCCATCGACAGAGAGAAAATCCCGCCGACGGTGAGGAAAAGTCTGCTGATAGCGAAAACGATCCCGCTGACAGCAAGATTTTCCCGAAACTTTGGCCTTGGTGAATTAATTAGCTAGCCGACGGCGAAAAATTTCTCGCCGACAGCGAGATCGCGAAATATACTATATTTTGACCGGTCAACCGACACTATTCATCGTCCCCTTCCTCAAAACTTCGAAAAACCAACCTAGGGCTTGTGGAATCTTGGATTTGGAGAGATTTCAAAACATTTTGACACCGGATTTCATCTTCCCTTCGTAAGAGCTTCACTCCTATGTAAAAATTTTTTATTTTCACCATGAATTTCTTCTACATTGAAGATTTTGGAAAAATGTTGAAATGTGAAGAAAGGACTTGGAAGAAATTCATGGAACTTGATTTAGATTGATTTTAGTAACTATTAGAAGCCATCTTAGTAATATTTAGAAGTTTAGTTAAGATTTTTGTAAATTTCACAGATCGAAAAATGGCTCCACGTCAAAAGAGAAGAATGTATTACGACGAAACTCGTTTTGTGAATGCATGGGCACAATCAAGATATTTTCACAATATTCAAGCCAGAAAATGCATTCAGGATCGAGTTTTCAAAAATCTTGGAGGTGAAGTAGAGCGAATAATAAAAGAAAGAGGATGGGAAAACTTTTGTTATATAACCAACAGAGATGCTGTGGAAGTGGTAAAAGAATTCTATGCCAACCTGACTGTAATCGAGGATGCACCAATCTAGGTGAGAGGATTTTTGGTAGATTTCAGTGCTGCAAGGATCAATTCATTTTATGAAGTACGAGACATATACACCGATGAGTACGATACCTTTGGAACTATGGAAGGACTACTCGGAAGAAGTGATCAACTTTCTCAGCGACGGGAAAGGAGTTTGGAAGATTAAGCAGCGTGAAAGGGTAAACTTTCCTCTCTCAATGTTGAATGCATTATCTAAAGCCTAACACTATTTTATTTATTCTACCTTGTTACCCACTTATCTCCATAGTGAGGTAACAAGAGATAGAGCAGTTCTGAATTTCTGCATTCAGAACCAAAGAAGTATTAATGTGGGAAGTATAATTTATAAGAATTTATTAGTCACCGCAAGAAGTGAAAGTGGAGGATGACTAGGACACCCTGGTCTGATTTATGCACTCTGCCAATTATCTGGGGTAGAGGCAAGGGATGATGAGGAATGGGTGGAGCCTATGAAACCCATTACTCCGACTAATATTAAGACTTATCAATCCCACGAAGGATGGAGATCTGGGACTAGGAGCTATGTACCTTCTTCGAGTAGAGATATTCCCTCTACTAGTTATGACCCTCCTCCCTATAGTACTCCTACCCTTCATGATTTGATGAATGAGATGACTCTACAATGAAAAAGTTTTGAGAAATTAGAAGAAAAACTGGAGCATATTGATCAGAGAATTGGAGGCTTAGAGAGAAGACATGATTATGACAGTGAGTATCTCCAGAGACATTCAGAGTTTGAGATAGCCTATTATGATGCTGAGAATCGTTATAGAAGAGGAGAGCTCGATGTTGTATTTCCTGAGTGCCCCCGATATACTCATTACCAGCCTAATCCACCCACTGATCAAGGAAACGACGATATAGTTTGAGACTTTGATGCGGAAGATTAGATGCTATGTTTATTTGTTTAGTTATAGACTCTGATGTTGTGATTGTTTGTTTGTTGTTTTAAATTTTAGTATTAATGTTTTAGTTTATGAACTTGATTATGATGTAGTGTAGATTGTTTTAATATTGTTGTTAAAGTTATATAGTTTTTTAATTTTTTTTGTTTTCAGACTATTATTGTAACCTTGGATTGAATTAGTAAATGTATGTGGATGTAGTATAATATGTTAGTATAAAATGTGGTAGTATTGTGTTAAACTTCTTTACCCAGCACTTTGTTTAATATTATGTGTGTAGAAAATACTAACAGGTACGGAGTTAATTAAGTAATGGAAAAAGCCTGCAGAACTTCAAAAAGAAGAAATACCTAAAGCTTGAAGGTATGATTTAAATATTACAGCTTATTTCCTCTTCACCCTATATAGATAGATAGAAAAATTTAAGTTTGGGGGAGGGAAAAATAAAAATTTAATTATTAAATTGTTCTCAAGTTATATTTTCAAAAATTATTATAAAATGATTTTCTGTAGTAACTTTAATTCAGTAAACTAGAATTAATTTATTTAATTATTATAGAAAGTTAAGAGAAATACTTTTAATGAATAACTAATTTTATAGATTAAGAAATTTAGTTTAAAAGGATAAGAATATAGGTAACTATTTAAAGTAAGGAAAACTATATTTTCAAATATGAAATTATTAAGTATTTAGTTGAGAAAGAAAAGATTGAAACTCAATGAAGTAAAAGCTTTGAAATATATATTAAGTAAGGAAATGCTTCTATATTCAAATTTAGGAAGAGGAAAATGAAGTTCAAAATTATTAACAGGCTAACCAAAAATAGTGATCCTCACTTAAAAAAAAAGTAAGGAAAAAGGGATTGGAAATCAATCCAGAAAGAAAAATAAAAAATATATATATATATATAAAGTGAGGAGAAACTTGAGGAGATGTCTTATAAAAAATCGGCTTCATTTGAATCAACCTAAAGGGTAAACTTCAATTACATTTCTGAACTTATATATATATGGATTAGTATTTTAATAAGTAGTGCTTTCATGAAATTCCTATCATCTGAATATCTTAAGTAATTTAATATTTGAAAAGTATAGTCATTTTTAAAATAAATAGAAGACTAGAAATCTTAATTTGAGAACTAAAGAATTATATCTATAGAATTAGTTTAATTATTTTAAAATATTTCTAATAAACTTTACTATAATACTTATTTAAATCAAATTCATAGTATTTTTGAATTAAAACTTTACTACAAATAATCATTACTTTTATGTAGTATTAAAATTACTTGAGGACAAGTAATAGTTAAGTTTGGGGGATTTTGACCACAGAAAAATGTATTGAGAAATTTATACCAATTTTATATGAAATTGCACTTTAAAGAAAGGTATTTTCTTTATTTTATTGCAGGAATGAAGATTTATAAGTACTGAAAGAAAAAAGCACAAAGGAAGCAGATTTGGAGCAAAAAGGACTTAATTAGATGAAAATTGAACTATCCCACCGACGGCGAGGAAAAGGCCGCCGACGGCGAGTTTTTCCCGAAAGTTTTGAATATATTATAAGGAGCCCGCTGACGGCGAGATCGAGCCCGCCGACAGCGAGATCGGCGCGGTTAGCCCATCTTCTTGAAGCCCACCGACGGCGAGATCAAGCCGCCGACGGCGAGACAGTTGAAAAGAGAAAAAATACATTGAACCTAGACGCTTTTTGAAGAGGTGCTTAAGCAACCTTTGGAGATTTGATTCATTCTATAAATAGAGACGAATTCTAGTCAGTTGTGTGTCAGTTGTGTGGAAGTTAAGTGTAATTTAAGAGTCTTTTTAGTGAGTAGATAAAGTGTTTAACGTTTTGATACTGGAAGGAAGAGTCATAGGAACTTCAAGGAGTCTGCTTGGGGAGAAGAATTGAAATAAGTATATTTGTTATTTGTTTGTTAACTTTAATGAAATCCATGCTTTGTGTTATTTTTCCCATGCATTCTGAGTAGTTTCCTTAGTCTTTCTCCTTGTTATTGAGATTTCGTGAAATGATGAATTAAAGTAGTTGTGCCTAAAAATATGAAAATAGAAATTGTGCTTAATCTTTTACTTAAATCTTAATTTACTTTTAATCCGACGATTGATTTGTTAACATATGTTGAATTATCAACTATAGTAAAGATTACATCCAAGATTTAGGGAAGTCAAAAGCCTTGGAAGGAGGGTGCAAATAAATAGGGAAATATTAACTATCGGGCGTAGAATTGGACATTTTAGTGTGACAGACTAAAATATTCAATTCGGTCTTATTGTTTAGGAGTCGAAGTGTAGATGTTAGCCCTCGAGCGAGGGGAACATGGGAGTTATGAAGTGGCAGTCGGTATCCTCCCAGCCTAGCCGCATATTTAGTAATCAAACATAAGACTGGTCAATGTTCTTTGCACCTAGACCAAAGGGTAAAGAATAGGAATGCTCCTATTTGGCACAATACAATTAAAAACTCTTTTAATTCTTCATTCACTTAATTCTCTAAAATAAGGAGTAAGATACTTTTCTGAAATCTTATATTCAACCTTTAAGCATTAGTTTATTTTAGTCTAAGTGTTCTTAATTTTCGTATACTAGATTAGTAAGTAAGTTTACTTTAATTTGTCTTTGAAATTCTCTAACTTTTCTGTGGGATCGATATCTAGGACTCCATTAGAGCCCTATATTACTTGATAACGATAAGTATACTTGCGTAGTATCCACAATATAAATCATAAAATCCATAACAGAATCATCAATATCTATTCAGTGCGGGATCAAGTTTTTGGTACCGTTGCTAATTTTCATATCATAGTTGTAAGTATAAATATCGAAAAGTGGATCAGTGTCCAATCGAGAAATTAAAAGAATATTAGAAAGGCTGTAAATCCTAACATAAAAGATTGGTCTGCTAGACTTGATTATGCATATGGGCCTATAGGATTGCTTATAAAAATCCTACAGGAATGTCACCATATAGGCTCATATTTGGAAAGGCTTGTCACTTGCTAGTTGAATTAGAGCATATAAATTAGTGGGTTGTTAATGAATTTAATTATAATTTGAAAGATGTTGGCAAGAAATAATTATTGTAGTTAAATGAGCTCGAAGAAATTAGAAATAAATCTTATGAGAATAAAAAAATTTATAAGGAAAGATGAAAATTTTTCATGATAGAACGATTTTAAGAAAATATTTTGAGCATGGACAATGAGTTTTTTTGTATAATACTAGATTGAAATTATTTCTTGGAAACTTAATTCCAGGTGGTCAGAGCCATTTATTGTGATAAAACTTTATCCTTATGGTGATGTGGATATTAAAGATCTGGAAACTAAAAGAATATATAAAGTAAAATGACACAGATTGAAACCTTACATAAGTGAAAGAAGCATATATATGATGAAGTTCTAATATTGTGTCAACCAGAGTAAAATGGATATGTCGGGCTGACGACATTAAATCAAGCGCTTCGTGGGAGGCAACTGATGGTTATTTTTGTGGATTAAATTTCAATTGGTTTTTGTTATTATTATGATTGATCATATGATGTAGTAATGACATCTACATGATAAGAGGAGGCACTAAACACTAATTTAATGATCAATATGAGGTTGGGACGTGGTAATTTGACGTAAGACAAAGCATAACTTATTTGAGAACTAGTGCCTAAGCGCCGAAATCTGGCGCATAGGTGCCATGGTTCAAAAATGTGGATAAAATGCCCCTTGGTAGTTTAAGCCAACTTCTTCCCTTTTAAAACCACCCTAAACTTGCCTAATGATCCTAAGGCTTCATTATCTAGGCATGTGAGAGCATTTGGGACGAGTAAGTGAGTGCATGATTAACTTTTCCTTGTGATTATGGAGAGCAAGAGCAATGGAGTATTTGATAGGAAGAAATCCATCAACAAGGATGCCTAAACTTACTTCAATGGATTTCTTGCGCTTAACCTCGAAGGTATTACATAAAGGATCAAGAAGATTGAAGAGGACATAACAAATATTCATGCAAAGTTCAGCAACATATTTGATTAATTTGATGATCTGGACAGATAGATGAAGTTTTAATTTGATCATATGACATGTTTCCAGGAGGCTAAGTAAGGATGTATCAGAAGAACAATTGGATTATAGAGAAGTCTGCATAAGAGTTTCCTCACTTTTTGTTTTATAACCTATTTGTGCATCACCATCTAATGAATGAGAAGGTAAAGGAAAATAACATTAATCATTATTAGTAGTGGATGCTTTGTGTTGGAAATTTTGATATTTAAGTGTGTTTGATATGCTAATCTCTGATATGTAGGTATTGTTATGTCAGCTTATCGTGTGTGTTTATGTTTGTATTTGCCTATATGCTTTTGTTAGATTGTTGTTTTTTTGGTTTGTGTGAGTCTGATATAGAATGTTAGCGTGCTTGGATCATTTGGATTGCTCGTATTTTAGGCATCTAGTACTGGTGCCAACAAAAGTTAGAGTATGATTGGAAGATAATTATTTATTAAAATGATGTTGAATCGAGTAAATTAGGGTTCAGAGGTCTTAGTATTGTTGTGCTTATATTAAAAAAATCAAAATAATGGAAAAATCAAAATTTGCAAAATTCAGTACTAGTGCCTAGGTGTAGAAACCTAACGCCTAAGCGCTAGTTACCCGAAAAGCAGGGCGCCTAAGCACCAAAGCCAGTGCCTAGGAACCAAACCAACTAAATAGCCAATTCAGTTCCTCAAACTATTAATTACCCTGTTTGACGCCATTTTTGTGCTCAAAATTTATCTTCTTCATCATTAGCACAATAACGCTCATTAGGGCTTCTCCTAGCTTGCAAATCTTGGTGATTTAAGGCTTAGAACTTTGGATTTCTTCTTCTTCGGGTAAGATTTATAGTTTACCTAAGAAATTTTCTTCTTTCACCATGGATTTCTTTTGCATTGTGAAAATTCCAAATATATTTAAAAATATGGAGAAATTAGTAAAAATTTAGGGTTGAAGAGTTTGTTTCCTTGGAAAATGCTTGTAGGAGCCTTTAGAAGTTATATTTGGAATTTATTTAGATTTTTATTAGATTTTGATATGGTTCCAAAAATAAGGAGAGGAAAGAGAAAGAAAGTCTTCGATCATAAGAAATTTGTTAATTTAAAAGAACAAGATTGATATAACGAGTTTCACTTATCGAAGAAGTTTATAGCTAAACGATGTTTTTCTCATCTTGGTGGTTTTGTGGAGAATCTGGTTGTTGCTTGTCACTGGGAAAGTTTCTACTACTTCACTGTCATAGCAGTTATTTTTGTGGTTCGAGAATTTTATGCGAATCTCCTTGAAGCATCTGAAGATGAACTGTTTGTTCGAGAAAGGGGAGTGGAGTTTACCCCGGAGTGGATTAATGCATTAATACCAATTGCCTCCTATTCAAAATTGCTACTATTCTGAATTCGATCTTTCTAAATTTGAGCTTGAATAAATAATTAAATTTTTTACGGTTGGGCGTGGAGCATGGAAAGTTAAGAACAAATACAAGGTAAATTTTTCCTCTTCCATGTTTAATGCCCTATCTAAGGCCCGACATTGTTTTATCTCTGCTTGCCTGCATCCTACAAATCATTTAAGTGAAGTGACCCAGGAGAGAGAAACTCTGAACTACTGCATTCGGTTATCGAAACCTATTGATATTTTCTCTCTCATCTATAAATTTATTTTCATGTCCATTAGAGCTAGTACTACAACAGGTTTGGGCTACCCTTCTCTTATCTTTACTATTTGTAAGAAATTTGGGGTTAAATTTGAGATTTGGGAGGAGCTACAACAACCACTAAAGCCTATTGGCAAGGCTAATGTGGATTTATATGGAAGATCTCGGGCTAGAGTTTCTGATATTCCATCTACTTCAGCTTCGTGGCCTTCCACCTCTAGTACTTTGACTTATCCTCCTTTTAATTTGGACACTATACTGGAGTAGTTGCAGATGCACCAGGGTAATAACTCTTTTGTACAGTGCCAGCTATAGGAAAATGAAGAACACTGGGAACATTTGGAACTTTATTTGAAACACAAAAGTGATTACTTTGCTAGTTTCAATGCTTCACTAGTGAGTTTTCTGAGAAGAGACCATAGCGTAGAGTTCCATGCTTATCCTCATTATTAGATGTTTGAATACAAGAAGGCTGTGGATGAGGATGATGATGACGATGATGGTGATGAGGAGAAGTAGTGATTTTGAGTTTGTATTTGTTTACCAACCGTAGTTGTTGCTAACTTTTAGTTATTTTTATTGTCATGTACATTGTGTTATTTATGCTTACTGTTGATGTGAATTATGGACTTGTTAGTTTTACTGCACTAATGTTTACCTTTTTGTTCCAGTTTATATATATAATACTTGTATGTGATAGTAGTTCCTTACATGGTACATTTCATATTAAACATGTTTAGTTGAGATTTGCTTACTGTTACACACACCAGTTTTTACTACTTGTACCTGTATGATGTTCATGTTTATAACCCTGTGATAGATAATAATTATGTTATTACTTTTCTCTCTTCATATTTATTTTGTCCTAAAATGTTTTAAACTATTTAAAAAATTCAAGTTTAATGGAGGGAGAAAATACTCTTAAAAATTAAACTTTATTTGTCCTCAATAGACTATATTTAAAAATTATTTTAATATAACCGGTGGTATGTGGTGTTATCTTTAGAAAAATAAAATTTTTGATTCTACGAATATAGTAAATTTAAGTAAAAATTTTCTAGTGATAAAGGGTAATTCTAAAGTTAAGATATTTGGTATAATAGTATAGGAATATACTTTTACTATTCAAAAGTAGGAAAAATTGTATTTTTGAAACACGAAGGATCTTAGATTCACAATTTAAAAAGAATTTGAGACTCTATAAAAAAATCATTTTTATACTAACATACATTTTCAAGTAAAGAAATGTGAAACTTTTAACTTTGGGAAGAGGATAGTGAAGTTCAAAATCATTAAATGCTATTCAAATATAGTAATCCCTAAATTAAAATAAAAGAAGAAAAAAATAAAAATTCAAGAAAAATAAAATTTAAAAAGAAAAATGTGTGGGGAGAAGCTTTAGGAGATGCCTAATTAAAATTGGCTTTACTTGAATTATCTTAAAGGAAGAAACTTATTTACACTTCTGAACCTATTCTTAATTTTAAATGTATTAGTCAAATCTTTTATAGTAAAGATTTCATATAATTCTATCTTTTAATTCTTCTAAGATTCATAAGTCTAAAAAATTACAATTATTTTTGAAATGAATAAGAAAACATAATTCCTAACCCAAGCACTAGATACTCTTATATCATATTTCTACTCTGCGTTATTGGAAAATTTTCTTACGTTTCACTATCACATTCATAGGGCAAAAGTGTAGTGATCTTTAATGAAACCCACTACCATAAGTTAAAGTATTTATTATACAAAATAGATGAGTTACTTGAGGAAAATCAACGTTTAAGTTTGAGGGAATTGACACGCCTTAAAATGTGCTACTTTTATATATGCATTTTATGCTCGTTTTTAGAATATTGCACTTAATGGAATGTATTTTGTGTGTTTTTGATTTTAGGTACAAGAGATAGAGTTTAAGAGCAAGCAAAAACAGAGCAAAAATTGGGTCAAATGGCGGAAAGGAGCAAAACGTAAAATGGAGCCTAGAAGCGATGATCTGGAGCCTAGGCTCCAGACAGTTACATTTAGCTTCTAGAAGGTTGGTGCCTAGGTGCCACGATTGGGTGCCTAGGCACCAAAATCACTTTTGGTTTTTTTGCATTAAATTTGGACAAATTTTTGAAGAGGAACCTGAAGCGACTCTTGGGAAATTTGCAAGTTATTATAAAAGGAATCAACAGATGCCATAAAAGAGGACTCTCTCTTGGAAGAGGAGTGCACATACTTGTCGGTGTGTGTGACATGTGTGTGTTGTGCGTTGTGGAGAGTTGTATGTTAGAGTTACTTTTTAGTGTGTGTTTTGGTGTGTCTATTGAAGTAAGAAGTCATAAAAGGAACTTTAAAGGATTTGCGTGGGGAGAAATTTACGATAAGTACTTTTTATTGTTTGAGTTTTGTTTTATTGTGTAAACTTGAATTTTTATATAAATTATGTTTTGTTGTGTTATCCCCATGCAGTCTGAGCACTTTTCTTTATCTATATCTTTGTAATAAAAAATAATCATGTGTGAGATTAGAATTGTTTAAGATTTCTCTTATTTCATACTATGATTCGTTACTTCGTACTTAATTTACATCTTCGATCTGACCAATTAGAATGTTAAAAATTTGTTCTGAAGTCGTAATGACTCGGGAGGGCTATATATTCCTTAATTAGTAAGAGTCACATTAATATGGTGGGTGATAAGGTAGCAATTAATTAGTGCAAATAGATAGGGAGGTAAGATTTGATGGACCTAAATTCATGTTTCTAGGGTAACAGGCTAGATTCTAACCAATTTGATCTAAAGTTTGGAAATTAAGGCTAGGTTAGTCCTAAATAAAGGGCACAATGAGTAATCTAAGTGAGCGGCTAGAATCTATCCAACATAACCAAGTATTTGAGGACTTAACTCTAGGTTAGCCAATGTTCTTTATGTACTATGAATGCGGTAAAGAATATGTATGCTCATATTTGTCACAAAACTATATTTAAATCTTTAGACATTTGATTCTTACACTGATTATGATCTCTTTGCAAGGGGAAATAACTTTCACACCAGCCGATAATTGTGTAACTTATTAATCAAATTCTAAATTCTATAACACCCATAGTGTTATATTACTTAAAACGATACGTATACTTGCGTAACACCCATAGTGTGTAATCTATTAATCAAATTCTAAATTCTATAACATATCATTTGTGCACACTAGCCGCAAAATTAAATTGGGTCAAGTTTTTTGCCATCTTTTTTAAAATTAAATAACTATGTAATTACGGGTCGGGTTAGCCTACTCGGACTTGTCTGATAGTTTTTGATATATCGTGATTCATCTCCCTGAGACCCTTCGCTTGATCATAAATCATATTGCATGCATTCCACATTTGATTTTTGAAGCTTTCAATCAAACTATGCACCAAGATTCACGCGAATCAATATAATTTTTTAGGAACGTATCAAGTGTTTTTCTATTTTATCAATTTTTTTTTTCTACCATTGCTTCTACTGTTGTATGTCCATCTTTGATTTGAATCATTACTGTAAAATTTAAATTACTAACTCAAATAATTTATAGTGACTCAAGCCAAATCACATAAATTTGGTAAACTTATTTAACTCATTTTCTTAAATAACTGAACAACTTCTTTTTGAAGAAAATATTCAATCAACCCTTTTGACTTAGAGAGTTGTCAATGAGGACAAACATAGTATGATCATCAAGTCTTGTTTTTGATCAGTCTGAAAAAAAAGAAAAATTTAAATACATAACACACAATTCTTCTATATTTACATATCAAACGCTTAAACATTCACAATTATATACATAACAATTAGATCTTCACATCAAACATATCTCTAACGCTAACATTTTAGAAGTGAAACACACCTTCTATTCATACAAGGTGAAATTTACGTGCATACAACACAAATCTCATATATTTAATATCAATGTGTATTAAACGTAAATATCAAACCTTTAAATGTTAAATATGTAAATGCATAATAATTATATGGTATGTATGTAAAATTTAAATAAGACACTAAATATGTAAATGCATTTTATGTCTCAAGTACAATTAATCATTTGTTTATATCACGTATCCCTTAAAATGATAATTAATATAAAATCGAGCATATATGGCGCGATTTTGATGCTTTTCAAGATAAATTTAAATGTGCTGTAAATATTAAATTAAATATAAAATTTGTTGTATTTAAAAAATTTTACAAAGCACTGTGAAATATGAGGTGCAGTGAATATGTGACCGCGCTCTTGACGCTATGAGACAATTTGCCTCCCTAGAAAAACAGCCGCGCGAATATCTTAGCGGGAAATGGCCGTTGTGGCCGACGCCATTGCAACAAGTTCCGTTCCTTCTTCTCGTCTACTGTCTGCCGCAGCATTAGACCTTAAAAACCTTCTTTTTAAGGAATCGATCCACTTCCGCCATCTAAAGCTCATCCATGGGCGCTACCTCCGGCTCGGCCTCGATGACTGTGGATACCTCCTCAATCTCCTGCTCCGCTCTTCCTTCCTCACCGGCCACCCTGCTCATGCCCTCCTCCTCTTCTCACAAACCACAAAACCAAATATTTTCCACTACAACACTGCAATCCGTGGTCTCGTCTCCGCCAATCTCATGGCGGAGGCTGTTCAGTTCTACTTCAACATGCGCCGGGAAGGTTTTTCGCCCGACAACTTCACTTTCCCCTTCGTTCTAAAGGCCTGCGCGTGGCTCCTTGATTTGGGAAATGGCGTGAAGATCCATGCCCAGCTTCTAAAGTCTGGCTTTGAGCTGGATGTGTTTGTCAAGACCGGTTTGGTCTCCTTGTATGCTAAATGTGGTAGATTGGATGACGCCCAGAAGCTGTTTGATGAAATGCCTGTGACTAACGTTGTGTCTTGGACTGCAATGATTAGTGGATACATCTCTCAAGGTAAGCTGAAGGAATCTATAGATGTTTTCAGAAAATTACTGGAGATGGGATTGAAGCCTGATAGTTTTACCATAGTTAGAGTACTAACTGCTTGCACCCAATTGGGTGATGTGAAGATGGGGGAATGGATACATGAATTGGTAGCTGAGAAGGACATGGACAGGAATGTGTTTGTGGCGACCTCACTTGTTGACATGTATACTAAGTGTGGAAGAATGGAGAGAGCTCGCCATGTTTTCAATGGTATGGTGCAGAAGGATGTCGTTACATGGAGTGCAATGATTGGTGGATATTCTTCCAATGGACTCCCAAAGGAGGCATTGGAGCTGTTCTTCAAAATGGAAGCTGAGAACATAAAGCCAGATTGTTTCACCATGGTTGGAGTCCTTTCAGCTTGTTCAAAACTTGGGGCTCTTGAATTGGGTGAAAGAGTTACTCAATACATGGAAATGAATGACTTCGTCTCTAACCCGATTTTGGGGACGTCGTTGATTGACATGTATGCAAAATGTGGAAGCATGGCTCGGTCTTGGTTAATTTTTGAACGAATGAGCGAGAGGGATCTCATAGTTTGGAATGCTATGATTAATGGTCTTTCAATGACTGGTCATGAAAAGGCTTCTTTTGCTCTGTTTGCTCAAATGGAGAAGCTGCATGTAAGCCCAGATGGTAATACTTTTATAGGCCTCCTTTGTGCCTGCACTCATACAGGCTTAGTGGAAGATGGAAGGGCTTATTTCAATAGGATGGGTCAAGTTTACTGCTTGAGTCCAAGAATTGAGCATTATGGATGCATGGTCGATCTTCTTGGACGAAATGGTTTACTGGAAGAGGCTCATCGGTTGATAAAAGAGATGCCAATGGAGGCTAATGCTGTTGTTTGGGGGGCTTTGCTTGGTGGTTGCAGGATCCATAAGAACATTGATTTGGCAGAGCATGTGTTGAAGAAGTTAATTGTGCTAGAACCTCAGAACTCTGGTAACTATGTTCTGTTATCAAATATCTATGCTCTAAATGGTAGATGGGATGAGTCTGAGAAACTAAGATTGACTATGAAAAGAAGTGGGATTCAAAAGACTCGTGGTTATAGTTGGGTAGAGCTCAATGCTGCTATTCATGAGTTTCATGTAGGGGACAATTCCCATCCAATGTCAGAACAAATCTATTTGAAGCTTGATGAACTAACTAAGCAATTAAAGGCAGCGGGATACACACCTAAGACGGAAGTAGTTCTGTTTGACATAGAAAATGAGGAAAAGGAGCATTCGCTAGAACATCACAGTGAAAAGGTGGCGATTGCATTTTTACTGATTAATACTCAACCGGAGGAAACGATAAGGGTAGTGAAGAATCTTAGGGTTTGCAATGACTGTCATTCAGCCATAAAGCTTATTTCTAAAATCTACTGTAGGGAGATAATTGTTAGGGATAATAACCGGTTCCATTGTTTCAGAGAGGGAGCTTGTACGTGTAATGATTATTGGTGAAACAGAATATAGAACAAAAAAGCTATGGGGTTGTAGGATTAGACCAGATGAGGCAAGCATGGGTTAATGTGATTCAGCGAGGTAAATAGCAAAATGATACTAAAGCTAACGTGCTAAGGAGAAAGAAGAGATCTTTATAGATTCATTTATGTGTATTGGAAGATGAGAAATGTTGAGCTAAGATATAACTCGGTAATTCATACCATAGATTTGAGTGTTAAAGTTTATCAATTTGTCTATTATTCTTTTAATATTTATCATACAAGAAAATGTGAATAATAATGTAATCAATCTTTTCGGAATCTTGGGCTGGACTTCATAATTTCTTACACTTGTTCATGTATTACTGGTTCAGCCTCTTAGATGACACGCATCCATTGGAATGACAAGGTTTCCTGTAGGTGTCATCTGCAGCCATTCAACTGAAGGGAACTAGCAGCTTTGGAAAAATTTTTAGCTCCGATATGCTTTACCCTTGATTTATATAGGTAACTTTTGCTTCCAGTAACTAATTATTTGTTACCGTTTTCTCTAGTTTTTTTCTTCTCCCATTTTTTAGTTAGCTTCTTGGTAATGATGATGATGATGATGCAAAAGCTTACGTAGCGTTAAAAAATTGGTAGGCCAGTATTAACATTTAGTTTTGATACCATTGTTTCAATAATAATGAAAATCCATTCAATTCCAGCTTCACATTTGATGTAGCTTTGATCATATAGGCTGAAATTCATTAAACTTACAGAATGCTATATGAAATTACTTGTAAATATGATCTCAGTTATTTTAAGTATTGTCACTGAAACAACTGCTGAAAATTGATTTGAAGATTGTTTTTTCATTTGAGAATGCCTATAATTTGTGGCATTTAAATGTGCATATAAGTGTTCTTTATCTAATGAGAACGTGAACTGTAGTTTGGATCACTTATTTCCTGCTTGTTTTCTGTTCTTAGTGCAATGAACATCCTTTTTGTGTTTTCAATTGTTGATTATTTTAACAGTTTTGGTACGAGGCCTGGGTTTAATTAATTTTCCATATTTAGGTGTTTCAACTAACTGTTTTCCATGGCTAATTGGATCATTTTATTGTGTCTATAACTATGTATAGTTTAGTCTTAGAAATGATCATGCCTCTCCTGATGAAACAATCTGTATATTATATTTTTCACCTCTGCCCTTTTCTTTTCAATGGAGAAGAGGTGAACTGCCTAGTGTGATGTATTTTTCCTCCTTTCATATTTATTCTTATGTTTAGAAAGGAAAAGGTAGAACTAAAAAGGCTTGGGCATATTGTATAAAAAATAATATTAATTTATTAGAATTAATTGAAAATATGACAGTCAATAGGACACAATAGTGAAAAAGGATTCATGTAGCTGACCTCAGTTAGTGGGACAAAGGCTTTTTGTTGTTGTTGTCATAGTGGAGTCATCCCCCTCCATTAACAGCAGATGCTTGCCAAAAATTCAAATAACTATTCTAACCACATAAAATATGCTAATTCATAGCACTTATTCTCCTCTTCGCTTTCTTCTCTTTCCTATCTTTAGTTCCTCCCTAACCATGCAGTATATTGATTTGAAGCCTCCACCCCAGAGGATCAATTTTCAACATTTACACCAGGTTATATCCTTCACATGGATTTTCACCAAGTATAAGTTCAAGATTGCTGCAAAATGGGAGTTCTATGAGCATCTTTTAGCATATTATTGCCAAAGTTTAAAGGAGAAGGTTATGAGCCTTGAAGTATTAATATGAATACGCTATTTATATCCGAAGAATTTTGAGGCTTGCTTGAAAATGTCTAGCCAGATCTTGCTTAAGATGAAGCAAGATTGAAGGAAAATGGAAAGAGGAATTGTTAGGCACTCTTCTTCATTCAACAATCATTGCATGAAACTTTATTCTGTAAGATTGCTGTAACGAATACTTCAAAAAAAGGCTTGGCTATTATTACAGAATCAGTTTCAAAGTTTGGAAATGGTTCAAGTAAAATTCAATGCTGTCGCATGAATGCATAGTCTATTTTATGAACAACATTGTTCTGGCAGCCTCGATGCCATTGGAAGCAATCTGGCTCAATTTTACATGATATTGTATTTGGCAACTTTCATTTTTATCTAGTGGCTAAAGCATTTATGACACTTTAAATGTAGTTTGTTTTATGACCCAATGATGTTTGAACTACTCCGATGGCAATTGAAATATCTTGACGCCAATTTTTGTGAAATTTCGTTCAAATTCCATTCTTGATGTTGATTTGTTTTGTGGATCATATTATGGAGATAAAAAATCACAATGGCTTATCCATCCTTGATTTAGGAGGAGATAACCCCATTATTACTTAAACAAAGCATTAATTTTCATAAGTCTAAGAGGTAGATTAGACCACCTCATATTTATGACAATAGGTTTTCCTCTTATTCTCATATGTTGGCTTTTGCTATGAGTTATTGGAGCTATGAAACCATCCACTCATTATGAATTGTCAAGAACAAGTAAGATTAGAGTTATGGAACACAATTATGCTAGAATCTCTATAAGAATGAAGTTTTGAAAATTTATTTTTTTTCCGACTAACTATAAGGGAAAAGTTTTTGGTCACATTAAACGTCGACTATCCGATGATCTAGTTGGGGGAGCGTATATTTTAGAGTTGACTTTTGTTAAAGAAAAATAGAGGTAGCCCTAAAGAGACTTGGATTTTTTGCATAAAAATGATCTCAGTTTATTAGAATTAAATGAAAATATGACACTCAACAGGACACAATGGAGAAAAAAGATTTATGTAGCCGACCCCACTTAGTGGGATAAAGCCAAGGTTTGTTGTTGTTGTTAACTAAATGGGAAAAGAGTTAGCTATCCATGAAGCTTTAAATATAAAGAAGGATTCAAAATTGAAAATTCAATTAGTTATAAGCCATGATTTGTTATTTAAGGGCTTTAATTAAAGAAATGTGTGGACCTAAAGGAAGATTTTTTCTTAAGTAGTCAAGCTAAGCTCTACCTATTATTTAGTTCGCTGGCAATGGTTGTAATGCAGAACTTGAGTTAGAACAAATGGCTGTCATGTCTATTTTTTTTTCATGGTGATTTGATTGATTAGATTCATGTGCAACAACAACCGAGACTTGGAAGTTATAAAAAAGGAAGATCCATGCGTGTTTATTGAAAAGTTTTTTGTATGTTTTGAACTAATTTCCTTATTAAATCTTCTTTGAAATTATGTTTAAAGAAAAAATTACTCTTGGATTTGAGAAAAGTTCAGATGATAATTTAGCTTACTATAAGAAGTTATCAATGAATCTTTGTATATTTACTCTTGTATGTTGATTGTAGCAAAATGCTTGCTACAAATTCAAAATTTACAATCTAATGAGCAAAAATTTAGATGAAGGACCTTGGTGCTTAGGAAGAAGCTATTGATACGTTTCAAGGTAGAAATTGGCACTTTTTCCACAAAAATTAGGGCAAACACAAATTATTCTTTCAATAATCCAAAGAACTCAGGCGAATACAAAAGGTAATTACTTACAATTCAAGAGGTAGACAATCTCGCCCAATTCCTACAAATTCAAAAGGTAGGAAACCTCTCCCAAACTCTAAACCTAAGACTCAAAACTCAATCTCATTTGTAACCTTGACCCTAGACATACAAAATAATAATAAAAGACTAAATTGGGCTTAATTATACAAAAGGCAAATTTGCCCTATGTTAGGCGCCATCATAAGAATACTCTCCCCCATTCCCCCTCCCCCAAAGACACCTTGTCCTCAAGGTGAAAAAAATGAGTGTTCCTCCTCCCTCACGGTTGTCTCTATTTCTTCATTCTCTGCATCCTCGTCCTGTTTGCACTATGAGAACTTGTAATCTTTGATTCTTGCAATGATGTCCTGGGGTAAACTTCTAATCACACTGAAAACATAAACCCTGGCTCGCTTCTACTAAATTTGTCTCTACAAGGAGTTTGAGTGTTGCTCCTAGTCATGGTTCATTATTCATGTCTCATGTAGCCTTCCTTTGGACTTCCACTATTTGAAGTTTTGGCATCATCGTGGTTGCAGCAGTTTCATACAACGCTCCATCTATGTTGCTCCGGCTGGCTTTCTTCATCTGGATCTTGTCCTCCACCATTTGGGCTAGCTTCATCATCTCCCCCAATCCCCGCGGTCTTAGTGGTCGGAGTGTTGGTCGTATGTCAGGATTTAAGCTCTTCCGCTTCAGTCCTACTCCCGAAATCACCATAATTATCCCGATAATAGTTAAAATCTCTCCCTATATTCCATGATCGTCCTCTCTTGAGTCAAGACATAGAGTTGCTCGTGTAGGTTTTCTTCCCGAATGGCTCGAAAATGTTCCAACGAACAATCCATAAATTCATCTCATGAACAAATCAGATATCTAGCCTCGCTCCACTAAAATTAGGCTAAGGCTTTCTCTTTGAAACACAATCCTGACACCATGGGTTTCTCCTCCCCGTCTAACCCATCCGCCGCAAAGTATCGCTCCACCCAATACACTCACCCATGTGCGTCTTCCCCTCCGAAGGTCGGCATCTCCAACTTCCGAACCCTAACATCTCCACCCTAATTTCCTATTCCTCCTTTGTTTCGTCCATTTATCAAGAGTAAAATCCTTCCTTCGAGTGTCTCCATATCCCCTCCCTGCTTCTCTCCCTTCTTCTCTCCCTTCTTCTTGTTCTTCCATACCATTGGCATAATCTATTCTCCATCTTTCGCCAAGCCATCTCCATTAGAAATCTCTAATCGACCCCTAATCAGTGCCGTGAGAGTAGGTTCATTATGGTAGATGTATTCCTCATTCTGTTCCTCATGTTTGATCTCTTTTCCTTTTGATCTTGCCACGGATTCTTAAGGGTCTGTTTGGGGCAGCTGCAGCTTATCCAACTTATCCAGATAAGCTGCTGATCTGGATAAGCTGACTGGTTGTTTGGTTTGTGCTTTTTAAAACAGCTGGTTTGTAATTGTTTATGAATAAATGATCATTCCGCCCCTGATCTGATAAGCTGTTTGGTTTGTACATTTGAAAAACTGCTGATTTACAGGTTTTTGTGTGGGTGGGAATGCAGAAGAACATAATCATTCAGCATCCAAATAAAAAAAAAACATCTAAAGCAATAAATCATTGGAAGAATTCAAATCAATTAAAGTGAGATGTGAGGTCAACAGTAGTAAAAAAGATTGGTTTGAAGGAGTTGAAGAGGAAGTAAATGTATTTTACTTCATAGTATAATTTTAGATGATTGGTTCAATTTAATTACTGGTAATTGAATTTCCTTAGAAAATATATAAATATGCAGTTTCCTACTATTCAATTTGTAATCAACCTCAATTACAAAAGGAAAAGAAAGTTTACAACCAACATTGCTTCAGAATGTGAAATAACAAACCAAAAAAAATAGAACGAAATGTGAAATAGCTAGAAGAAATTAGGTGCAGAAATACCTGCATCCCATTCATAATCTCGGGACTTATGCTCCCAAACTAAAGAAATGGACCAGATTCATCCCCTGAAATAAATAACAGGAACAGTTATGGGAATTTTATTATTACCAAATGACAGGTGATCGTGGATATTCTGGCAGAGGCGATCGTGGAGATTCCGACGACATTGGCCATTGGGGGTGCGGAGATTGATGAAGAGGAAGTGCTGGGAGGCACGACGACGAGGCAGACGAAGAAAAGAAGAGGGGAGCGAAGGAAGAAGAGCCAGGCACGTGATACAACGGCGAGGAAGGGATGATGCGATCGCGGGACTCGAGCGATGCAGAGGATGGCAAAGTTGTCGGGAAGTGAAGGTATCAGACTTCCATCATAGCCTGCAGCGTCGCGTCCAGCAGCTGTCTCTTGCAAGCATAGGAGAAGAAGTGGGGCATCGAAGGAAATAAGCTATCGAAAACGCGGCCAGCGGGGGTCATCCTGTGGGCCCCGTGCTTCACAAAATTAAAGCTCAGTTTTTACATACACACATAAAACGTGCTATCCAAACAATAAGGCGGCGTTTTGAAAAACATTGCTGCGGTTTTAAGTTGCCCCAAACAGGCCCTAGGTCAACCTTTTGTTAAAGTTTGCACATTGAGTTGTCGGCGAGTTATTGGATTGCATCTCAATGAACCTCTTTAGCATTTCTCGAGTTTCCTTTTTGCTCTCGAATCGATCCTCCAGTCGGTTTTCTATAGAAGAGAACCTCTTGTCCATGGTGTGAAATATTTCTTCCATCACATAATTGAGTTAATTCATTTCTTCTTCAGATCCTCTATTTTCTTTGGTGCCATCTCTTTCAGAAAAACTTTCAATCTCAAAGATAAATTTGTTTATACTGAAATTCCATCTTCTCTCTTTAGCTAGCTCTTCTCACAACTGTATATCAAATCAAGTGTTTCTGGATCACCACAATCACATCAATCAGGCCGTTACTTCCTAGATAGCACCTACTGCTGTACGTGCCCAGATTGGCGCGATCCTGGAATATTGTAATATAGGAGCTTTGGGTCTCTGTTCCCCGCGATCCTAAAAGTTTCAGGTCTCAGTTCGCCGCATTCCTTCGCGGCTGCCTTCCCAGCTAGTTCCGATCGCGACTGGATCGCGTAGATGTCGCGAGAGGAAGAGAAAATAGGAGTTTCGGGATCCTGTGCGTGCTTCCTAGTCGTTTCCTTCCCAGCTAGATCTGATCGCGATTGTATCGCGAGGAGCAGTGTGCCGGGACTTCCTCAGCCCATTAGAAATGCGATAGTATCGCTCCAATCGCACTGTATCGCGAGCGTCGATCACACAGGAGCAGCCATCACGATGGTAGTAGCCCGTCCCTTACGCCGCGACTCTTCCAAGGGCTGTTTTGGCTCTGAATGCCGCGATCTTTGAACGCCTTGATCCCTTATTTGTTTCCAGAGCTTCGTCGGCTGAAATTTTCGCCCAGGAAGGGATGATTTGCTTCAGCTTTTGGTCAAGTCGATCGACCCTCTCTTCTGTCGACCTGATTCTCCAAATCATGAGCTCTGATCCGAGACAGAAGTCATCACTTTTTTCCACAAAAATTAGTGCAAAACATTAATTCAAACAACTCAGATGAACACAGAAGATAATCACCACAATTAAAGAGGTAGGATATCTCTCTCAATTTGTATAATTTGAAGATAGAAAATTTCTCCCAAACTTTAAACCTAAGACTTAAAACTCAATTGCATGTTTAACCCTAATCCTAGACATAACAAACCTATTCATAACCAACAATAATAATAATAAAAGACAAAATTATTCTTAGGCATACAAAGCATACAAAAGAAAAATTTACCCTTAAGCTTGGTGCCCTTGTAACAGCTACATGGATGATGATTGTATGACCTGGGAAGGCTAGTTTTTTCACTTGGAATTTAAGTGACAAAAGAAAATGGGAGATTGACTGCTTTTGGTTAAATAGAGTTTTGTTGAGGGTGAAATATTTATACCCATCAACTCATACGCTGATCAGTTGAGCCAGAACACTCAGATTTAGCTTGTTAGCTCTCTGAACTTGCTCATGAGCCATCTTACAAGTAACCTTAAACCAGTTGCATCTCCAGTCATTCAGAAGTGATATCGAGGAAACCAGCTATTAGAAAATAGATCCGGTATACTCAACTAAAATGATGCCAAAATTTTGATAAAAAACTTGAACCTTTTAAAAATCTCCTTTTTCTTTATGGTTTCTTAAATACTATTGCATCAATTAAAAAATGTAGGCATTTAGACACATACCACACAATTCTCATGTATTTACGTATGTAACACCTAAGCCTTTCATATTTACCAGCATAATAAACATTCAAAACTTTAATATCATATAAAAAATACTGCAATTATTAACTTTTAGAACTGAAATACATATTTCCATACATATATTTATGACACCACCATATTATTGTTAGTGTAAATATCAAACTTTGTGCATTGGATATGCAATAAATTAAAATTGTATGGAATGCATTTAAATTTCCCTAAAAAGGTTCAGGAGTCCATCTTACCTTTTAGTATGCTTCCAAATATTAGTACGGCAATAAAATGCCGCTTTTGATCCACTCAAACAAAAAGTTAGCCTTTAAACTTTGTTGAAATGTGAACTCTGACTTTTCTTTCTTTATACCAAAAAGAAGGCATCTTTCATTCTTTAAAGAAATTAAAGTAAATTTACCTCTCCACAAAGAAACGAATCCACGTTACTCTTTTTACATGCTTCCCAACGCTAGATATCTGAAACATTTTCCGACCATCAGTAAGCAAATTCCACTGAAAGCTAATGGCTGTAAGCAAACCTTCTTCCTCTTTCATCACTATCATTCCTCTTACTTACCCGCTGCATGTGATTTTCTGTAGTTGGTGGAGCTGAAAGTAGGCATGCACTGCCAAGAGTGCATCAAGGCCATCAAGAAAGCCATCAAGAAAATTGAAGGTATATTTATATCAACCAAACTCCATAATAAATTTATTGAACCTCAAACTGCTTTTGGCGTTTTTATGTAGGAAGATTTGCATATATACATACCACTCAACTCCCATGTATTTACATATCTAACACCTTAAGTTTTATTTTTACATATTTGCCACCCTATTTATGCATGAAAAAAATGTATTTCACTTTTTAGAAGTTATATGACTGATATAAATGATTCAGGTGGTAGAAATGTAAAAAAGCAAAGTTTAGGAGTTAGATATGTTGATTCGTAGGAATTGGGTTGTATGTATGTAAATCTCCCCTTTTATTTAAAATTGATTCATGCTAATATTGTTTCTATGCAGATATTGAGAGTTACAGGGTTGATGCCGAACTCAACAAAATCACTGTTACGGGTAATGTTACAACTGAGGAGGTGGTTAGGGTTCTTCAGAAAATTGGCAAGACTGCAACCACTTGGGAAGAAGAACATCAACTTTGAAGGTTTTTTAATGTTCTTCTAACAAAGAGAGAACGGAGTTATGAATTTAAAATCTAATCTTATTTTATTTCGAGGATAAAAATGTTGTTTATATATAATTTTAGGAAGGTTTACATAGATACCACTCAATTCCTATGTATTTACATATCTAACACTTAAATTTCAATTTCACGTACATGCCACCTTACCCATGTATGAGAAGTCATATTTTATTTTTTAAAAATTAAAAAATAGCGGTAATTTTTGATGTGATATGAAATATTCAGGCGCTATAAATGTTAAAAGTAAATCTTAGGTGTTAAGTATTTAAATACATAAAAATTGGGTGGTATGTGTGTGCTCTTCATATTTTTATGGTTAAATGCAATTTGAAGTAAGAGAATTGTCGTCCCTTGTGACCGCATTCTCATTTTAGTTTTTTGAAGTTCGGCATTCAAATTAATTTTAAATTTCTTAAATATTTTATAAATTCTCTTCAAAAAAGGGAGAAGGTTTTAAATTTACATATAAAATGATTGAAAATGATTTCATAATTTTATAAATTACTATTACTTATTTACACGTCAAATAAACAATCAAATGAGCCTTAACAGATGTAATTGAACAATAATGATATGCTAATACTTTTTAACTCTTTCATCACTAATGCTAACTTTTTGCCTACAGTACACTGCATGAGTACTTTTTCCCTATAGAAAAAAGAGTATTATTTTAGGCATAATAATCTCCCAAAACATAAAATTATTCCGTTAGTAAACTGTTTTATTTGTGGATTAATGATCGCCGGAATATCCTTGGCTGGAAATGCATTTTGACGATCGTAATAGCCGTCGTGAATAAGACCTATTAACATGTCAGTGGAATTTCGCCTAAAAATTTTCTGTTGATTTAGTTGATGTTAAAGCAACATGACAAGATATTCATCGACATCTGAGATCAGAAAAACAGGTGAAAATTTAATGATTATATCAATTAGAAATTAATTGGCTGAATTTTTAGCAAATTTTTTTGTTATTTTAGGAACTTTGGGGAAGCACAGATTAATATTTCAACTAGTAATCAAGTTTGGTTGCAAATGATTTATAACTTGACTCCCACCAAACTTCTCATTTTGCTAATTTCTTCATTGGAAGAAGATATTATGTGGTCTCACTTCTTTCTTCATTCGAGAATAGATTATCACAAGCATTTCTTGTAGGTTCTTTGTTGAATATATGCTCTCTGTTATGATAATTTTATGTATGCATTCACCTCATTTTGTGCTTTCATTGAGTCAAAACTAATCATTCTTACATGACAAAGGCCACCATCATTATGATTGCCACCCATTATAATGGGGAACTTTTTATGATTGACCATGAATAACTTAATTTAATTTAAATTGTTAAAGTCAAGATGATATCTCATATAATGTTCAAACTTGAGAAAGTGTTGCGTAACATTTATAGCAGTTCAAAATAGAGTGCATAATTTCCAATAAATGTACAACAAGAATTGGTTTCACGCCAAGGTGTAGAAAAATCTTGAAATTTCTACATCTGATCTATAAAGCCGAAGGATAATAAGGAAAACTTCACACACACACACACACACAAACACACACACATATATTGTATTGTTGAATGCTGATTTATTTATGAATTACACTTAATGAATAGAGTGTAAGATAGGAGAGACTGATATATAGAGAGACAGAGACAGACATAAATACAAAGTGAAAAACAATAATGTGAATTGTTGATTAGCCCTTACATATGAAATGATTCCCTTATTTATTGAGGAGTGCAATATGTAAAGTTGCATTTATTCATCTGCTATAGTGGGTATTGTACAAGGTATTATAGATATTTTTAGGTATGACACATATACTAGGTAAGGGACAGATGTTGAAGTGGAACGGAGCGAGCCAACAAAACGGAGTGAGTGTAGTAGAGCAGAAGCATCTGTCCAATCGGGGGAGTTTTGTTTTGTGGGTTGGGGTGCGAGGGCAATGCCCTCGTGATACAGTACAAGAGTAATTTTGTAATTATATATTGTACATCAGGGCTATATATATGTCTATTTGTAACTCTTTTTTTGAAAGTGAAAAGAAAGTTGTCGCTCTGCTCTCGAGGACGTACGCATCTTTGCTGAACCTCGTAAATCTCTGTGTTTATTCTGGGTTTGCATTGATTCTTGTTTATCTGCCCTAAATTTTTCAACAAATTGGTATCAGAGCGAGGTTCTAGTGCAGAGAAGAAATTTTGGCACAGGAAAATCATTTGCAAGAAAAAAGAAATTTCGGCTAGGTTTCCACGGTTCGACGGCTAGGGCTTCGGACAATCAGGAGGCTTCAACGATTCCCACTAGGCGATGATTCGTGCGAACATGCGAATTCGGCAGCTTGAAGCGCGATGCAGAGAAAGTTGTAGCATGCGACAGAGAGGATTGTTCGAGGGCGAAGCAAAAAGTTCGTAAAGGAGCGGTTTTCGGAGACTAGGTATCGTACTCGACCAGTTCGTCGATTCGCAGAGGAGGTTTGAAGCAGTCACGCGCGAGAGTTTGGCACTTCTGCCTGTTGTAGATTCGAGCAAGCGACGCCAGAGGAGCTTGCGAAGGCGCAGAGGGGATTCGTGGCCTGGAGGCTTCGAACAGGAGGCTAAGACCAAGAAAAATTCGTGCGAGGGTTATCTCGCGATCGAGACAGAACAAAATCAGTTCTGCGAAGGAAGCTTGCGCGCGAAGATGACGAATTCAGACGAAGGCTCAGGTTCGGTTCGAGCAGTGACGATAGGCTCGTGGGAAGAATTTCATCGAATTCAGGATTTTCGGCTCCGACAAAAGGATTTGGAAGAAAAAATTTGGCTGAGTAGGAGGAAATTGCAGAAAAGTTTGGAGCAGGACTAATTTTAAATGGCAATCTCCTAGATAAAATTTGAGGTGGTAAAGTTCGATGGAATCAGAAATTTCGTCTTGTGACAAACAAAGATGAAAGATTTGCTGGAACAACAAGGAATTTTGAAGGCTTTACGAGCTACGAAGCCTGATAATTTGGAGGATGAAGATTATAAAAAATTACAATAATGAGCGGCATGTTTGACATATGAGGTTATGTATCACGTGATGAATTTAATCTCCAGGAGTGGTATGGAAGAAATTAGAAACTCAGTTTATGTTCAAATCTCTGACGAATAAATTGTATCTGAAGCCAAAACTGTATGGGCTGACGATGTAAGAAGGTTCTGATCTCGCGCAGCATGTGAATGGCTTCAATCAAATAATCACAAATTTATCATGGCTTGATGTGAGTATTGAGGATGAAGATCGAGCAATGATTCTGTTGTTTTCATTGCCTTCCTCCCATGAACACCTGATGACTACTCTTACATATGGCAAATAAACTATTAAAGTTGATGATATTACTGCGACATTGTTGGCTTACAACCAGGGAAGCATAATAAATGGGAAAGCTCTCATGGCGACAGTTTATATATTAAGGGTGATCAGGATCGTGGAAGGAAGAAAGAGAATGAGAGTTATAGAAGGCGAAATTTCAGATCAAAGTCTGAAGGCAAAAAGACGATTCGTTGCTACAAGTGTAAGGAGCCATGTCATACGAAGAGAGATTGTCCAAACCTCAAGAAGCAGACTGAGGAGAAACGTAATGCATCATCCAAGTTTGTAAACGTGGTGCAGAGTGAAAATTCAGATAACAGTGATGGTGATATGCTTTCAGTTTCATCAAGGCAGTTCATGGATACATGGATTCTTGGTTCAGGGTGCTCTTATCACATAACACCTAACAGGGAGCAGTTCACTTCATACATGTTATCTAATTCTGGCTCAGTCTATTTAGGTGATGATAGTTGCTGCAATATTATTGGTATTGGTCATGTCAGGATTAAGATGTATGATAATACTGTTAGAACATTATGTGATGTATTATGTGATGTCAGACATATTCTAGATTTGAAGAAGAATTTGATTTTCTTGGGCACTCTACATATAAATGATTTTATTCCTAAGGCAAATGAGGATAGGGAAACCATCATAATTATTAAGGGTGGAAAGTTAACTGCAGGTAATATCTACAAACTGTTGGGGAGTATAGTTGTAGGTGAAGTTCATTTTGTTGAGTCAGATGATGATAATATAAAATTGTGGCAGATGTGTCTGTGTCATCTCAGTGAACGTGGGATGGCTGAACTTCATAGAAGAAATTTGTTGCATGGTGTTAAATGTTACAAGCTCGATTTCTATAAGTTATGTGTTCTTGGAAAATAGACTAGAGTGAGTTTTATTACTAGAAAGCATAAAAATGAAATGATTTTGATTATGTGCATTCTGATGTATGGGGCCCTACCAGGGAATTGTCATTGGGAGGATCTCTATATTATTTTACATTTATTAATGATTTCTCCAGGAAAGTTTCGGTGTATTTCTTGAAGCAGAAATCTGAAGTTTTCTCTAAATTTGAGCTGTGGAAAGCTGAGGTAGAGAACCAAACTGACAGAAATATCAAATATTTGAGATCTGATAATGACACAGAGTACACAGATTCGCAGTTTCAGAAGTTTTTGTGAGGAGCATGGGATTTAGAAATATCTTTCAGTGCGAAAGACACCACAGCAGAATGGCATTGCTTTAAGGATGAGCATTCCTTAGCTGAAAGGGCAAGATGCTTGAGACTAAATGCAGGGCTTCCTAAAAGATTCTGGGCAGAGGCTGTGAATATGGCGTGCTACCCATTAATAGATCACCTCGAGCAGCATTGGGTGGCAACATTGCAGAAGAGGTATGGACAGGTAATCCAGTTAAGTTTGATCACTTTGAATTTTTGGTTGTCCTGCTTATATGCATGTACATGCAGATGAAAGATCAAAATTTGATCCAAAATCCAAGAAGTGCGGCTTTCAGAGCTACAAGAAAGCTGTGAAAGGATACAAGTATTGAGATCTAATTGCAAAGAAGGCGGTGATCAATAGAGATGCAGTCTTTGATGAGCAGTCCATGTTGCAGCAGAATCAAGACAATGTGTTAGAAAACAGTTCCAGTTCAGATACAGTGCAAATGGATCTAGAACAACATCCAGTAACAACTGAGAGAGTTGAAGGTTCAGATTCAACGCCTGACGATTCGAATACAAATGACTTGCAAAATTATAATCTAGCCAGAGATAGACAGAGACACATTAATATAAGGCCTTTTAGCATATTGGGTTATGAAGACTTGGTCTCTTTTGCACTTCTCATTTGTAGTGATGATCCAACCACTTTTTAAGGAGCTATCACCAGCCAAGAGAAAGAGAAATGGACAGTGCAATGGTATGTACTCGTCCTGATTTGGCTCATGCTATTAATCAAGTCTGGAAATACATGTGTAAACCAGGAATGCGACAGTTAGAAGCAATTAAGTGGATTTTCAGGTATCTGAAGGGTACTGTAGGACATTGAATTATTTTTGGTAGTCAGCAGGACGATCCTTCAGTTATAGGGCACGTTGATTCAGATTATGCATGTGATTTAGATGGCAGAAGGTCTATAACTATGTATGCGTTTACTCTTGGTAGAGGGCCTATATGTTGGAAATCAACAGTTCAGTCTACTATGGCATTATCTACAACTGAAGCTGAGTACATGACAGTAGCTGAAGCTGCTAAAGAAGCCTTATGACTTACTAGGCTAGTTAAGGAACTGGGTGTTGAGCAAGGTGGAGTTCAGTTGCATTGTGATAGTCAAAGTGTTATTTATTTGGCTAAGAACCAGGTGTACCATGCGAGAACCAATCATATTGATGTCAGGTATCACAAGATCAGAGAATTAATTGCTTATAGTGAGATACTGTTGCAGAAGGTTCATACTAATGAGAATGCAGCTGATATGTTGATAAGCCAGTTACTATCAACAAGTTCTTGCATTGCTTGAACTTGTTGAATATTCACAGTTGCTAGAGAAGCATGGTGGTCCAATTCAAATTGGTGCATGTGTAACTCCCATGTATCCTTTCTCTTAAGGGGCTGGATATTCGCCAAGGTGGAGATTTGTTAGGTATGACTCATATAACAGGTAAGGGATAGATGCTGAAGCTGAACCGAGCGAGCCAACGGAGCGGAGCGAACGTAGCGGAGTTCACGAGTGGAGTGGAGCGGAAGCATCTGTCCAATCGAGAGTTTCGTTTTGTGGGTTGGGGGTACAGGGGCAACGCACCCGCGTTACGGTACATGGGTACTTTTGTAATTACATATTGTACACCATGGCTATATATATGCCTATTTGTAACCCTACGGGATCCTGCACTTGTTTTCTAAAAGTGAAAGAAAAGTTGCCGCTCTGCTCTCGAGGACATAGGTATCTTTGTCGAACCTTGTTAAATCTCTTTATTTCTTCTGGATTTGTGTCGATTCTTGTTTATTTTCCCTAAATTTCTCAATAGATACTTTACATATGTGGGCTCAAATTTAATTGCTCTAAGGCTCGACCAGTGATGGCTGAAAACTTACAGCGGAGTGATCCACTTTTAATATGTTTGCAAATTTTGTTTATAGCAACAGCACCAAAAACTTGATCCCGCTTTAAATATATATATATGATTTAATGTATAATATGAATTCTACGCAAGTATACGTATCGTATCAAGTAATACAGGGCTCTAGTGGAGTCCTGGTTATCGATCCCACAGGGAAGTTTTTAACAGATTTGTTATCAGCTAAATTTAAAGGAATTACTTACTAATATAGTAAACGGAACTTTAAAGTAATTACAACAAACTAAAGTAAACTAATGCTTGAAATAAGTTAATTTAAATAATTCAGAAAAAGTATCATTCTCATTGTTTTTAGAAAATTAAGTGAATGATGAATTTAAATAGAATTCTTAAATTGTATTGTGACAAATAGGAGCATTCCTATTCTTTACCCTTTAGTCCAGAGTGCAAAGAACATCGACTAATCCTATGTTTGATTACCGAATCCGCGGCTAGGTCGGGAGGATACCGGTCGCCACTTCGGAGCTCCCACGTTCCCTCACTCCGAGGGCTAACATCTAGACTTCGACTCAAACAATAGGACCGAATTGAATATTTTAGTCTGCCACACTAAAATGTCCAATTCTACGTCCAATATATAATATTTCCCTATTTATTTGCACCCGCCTTCCAAGGCTTTTGACTTCCCTGAATATTGGATGTAATTTTTACTATAGTTGATAATTCAACATATTTTAACAACTCAATTGGCCAGATTGAAAGTAAATTAAGTTTTAAGTAAAAATTATCACAATTTATTTTAATATATTAGGTACTTCAATTTAATTTCATCAATCCGCATAATTTTCATAAACAAGGAGAAAGACTAAGAAAACTACTCGAATGCATGGAAATAAAACAAAGCATGGATTTCATTTAAAGTTAACAACAATAAACAAAAATACTTATCTTAATTTCCTCCCAAGCGGACTCCTCGAAGTTCCTTTGACTTTTCCTTCTAAGTACGACGAAACTTCTAAATAACACTCAAATAAACTAAAGAAACTCACTAATGACTAACAACAGACTCACTTAATATACCAAAATAAACTCAGACTCTCTAAATTAGACACACCTAGACACTAGAATTCGACCTCTATTTATAGAGGTAAGCAAAGGTCCAAGGGGTGCTTAAACACCTCTTTAAAAAGTGTCTAGGTTCAAAGTATTTGCATTTTAAGCCGTCTCGCCGTCGGCGGAAACGACCTCGCCGTCGACGGGGCTTCAGAAGGTCTTCAAACAGCGCGATCTCGCTGTCGGCGGGCTCGGGCTCGCTGTCGTCGAGGTAGTTATAATTCCTTCAAAAATTCTCCTCACGATCTCGTCGTCGGCGGCGTCGATCTCGCCGTCGGCGACTTAGTTCAATTTGCATGAATTTCTTCCTTTTTGATCCAAATTCGCTCCATTTCATGCTTTTTGCTTTAATCACTTATAAATCTTCATTCGTGCAATAAAATAAAGGAAATGCCTTTCTTTAAAGTGCAATTTCATCAAAAATAGATATGAATTTTTTAATGTATTTTTTTGTGATCAAAATCTCCCAAACTTAATTATTACTTGTCCTCAAGTAATTTTAATACTAAATAAAAAATAATGATTTCTGTAATAGAATTTTTCAACTCAGATGATATGAATTAAATTTAAATAACATTATAATAAAGTTAAATATAAATATTTCTGAGTAATTAAATTAACTTTATAGATATAAGATTATTTAGTTATCAGGTATAAGATTTCTAGTTCTCTATTTATTTCAGGAATGACTATATTTAAAAAAGTAAATCACTTAAGATATTTAGATGATAGGAAGTTCAAGAAGACATTATTTAGTAAAATACTAATCCATATATATAAGTTTAGAAATATAATTAAGTTTTACCCTTTAGGTTGAATCCATTGAAGCCAATTTTTGATAAGGCATCTCCTCAAGCTTCTCCTCACTTTATGTTTTTCTTTTCTTTTCTTTTCTTTTCTTTTCTTTTCGGATTGATTTTCAATCCTTCTTTTTCTTTTTCTTTTTCAAGTGAAGATTACTATATTTGGATAGCCTATTAATAATTTTGAACTTCAATTTCTCTTCCTAAATTTGAAACTTAAAATATTTCCTTGCTTATATATATTTCATAGCCTTTACTTCATTGAGTTTCTATCCTTTCTTTTTCACTTAAATACTTAAGAATTTTCAATTTTTAGAATATAGTTTTCCTTACTTTAAATAGTTTACTATATTCTTATTCCTTTTAACCAAATATCTTATTCCATTAATTAATTGAATTACTAGAAACATTTTCTTTAACTTTTTATAATATTAAATAAAGTAATTCATGTTTATCGAATTGAAAAACTACTATAGAAAATCATTTAATAATAATTTTTGAAAATAGAAATTGAGAACAATTTAATAATTAAATTTGTATTTTTACCTTCCCCCAAACTTAAATTTTTCTATCTATACTAAATAGTGAAAAAGGGAAAGTATATAATAAAATTCATCATACCTTTCGAGCTTTAGGTATTTCTTTTCTTTAAAATTTTTACGAGCTTTTTCATTACTTACAAAACTCCGTATCGTTAGTATTCTTCCACATATAATATTTAAAAGAAAGTGCGAGGGCGAAATTTTAAAATAAGTATCAAACATAACAATTGAAAACTTAATCTATTACTACACATACAATTAACTAATCTATTTTAAAACATATTAAAACAATCTAAATAATGTTAACATTTATATCTTATAAAAACTTAAACTAACATCCTATATATAAAAAATTACAAACTAATTTAACACACATAAGAAGTCTAATATAATTGCATAAGCAAACATACCAACATCCATAGTCTCTAGAAAGTACAGAATAATTACATTCAAAATAATAAAGTTTTTCAAAATAACAACAAATCTAAACAAACTGAATAAACTAAACAAAGGCTCTAATCTTCTACATTAAAATTCCAAATTATGTCATCTTCTTGATTTTCAGGCTGAGAAGGCTGAGCAGGCTGGTACTGTGAATAACGGGGGCACTCAGGAAAGACAAAATCTATGTCATCACTCTTATATCGACGTTCAGCCTCATAATATGCAATTTCGTACTCTGAATGTCGCTCGAGATATTCACTATCATAATCTTGTCTTCTTTCCAAGCCTCCGATCCTTTGGTCTATATGCTCAAATCTTCTTTCCATATTTTCTCCAAATAGCTCAAAACTCTTTCTACTCAGGGTTAATTCATTCATCAGATCTTGAAGGGTAGGAGTGGTGTATTGAGGGGGTTCATAACTAGTGGAGGGTATATCTCTACTTGAAGAAGGTGCATAATCCATAGTCCCAGATCTCCATCCTTCGTGGGATTCATATTTCTTTATATTAGCCTGAGTAAGGGGTTTCATAGGTTCAATCCATTCTTCATCATCTCTTGCCTCTACCCAGCATAATCGGCGAGTGCATAGATAAGACCAGGATGTCCTAGTCCTCCTCCACTTTCATTTCTAGCAGATGGATAATATGTTTTTATAAATAACATTTCCCACATTAATACTCTTCCGGTTCCGAATACGTAAATTCGGAAGCTGCTTCATCTCTTGTTACCTCACTATGGTGGTAGGTAGGTAACAAAGTAGAACAAATAAAATAATGCTTTAGATGTTGCATTTAGCATAGAAAGAGGAAAGTTTACCCGTTCCCGCTGCTTTATCTTCCGGACTCCTTTCCTATCAGTGAGAAAGTCGATCACCTCTTCCAGTGGTCCTTCCATTGTTCCAAAAGTTTCATACTCGCTGGTGTAGGTTTCTCGTACTTCATAATAAGCGTTTATTCTAACAGCGTTGAATTCTACAAAAAAATCCTCTAACCTTAACCGGTGCATCTTTAGCCTGTGTTAAATTTGCATAAAATTCTTTTACTACTTCTACAGCTGCTCTGTTGGTCACGAAACAAAAATTTTCCCATCCTCGCTCCTTAATGATTCGCTCAACTTCTCCTCCTGGATTCTTGAAAACTCGATCTTGAATGCATTTTCTTGCTTGTATGTTTTGAAAATATCGAGTTTGTGCTCTTGCATTAATGAATCGGGTTTCATCATAATCTATTCGTCGCTTTTGTCGTGGAGCCATTTCTCGATCTGTGAAATTTGCAAAAATCTTAACTAAACTTCAAAATATTACTAAGAAGGCTTCCTACAACAACTAAAATCTATTTAAATCAATTTCCATGAAATTCTTCCAAGTATTTTCTCCACATTTCGAAATTCTTCAAAATTTTCCAATGTAGAAGAAATCCATGGTGAAAATCAAAAATTTTTGCATAGGAGTGAAGCTCTTACCAAAGGAAGATGAAATCCAGTGTCAAAAAGTGTTGAAATCGCCTCAAATCCAAGATCTCTCAAGCCCTAGGTCGGTTTTTTCGAAGTTTTGAGGAAAGGGATGATGAATAGTGCGGTTGACCGGTCAAATATAGGTCTTTTTGCGATCTCGCTGTCGGCGAGATTTTTCTCGCCGTCGGCGAGCTAATTAATTTCATAAGGCAAATGTTTTGGGAAAAATCCGCCGTCAGCGAGCTTGGTCTCGCTGTCAGCGGGTTTTCTATCTGTCGGTGAGATAATTCTCGCCGTCGGCGAGATCCCAAAAATTTAAATTTTTGAAATTCGTCAATCATTTTCAACCTTGAATTGCCCTTAATCAATCTTCTGATCACTTAATTTAATAATAATAATACAAAGATTTGATACTTATACTCACAAAAAGTCACACAACACAAACAATATAACTTTATATATGAAATCCATGAGACTTACAAATTTCACACTAACAACTTAACACATACTTAACTTAAATGTTCAAATCCATAATACTCAGCATCGCAATCCACACCACAACACTCTAAATGTTGAGACATAACAATTTACATAAAATCTTATCAAATCTGAGATGATCAAATCAAAGTTTGACTCATAATAAAATCTAAATCCAAATCAACACATATATACACAAATATAACATAAAATCAAAATCTTTCCTACTCTTCAGTGTCTGAACTAACATCTTCTCTGATATTCCCTATGCGACGCAGGTGCACAAATAAATTGTAGAAAGGCCTGAAAGGGAATTCTGCAGTAGATTCTTCATTAATCCATCCTTTCTGTCTTAGTAGATGAATAAAGCCGGCCTCCGGATGTCCGATATGATCAAAGTGCTCCTTCATTCTCCAATCGATGTGATCGAACATATCGGAGATATTGTCGATGGAATTCATCACATTTTGCAATTCTTTCTCCAATCCTTTAATCTTCTTCGAATGAAATTTGTTTTATCGGTAAAGGGCCTTGCTAAAGGATTGTTCTCGTGATGCTCTGTCGAAATAATGGTAATCTCATCATTGTTATCCAAAGTTGGAAACATATCGGTAGGATCCAGATGGTTTCCATGGTAAAAGTACTTTTTCCCAAGCCTCATAAGAAACTTGGTACTGACTGCATAAAGCAAATATAGTCGATGGGTGTCCAAGTCCATGCACTGTCCCATGCACAATTAATCCCAATGCAGACTTTACTATTATTGATCCAACATCGATAGGTAATCCAATTTGAATACAGTAGTTTAAAATAGCGCATTCTTTTGAAACTTTATTTACCCTCATAGTGGGTAATAATTTGGATAGATAAAGAAATGCCAGTGCTTCGAGACAGGGTTAAGAAGTGATGCAGAAAAACTGACATACACGTCTTCGCGTAACTCCCAATCATCAGGTTCGTCGGTCAGATATCTGTAGATCTCGTTCATATTGTATCTTGAAGGCACAAAGTTGGAATAATGACAAACAGAGGTATTCTCTATAGAAAATAATTCATTTACCCTTGAAGGAGTAAATGTTACCCATTTTCCTTTGACGTAGACATTTCCATTGTTGATCGCATGTAAATTAGAGTAAAACTCTTTAACTACTGGTATAACTACATCGGATGTCGTATAACAAAATACCTCCCAATGCCGCTGTGCGATCATTTCTTTGATTTTTGTAGTGGAATTCTCTACTCCTCTGTTGACAAATCCTCTTTCTTTAATAAGTCTTTTCTTCATCAAGCCTTTGTTGAAGATTCTCTGCGCCTCCGAACTGACGAATTTTCTTCAGTTGAAAACTTCAGATTTTGTGGTTTCTAAGAATTTGGTGGCCATTTCGGATTGAAAGGATTGATCTCTAGTCGTTCTTAAGGAAGAAAATGGTGTAAAATCGGATTTGGGATAATTTCTTACGAAGGAATTGCTTAGATCCGTCCAAAACCGCACGAAAAATCTTTAAGAAACCAAATTTTCAACTTCCTCGCCGTCGGCGGGAAGTTCCTCGCCGTCGGCGACTTAGTTATAAAACTGACTCAAGTCATGCGCACGATCTCGCTGTCAGCAGGCTCGGGCTCGCTGTCGCCGAAATTCGCAAAAATCGCCCAATTTCGCTCTGGTCCGAATATTTTCTGATCTCATCAAATAGGTTCAATTTTGTGATGATTCTAATAAAAAATTTGAGTAGTAAGATTTGTTTTAATAATATAGACTCACTAATTTGTAGATAATTAAAATAAAAGACTACTATGGGTTACCTCCCATAAAGCGCTTGGTTTAACGTCGTCAGCCCGACCTAATTTAGTTAGTAATCAGGTTGACTAAGCATTAAAACCTCTTTAAAATTTGGTCTTCTACCTTCGAAATATGGTTTTAATCTATGTCCGTTTACTTTAAATCTATGTCCTGTTTTTGGATCTTCAATTTCTATAGTTCCATATGAAAATATTTGAGTTATGGTGAAAGGTCCTAACCATCGAGATTTCAATTTCCCAGGAAATAATTTCAATCTAGTATTATAAATCAAAACTTCTTGTCCTGGTTCAAAATTTCTCTAATTAATCTTCCGATCATGCCATAATTTCATCCTTTCTTTATAAATCCTATCATTATCATATGATTCATTTCTTAATTCTTCCAATTCATTTAATTGCAACAATCTCTTCTCATCAGCTTCTTTCATATTATAATTAAATTCTTTAATCGCCCAATATGCTTTATGTTCTAATTCAACTTGGTAAGTGGTAAGTTTTTCCATATATAAGCTCGTAAGGAGTCATTCCAATCGGAGTTTTATAAGCGATTCTGTATGCCCATAATGCGAGTGTCTAGTTTTATAGACCGATCTAATCTATTAGGGTTTACGGACTTTTCTAATATACGCTTAATCTCTCGATTAGAAACTTCGACTAATCCACTAGTTTGTGGATGATAAGCAGTTGATATCTTATACATAATATTATATTTTTCTACTAGTTTGTGAATATATTTGTTTCTAAAATGAGTTCCTCCGTCAGTGATAATCACTCTTGGTATTCCAAATCTAGTAAAAATATTTTTTATTAAAAATTTTGAAACACTTTTAGCATCACACCTAGGTAAAGCTTGTGCTTCGATCCATTTGGAAACATAATCAACAACTACTAATATATATGAGTTTCCATATGATGGAATAAATGGTCCCATGAAATCTAATCCCCAAACATCAAAAATTTCAACTTCTAATATAAAATTCAGAGGCATTTCATTTTTCCTTGATATATTTCCTACTCTATGGCATTTATCGCAGGTTTTTATATATTTATATATATCTCTAAATAGAGTAGGCCGAGTAGAATCAGATTGTAGAATTTTATATGCAGTTTTATCTGTCCCAAAATGTCCTCCAAAATCAGAATCATGACATTTTTGAATAATTGGTTCAGTTTCTTCATAATGCACTTATCTTCTAATAATTAGATCCTTACATTGCTTATATAAGTATGGTTCATCCCAAAAGTATGTTTTTGTATCATGAATGAATTTTTTCTGTTGTTGCAAAGTTAACATAGGTGGTAAAATGTCACTTACAATATAATTTACTATATCAGCATACCAAGGTATTTTCAACCCATTAATATTATAAAGTTGTTCATCAGGAAAATTGTCTAAAATTTCATTATCAGTATCAGATAATTTATGATTTTCTAATCTTGATAAATGATCTGTAATTTGATTATCAGTTCCCTTTTTGTTAATGATCTCAAAATCAAATTCTTGCATTAATAATATCCATCTGATTAATCTTGGTTTAGAATCTTTCTTTTGCATTAAATATTTTATAGCAGAGTGATCAGTATGTACAATACATTTAGTTCCTATTAGATAATGCCGAAATTTATTAAAAGCATATACAATTGCTAATAATTCTCTTTCAGATAATCGTATAATTTATTTCAAGCATCATTTAAAGTTTTACTAGCATAATATATAACTTTGAAAATCTTATCATATCTTTGCCAAGAATCGCTCCTATAGCATAATCACTAGCATCACACATAAGCTCAAATGGTTTCTTCCAATTAGGTGAAACTATTATAGGTGCTGTAATTAATTTATCTTTTAATAATTCGAAAGCATTCGGGCATTCAGTTGTAAATTCAAATTTCTTGTCCTTTTCAAGAAGTTGGCATAGAGGTTTAGTAATTTTTGAAAAATCTTTAATATAACATCTGTAGAATCCAGCATGTCCAAGAGAACTTCTTACCCCTTTCACCGTAGTTGGAGGTGGTAATTTAGCTATAACTTGAATTTTTGCAGGGTTTACTTCCATGCCTTTTTCCGAAATTTTATGCCCTAATACAATGCCACCTGTAACCATAAATTGACATTTCTCCCAATTAAGAATTAAATTAGTTTTCTCACATACTTCAAATACTTTTTCAAGATGATTTAAGCATGTGTCAAATGTTGTTCCAAATACAGAGAAATCATCCATAAATACTTGTATTCCATTATCAATTAATTTACTAAATATAGACATCATACATCTTTGGAATGTTGCAGGTGCATTACATAATCCAAAAGACATTCTTCGAAAAGCAAAAGTTCCATAAGGACTAGTAAATGTAGTTTTATCTTGATCCTCGGGAGCAATTTGTATTTGATGATAGTCGGTATATCCATCTAAGAAACAAAAATATTTATGTCTGGCTAATCTATCTAACATCTGGTCTAGAAATGGTAAAGGGAAGTGATCTTTTCAGGTGGTCTGTGTTTAATTTTTTATAATCGATACATATTCGCCATCCAGGTGACTTGTCTTATAGGGATAAGATCATTATTTTCATTAGCTTTGACGGTCACCCCTCCTTTTTTAGGTACACAGTGAATTGGGCTTACCCAAGCACTGTCAGAAATAGGATATATAATACAATTATCTAACCATTTTAAAATTTCCTTTTTAACTACTTCTTTCATTATTGGATTTAATCTCCTTTGTGGATCTGCTTTAGGTTTATGTTCATTATCTAAAATAATTCTGTGCATACAAATTGAAGGACTAATTCCTTTAATATCTGTTAAAGTCCAACAAAAAATTTTCTTATATTTTTTTAATGTATCTAAAAGTTTTTGTTCTTGAGATTCATTTAATTCAGATGAAATAATAACTGGTAGAGTTGAAGAATTACCTAAGTAAGCATACTTTAAATGATTAGGTAACATTTTTAATTTAAGTTCAGGAGGTTTAATAATCGATGGAACTATATTTTTTTCAGTGTTTTCTGTGTTATCCAAAAATTCAAATTTCTCTTGAATATAATCTAATTCTTCATTTATCTCAGATTTTTTAATTAATTCAATATTTTCTTTTTCTAATTTTTCTTCATAATATTCCTTAAAATGTTCTTTTTGTAAATGATCGAGTACTTCCATTCGAAAACACTCATCATCTTTTTCTAGCGCAGGATATTTCATTGATTTAGCAATATTAAAAGTTACTTTTTGGTTCTTTACTCTCATAGTTAATTCTCCTTTCTGAACATCAATCATAGCTTTTCCAGTGGCTAAAAATGGTCTTCCTAAAATGATAGGAATTTCTTTATCTTCTTCCATATCTAAAATAATAAAATCTACAGGGAAGATAAATTTATCCACTTTTACTAATACATCTTGAATAACTCCCTTAAGATATGTAACAGAACGATCAGCTAACAGAAGAGTTACTGAAGTAGGTGAAATTTCTCCCAATCCTAATCTTTTAAAAATTGATAGAGGCATTAGATGCTTGCTCCTAAGTCACACAAAGCTTTTCCATAGAATTTTTCTCCAATAGCGCAGGGTATAGTGAAACTACCAGGATCTTTTAATTTTTCAGGAAGTTTTTTCTGAATAATAGCACTACACTCTTCACTAAGTGCGACCATTTCATTGTCGGTAAATTTTCTTTTTTTATTTAGAATATCTTTCATGAATTTTACGTAGTTTGGCATCTGTTCTAAAGCTTCTACGAAAGGAATATTTATCGTTAATTTCTTCAAAATTTCAAGGAATTTAGCAAATTGTTTGTCTTTTTTATGTTGAATTATTCGTTGAGGAAATGGTGGTGGAGGCTTTTCAACAGAAATTTTCATAGGTATTAAAGGATTTTCTAAGTTTGGATCTTGTTGATTCTTTTCCTTTTCAATTTCCACTTCCTCTTTTTGACTTTCAAGTTTTTTCTGAATTCGAGGTTCAAATTCTTTTCCACTTCGTAATTGTATCGCTTTAATTTGTTCATTTCCCTTGTCTTTGGGATTTATTTCCACATTACTAGGAAATCTTCCAGGTATTCTATTATTAAGTGCAGTAGCGATATGTCCAAGTTGAGTTTCAATATTTTTGATAGCTGTTCCTTGATTTTGTAATTGGTTTCCTTGTATTTGTAATTGATTTCCTTGATTTTGTAAATGTTGACCCATATTTAATATTAATTCTTCTATAGATAATTTCTTATCTTTAAATTGTGGGTTATTAAATCCAGGTGGATAATTAGATTTATAATTAGGATTTCCTTGATTAGATGGATTTCCTAATGGTTGTGTCATATTATTCATCCATGGTTGATTAGTTGTGTTATTATTCCAATTAAAATTAGGATTTTTTTCCATCCAGGATTATAATAATTTGCATAAGGATTATTGGGTCTGTTACTAATTGCATTAATAGTTTCATATTGAGATTGGGATTCTATAAGTTGTCCAGATGAATTTTCTTCTGATATAGTTGGAGAGTAATTCATTCCAAAATGATCTAATTTTTTAAATATAGCAGCGATTTGCGAAACTGACATAGATATTGCATCATTTTCATGAATATTAGCTATTTTTTTCGGATTCATTCTATCAGCAGGCCATTGAAAATTATTGGTTGTCATTTCTTCGATTAGTGCATAGGCTTCATTAAATGGTTTTGACATTAATGATCCTCCAACAACAACATCGATGATTGATCTTAAAGATCCTACAAATCCATTATAGAAAGTTTGGATAATTAACCAATCTGGTAACGCATGATGTGGGCATTTCCTTAGAAGTTCTTTAAATCTCTTCCAAGCTTCATATGTTGACTCTCCATCAAACTGACTAAAAGAAGTTATATCATTTCTAAGCTTAGCAGTTTTAGATGGTGGAAAATATTTGGATAGAAATTTTTGTGATAATTCTCCCCAAGTTTTAATAGATCCAGGTGCTAACGAATTTGACCACATTTTAGCCTTATCCCTTAAAGAAAAAGGAAAAAGTCTAAGTCTAATAGCATCGTTAGATACTCCTTCATATTTAAAAGTAGCACATAGTTCTAACAAACTAGCAAGATGTAAATTAGGATCTTCAGTAGGTGATCCACTAAATTGATTATTTTGTACCATTTGGATAATTGCAGGTTTAAGTTCAAATGAATTAGCAGCTACATCAGGGTTTTGAATAGTTAAATGAATTTCATCTAATGTAGGGTTGGCATAATCTCGTAATGGTCTTGGTTGATTGATATTTTCATTTTCAGGAATATTTGCCATTTGTGTTAAATTTATAATTTATCTTTTTTGTTTTCTAATTCTTTTAATTGTACGCTCTAATTCTGAATCGTAAGGTATTAAATTTTCGTTTCCTAATTTTCGCATACAATTTTATAAAATAAATTTTAAAATAGTCCGTTACTCTAGTAAATAATTTCTTTTACTTCCCCGGCAACGGCGCCAAAAACTTGACCCACTTTTAATATGTTTGCCAATTATGTCTATAGTAACGGCACCAAAAACTTGATCCCTCTTTAAATATATATATATATAATTTAATGTATAATGTGGATTCTACGCAAGTATACGTATCGTATCAAGTAATACAGGGCTCTAGTGGAGTCCTGATTATCGATCCCACATGGAAGTTTTTAACAGATTTGTTATCAGCTAAATTTAAAGGAATTACTTACTAATATAGTAAACAGAAATTTAAAATAATTACAACAAACTAAAGTAAACTAATGCTTGAAATAAGTTGATTTAAATAATTCAGAAAAAGTATCCTTCTCCTTGTTTTTAGAAAATTAAGTGAATGATGAATTTAAATAGAATTCTTAAATTGTATTGTGACAAATAGGAGCATTCCTATTCTTTATCCTTTGGTCCAGGTGCAAAGAACATTGACTAATCCTATGTTTGATTACTGAATCTGCGGCTAGGCTGGGAGGATACTGGCTGCCACTTCAGAGCTCCCACGTTCCCCTCACCTGAGGGCTAACATCTACACTTTAGCTCTCAAACGATAGGACCGAATTGAATATTTTAGTCTGTCACACTAAAGTGTCCAATTCTACGTCCAATATATAATATTTCCCTATTTATTTGCACCCGCCTTCCAAGGCTTTTGACTTCCCTGAATATTGGATGTAATTTTTACTATAGTTGATAATTCAACATATTTTAACAACTCAATTGGCCAGATTGAAAGTAAATTAAGTTTTAAGTAAAAATTATCACAATTTATTTTAATATATTAGGTACTTCTATTTAATTTCATAAATCCGCATAATTTTCATAAACAAGGAGAAAAACTAAGAAAACTACTCAGAATGCATGGAAATAAAACAAAGCATGGATTTCATTTAAAGTTAACAACAATAAACAAAAATACTTATCTTAATTTCCTCCCTAAGCAGACTCCTTGAAGTTCCTTTGACTTTTCCTTCTAGTACAGCAAACTTCTAAATAGCACTCAAATAAACTAAAGAAACTCACTAATGACTAACAACAGACTCACTTAATATACCAAAATAGACTCAGACTCTCTAAAATAGACACACCTAGACACTAGAATTTGGCCTCTATTTATAGAGGTAAGCAAAGGTCCAAGGGGTGCTTAAACACCTCTTCAAAAAGTGTCCAGGTTCAAAGTATTTGCATTTTGAACTGTCTCACCGTCGGCGGAAACGACCTCGCCGTCAGCGGGGCTTCTAGAAGGTCTTCAAACAGCGCGATCTCGCTGTCGGCGGGCTCGGGCTCGCTGTCGGCAAGGTAGTTATAATTCCTTCAGAAATTCTCCTCACGATCTCGCCGTCGACGGCCTAGATCTCGCCGTCGGCGACTTAGTTCAATTTGCATGAATTTCTTCCTTTTTGATCCAAATTCTCTCCATTTCATGCTTTTTGCCTTAATCACTTATAAATCTTCATTCGTGCAATAAAATAAAGGAAATACCTTTCTTTAAAGTGCAATTTTATCAAAAATAGATATGAATTTATTAATGTATTTTTCTGTGATCACGAAGCAAGTCAGTCAATTACACACGCATACATGTTAAGTAATATGTGGCATAAGAGTCCGCATATCTATCCGACAAGGATAGTCTAAAAATATTTCTAACTAACGAAGTTCTAGTTTACTAAACCACTAAGTCTAGTTTGAAATGATCAATTTGTCGATATGAATGTCTTAAACCATATATCAGAAAGAGGAGCCTAAACTAAGTTTTCTGAATTTGTTTTAAATTTGTGGGGTTCATACTCCTATGACACAGGTCAAGTGGTTTCTTGAAGTTTTCTTATGGTACTCATGCTATTGTTGACAATAAGGAATACAAGTTTTCCTCTTAAGCCTATGCTTGCAACAAAAGAAGATCATATACCCATAAATTTACGTTTTGCTTAAACTTATGACATTTCCCAAAATTCTTCAAATCCCCTATATAAGTTTCAAAATCATAACAAAATATACTTATTGTTTTGGATTTTTGTGGTTAACCTTCTCATTCCACTACGTGACGGACATAAGTTGTGTTCACGAGAGGTTTTAACTATATTATCGTGTCCGATAAAAAGTAAATTATGGTTGTAAAGTTAGAGCATCAACATTAAAATTTCATGCATAAAAAATGGCGTTGAGAGAACAAAAATCTATAACATGAAAACCACAAAAAATCCATGGGGCATATGTCATAGGAGCATGAAAGGAAATATAAACTGTCAATCGGTCCTTGCAATCCATTATGATCTTCTCCATTCAATACAAAAATATCATACATCTATCCTGATACACTTGCACTCAATTTCTCCTCCCAATCCTTCCAACTCTCACAAAGAACTCCAAATTAAAAGAGAAAAATGACAAGAAAAATATCCTAGATTTTTTGTCCTTCAAGGAAGAAGAAGAGAACTATAGGTTTAACATAAAACCCGCAAATATGATGTTCCAGAGCTCCAATGCCTCCCTCCATGTTTGAATAATCTCCCTAAATCATATCCTAGCATCCTTATATATACGAGGGCTCAAAAGGGTATGAAATGGCTTCCAAATTTGGTTTAGGCTATTCGGCGACGTGACTGATCCAAGAAAAAAGTATCTATTTTTAGTATAGATTTCATGCTCATTTTATGCACATTTTTAATGATATTACACTATAAAAGAAGTAATTTTACATATTTTTGTCTTCAAGTATAAAAATATGATTTTATAGAAAATGAAGTAAAAACTATGCAATTTTGAGCCAAAATAAGCAAAGGAAGAAGATTTTAACTTAGTACATATTGATATGTCTTTCTATGTTTAATATCTTTTATATTTCTCACATGTTTTTGGATGAAATGATACTTTTGAGAAAGGTTGTTTTTATGTCTATCTTGTAGGTGAAGATGTTAGGAACGCAACACAACTGAAATGAGGCGAAACGAAGTTGAAACGGAGCCAAACGGAGCAAAATGGTGGAGCTGCGCACAGGGTGGCGCCTAGGCTCCAAAATCTGGCGCCTAGGCGCCAGAATCATCTAGAATAATCCAGAAACAGTTATTGGACGGGATTTTGACGACTTTGGGAGTTATTTTGACGGTGTTAAGTAGTTTCTAGACCTTCTAGAAGCTTGGAAGTTATTCCTAACATATAGGAGATGTGATACAATGAATCTAGACACATTGGAGTGGTTTAAATCACGAAGAGGTGCGACCCAAAGTGAAGGGGTGCGACTGTTTGGGCATGGAGTCCGGCGCCTAGGCGCCAGATCTCGGCGCCTAAGCACCAGAGTTGGTTTCTAGAAGATTCATTGAACATGGACACATTTTGAAAAGGTGCCTTGAGGCAACCCTTGAAGCCTATAAATAGGAGGCCACTCGTTCAGAGAAAATCGCACCCTATAGTCTCTTTCTTCCCCCTTAGTCATTTTAGTCATTTAGAGTTATGAAGATGTAGATTTTTACATCTTATAGAGAGATTGGTGAGGGATTTTGAGATATTTATGTAAGGGATGTACGAGCGTAGCATGGATCAGTGGGAAAATTTGGTGGAGAGATCTTCTTCTTTCTTTCAGAAGGAAAAAGCTAAGTATTGTGTTCTTCATTCTCTTGTAATTGTTGTAAACACTTTCAAGTGGATTTTCTTTGTTTTAAACCAAGTTTTCACGTCATGAATTATCCATGTTTCGTAAGTGATTTCCTTTACTCTTTCTTTTAATATGAATTAGTGGCATGCGTAGGAAAATCATTTTTATGATAGAATTATCTATTAGATGCTTCTAGGTGACAGATAGTTGAAATAAGTTCCTTGTTGACACTTAATTTATTATATAGTTCTATCAATTCTTTTACTTCTTATGTCATTATTTTCATTTACTTTTATTTTGTAATGAAATAGATGCATGTTTAGGAATTAAGATTTGCTTAGATATTCTCTTATTTAATTATGGTGATGATATTCATACCGAATCTTCATTTACTTTACAAATTGATCACTTGTATTGTTAAAACTCGTTGAAGAATTCGAGACCTAGAAGGAGATGAATTCTTAACTAGTAGATATCACATGAATCCTTGGGTAGTCGAAGGCCTTGTGCGGGTTATTCAAGGTGAAGTGCAAATAAATAGGGAGATATTGTTTATTGGGCGCAGAATTGATTAGTTATTAGAGTGACAGAATAAATTCTAATAATTTGATCTACAGAAAGGGAACGGGTCACTGGTAGGGCCGACCATAGCCACCCTTGGACATCTACTAGTGTGAGCCTAGATTAACCCATTCTACTAATAAAACATCCTGAACCGATCTATAGATTAGCCAATGTTCTTTATGCCTGTACCAAAGGGTAAAGAATAGGAATGCTTCTATTTGACACTACTACATTAATTATAAGCATATCTTTCTTACACATTATCTATGTAATTGCAAGAGAAAGTTAATTTTTAATATCTCGAATTTCTCCAAACCAATTTATCCATAAGTTATCTTTTTATTTAAGAATTTAATTTAGGATTAGTTATTAGAAAACTCATTTTAATCGACATTCCAAATTTAGGCCTTATAGAAATAGACTGAAATTAGCCTAAAAGATTTCTTACCTCGCTTCTCTGTGGAATCAATACTGGGGTTATAAAAGAAAACCCTATATTACTTGAAACAATACATATACTTACATAGTACCCCTAGTGTGTAAAATATTTTCTAAAATTTTACAACATTTTGATTTTATACACTAGCCGCTATTTATAAATTGGGTCAAGTTTTTGGCCATCTTTTGGAAGCGAATATTACTGCATTATTGCGGGTCGGGTCAGTGACCACTTTTGAAACTATCATCGTTATGCCAGTACTGGTTTGATTGGTTCTGCCATATCTTAGTTTGCTGTAGGGTCATATATGTCGGATCCAGGACTGACATGGATCTGTGAGATTCTAGTCCTTAGTAGAGCTGGATCTGCAAAATTCAATTTTTCCTTTCCCAAGTGGTATAAGCCCTGCATCCTGAACTACAAAATAAAAATAAAATTCTTAAGTGTAATATCATGATAAATAAGAGAGTTAATATGATATTTAATGCAGAAAAATCAGGTAAAATTTACCTTGTACCGACAGACCCTGAGTAGGTGTTGTCTGTCGGTTAAGTTAAAGAGACCTGCCGGTTGGCCCGGCCTGGTAAGACCGCTGACCAATTAAGTTTGATGTGATTTGTTGGCTGTACTTTTGTTGGAATTGGATCGACAATATTGATTCATTCATTAAGTTGTGCTGATCGGTTAATCAAGTCTTGTTGCCAATCCCTACAAGGAGCTTCTGTCGTAAGGGTAAAAATAAATTTCTTTATTATTATTAACGATATTAAGATCACTAAGGTCGGTTGTATTTTCAGAAACATCATTGGAAGGTTTATCAAAATAGCTCACCCACCTATGTTGAATATCTTCCTCTAAGAAAAATATTTTTTGATTTTCATCTGTATACACTTTACTTGAATTAAATCTTTGCTTTTCTTTTCTCTTTATTTGCCTAGTTTATATTCATATTTTTCACCATCTTTAGTATCTAATCTATTATATAAATACTAAAATAGAATTTTTTAACGTCACAAATTATTCTCTTAGACTCCCTACGAGTCATCTTATAGTTTTCCTAGTTCTTTAAGCTTTTACATTTAAACCCATTTTTATAACAATTTCTTATATTTTATATTTTCTTGCACATTATTATTCCACCACTAACTATTTTATTTATATAAACTTTTTTTTCTCCAAGTACATTTTTTGTCACTTGTTTCATAGTGCTTGTTACTTTTTCCCAAATTGAATTTGTTTCTTCTTGGGCATCCCAAATCTTGAATCTTGATATTTACTCAGAAAATTAATTTTATTTGTTTTTTAGATGCCCCCATCTAATTTTATGACGATGATTCCTTGTGTTCTCTATTTTATAACTTTTCATCTTAAAATCCAGAACTAATAATTAATGTTGAGTAATTAATTTTTCACTTTGAATGACCTTACAATCTTTACACTATCGACGATCATTTTTCTCAAAGGAAAATAATCAATTTGTGTTTTATTAGATCCATTCTTATAATTAATAAATTTTTTTATCTCTTTTCTTAAATAAACTATTATCAATATAAAAACATATGCTAATGTAAAATCTAATATGGTTCTACCTTCTTCAACAATCACTTCAAAACCGTAGCCACCATGAATATTTCTAAAATTTTCTACCACTCTACCAACATGCCCATTTAAATATTTTTCAATAAAAATTCTTTCTTCAAGAGGTATAATTTTTATTAATTCTTATTCTTCTACAAAATTTTTGAAGCCAATTAGTTTAGCATTCCAGTTTAAGAATTTTTTTAAAGAAATCCAAACTACAAAAATTTTCCAATTATCTTTGTTGACATCTAATTTATGTAGCAACCGTGTATGATTGAATAGTGAGAAATGAAAAATAAATAAGAAATCATTTCTACAGGTAAATCTTACAAAATTTTCTACTATAAGAAAAGTATAAAAGGTCTATAGTGACCCATCAATCTATGATACTAATCGGTGATATGTCTTTGAATATACTTAATTTGTTCTTTATTTTACACATGTTTTTGAATGAAACTTACTTTAATGAAAGATATTTTTATTTTTATGATGAATGTATAACAGGTAGGAGAATTAGAATGAATTTGGACTGAATCGGAGCAAAATATAGATAAATGGAGCAAAGGTGCTGATTATGGTCTGGTGCCTAGACGCCCAACTTTGGGCTCCAAGGTGCTGCATGAAAACATTAGCGCCAGGTTCCGGGTGCTTAGGCGCCCAAGCTTTTTGAGCAGACAGAGAGCATGGTGCTTAGGCGCCACAAACTTGGCACCTAAATGTTGCACTTCAAACGATTACTTTTTGCCAGTTATTTTACAGTTTTTGACAGTTCAGATGAGGAGATTGAAGAAGATTTTAAAGATATTTGGTAGCTTTTGGGAACTCTGGTTCAAGGGGGGTTCAAAGGGCTGGCAGAGGAGCAATTGAACTCCTGGATTTCTTCCATAAGAGTATGTAGGAGTAGGAACTCTTATTCTAAAGAGATTAAAGAGGGGAATTTTAGTGAATCTATAAGGGTTTTACGACAGTACATTGTATAACACTGTGGAAAACATCATCCGATCGAAATTGCTTCTCTGTTCAGAGAGTAAAAGCTAAGTATCATGTGTAATCTTATTTGACTATTGTTCTAAATACATATTTGGTCAATTTTCTTAGATTGAATGAAGTTTTTTTTGGGTATTTATCATGTGTAGTGAGTAGATTTCTTATACTTTTCTCTTGTGATGGATATGTCAGTTTAGTAGGGTTTTGAATGCTTTCAATTGATCTTTATTTTCATGTGATGAGTATACCTCTATACTTAATTTACTTGTTGTACTAGCCATATAAATTGTTAAAATTTGTTATGCCCCATTAGAAATCGACAGAGTGCTGGTGAATCAACATAACATGTTCACATTGTGCGAATGGCTATGAAAGACGAGTCACGAGGCAATGTAACTTAGGGAGATGCATATCGATATAGTTTGAATTAAGAGTTTCACGGGTGACAGATGAAAACAATTTCTTAATTTGAATAATACTCATTTATGCACTCGACATAGGGTAAATGAGTCTTATGCTCTTGTTGTGACTACTGCATTACAATTCTTAGTATTAACACCTACAATCTACCTAGGAAATCACATGAGAGAAGTATCTTTATCAATCTTTAATTTTACCTGTTTAATTGATCTAGGCAAGTTTAACTTAGGAGTAGAAATGTAATCTAGGATTAGTTATTAGAAAAACCAAACTTAACGATATTCCAGTGAGAGACTAAACTAAAGATCTCCTTCCTGAAATTATAATTTCCTTTGTCACTCCCAACCACTAAGCTCTCTCCTGAATCATAGTTTGTGTAGAGTTTGAACTCATTACCCAACTTATTAGAGTGCTGAGGCCTGAAACCACAAGAATACGCTTTCAAGAACATCGCCACATTCTCCTTTTCTACCTCTCCTGCAATAATGCCAAAGAATTAGGCAACATATATTTAAGCAGTCAGTCCAAAGTAGCTAGTTTGAAAGAGTACCAATCTAAGAAAGAAATCATTGAAATTTAACAGATGATCTCACAAGAGTGATATGTAAAGCAAAATTTTGCATTGGTGGGACATATATACAAGATAGTTGGTAGCTCTGAACATCTAAAGTACAAATGTGCTATATCCATTACGACCATACTTAGAATTTAGGAATACTCTACAAATTACATTTGGTTTTATATTTAGTATACACATACCAAAAATATTTATTTTTCATCTGGTTTCTACTAATATAAATCTCAAATATGATATTCATTTGGTTTCAACTAATCTCCCTCTTATTCTATCTCTTTCATGTTTCTTCTCTTTCAAACCCATAGTATCTATTAGTATCTATTTCAATAAATGTTAATCTTAGAATCTCTCCAATATAATCATTTTGTTTAATCATTCTAAGCTCTCTATCACACATCCATCTTAAATTCAAAATTTTGTTCCATTTACATCGACATCTAATGTGGCCAAAGCTGAGTTAGTTAGGTCTCATTGATTATTTTTAAACTTAGTTTAAAGCAAGTTAGATAATCAAAGAGGATCAATCTAGCACATGATATAAGTTGCCAAAGAACACAATCTCGAGTTTCACCTTTTAAAGCTACTCAACATATTTTTTAGAAATCAACAAAAAACTAGCTGGGCACCTTACAGTCATCACAAAACTTAGTATATGGTACCAAGGTCATTTAACGTCAAAATGATTTTCACCAAATGAAGTCTTCGATTAACCAAAGCTTCTTGTCAACTTGGAATGAAGTTTACATCAATTGTACTAGAACTCATCCATTATATAAAATTTGTAAACAATTATCTATATATTTTGATAATTACAAGCTAGCTAAACTATTTTATTTTATAGTAAGCACTTGCTAAATCTTGCTATGCTATGCTACTTATATTAAGAAAATGTAACCTTACCTATAACATTGTACCTCAACCTAAGCATATAAATAGACGGGAGGATGGAAATTGGTGACCAGTTCATATGTCATTTGTACATTTTGATAACAATAATAAAATTCCAAAGCTTATCTCTTTTTTCTCTTCCTTTTTTTTGTCATTCTCGATCATTTCTATGAATAAGGTAATGATGTCAACCACACACAAGTTCAAATACAATATCTTATTAGACACAATGAGCATAGATGATGCCTATGATAATAAGTTGAGCAATGCATCCATTACATGAAAGGGTTAGATTAATGAAAAAGAGCCACAAAAATTTCACGTATGATCAACTTAATCAAATTAAATACTGGTTAAAAAAAAGATCAAAGAAATTTAGAATGCTTTTGATGAAATATATTCCCTAGTAGTATTCTCCATCAACAAAATGTCATCAACTCACTACATCACCATCAAATTATTTTCCCTCCTAAAGCTCCATGGAAGGATCTTCATCATGCCTAAAGAGGGAATAAAGAAGAATTTTCACATCTCAAACAATCATAAAAACTCCCTTTTAAATCATACAATGCTTTTGCTATTCAGATTACAAAAGCTCAATACATGTTCCTAAAGCTTATAATGTAAAGTCACATCTAACAAATCATATTATTTAAATTGACTCAACAGTTTATCTTCTCACTATAAGTAATGCTTCTAAATTTCAACACTCTACAGTGAGTTTAAGGAGGCAACATTAAAAAGTTACTCAATTGTTCCTCCAGAAAGCATCACAAGTTTTTTGAAATCCAACGAATTTCTTATCATACAATTCACTAATTCATAAAGGTACTTGAAAAAATCACGGGCCAATTTGAACACAACAAGAATTAGAAAAAATTAAATTCCTCCAACATTTTATAATTTGATTTTAACATGAGATGTTGAATGTTAAAGATTTGGAACCTATTGTTATCTACACCCCACTTAAGTATAGAGAAATACCATTTAGAAAAGCTCTTTGATAACAACAACTAAAAATCTTGGTCTAATTATTAAAACATTCCAATAGTTTTATTAATGAAAATAGTATAGTAATATTGAAATTTTCACATTAAAAACTTGAGATTTGAATTAATCCAGATACTTGATGTGATATCACAAATATCAACCGAATAAACACAATTGAGACTTCAACTTGACTAATAGCAGATCACACAATAACAATAGACATCAAGATCATCATTTTCATCATCATCAATGATGGCAAACATGTACACCCATTCATCTAATTGGAGTATTATATAGCAAATTAGAGAATGCAATTAAATATAAAGAATACATTTGTCTATCGCCTTCATTATAAATACAAAAAGATACAAAGGATTACTAACATCTTTGTAATATTGTTGAACAGTCCATCAAAGATAAAATTTTTACGGAGTTGGTGCTTGTCAGTTTTGGATGTGCATCCAACAACTAAAAGTGAGTTTTAATATATTTAATTTGTTTCTCTCCTAAAGATAACCTAGATTTTAAGAATTCTTCATAAAACATTTTTTTGAAACATAATTCATTTATATCTGGGAAAATTTTCATAGGAACTTGACATTAAACTCAAAAGAACTCATCCTAGGAACTTAAAAAGTACAACTTAAAATCTCTTCCAAGGAAACAATAAAGCACTTAAGAGAAACAAGCTCAGGTGACTTAGTATATGTGGGAACCACAAAATTGAGAATTATCTAAGGGTTCAAATCTTGAATTTAATATTTATTAATTCAGTTTAAAGTTGGAACAAATTTCAAATTTGTAACTAAAAATTTTGACAGCTCAATATTACTAACACCAACTACAAAACCTTTATCCCACTCAGTGGGGTCTGCTACATTAATCCTTTTTTCTCAATTGCGTCTTATTTTTTGTGTCATATTTCCATTTAATACTAATAAATTAAGATCATTTTTTAATACAATATGCCCAAGTCTTCCTAAGTGTAACTCTGCCTTTCTTAACATAAGACGACATCTACTCTTCTAATCAGGTCATCAAATGATCGATGTTTAATTTGACCATAACATCTAAGACGAATCTCTCTAATTTTATCCGTCATTGGAGCTACACTAACCCTATCATGGATATATTCCCATTTTATCTCTAAATGGAAAGCCACTGATCCACATAATCATTCTCATCTCAGCAACACTTAACTTAGTTTTATGCTTCCCTTTTAAAAGCTAACATTCAGCACCATTGAGCATTGCAGGTGACCCGACCCGCAATTACATAGTTATTTAGTTTCCTGGCCCAAAACTTGACCCAATTTCTTTAGGCGGCTAGTGTACAAAATTGATATGTTTTTTAATTTAGAATTTGATTTATAATTTACACACTAGGGGTTCTACGTAGGTATGCGTATCGTTCAAGTAATATATGATTTTATTTTAAAACCTTTGTATCGATCCCACAAGAAAGGTGAAACTCTTTTTATGGACTTAGAAAACTCAACTTAAACTTCAAACAAAATATTTAGGAAATAAGGTCGCAAGTTAATGTGTAAATAGAAGTAACTAGTTCCTACTAATTCAGTTTCAAATCTTAAATAAAATTCAAAGTGTTTCTAAACTAGTTTAACGTAAAAGAGTTCAAATTTTATGAAAGTCTTTCCCCTTGCAATGAGATAATAATCAGTGTAGGAATCAAATTTTTAAATGTTTAAATGTAGTTTTGTGAAAAATAGGAGCAAATCCATTCTTTACCCTCTTCTAAGTGCATAAAGAACATTGGCTAACCTAGAGTTAAGTTCCTAAATCCTTGGTTATGCTGGATAGGTTCTAGTCTTTCACTTTAGATTACTCACTGTGCCCACTCTTTTGACTAACCTAGCCATAGATTCCAATCTCTAGATCAAATTTGTTAAGGTTCTAGCCTGTCACCTTAGGATCACCAATTTACACCCATCAAAACATATCTCCCTATTTATTTGCACTAACTTATGGGCTACCTTCTCACCCACTCGATTAATGTGATTCTTACTAATTGAGGAATACATAGCCCTCCTGGTTCATTATGGATTCACAACCTTTTTTAACACACCAATTGACCAAATTGAATATGTAAATTAAGCACAACATAATGAATCATCACAGTATGGAATAAGAAAAATATCAAACAATTCAAATCATCCACATGATTAAATCTTATTGCAAGGAGAAATATAAAAAAAACTACTCAGATTTCATGGGGATAACACAACAAAACATGATTTATATTAAATTTTAAGTTTACACAATAAAATTGAACTGAAAAAAAATACAAAGTACTTATCTCAAACTCTCCCCCAAGCAAATCCTCTGAAGATCCTTACTTCATTAGACACACCTTGACACACACAAGACTCACAAAGACTCTCCACAACAAACATTACCAAAATCTACACACACACACACTCTCACATAATTTGACTCCCCTCCTCACAACAGCCCCCCTTAAGCCCTCAACAACAACTTTATCAGCATCTCTTGACTCCTATTATAATAACACCTGAAATTCCCAAGAATCATCTTGGATGCCTCTTCACAATTTATCCAAACTTAATACATATTGAAGAAAGCTGATTCTGGTGCCTAAGCACCCAACTGTGGATCCTAGGCGCCAACCTTCTAGAAGCTCTAAATAACTTACCGACGCCTAGGTGCCAGATCTTAATGCCATGGTGTTGACCTCAATTTTGTGAAAATCTATTCTAAACCGACATCCATGATCGAGACATATCCTGAACCACCCAAATTAACTCAGGATCCTCAGGGATTCTTCTACAAGCCCAATGATCACCATGATCATTAGAGCTACTAACATTGAATCCTTGAAGCCATCAAGGGTCCTTAAGCCCTAAACATTAGATCAAACCCTAATATGTCCCTTTTTAATCTCAAAATTGAGTGACATCTTAGAAAAGATTGATTTAAACCATTATTCACCACATTGACAATTTTGTCAACCCTGGACCCAATGGTCACCATATTGACCATTTGTCAACCCTGGACCCAATGGTCACTGACCTTGATCCGCGGACAACGCAGTAATTTATGCTTTCACAAATATGTTATAGCCAATACTTTGACCCAAATAATAATAGTGGCTAGTGTATATAAATATAATTTTTTGAAAAATATTTTACACACTAGAGGTACAACGCAAGTATACGTATCGTTTCAAGTAGTATAAGGCTTTAAATAAAGACCCCAATATCGATCCCACGAGGAGGTTTATAGATTTTTAAATATTTTAATTTTATTTTTATGTATTTCTTTTAAAGTTATAAATTTAATATTTAATTTACTAAATGCAGAATTAAAACAATAATAAAATAATGAGTGATGTAAATAATAATAAGCAAACAACTTTCTTCCTTTCAATTAATCCAAGACTTTTTAGATAATACAATATTCGTGGAGAATATAAATTTATGGTATTGTGCCAAATAGAAGCATTCCTATTCTTTACCTTCGCTCGTTAGTATAAAGAACATTGGCTAATCTATAGTTCAGGTCTGGATTTATTGTTAGTAGAATGGGTTAATCTAGGCTCACACTACTAGATGTCCAAAGCTGGCTATGGTCGGCCCTACTAGTGACCGTTCCCTCTCTATAAACCAAATTACAAGAATTTAGTCTGTCACTCTAAAAACTTATCAATTCTACGCCCATTGAATAATATTTTTCTATTTATTTGTACTTCACCTTGAATAACCCGCACAAGGCCTTCGACTACCCAAGGATTCATGTGATATCTACTAGTTAAGAATTCATCTCCTTCTAGGTCTCAAAATTCTTCAACAGATTTTAACAATTTAAATGGCCAATTTAAATAGTAAATTAAGATCCAGTATTAATATCATCACAATATTTAAACATATTTATTTTTTAATTCTCCAACGAATTTAATATTATCATATTTATCTTTTCATAATTGAAAGGAGAAAGTAAAGTAACTACTCAGAATACATTGAATTTAAATAACCAAACATATAAACAAAACTTTGAATCAAAATTACAAATACTTATCTCAAGTGTTTCTCCAACTGAACCTCTAATTCCTTCTGACTCCAAAGCGAAATAGACTTCAAAAGCACCAACTCTTTCAAACTCTCAATACAAACTCTAAATAAAATAAACTCACTAATTTATAAAAGAAAGTAAACTACAATTGTGGCCCTTAAAATTATCTCTCTAATTCTCTCTCTCTGATTGGAGCAGGCTAGGGCAGACTTCTTATTGGGCCTTTTTATTTGTAGAAATGGCCTCCTATTTATAGGCTTCAAGGGTTGCCTAAAGCAACTCTTCAAAATGTGTCCAAGTTCAATGAATCTTCTAGAAAGTGTGTCTGGTGCCTCGGCGCCGGCATCTGGCGCCTAGGCACCGGACTTCGCGTTTAGTTCTTCGCACCTCTTTACTTTGGATCGCACCTCTTCGCGATCCAAACCGTTTCCAAGCGTCTAGATACAATGTATCACATGTCCTATAATCCAGGAATAACTGCCAATCTTCTAGATGGTCCAATAACCGCTCTAACCGTCAAAATAACCGCCCAAAGTAGTTACAAAAACTATCACAGATTTGGTATCGAGCTGGCGCTTAGGCGCGGATTCTGGCGCCATGCCCATTATTTTGGCAATTTTTCATTTTGGCTCCATTTTTACCCATTTTTGCTCCTTTTTCATCCTTTTTCCTTTTTGAACATTTTTTGCATCACCTACATCCAAAAACACAAAAATACATTTCATTAAAGCATAATATCCTTAAAAATTTGATAAAAATCAAGGCATAAAAACAGGTATTTTTTTCATGGATCAAAATCCCCCAAACTTAAATGTTACTTGTCCTCATGTGACTCTTTTTACTATATAAAATATATAACATTTGGAATAAAAGGTAAATATTTAAGATTCCTTGTAATTTTTGATTTTATAAAGGCTTTAGTAAATCATTAACCAAATTTCACTAACTAAGTTTAATTTTAAGAATTTAAAGAATATTTAACTACCAAATTGTAAGACTTCAAAAATTTTTCATTCATTTCGAAAATAATTGTAGTTTATTATATTAAGATCACATAAATTATTTACAAAAAAAAATCTTCATGAAAATCTTTTCTAATAAAGATGCATGTATAAAAATTAAGTAAAATATGTAATTAGTTTTCTTCTTATAAGAAAATTTAAGTGAAGCCAATTTTTTATTAGGCATCTCCTCAAGCTTCTCCTCTCTTTTTTCTTTTTTTTTTCTTTTTTTTTCACAGTGAGGATTACTGTATCTGGATAGCCTGTTAATGGTTTTGAACTTCACTATCCTTAACTTATATTTTCAAACTTATACATTTTCACTTAATAGATTTTAAAAAGACTTTCAATCTTTTCTTTTTCAAGCTATAATTCTTGATTTCTTAATACTTCTAAAACTCAATTATCTCTATCATGAATAGAAAAAATTCTTAATCTTACTCTTCTTTAAGTTGACTAATTCTATTCTTAAAATCAATCAAAGTTATTAAAATTTTGGTTTAGTCTACTAAATTATTTATAATTTCAAAAATTTAAGTAATCTTAAATAGATTTTTCATTCCTTATTTTATGTTAATATTTTTTTTAAAGAAAATATTAGCACTTAAGGACAAATAAAATTTAAATTTGCTTGTATTTTTCCTTCCCCCAAACTTAAGTTTTTATATAGTATGAAAAATTTTAAAGTATGAGAGAAAGAAAGGCATAATTTTAAAAAGGAATCTTTATAAGTATGTAAAAACAGTCTACAAAGAAAAATTGACTTCTACACATGCTTTTTATGAATATTACTGAAATAATGAAGCAGATATAAAAGTAAGCAGGCTCAATTTTTATATCATTAGCTAAATTAAACGACTATACTAATCATTATAACAGAAACAAAAATCATCACTAACTATTCAAGAATACTAAACAGTAGACTGAAATAGAAGTAAACATTTATCATAAAAAATGAAAAAAAAATTCATCCATATTTCAGTCTTAAACACATATCACACTAGATACTCTAAAAATAGTCTCAACATCAAAAAAAAAATCTACACAAAGTTTCTTAAACAAATCGACACTAACTAACAACAAACTAATCAGTACTAATAAACAAGAAAAAAACTAAAAACAAAATCAACTCATCTCAAGAGGTAAATCAAGCTACTAATCACTATCGGTAGCCTCGTCATCTTCATCACCAAAAGAAAATTCTACATCTTTTGGATCAACATACGGTGAAAATCTAGGACAGGTAGGGAACTAAACATCATGCTCACCCTTCAAGAATCTAACTAAAGACTCTGAATACTCAGCATCATAATCACTCTTCCTTTGGGTATATTCATATAGATGATCAATCATCTTGTCTATAGTATCTACTATGCAGGGATTTAGAAATAACTCAATCTGCTGCTCCAGAAATTGATCATGCATGGATTCCCAGAAATTAGATGGTGGCTCAGCAGTAGAAGTAGAAGGTCTAATAGTAGAAGCTCTACCTGGAGTAGGTACAGAAGTAGAAAGAGCAGTAGATCTCTTCCCACGAAGACAATCATAAATACTAACACTCTCCTACAAGAAGGCTCCGGTTATCTACCAAGTCCTATGATGTCTAGGTTGAAGTCCCAGTCGACTACCAAATCCTATGATGTCTATGCTAGAATATTGGTTGTCTACCGAGTCCTATGACGTCTAGATTCCTGGTTCAGTTAAGGATGATTTTCTTCATCAAAGAACAATGAAGTCTCACTGTTCTTTTAAAACATCCCACCAAGTTAGGAAAGTGCTCGAAACTTAATTCTGAACATCTTCCTAAACATTTTAGGGATTATTTTGAGTTCAGTTAGTTTCATTGTGGTGGTGAATCAATCACCCAGGTTACTTAGAGTTCTTGTTTTGTTTGACTCTTGCTCAGTGAATTTGGATGTTTGATTATCATATGAGTAAGGTGACATTTCATTTGATGCTTTATTTAAGAGTTATAATAATGAAAAGCCTTTAGGGGCAAACTGGTTCATTAAAGAATTTAACCATTTTTAACTTAAAGTTTGAGTTAATGGTTTAAAGTGACTTATTTTAATTATAAAGCTTTGGTTGAACTCTATTTAGATGTTTTAAGTTATTTTAAATTGGAAAAGTATTCAAGTTGTTTAATTCAATTAAGTTTTAATGGTCTTAACATTTTAGATTAATTTTAATATGATTTAACTTAATTATAATATTTTAATTATGAGTTATTCCAAATTAACCTTAATGTTTTAAAAATTTGTTTTAATTTAAGTTTTAAATGATTTCAGATTAATTTTGATATCTTAAGTTTGTTTTAATTTAATTTTCTTACTTAAAATTGGTTTTAATATTTTAAATTTTAGTTTGATTATAAATATTCAAGATTATCTCCCTTTTTCTTTATAAGTTTCACTTATCATATTTTCAGCTTAATTAATGAGAACTTGATGACATTTGATCAAATCATTGATTAGGGATTCAATTCAAAGAATTAGAATATGCTTATATCACATTCCCTAATCTTAATAATTCATGCCTTAATTAATCTTCCAAAGTTTAGGTGATTTAATTAATTAAATTTTCTTCTTTAATGTTTAAGGTGATTAATGAGTTTCTACCCCTTAACCTCCTATGTTTCAATCATCTAAGAGGAAAATTAAGATCAAAGGTTTACCCTTCCCTTTGGTTTTAGCCTAAATATTAATTAAGGTTAAAGTTCCTTAATTACTTTTATGCCCTCTTAAACTTATTCATCTCATAATTTATTAAATTATGCTCAAATGAATTTGAAATTTTCATGTCACCTCACTCACATGTCAATTAAGAAATTAGAGGAGAAAATGTGATTTTTCCATTTTTAATTTAATTTATATAATTATTTTAGTGGAAAATAAGGATTTTCATTGAAAATTCCACAACATGACCAAGAAGAAGTTTCTGTCCTTAGAAAAATTATAGAAAGTTCCCACCGACTAGAGGACCATTTGGACCAATTTTGATGATTTTTTGAATTTTATTTTATTTATTATAATTATTTTGAGTTTTGGAGTATTAATTAATTATAAAATAAATTGTGGTGTAAAATTAAGTTTTATATTTTTCTTAAATCACTCTGATCCCAAGGAACTCAAAGAAGTAAATTTTATATTTTTCTAATTTTTCTATGAATTTTTAGAATTATTTTAGTGAAAGGGTTGGAAAATACATTTTTTAATATTAAAAATTGTCTTAAGCCTTCAAAATTTAATATCTTTACTTAGACACTTAGGAAAAATATTTGGTTGGTTCCTAAGTGATTAGGAGACCAAATATGACATTTTGGTGAATTTTAATATTTTTATGATTTTTATAATTTTTTAATTATTAAAATATTCAATAATAGGTGAAAAATGAAATTTTTAGGAAATTCCAATTTTAATTTTCTTAGACTTCTCTAGCATCAGAGAGCCCTTAAAACTAATTTGGTAAAATTTTGAATTATATTTTGGATTTTATGAATTTTTGAATTTAAAAAATGGCTATGTTATTTAGAAAATTCATTTAATGGGTTAAACAATTTCCAATTAACTTCAAAATTTTTATGGGGGTTCTTATAACCCTATAGAACAGTGGAGGATTGATTTTGAGTTATTTCCATTTTTAATATGTTCTAATTAATTAAAAATGAGTTTAAGGTCATGTGAGCAATTAGAGTTATTTTTAATGTTTTAGCTCATGCAATAATTATCCTAAGTTCCTCTGGTCATAGGGAACCTACCCTAATTTTCCTAGAATTTTCCAAATAATGTACTAATTATTGAAATTAAAATACCAAAGCAGACATAAAAACTTGAAAAATAGATAACTTGCTACAGGGACCTTCTCTAACTTTAAAAAAATCAGGGAATGTTCCTAATGATAGAAGGAACAAATGCCCCATAGTACCAAGTCATGGTGAATTGTGTGTGTGAGTGGAGAATTGATTTAAGGTTTACTGTATTTAATTAATTTAAAAATAAATACTAAGAAAATAATTTTGATTTTTCTTCCACATCTTCTCCACTGTTCACTGAGCAAGAGGATAGTTTTAAATTATTTTTTTGATTTTTTATGCAAATTTATAAATTTTTAAAGTTTCTGGTATTTAAATAATTCAGAAAATCCGGATTTTCCTACTTAACCACGTCGGCACCACCTCAACCTACGGCGGGTCGAAAGCACACGCGGCTTCTTCTGGTTGGGCACCGCCTTCTGAGTCTGTACCACGCGTCTCCGCGGTTCTGTCTCATCTCTTCATCCGGTGTGATCCTGGCCGTCCATCCGTTACACGCGCGATCCAACGGCTGCTGGTCATCGTCTCCGTCTGGTTCAACCCGAGAGCCGTACACATAATAACCCTAAGATCTCACTCATCTCTCAACCAAATCACACTAGGTTTGATCCTATGTGTTCTTCTAGACAAGGGCTACAAATCCATATGGCTAACATGCATCAAAACTAAGCTAAATAAAATGGAGAATCGCTGAAAGATCGGGAGCAAGAGAAGTTCAATACCTTGGCTCTGAGAAGTGAGGCTTCGATCAGAGATGCTCCACACCTTCGTGGTGGTCCAAGGAGGCTAGGGATGAAGCCTCGAGCGATGGTGAATTGTCTGGATATGAAAGTGACCAGACCCGATTTGGTGTTCTTGCTGATAGAGCAAATGGGTGGCTTGGTGAGGGGGCTTTCACTAGGGAACTTCTTCTCTACCTCTGGGGAAGGTGTGGGAAGAGTTAATTTGGTTTTGTTATAGTTTCAGTGGGTGTCCTGTTTTCTGGCCTAAAATTGAGCTATGAAATTGAGCTCAATCAATGGGATTAGGGCAGAAATGCAGTGGGGCTGAGCTTCTCTGTGTTGTGGGAAGGCTTGGGAGCAATTTGGAGGAGTTTCTTTAAGAAAATTTTCAGCACCTGGTTTTGGCCGAAAGGGGGTGCTTATATGGTCAAGGCCATTGGGCTGAGCTGGGGGCCAATTGGTGGGTGGATTCAGCTGCTTAAGTGGAGGACAGAAGGGCTCCAGTGACAATTTTGGCTGAGGTGACCAATTTGTGGAGTTTGGGTGAGTTTAGCTTGGAGGTGTCTCTCAGTTTTGGTTTCCTTCGGTGACTAGGCCGGCCGGCAAGGACAAGAGAGCTGACCCTCAGGTCAAGTGAGCCAGAGGGGGGGTTTTAATGGTGATTATTCAGTTGTGGGGAGGTTTTGAGGTAAGGCAAAAGGAGATTTAGCCACTTAAGGGAAGAAATCCCTTAAAATGGGAGACCCTTGGTCCATGGCTCACCTAGCTTGGGTTAGGTGGATCTAGGGTGGTTCCTAGGGTTTACTTGTTGGTTGTGGAAAGGTTGGTATAGTCACATTTGGTTTAATTTGGTTAGGTTTGGTCATAGGTTCAATTTGGTTCATTTGGGTTAAGGTTCGGCTAACTTGCGTTTGAGCTTGATTTGGGTCCAAATGTCTTGAGCAACATTGTGTACATCATTACAATGAAGAATTTTCATGAAGACATGGAATTGTTTTAAGTTCAATTGAAGGGTCAATTTGGTGGATTTTGAGGTTTTGGTCAATTTGGGTAAGTTGGGTCAACTTGGGTCTAAGTTGTGCTAAGGTAGGGTTTAGACCCAATTGAATGTTTCAAATGGTTTAGGGGAATGTGGTAAAGATTTCTTAACATCAATTGGGAGGAAATTTTAGGGTTAGGCCAATCAATTTGGGAGATTTTGGGCATGTGTTCAATTTGGGTTAAAATGGGTATTTTTGGATTTCAAGTGGATTTGAACTAAGCATGGGCTCAAATTGGGACAATTAAATGTTGTATGGGTTTCATAGGAGTGTTATGGAGGGTTTAGGATTGAAATTTGGGGAAATTGGTTAACATTAGGTCAATTTGGGGTTTTTGGATCATTTAAGCAAAATTGGGGATTTTGGATTTCAAATGGAATTAAAATCAAATGTGAATCAGTTTGGGCCTGGATTTGGTTTAGATTGGTATTGTGGATGTTGAATTGAAGTTTAGAATTGAATTTGATCAGCATTGGGGTCAATTGGGTTGATTTGGCTTGACATTGGGTTCATTTGGGCTAAAATGAGCCAACTTAGGATTTTGGGTTGAAAGTGGGTTAATTTGGCAAAATTGGGTTATGGTGTAGTTGGACAAAAATGAAATTGGGAGTATTTAGGATTTTCTGGATTTTTTTGGGAATTTTGGAATTTTGGGCCAAAAGGGGTATTTAGGGTATTCAGAGGTTATTTGGAGTGTATTGGGTTATTTTGGTGGATTTAAAAAATGGGAATTGTTTTGAAATGATTTTTAGGAATTTTGGGAAATTTGGGTAATTTTTGGGAAATTTTGGAGAGTTTTGGTGGATTGTAGGGGCAATTTAGGTAATTTTGGGTAGGTTTAAGGACCCAGTATCAAAACCAGAAATTTTGAGAAAATGAAATTTGGTTATGGTTGGTTGGAGTGAAACAGTTTAGGTTGAGCCATGGACCAAGAATGGTGCTCATTTTGAACATCTAATATGTATTGTTCCTAAGCCTCTTAGCCAAGGGGCTAGGGGTTTGGATCCATCCATATGAGTGCTCTAATGAACCAGGAGTCAAGATTGGGTAATGATGGTTCAGGGTTTAGGATGGGTGTAGGAGTGTAGTGTGTGCAAGTTAGACCTCACCAAGACTAGGCCATCCAGGGCTGTCCTAAGGCTTGATCATCATGTAGAAACTCATCCTTGTCTTCCTGCACATTGGTCCTAACCTTCCAAGTGGTTTGGATGTTGATGACCATCCATGTATGATTCTAAGAAGAATTAAGATTTGGTTTGAATTTCTAAATGGTGGGTTACATCTCTAGTTTTATAGGATACTCAAGGAGAAGTCTTATGGCTATATCTTAAGCACTAAGAGGAAAGAACAAACCTCACAAAAAAATGAGATCAACAAATGGACCCCCAATAGGTGTGGTGTGCTAACCAAGCACACCGCGATATTGGCGTTGACCGAGGAGATCAACAAAACCATCACAGACGTCTAAGTGACACACTTAGAACAAAGCGTAGAAAAATTCCACTATGGAGTATCAGGTAAATCTTCAAGACTAAATATTCCAGAACTCTCACTGGGGAAAAAGAAGATGAATTTCGAATCGCAACATTTCCAAGGGATTAGATTTTGGAATGAGAATTGGAACCTAGGGGTTTCTCAGTTTCTGACACTTTGTCCATTAGTGCGAAGAGAGTGACATCAGCGAAATTGATTTCTGTGTTGTTAAATCCTTGTCCAAAACGGATGATCCCCTTGTCAGGCAGCTCATCCTTGTAAACGGTGAAGTCCATTCCATTGGTGAAGGAGAAAATTAACTTTGGGGCAGACATTTTCTGCAAGGTAGATTTCGAACGTCAGTCCCGAATTATGCTTCCTCTTGTCACAAAACTTAGAACGAAAAAGAAAGAGTCCAACACATTCTCGTTTATCTTAATGTATTTATGATTTAAAAGAGTTTGTTTATTAAAAGGGTCGTTTATTAGAAGATTTGTTTGTTAGGAACGAAATGTTTAAAGGTATAGAAAAGGTAAAAAGCCCGATTCAGAATTGGAAAGGAAAAGAAAGTCTCGTAAGACTTCTCGACCTGAAGGACCGCTCCTAAGCTAACACCTATTGGGGGTCCACCCCACCTCAGAAAAGAGGTAAAAGAATTTCAGAACCTCTCTGTTTAGGGGTGTCTAAGGAGTGGCTCCTAAATCCGAGAGAAGTTGGCTATACCCGTTTAAGATAGAAATGAACGAGGTATCCCAATGGAAAGAATGGTAGTTTGCTCCACTAGGGACATTGATACACTACCGATTTATGAAAGCAAAACCATCTGATCAAAATGGAGAGAGGAACTAGTCCTCAGCGGAGTCGCCAGAAATTTTGATGCTTATTTTTTTAGGTTATGTGTTTTGAAAAGGGGTCGCCTACGAAATTGTCGTCGAATTTTAGTTTTTAAATTTAATTTATATATATATATATATATATATATATATAATTTGAAAGTAGCATTTAATTTTGAAAATAATTTTAAGTTTGAAAATTTTAAGATATGAAATTAAACTCGATCTCACATCTAAAATAATTTATATAAACGAGCACCACTCCACAAACCGCGTATCTATCTCGAAGAATAGACACACTGCTTGATGATGGGGCTCGATTAAATAAACTAAAAGATTTGTGACATCCGTTTGGTCTGTGAACCAATTTTATAAGCCGACAAGTTCCCCTGCTTAATATAAGGGAATTAAGCAGGGTTTATATTACCTGGGTTCTTAGAGTTCCATATAAGGGTAAGACACTATAGTTAATTACATCCTAAGTTACGGGAATCACTTAAGAAAACTCTCGATAATGATTAGTATTTTTGCTCTCAAGAATTTCAAAGTTTAAGGTTTTCAAAGGATTGGATTTTGAGATTTCAATAGGGAATGGATCAAATTTGGAACAGTTATTTTCAGGAGTCCGAAGGAAGAGAAGTAGGAGAAGTTGAGGATCCAAGAAGAATTTTGGCAACTTCCCAAACTATCCTATTGTTTGGCTTCAATTTAGAAAAATTATTTAATGTTTTAATCCTACCAATTTTAGTTAATTAAGACTTATATTTGTATGACATAATCATACAAATAGCCTCGAAGAGGTGAGGGCTTATGTCGTACCAAACGACTACCTCGGAATCCTAAGATCGGTTAGGGCTTAATTTGCATAACAAGATTATACAAATGCCTAACGAAAAGGTTGAGGATTTATGTTGCACTAGGCAAACTACCTCAAAATCCTATGGTTTGGTTGTTTAATTCTAAGAATGGTTTTGCTGATGTCGATCTAAGTTTTGCTGACGACGATGGCCGTGCTGCCCACCATGCCCCAAGCTCCTTGTTGTTGCAGAAGGTTTAGTTTTAGAAGGTGAAAATCAGGAGATGAGAGAAGTGTTTTCGTTTAGAAGTCTTAAAGTCCAGGTGTTTTTAATATTTTTGTTAGGGGAATATTAAAGTTGATTATAACAACACCGGTTAAGATCCCACGGTTCCATCAGTCCATCACCATTATTTTTATTGGATTCACTTAGTTCAGATGAATTTGCTAAATTCAACTGAATGAGTTCCACACTTTCATTTAGACCGTGGGAAATCCCGTTAGCAACACGTAGGTTACATCATCCGAGGTATTCCCGATCATCCAACGAGATTTTTTAATTTAATTGTAATTGTAGTTTTGTTGTTATGTTTGTGACTAAATTTTGAGTTGTTTTATATTTGAAATGTTGTGGCGGTGAATTTTATCTTGTTGTGACTTTTAATTTAGTTTTGGGTTTCAGTTTTGTGTCTATCCTAAAGGTTTTAGTTTTCATGCAACAATCTTGTTTAACATGCAAGAAGAGTAAAGTGTAGCTTATATAAATAAATTGCAATAAAGTAAATTGCAATAAAATAAAAGCGTACTCGGAGGGTCTTCTCGTCATTCCAAGCTCGCATTTAAAACACATGTTAAGGCATTTAAATATTTATGACAAGTACCTAGGTAAAGCTAAGGGAAAGGTTTTGGTTGTCTACCAAATTCCTAATCCTATTGCTAGTCATCTCCTATGACATCTAGGTTCTTGTATTTTTGTTTAAGGATGATTTTATTCATCAAAGAACAACTAAATTCAATTGTTCTTCTAAAACATCCCATCATATTGAGGAAGTGTTTAGGGCGAGTCCTAAACATCTTTTCAATATTTTTGGAATTACTTTGAGTCCAAATGAGTTTTATTGCATAGGTGAATTAATCATCCCAAAATTTAGTTTAGTTTCTTGCTCAGTGAATTAGGATGTTTGATTATCCTATAAGTAAAGTGACATTTCACTTGATGTTTTACTTAAGAGTTATAATAATGAAAACCTTTAAGGGAAAACTAATTTGTTAAAGGTTTTAATGATTTAAAATTAGAATTAATGTTTTAAGGTGATTTAATTTAGTTATAAAATTTTAATAAATTTAAGTTTGGAATAATGTTCAAGTTGTTTTATTCTTAAGTCTTTTAAACCATTTGAATTAAAAGAGGAATTTAAATTATTTAATTTAGACTTTAATGATTTAATTTTAATTTAATGATTTAAATTTAATTTAATTACAATATTCTGGATTAACTTTTAATTGGTTTAATTATTATTTTTTTAATTAAGAATTTATTTTTATGAAATTAATTTTTAATGTTTCAAATTTGCTTTAAATTTTCTTTCAAGTGATTTTTGAAATTAATAGTTTTTTTGTTTTAAATTTATTTCAATTTAATTATCAAATTATTTAATGTTTTAAGTTTTACTTAGATTAAGGTTCACTTTATTTTTAATTATTTAATTATTAATTTTAATTATCACTTTAAATTTAATTAAAAAGTTAAATATTATTAGAGTGATTCATTTAGGGATTTTAGTTTAAGTTATTATAGTCTCTCTAAATTTTATCGCCATTTTAATAATCTAAATTTTAACTTACTCTTCCAAAATTTAAATTGTTTAATTAATTAAGGTTTATTTTAAATATTTTCAAGATGATTAATGGGTTTCTACCCCTTAGTTTCTTAGGTTTCAATCAGATATTTTACACTCCCTTTGATTAGACCTAAATATTAATTAGGGTTAAAATCCCTTAATTACCTTTATGCCCCTTTAGGCTTATTTATTTCATAACTCACTAAATTGAGCTCAAATGAACTTGAAATTTTTATGTCACTTCACTCATATGTCAACTAAGACATTAGAGGAGAAAATGTGATTTTTCTGAATTTAATTTAATTTATATAATTATTTTTGTGAAAAATAAGGGTTTTCAATGGACATTCAAGAACATGACCAAGGAAGGGTTTCCGTCCTTAAAAAAATTATGGGATGTTCCTAATGACTAGAGGACCACTTGGACCAATTTTGGTGATTTTTTAAATTATATTTTATTTATTATAATTATTTTGAGTTTTAGAGTGTTAATTAATTATAAAATAAAATAAAGGTTAAAAATTAAGTTTTATATTTTTCTTAAATCTCTCTAACCTCAAGGAGTTCAGAGAAATAAATTTTATAATTTTATAATTTTTTCTTTGATTTATTAGAATTAATTTAGTGAAAAGGTTGGAAAATTCATTTTTTAATTCAAAAATTGTTTTAAGGATTTAAAATTCAATATCTTTACTTTGAGACTTGGGAAAAATATTTGGTTTGTTCCTAAGTGATTAGGAGTCAAAATATGACATTTTTATGATTTTTAATATTTTTGTGATTTTTATTATTTTTTAATTATTTAAAATATTAAAATATGGTGGAAAATGAAGATTTTTAGAAAATTTTAATTTTAATTTTCTAAGACTCCCCTAACATTAGAGAAGCCCCAAAACCAATTAGGTGAATTTTTAAAGTGTATTTTTGGAGTTATGAATTTTTTATATTTAATTTTGGTTATGTGACTTAATTAATCCATTTAGTGGGGTTAAACATTTTCAATTGATTCCAAATTTTTATGTGAGGTCCCTCTAATCCTGAGGATCAGTGGAGAATTATTTTCAAGTTCTTTTGATGAGTGGTTAACCCTAATTAATTAAAGTTCAGTTTTGAGTAATTAGGGCAATTAGGGTTATTCTTAATGAATTAACTCAAAATATAATTATCCTAGGGTTCTCTGGTCCTAAGAAACTTCTCCAAATTTTCCTAGAATTTTCTTAATAGTATGCTAATTAATGGAATTAAAATTCCAAAAACAGTGACATAAACTTGAAAAATACATAACTTACCATAGAGATGGCCTCTAACCTTGAAAAATTCAGGGAAGGTTCCCAAGATGAGAGGCTTCAAAAGGCCTATGGTCTCATGCCATGGTGAATTGTCTATGCAAATGGAGAATCAAAATACTGAAATGAGTAAATAATTAATTAAAAACAAAATACTCATTAAATTAACCTAATTCTTTTTCCACATTATTCTCCTCTATTCACTGAGCAAGAGGGTATTTTTAGTTTATTTTTGTGATTTTTCTACACAAAGATATGGATTTTCTAAGTTCTGGTTATTTAAATAAATAAAAAAATCCATATTTTCCTACTTATCCACGCGGCGTCGACTCATCCTCGGCAGCTCCGAAAGTCCACGCGGCACGCTCCCATTCGACGCCGCCATCCGACTCGGCGCTCCGGGGGCTCGCGGTTCATGTAACGTTCTCGCAGTCCGGCGCGATACTGGACCGTTCACTCGATACACACTCGATCGGACGGCGCCTGGTCATCGTCTACGACTGGTGTGCACCCGCGAACATCCACACTAAAACCCTAAGAACTCTCTTATTTCTCAACTGATTTTCGTTTTCTTATGCTCTATGGATTCATATTGAGGAGACAAACACATCCATACAGTTTACATGCTATGAAATTAAGCCAATCAAAATGGAGAATCACTGGAAGCTCAGAAGAAAGGAGAGGTCTATACCTTGGCTCTGAGAAGTGAAGCTTCAATCAGAGAGTTGTAGCACCTTCGATTGCACCCAAGGAGGCTCCAGATGAAGTCTTTGGCTCTGGAGAATTGACTAGGTACAACTTCCACCAAGCTCGATTTTAAAGCCTGGTCGATAGAGAGAATGGCTGGCCTGGTGAGGGGGCTTCCACTGGGGAACTTAATCTCTTGGTCCTGTGCAGGTGTGGGTGAGTTTAATTTGATTTTGGTGGAGGTTTCAGAGATGTCCTGGTTCTGGGCTGAGAATTGAGCTCCAAAATTGAGCTCAATCAATGGGGTTTAGGGCAGGAGAACAGTGGGGATCAATTGCTCTAGGCTAGGAGAAGGTCCTGGAGCAATTTTGGCAGAGTTTTGTTAAGCTCTGGTTCATCACCTTGTTTGGTCGAGAAGGTGGTGGGTTTAAATAGACATGGCTGGAGGGCCTCCCAGGGGGAGTTAGGGCATGGGATCAGCTGCCTTGGTCAAGGGAAGAACAGTCATGGAGTCCAATTGAGTTGGGATAGCTCAGCTAGTGAGTTTGAATTTTTTGAATCAAATGGGTGTTCTCAGCTATGGTGTTTTCCGGCGACTGTGGTGGCTGGCCGGCCATGCATGGGTCACCTTCAGGGTCAGGGAGGTCAGGGCTTGAATTTGGTGCAAGCAATGGAGGTTGGCCAAGTGTAAAGAGCTTGGCTTTAAGTGGTATGGTGAGGGGGTCATTTTAGGTTAAATTGGATCAAGTCATGGGTTTGGGTTGAGTGCAGCACCCAAGGCTGGTTTGGGCTGAAGAGAAAGTCACTTGGGTCAGCTTGATTAGTGGGGTCAAGTCACAATCCAAGTACAATTAAGTTTAAGCATAGGTTAAGGGAAGCATGGGAATGTTTAATCAACTTTAAAGGAATCATTAAAGAGCTCCCCCTCTCATGCCATAAATGGATTGATGACAAGGCCAAGCTATCATGGCTTCATATGGCTTGTGAATGACTCCGTTGTGGCTTCATTTGGCTTTGGAAAAGTCAAGTCATTTGCATGAAGAAGGATATTGGCATTTTTGATGATTTTAAGGGGGATTTTCATGAGGCTTAATTTAGAAAAATTGATGATTAATTTGGAACTTTATGGATGATATAAATCAAAGGGGTGATGAGTGGAAATTTCATGTGGGCTTTGGATGAATTGTTGGGCTTTTGGATTTGGTGGAAGTGGGCTTTTAGAATGGTTTAAGAAAGTGGACCTTTAGGTTTGAAAACAAATTGGTGGATGGAAATTTTTTGAAGGATTGGGCCAAAAAAATGTTGGGTTTAGTTTAGGGATGTTTCATGAACATTTTAGAAAAGATTTGGTATCATTTAGAGTGAAATTGGATTTAATTTGGGCTTTTTTGGTAAAGGGGTAAAAGTGGGTCAAATTGGGCTAACTTGGGCTAAGGTTGGGCTAAGGTTAGATTTGATGTAAAATTAATGTTGAGAAATGTTTATGGAAGTGTCACAAAGAGTTTTCAATTTTGGTTGGGCTTTGATTTTGGGATTTGGGCCCATTTGGGTTAGGTTTGGGTTTAGGCCAAAAATGTGGATTTTGGTTTTGGGTTAGGTTTGGGTGGATTTTAGGTTCAAATTTGGGGAAAATCTAGTTAGTGTTTTGTTTGTGGGGATATTGGGAAGGTTTTAGAAAAGATTTTGGGGCCAATTGGAGTTGAATTGGGTTGGTTTGGTGGGACATTGGGTCCACTTAGGTTAAAAATAAGTCAAATTGGGGGTTTTAGTAAAAGTAGGCTAAATTAACAAAATTGGCTTATGGTGCAGTTGAAAAAAATGAAATTTAGAATATTTGTAATTTTCTGGAATTTTTTGGGAATTTTCTGAATTTTTGGAATTTTTGGGTTGAAAGGGTATTTTGGGTATTTGGAAGGTATTGGGGGGTATTTTTGGAAATTTTGGTATAGTTGGCTAAGGATGATCAATTTGAATGGTGGGAAATGTTTAGGATTGTTTTTGAGGAATTTTGGGTAATTTAGCTAATTTTTGCAAATTTTGGGTAGCTTCAAGGACATTTGGTAGGTTTGGTGGGTGTAGGGCCCGGTGGTCAAAAATTGAAATTTTGGAAAAATAAAGATTGATTAAGTTTGAGTAGAATGGAATCACTTTGGTTGAGCCATGAAGCCATATCAAGCCCATAAGAGCCATGAGAGGACTCATTTGAGGCATTCACTATGTTGTTCCTAACCATCTTAGCCAAAGGCCTAGGGGTTAAGGTCCATCCATATGAATTACCTACATGAGTCAGGCAGTCAAACTAGGTATGAATGGTTTTAGGATTTGGAATGTCTGTGAAAATTTAGTGTGTGCAGGTCAACCCTCACCAGACCAGGCCACCCAGGGTAATCCTAAGGCCAAAGAGTCCTATAGGGAACTCATCCTTTAAACCTCCACATTTAATCTTAACCCTCCAAGTGACTTGGGGGTTTACAATCAAACTTATGGGGTTTACAGGGAATTAAGAGGTGTTTAAATTTCTAAGTGGTGGGTTCCATTTCTAGTCTTCTAAGATAGTCAAAGGAAAAGCCTAAGGCTAGATCTTAAGTACTAAGGAGAGAGAAGAGAAAAGACCTCATCAAAAATGAGGTCAACAGATGTAATTAACTATAGGGGCTTGCCCTTATAGGGAACTTTAAGAAACCAGGTAATATAAACCCTGCTTAATTCCTTCGTATTAAGTAGGGGAAATTTGTCGGCTTATAAACTTGGTTCGCAGACCAAACGGATGTCACAAATCTATTAGTTTATTTAATTGAGCCCCCATTATCAAATAGTGTGTCTATTCCTCAAGATAGATACACAGTTTGTGATGTGGTGCTCGTTTATATAAACTTTTGAGGTGTGAGATCGGTTCAACTTCATACTTTAAAATTTTTAAACTTAAACCCGCTTTTCAAAAATTAATATGCTACTCTCCAAATTATATATATATATATATATATATATATATATATATATATATATATATATATATATATATATATATATATAAACCTAAAACTTCGCCGATAACTTCTGTAGGTGACCCCTTTCTAAAATAAAACACTTAACCTAAAATATGCCGACAACTTTTCTGAAGACTCCACTGGGGATTAGTTCCTCTCTTCATTTTGATCAGATGGTTTTGCTTTCAATAAATCGGTAGTGAGTCCATATCCCTAGTGGATCAAAACTACCATTCTTTCTGTTGAAATACCTCGCTCATTTCTGTCATGAGCAAGTATAGTCAACTCTTCTTGGATTTTGGCGCCACTTTTAGACATCCCTAAACAAAGAGGTTCCAGAATAGTTCTACCTCTCCGAGGTGGGGTGAACCCCCAATAGGTGTTAGCTTAGGAGCAGTCCATCGAGGTGAGAGTCTTGTGAGGTTTTCTCCCCCTTTCCGATTCTGGATTGGGTCCTTTACCTTTCTTTACCATTCCTCCTTTAATTATTTTGCTCCTAACAAGCCTTTTAAATCACAAACAAACGAACTTTTTAAACTATAGAAAACAAACAAAAAGAAGTTTGAAACAATTTATAAACAAAACTAAGAGAATGGATAAGAATGTGTTCGGACTCTGTTTTTCTTTTCGTCCTAAGAGTTTTATGACGGAAGAAAGCATAGTATGGAAATGACGTTCAGAATATACCATGCAGAAGATGTCTGCGCTGAATCTGATTTTCTCCTTCACCAACGGATTGGACTTGGCAGTCAGCAAGGATGAATTGCCCGACGATGCGATCATTCGCTTCAGATAAGGATTCAATAATACGGACAATAAGTTAGCGGACGTTACCCTCTTTGCACTAATGGCTAACGTACCAAAAACTGTGGAACCTGTGATTGAAATCAACCTGAAGTCAACAGAAGAGTTTCCTCCCCTACAGATGGTTCCAACTGAGGAATACACCGTTGTTCGTGGAAGACTAGCTGCTACTCCCAAGACTGTTGTTGATACACCTAAAATATATAGTATTTTTATGCACATTTTTATACCTATTTTTAATGATATTGCACTTTAATGGAAGGTATTTTGAGTTTTTCTTGTAGGTATGATGAAAATGTATGGTCATGATGAAAGGAGCAAATTTGGATCAAATTTGGAGCAAAAAAATGAAAAATCAAAATTTTGGCATTGGCAGCTAAGCGCTGCTGGGCCGGCGCTTAGCTGCCACAGTTAAAAATCGAAATTCATATGAATTTGGAGAAAATTTCAAAGGGGATGGGATGCAACTCTTGGTGGTAACTACCATAACTTCCTTTGGGCGGCAAGTTTGAATGAAGGGGTGCGTTCCTTAGTAGATATATTGAATCTGGACACATTTTGAAGAGACACCAAGACACCTTTTGGTTTACTATTTAAAGAGAATCTTAGGAAAGATTAGGAGACTCTTCCTTTTGCATTTTGAAGGGTTCTTTCTTTCTTTCTTTTGTTCTTCCACTGCATTTTAAGAGTTCTTATTTTAGAGTAGGAGTAGAGAGTAGAAAGGAGAAAGGGGTCGGAGTGAAGTCTACTTCTTCCCACTTCTTTTCTTTCTTTTAGTTTAGTTTTTATTGAAGTCTAAAGTCTGTATTCCGAGTCATCAGAGTTGGGAGACTTGCTCTGAGGAGTAGTTTAGCAAAGAGTCAAAGTTTTAGAGGAACTTCCTTAGTCTTGTGGAGAGGATTTTCAGATAAGTGTTTACTTTTAATCTTTATATTGATACTTACTTTAGTTTATTATTTTCTTATTGTTTTTAATTCCATCAATGTGTTTTTTTATTTTCTCATTGCATTCTGAGTAGTTTACTCTATCTTTCTCTTTCTTAAATGGAGAAGTAATTAATTTACAAAGAATTATTGTGGAAAGTATAAGTGTTTAAAGGTTGGAAGAAAAGTTGTGAAGTTTGATTCTAAAAACTTTGTTTACTTCTTAATTTGGCATGTTAAGTTGTGGAATTTCTTGAGATTATGAAAGATCCAATGTGGTATTGTCTCATAAAAGTTAGTAAGAATCACATGCAATTATATGGGCAAGAATTGTAGTCCATATAATTGAATGTAATATTAGAAGATATTTTTATAAAAGGGAGTAAAGTTAGAGAATTTTAAAGTGACAGGCTAAAATCCCCTAATTTGGTTTGAAGTTTTGAGTTTTGTTATGAGAAGTTAGCCCCCAGATGGTGGGAATCGAGGGAACTCTAGAGTGAGAGACTGGTATATTCCCTGCCTAACCATGTTCAAAATAATAAAAATTTCAAATTAACATATGTTCTTTATAGAACCAAGTAAGGGTAAAGAACATATTTGCTTCTATCTGTCACAACAAATTTGAATACTTCCACAATAACACTATAAGAATTATTACTACTTCATAAAAGGAAAGAAATAGATATTCTAGTTAATAGTATTTTACATCTAGTGTTATTAGTTATTATAATTTTAATTTCTTGCTTAACCTTTTAAGGAAATTTCAAAAGACAAATCAACTTTCAAAACTTTTCAAAATCAAGACAAACTTTTTCAAAAACATTTAAAGAAAGTAAAAAAGATAATTTTCTGATTCCTTTAAAGATTTTTACATTTTCCCTGTGAGTTTGATATCTCGGGGCTTAATAAAAAAGTCTTATATTACTTGATAAACGATATGTATATTTGCGTAGTATCCCATATTATAAAACCATAATTTTCATATCTAAATCATCAGCGCATATATTCCTAGCGGCCCAATTTTTTGGCGCTGTTTGCCGGGAATCAAGTTTTTAGCGTCATTACATTTACAGGACAGTATCAAGTTTTTGGCGCGGTTACATTTATCGGGGATCATGTTTTTGGCGGCCGTTGCCGGGGAAAATTAATTAAATTGCATTTTAAATAGAATTAAGAAATTTTAAATTTTTACTTTTCTTTATTTTTGTTAGTGTGTTGTGTTTTGTTTTGTTTTATTGTTGTATGCATAATTCAGGTTCTGAAGGACTTGTGCTTTACGATTCTGAATTAGAAAGAACTATATAAAAAAATCAAAAAAATTAAAATACAGAAAAAGATAAAAATATTCAAGAAATGGCAAATCATCAAAATCAAAATATTGGCATCCATCAAGAATTAAGACCTTTAAGAGATTATGTTAACCCTACAGTAGATGAACTTCGTGGTAGTATTCAAAATCCTGCTGTAGCTGCTAATTCTTTTGAGCTTAAAACTGCTATTATCTAAATGGTGTCTAATAATTAGTTTGGGGGAGCAACAACTGAAGATCCTAATTTGCATCTTGCTAATTTTCTGGAGTTGTGTGCTACTTTTAAATATGATGGTGTTTCGGATGATGCTATTAGACTCAGACTTTTTCTTTTCTCACATAAGGATAAAGCTAAAATGTGGTTACATTCGTTAACACCCGTATTAATAAGAACTTGGGGTGAACTGTCACAAAAATTCCTTACTAAATATTTTCCACCATCTAAGACTACTAAGTTAAGAGATGATATAACATATTTTTGACAGTTTGAAGGGGATTCAAAATATGAAGCATGGGAAAGATTTAAAGATCTCCTCAGGAAATATCCACATCATGCGATACCAGATTGGTTTATAATTCAAACTTTTTATAATGGATTAGTTGGATCTCTTAGATCAATCATCGATGTTGCTTACTGGTGGATCATTAATGTCTAAACCATTTTCCGATGCTTATGCTTTAATTGAAGAAATGGCTACTAATAATTTTCAATGGCCTTCCGAAAGCTTAAATCCTAAAAAGGTAGTCAGTGTTTATGAAAATGATGCTTTTACAATATTAGCAAATCAAGTTGCTGCTGTATCAAGGAAGGTAGACCAATTTGGGTTGAATTTTTCTCAGTCAAATCTCATGATTGAAGAAAATTAATTAGGCCAAATGGTTGATTCTTAGTCTTCACCAAAAACTGTGAATGCTATAATCAAACCTAATAACCCATATTCCAATTATTATAACTCAGGTTGGAAGAATCATCCAAATTTTAACTGGAATAACAATAATCAGGGTGGTGTTAATCAACAATGGGGGAACCACCAAGTAAACCCATTGGGGAATTGGAACAACCAAGGTAATAATAATAATAGATTAACTTATCCTTAGGTTATAAAAATGATTTACAAAATAAGGAGAAGTTTTCTATGGAAGAAGTAGTATCGCATATGGGAAATCAATTACAAATTCAAGGAGCAACCATCAGAAATATTGAAAATCAATTGGGACAAATTGCAAATGCCTTAAGTAAAAGATCCCAAGGAATGCTTCTAAGTAATACTGAAGTGAATTCAAGAGAAAAGAATAAAGAATAAGTGAAAGTAATTCATCTGAGAAGTGGAAAAGAATTGGAAGGTAGAGTTTAAAAAGAAACTGAAGTAGAGAAAGAAGAAATTGAAAGACCTAAAGAGGACGCTCCAGAAGGTTTTGAAAGACCTATTTCTCCACCTAAGGTTGATTTAGAAAAACCACCACCTCCATTTCCTCAGAGACTTCGTCAACAAAAGTTGGATAAGTAATTTTCAAAATTCTTGGAGATAATATTCCATTTGCTGAAGCCCTAGAACAAATGCCAAGCTATGCAAAATTTATGAAGGATATTCTTAATAAAAAGAGGAATTTTGAAGAAAATGAGACTCGTTGCACTTAGTGAGGAGTGCAAGTGCGATAATTCGAAAAAGCTTCCGAAAAACTTAAAGATCCTGGTAGTTTCACAATTCCATGTGCAATCGGAGAAAGATTCTGTGGAAAAGCTTTATGTGATTTGGGTGCAAGCATTAACCTTATGCCTCTATCAATATTCAAAAGACTGGGACTAGGAGAAATAACCCCAACTATTGTAACTCTGTAATTAGCAGATCGTTTGATCACATATCATAAAGGAGTTATAGAAGATGTTTTGGTAAAAGTGGATCAATTTATTTTTCCTGTAGATTTCATTGTGTTAGATATAGAGGAAGATAAAGAGATACCCATAATTTTGGGGAGGCCTTTTCTAGCTACAGGCAGAGCTATGATAGATGTGCAAAAAGGGGAATTAACGATGAGGGTTAATGATCAAACTGTTACATTTTATATTTCAAAATCGATGAAATATCTAGCTAGAGGTAAAGAAGATGAGTGTTATAGGATGGATGTTATTAAATATTTAAGTGAATGTCATTTCAAATCAATTTATGAAGAAAAAGCTAAAAGAAAAGAATTTGAATATAAGCAAGAAGAGGGGTTATTTGATTCTGAAGATTTTCAAGAGGAAGATTTAAAGTTTGTTCGTGAAAGTTTTGAATTGTTGGATATGACTGAGAAAGAAAAATCTTAAGGTCCATCAATTGAAAAACCTCCTGAACTTGAGTTAAAAATGCTTCCTGATCATTTGAATTATGCTTTTCTAGGTGAATCCTAAACCTTGCCTGTTATAATTTCCTCTCAATTAACTGAAAAAGAAGAAGAGAGTTTGCTCGAAATTTTGAAGAATAACAAGAAAGCCTTTGGATGGACAATTGTTGATATTAAAGGAATCAGTCCCTCAATTTGTATGCACAAAATTCTTATGGAAGATAATTACAAACCGCGGGCTGATCCCCAAAAGAGATTAAATCCTATCATGAAAGATGTTGTTAAGAAAGAAATTTTGAAATGGTTGGATGCTGGAATTATCTACCCTATTTCAGATAGTGCATGGGTTAGTCCTATTCACTGTGTTCCTAAGAAAGGAGGAGTAACTGTGATTGTTAATGAAAAGAATGAAATGATACCAACAAGACAAGTTACAGGGTGGCGGATATGCATTGATTATAGAAAGTTAAACCTTGCCGCAAGGAAAGATCATTTTCCACTCCCTTTTCAAGATCAAATGTTGGATAGGGTGGCAGAACATAAATACTTTTGTTTTCTGGATGGATATACTAGTTACTACCAAATTCAAATTGCTCCTGAGGATCAAGAGAAAACTACGTTTACCAATCCTTATGGAACATTTGCTTTTAGAAGAATGCCCTTTGATTTATGTAATGCCCCTGCTACATTTCAGAGATGTATGATGGCTATTTTTTGTAATTTAATTGAAAAAGGGATTGAAGTTTTTATAGATGACTTTTCAGTGTTCGGGATTTCGTTTGAATCATGTTTAGAACATCTATCTAAAGTTCTAAAACACTGTGAAGAAACTAATTTGGTCCTTAATTGGGAAAAATGCCAATTTATGGTAGCAGGAGGAATTGTTTTGGGACATTGAATTTCAGAAAAAGGTTTGGAGGTAGATCCTACAAAAATTCAAGTTATATCTAATTTACCTTGCCCAACCAATGTAAGGGGAATTAGAAGTTTTTTAGGACATGTTTGATTCTACTGGTGTTACATCAAAGACTTTTCAAATATTACAAAACCTTTATGCAGTTTACTGGAAAATGATGCAATTTTTAATTTTGATGATGATTGCCTCAAAGCCTTTGAAACATTAAAAGAAAAATTAATCAATGCACCTGTAATAATTTCACCAAATTGGGAAAAACCTTTTGAATTAATGTGTGATGCTAGTGATTATGCTATTGGTGTTATTTTGGGTCAGAAATATGATAAAATATTTAAAGTAATTTTTTATGTTAGTAAAACTCTTAATGAAGATCAAATTATTTATACCACTACTGAGAAAGAGTTATTAGCCATAGTATTTGCCTTTGATAAATTTTGATCATATTTAATTGAAACTAAATGTGTTGTGCATACTGATCATTCTGTTATTAAATACTTAATGAAGAAAAATGATGCAAAACCAAGACTGATAAGATGGATTCTTGTTTTGCAAGAATTTGATTTTGAGATAGTAGATAGGAAGGGTTCTAATAATCAAATTGCTCGATCATTTGTCTAGAGCTAGAAATTGAAAAATCTCTCTCGTAATATCGAAGAAATTAATGAACATTTTCCCGATGAAAAACTCGTTCACTCGTTAAAGAATGGCATGTTCCGTGGTATGCGTACATAAGTAAACTTTATTGTTAGTAATATTATACCCTATGGTTTGACATATCATGAAAAGAAGAAATTTTTGTCTGATGCTAAGACTTATTTTTGGGATGACCCATTTTTATATAAACAAGGAAAGGATCTTATAATTCGAAGATGTGTACCTTTGGAAGAAATTTATGAAATTATTCAAAAATGTCATGATTCTGATTATGGGGGATATTTTGGAAGTGATAAAACTGCATATAAAATATTACAATCGGGATTTTATCGTCTACAATTTTTAAGGTTGTGAATGTTTATATTAAAAATTGTAATAGATGTCGACGTGTAGGCAATATTTCTAGAAGAAATGAGATGCCCCTCAATTATATGTTGGAAGTCGAAATATTTGTTGTTTGGGGACTAGGTTTTATGGGACCATTTACACCATTTTTCAGAAATGTTTATATTTTGATAAGCAGTAGACTATGTTTCCAAATGGATTGAAGCTATTGCTTTACCTCGATGTGATGCTCAAAGTGTTGCAAAGTTTTTAGAAAAGAATATATTTTGCAGATTTAGAATACCAAGAGTAATCATAACTGATGGGGGAAGTCATTTTAGAGATGCGATTATTGGGAAGTTAGCAAAGAAATATCATATTAATCATCGCATTGCTACTGCTTATCATCCGCAGACAAGTGGTTTGGTTGAATTATCCAATCGTGAAATTAAAAGAATATTGGAAAAAACTGTTAATCCAAATAGAAAGGATTGGTCAATTAAACTGGATTATGCTTTGTGGGCCTATAGATCGCTTACAGAACATCTATAGGAATGTTCCCATATAGCCGATTTTCGAAAAGCTTATCATTTACCTTTTGAACTTGAGCATAAAGCATATTGGGCTATTAAAGAGTTCAACTATAATTTGAAAGATGCTGCTGAAAAGAGGTTATTGCAATTGAATGAGCTTGAAGAAATAAGGAACGAGTCTTATGAAAATGTTAAGATTTATAAGGAAAAAATGAGGTTATGGCTTGATCGGAAGATTCTTACTAAAAATCTTGTACCAGGACAACAAGTTTTGTTGTATAATGCTAGATTGAGAATATTTTCTAGAAAACTTAAGTCCAGGTGGATGGGTCCATTTATTGTGATAAAAGTTTATTCTTATGGAGCTGTAGATATTCAAGATCCTAAGACTAGAAAAATATTTAAAGTTAACGGACAAAGACTTAAACCATATTTTTCACTCAATAAATCTAAATCTGATGAGAATCTGATGTTGGGTCACTCAGAATGAGTTCTGGGTATGTCAGGCTGAAGACGTTAAAACAAGTGCTTTGTGGGAGGCAACCCATATTTATCGGTGTGCTTTGCTTTATGTTTGTTTAGTGTGTTTTATTTGCTTTGTTTGGTTTGTTTTTATGTTTTTAGTGGTAGTAATTTGGAGTTTTTAAACTTAAGTAGAGTTTATTTGACCTTAATTGATGATTAAGAGAAGTCAGAATAAAAATTTCAACACTTAGTGGACCTGTGCTAACTTGTGCATTGGCGGCTAAGCGCCGACTAGTTGGCGCTTAGGCGGCACATTTTAAAAAACGTGAAAAATGTGGATCTAGAAGCCTAGATCGCGGGGAAGAAGTTTTGGGTGTTATTTAGGAGTTTCTAAACGTCTTAGGGAATATTCTAGCATTTTCCAAGTCTATAAAAAGGATCTGACTTAAGAAAAACACTTGCCCCAAGTCCTATTTTCATTTCTAAAGATCTAAGAAAAGAATTTTGAGTGCATTGTGTCTTCCTGGGAGAATGAGATGAAGAAGAAGTAAGATTCTGACAAAGGTAAGTTCATTAGTGATAGTGCTAAGGAGTTATTTAATGGATATCTCGCTGTTAGTATTCAAGGTAATGCAGAAATGATTGCAAAAATTGAAGCCCGAGTGACTTCGATGGAAGCAAAGATCAATGAAACTAACTGCATTTGGATCACATGGGATGGCAACTCAAGATGCAATTCAATCATTCAAGGTACGTGGAAGAAATAGATAAGGTGATGTATGTAAAGAACAAATGGATTGAAGAAGATGATGTAAGAATGAACAATTATCGCCCGTTCTATCAAATTTATATTCCAGAATGGTCAAATGAGAATAATAGTGGTCCTGAATATATTTCGCCTAATGGAGAATGGAATTAAGAGTGCTTTGTTTTGTTTTACTAGTGTTCTTATGTGTTATGTTTAGTGTTCTTATGTGTTATGTTTGGTATGTTTAGTGTTTTTTTATTTAAATATTAACTGAGCCTGATGATGTGATGGTTACATCCTAGAGATGTATACTTATCAGTCTATGATTAAAGTCTCTTATATTTTGTGAATTTCATCCTCTATGTGTGGATGGAAATTCTAGTATTGTATTAAATGTTATGTTTGTTTTAATATTTGTTTGTGTTTTTGTGAAATTTGTGTGGAATTAATGGTTATTTAACTTTGATTTGGAGTATTGAAAGATTTGTGGGGAGACATAATTATTTTGGAGTAATTAAGGTTAATTAACCAAGTGATTTAGTGCATATACCTTAATTATGAAAATTTGGGTATTAGCGGCTAAGCGCCAGAGTGCTGGCGCTTACGCGCCTGATTTCGCGGCTAAGCGCCGAAAGTTCGCGCTTAGTCACCAGTTCGCGAAAATTGGTTCCCAAAAGTTAAAAACCCAAAAATTATCATTTTCAACTGCCTCATCGTCCTCAACCTTCATTTACCGCGAAAGAGGAGCCTAGGGTATCATTTTGTGGATCATTTAAGGCTAATCTCAACAAAAATTGTTAGATTTGGATTCCTTGAGGTAAGAGCACTACTCCTAAGTAAAAATTTCTGATTTTCACCATGTATTTTGAGTACATTATGGAAAATCTTAAAATCACTATTCATGGTAAAAATTTGAGGAAAAACTGGAGAAATTGCTTGAATTTAGTGAAAATATCTTTTGGAAGATATTTTATCAAGTTTAGTTTGATTTTGGAATTTATGATGAATTTTTCGTGAATTTTTAGAGATGGCTCCAAAGTCAAAGAGTGCACGAGGAAAGACGAAGTTTGATTCTGACAAATTTGTTAGTATGAGGGCTGAGGAACGATACGTCGATGCATTGCAGTCACGTAAGTTGATTCCTGAGTGTGTGTTTAGTAAGCTAGGAGAGGTGATTGAAGATATGATTGCTAGAAGAAACTGAGAGAAATACTTTTGCTTCTCCGCTGTTGCTGTTGTTTCTGTGGTTAGAGAATTTTATGCAAATTTACATGCTGCAGAAGAGAATCAAGTGATGGTTAGAAGGGAGGAAGTCAACTTTTCTTCTGGTGCAATCAATACATTTTATGGACTAACTCCTGACATGTTTTGTTTTTATTCTAACTATCATCCTTCAGAAGGAGAATTAGATGAGATCATGGACTTTCTGACTGATGGAAGAGGATTATGGAAAATAACAAATGATAGAAGAGTGAACTTTCCTGCTTCTAAATTGAATGCCATTTCTAAGGCGTGGCATTATTTTATCTCATCTAAGTTATTACCTTCGAGTCATACTAGTGAAGTAAATAGAGAAAGAGCTGTGTTGAACCATTGTATTCAGCAAGGGAAGCCTATTGACATTGGAGGTATAATTTATGATTATGTTTTAAACTGTGCTAGATCAACCACTACTGCAGGTGTGGGATTTGCTTCCTTGATTCATTCACTATGTGAACGATCTGGAGTTAAGTTTGAAACCTGGGAAGAGGTACTTCAGCCATTGAGACCAATTACTAGCGTAAACGTTGGTGCTTACACTGTACATTCAGAGTTTTGTTGGAGAGGAGGATTTGGTAGGGCTTCTACTGCTTCTACTTCTATTGCATTTACTTCTCGTGCTACTACTTCACGTGCTTCATCATCTACTGATTCGCAGACTGGTTTATTAAGAAAGATTTTGAAAAAAGTGAGTCTTACTCGAGAGCATATGAAAGATATGGATGGCAAGCTGGATAATGTGGAAAGATATATTGTAAAACATGATGAATATGAGGAGAATTATCAGCAATATGTGGATAGACGGATTAGAGGTGATCAGAGTTCTGAGATGCCCCCTCATCCATTCTACATACCTTATGTGCCATCCAGGGATTGGAACGAGTGAGATGATGATGATGATGAGGATGATGAGTATATTTGTGTTATTTGTTTTTGTTGTGGTGTTGTTGTTGATATATGTTTGTTTTGCTAGTATTTAATTTCATTATTTGTGATGTGAACCTTGATAGTATGCAGATTGTAGTTCTACTATTTTTCTGTTATGCATATTCAAATGTATTGATGTTGTTGTGTTGTTGTTTTATATGTTGTTTTGTGGTAGTGTGTGAAATAGTAAATTTTTTTATGTGTATGTTATGTCAGAGTTTTTAGTAGTGTGTACTTTAATTCAAGAACTATTAGGAGATTATAAACCACTATTAGGAACTTCTACTTAGGAAACTACATATTTAAAATTTTTCAAATTCCACTACTATTTGTTATCTGTATCAGTGTGTTATTTTAGTTGGTGTGTATTTTCTTTGAAAACCTCTACTACTATAGAAGTCTTTTTGAAAATTTTACTTTTCTATGTATAAAAAAAAAATAAATATGTTTTCAAAAACTAAATTTGATTTCATTTTACTCCTGCTATTTAAATTGTTATACTTGCATATTAGGATATTAAAAATTCCTGCAAGCATGATATGTCAGTTTTTATTTCTCACCCATATATCATTTCTTATGCTTAAATGTTTTATCTTAATTAAAAAATTAAATTTTGGGCGGGATTTTAAAAAACAAAGATTTTTAAAAACCTAAAATTTTATTTGATTCTCAAGAATACTTAAAAATAAATTTTATTTTTGATTGAGAACAATTATGTACATGAAGTTATATTAGGGGAACAAAATTTTGAATATAGAAATGAATAAAAGAATTTAGTTAAAATTTATAGTAATCATGAAAAACTTAGAGTTAAAATTGTCTTAATGAAGATGTGTTAAATAAAGTTAAACTATCTTCAGTAAGAAGTTTTGTATTTTTGGATAAATAGAAGATTTGACTTTTATTCTTCAAAGCTTAAATTTCTTTTATTGAAGAATAATTTTCAAATACTATTATCATGATTTTTTAAGTAAAAGATGTATATCTGACCTTTATTTTAAATGGAAGGGTGGAATTCAAAATCATTAAAGACCTATCCAGATATAGTAATCCATGCCTTATTAAATAAAAAGTGAAAAATAGTATATGAAAAGGGAGGAGAAGCTTGAGGATTTAAGGGCCTAATCAAAAATTGGTTTCATACCTAAAGTTTAAGATTTAAGTTCAGAGAAAATCTAAAGCTTAAGGTTATAATATAGTAAGTAAAATTATTTTCAAATAAATATTTTTAAGTGAGAAAAATAAGTGTTTGAATCCTATATTTTGAAGAATCTACAAATATTTATGAAATAGATAGAAACTTATATTTGTCATTTTCCTTTACTTAAGAACTTTCTAAACTTTAAGTTGGTTTTAATTACTGAAATTTTTTCTAAATTGGACTATTCCATTTGTAGAACAAAATTTTGTGACCTTCCTAAGATACTCATTATATAATTTGCGTGCTAAAATGTTTTATGAGATTAATTGTCACTTAAGGACAAGTAACATTTTAAGTTTGGGGGATTTTGATACACCTAAAATATATAGTATTTTTATGCACATTTTTATACCTATTTTTAATGATATTGCACTTTAATGAAAGGCATTTTGTGTTTTTCTTGCAGTTATGATGAAAATGGATGGTCATGATGAAAGGAGCAAAATTGGATCAAATTTGGAGCAAAAAAATAATAAATCAAAATTTTGGCACTGGCGGCTAAGCGCCGCTGGGCCGGCGCTTAGCCACCACAGTTAAAAATTGAAATTCAAATGAATTTGGCGCAAATTTCAAAGGGGATGGGATGCAACTCTTGGTGGTAACTACCATAACTTCCTTTGGGCGGCAAGTTTGAATGAAGCGGTGCGTTCCTTGGTAGATACATTGAATCTGGACACATTTTGAAGAGACACCAAGGCACCTTTTGGTTTACTATTTAAAGAGAATCTTAGGAAAGATTAGGAGACTCATCCTTTGCATTTTGAAGGGTTCTTTCTTTCTTTCTTTTGTTCTTCCACTGCATTTTAAGAGTTTTTATTTTAGAGTTGGAGTAGAGAGTAGAAAGGAGAAAAGGGTCGGAGTGAAGTCTTCTTCCCACTTCTTTTATTTCTTTTAGTTTAGTTTTTATTGAAGTCTGAAGTCTGTATTTTGAGTCATCGGAGTTGGGAGACTTGCTCTGAGGAGTAGTTTAGCGAAGAGTCAAAGTTTTAGAGGAACTTCCTTAGTCTTGTGAAGAGGATTTTCAGATAAGTGTTTACTTTTAATCTTTATATTTATACTTGATTTAGTTTGTTATTTTTCTTATTGTTTTTAATTTCAAATCAATGTGTTTTTGTATTTTCTCAATGCATTCTGATTAGTTTACTTTATCTTTTTCTTTCTTAAATGGAGAAGTAATTAATTTACAAAGAATTGTTGTGGAAATTATAAGTGTTTAAAAGTTGGAAGAAGTTGTGAAGATCGATTCTAAAAACTTTGTTTACTTCTTAATTTGGCCTTTTAAGTTGTAGAATTTCTTGAGATTATGTAAGATCCAATGCGGTATTGTCTCATAAAAGTTAGTAAGAATAACATGCAATTATATGGGTGAGAATTGTAGTCCATATAATAGAATGTAATATTAGAAGATATTTTTATAAAAGGGAGTAAAATTAGAGGATTTTAGAGTGACAAGCTAAAACCCCCTAATTTGATTTGAAGTTTTGAGTTTTGTTATGAGAAGTTAGCCCCCATGTGGTGGGAATCGAGGAAACTCTAGAGTGAGAGACTAGTATCTTCCCTGCCTAACCATGTTCAAAATAATAAAAATTTCAAATTAACATATGATCTTTATAGAACCAAGTAAGGGTAAAGAACACATTTGCTTCTATTTGTCTCAACAAATTTGAATACTTCCACAACAATACTTTAAGAATTATTACTACTTCATAAAAAGAAAGAAAAAGATTTTCTAGTTAATAGTATTTTACATCAAGTGTTATTAGTTATTATAATTTTAATTTCTTGCTTAACCTTTTAAGGAAATTTCAAAAGACAAATCAACTTTCAAAACTTTTTAAAATCAAGACATACTTTTTCAAAAACAATTAAAGAAAGTAAAAAGATAACTTTCTGATTCCTTTAAAGATTTTTACATTTTCCTTGTGGGTTCGATATCTCGGGGCTTAATCAAAAAGTCATATATTACTTAATAAAGGATACGTATACTTGCGTAGTATTCCATATTATAAAATCATAATTTTCATATCTAAATCATCAGCGCATATATTCCTAGCGGCCCAAGTTTTTGGCGCTATTTACCAGGAATCAAGTTTTTAGCGTCATTACATTTACACGACAGTATCAAGTTTTTGGCGCGGTTACATTTATCGGGGATCAGTCGTCTCTACCCCCACTGGTCTGATCATCACTGCACCTACCCCGGTTCCCGCCAAGCTAAAGGAAAAGGATGTACAAGTTAGTGATGAGCCTGTTTCCATAGATGGTTTGACTTTTGCTGCAACACTTTTTGTTTTCGAGATAGGGTCCAGTTCGAGATTTGTACCCTTGACCAGAATACAAAGGAGGAACAAGAATAGGAAGATTGCCAAGGTCAGAAAGACCAGGGCTGTTGAAGCTGCCACTCTTGAAGAAATTCCAGAGGAAGAGGAAGAGCTGCCAGAGATCTCTTCGCTGCTAGAGGGGAGTAGGTTCCACCCTCTCTCTGCTGCCTCTGATGAAGAAGATGCCCAAAAGATTGTCTCTACGTTTCCTCGACCTGCATACTACAATGATTGTAAGAGGAGGAAGCTGAAGTCTATGTCGCTTGCCCGACTGCGAGCAGTGGTTGAGAAGTTAGCGAGGAAAGAGGGATGCCCCATATCAGAAATTCTGAGAAGGATGGGGCGAGTACCAGTTAGATCCCGCCTCGGACCAAAGGTAACCCCGGTCACTGCTCTAGAGAGACCAAGGAAGAAGATACAGACTTCTGAAAGGAGTAACCTGTCGTTGTATCAGGTAATTATGTTAGAGAACACACCACCTACAGACGTACATCCGACAGACCATCCGATCATAGGCTCCTAACTTGAAGAAGGATGGTGTGGCAACCTAATATCACTGAAATAATGCTTTATGAGAAGAGAAGTCTCGTTAGAGAGCCCGGATCTGAAGAAAGTGCAGTGGCCCTGAAGATAACTATGGAAGATGAAGTTCGACAGTCGTCATCCAATAACCGCCAGACCGTTTGGAAGAGACCACTCGAAGCTGATATAGGAAAGTTGATGACTGACATCCAACGGTTGGTGAAATAAAGAAAAAAGGAACTGAGAAATGAAGAGGATTCATCAGAGTTCATGGATGAAGAATTTGTCGAAATCAACATGGTTGAAACCCGAGCATCGTCAGCTTTACTAAGAGCTCCAACAGCTGCAGAGGGAGATGAACTAGAGGCAATGAGGCTACGTCTTCAGGAAAAGGATGAAATAATTTATCGAATGGAGAAGAAGATGGAGAAGATGGCGGCTGCTCTAGCCACGCTTCAAAGTCAGCCTTAACCCAAGAAAGAAATGCCCCCATAAGTCATTCACATTGTGAACGAAGGAAAGGAATTACATCAATCAACGGAGATGAGCAACCAAAGAAAGATTATGCACAGAGTATGATACCTGAGAAGGACAGTAAGAACATGGTGGAACAACAGGTGCGATAAGCCCTAGCCCAGTCCAAGAGTGGAGCATCGGTCTAGACGGGTAGACCTTACCCTGAGGAGTTTGATGCAGTTCAATACCCAAAGGGCTTCGTACCACCTCTGTTTAAGACTTTTGATGGTACGGAAAACCCCTGAGAACATGTCGCACATTTTTGTACTAGTTTTTGCAACATCGGTGGGAGTGATGCTTTGCTATTTCACTAGTTCGTCAGCAACTTGTCAAGGATTGCCTTTGATTGGTATGCAGAATTGCCAAATGGTTCGGTCAAGACTTTCTCATAATTGGAAAATCTTTTCGTTAAACGGTTTACTAGGGCTCTGCACCACATCACTATCGGTGATCTAGCGGTAGAGCAACAAAAGCTGAACGAAACCTTGGTCGACTACATCCTTCGATGGAGAAATCTAAGCATGAAATGTGAGCTACAACTCCAAGAACAACATGCAGTAGGTATCTTGCTTAAGAGAATCCACGGCCCGATAGCACTTCTCTTCTAAGGATTCACAATTAAGACTTTCGAGAAGTTGCTTAGCAAGGCTGGGAGCTTGCAAGAGGAGGCAAAACAATTAAGCTTCGTCGACAAGGCTGATAAGCAGAAGCCAGTAAAGGCATTTGAGAAGAAATCTGGAATCATCGCAGCAGTGGATAAGGGCAAACAGCCTGTACAGATACAGCCAGAACGGCCATAGCCAAGTTATCAACCATCGCAGCGGAATTATCAACAACCTCAGCAGAATTATCAACAGCCTCAACTGAGTTATCAGTCGCCACAACATCATGATCAACCACCGCCTTGCTCAACGCGTGACTTGAAGGAGCTTTTGAATAAGGAATACCCCTTCAAGACTGAAGCAGTGGCCAAGATGTTATGTAGTTTGAGTAAGATGCCAGATTTTCAGCTACCAGAGCCCAGGAGGCCGGAGGAAGTCGACAAGAAAGATCATCCGAATTGCAGATCTTACCACAGGATGCTCAGACACAAAATAGAAAATTTCTTCACGTTTAAGAGCTGGCTCAAATATAACCTCAGTCGAGGGAACATAACGATCCCGAAAGAATACATGAAGGAGCTCCAGAAAGGAGGTTCCGTTAATGTTATTTCAATGGATCTTATTTTTCCGATAGACCCGTACATGACCAACGATGGATGGAGCACTGTTTGGACGAAGTCATCGAAGAAAATATTGGATCACATCCAAACCGCTTCGGTGCGTGCTTTAATTCAAAGTTCGAAACCTGCTAAGCCGGCACTATCAATTGCAATTGAAGAACCGCCCCAGAAGGAGGAGGAGATCGTAGAAGAAGAGAAGAGTGAGCCTCTGAAAAGTAGAGTAGGGGCTGCTTATCCTAGGATGGTTGTTTTTTATTCGGGGGAGAAATCCCTCAGACCTCTAACTCTGTATTATTATTTAATCACCCCGGCGAGATCTTATAATGATAAGAGTTATGATGTTGGCTAAATTTTGACTATTTCTAATGATTACGTAACTTACGACAACCAACCTAACCCGAATCTTGATTTTGATATGAATAAGGATTCTCAAATCATACAAAACCTCAACCACAGCAATGAAGGAGAGGATGTCCACAAGAACGGCTACGAAAGCCCAGGAAGCGACGAATTTATTTTTTAATTCCAAGGAGCTCTGATTGTGATAGAATTGGAGTTATCAGAATCCGAAGCTGCTACTGAAGAGTCAGTCGTTTCAATTCAAGAAGAGACATCGGCAGATCCAACACCAGATTCAGAAGAAATAACAGAAGTTAATTTGAGAAGTGGAAAAGTTCTACCCCCGAGAATGGGACTAAAGGATAAAGTAAAGCAAGTGGTTGTTGATCCACTTAAAAAATACCTATTTTTATGCATTATTTGAGTCAAGAAGGAAAAAATGAGCAAAAAGGAGCAATAATAGGCTTAAAGAGCAAAGTTGACGAAATTATAGGTCTGGCGCCTAGGCGCCAGTATCCGGCGCCTAGGCGCCAGTTCGATACTGAAGCAAATAAGATTTTTGATGTCTTTGGGCAGTTATTTTGACGGTGCCAGACCTTCTAGAAGACTGGAAGTTAATGTTAATACATAGGACATGTGATACAATGCACCTGGACACGGGAAAATAGTTTTAATCGCGAAGAGGTGCGATCCAAAGTGAAGAGGTGCGAAGACTTGGTCACGAACTCTGGCGCTTAGGGGCCACAATTACCTTCTAAAAGGTACATTGTATTTGGACGAATTTTTAAGAGGTTCCTTAAGCAACCCCTAGTCAATTTTGAAGCTCTATAAATATGAGTCAATTCTACAGAGAAAAGTGCACCCTTTAGTCCCCAAGCACCCTATATCTCCTTTAGCCCCCTCTAGCATCCAAACATTTTAGGGAGCCACCTTCTTTAGTATTTAGTGAGTTTATTTTGAGTGTTACTACTCAATTCCTTGAGTAGTAAGTGTGAGTTTATTAGTGTTGTTGTTGTTGAAGTCTTTCATTTTGCATTGGAGTCAGTAGAAGTCAGCGGATCACTTGAAGGAACATTCCAGATAAGTATTCGTAACTTGATTCAAAGTTTTATAAATATGTTTTGTTGTGTGAATTCATTGTGTTCTAAGTTGTTAGTTTTCTTTCTCCTTTCAACTATGAAAAGATAATAAGATAATTAAATTTTGTTGGAGAACTTAACTTAAAATATCTATAAAAATTTTGATGATATTAATACCAGATCTTAATTTACTTTTTAAACTGGCCATTTAAATTGTTAAAACCTATTGAAGAATTCTGAGACCTGTCCGGAGATGAGTTCTTAACTAGTAGATATCACATGAATCTTTGGGTAATCGAAGGCTATATGCGGGTTATTCAAGGTGAAGTGCAAATAAACAGGGAGATATTATTTATTGGGCGTAGAATTGATTAGTTTTTTAGAGTAACAGACTAAATTCTAATAATTTTGTTTATAGAAAGTGAACGGGTCACTAGTAGGGCTGACCATAATCACCCTTGGACATCTAGTAGTGTGAGCCTAGATTAACCCATTCTACTAATAATACATCCTGAATCGATCTATAGATTAGCCAATGTTCTTTATACTATCGAGCAAATCTAAAGAATAGGAATGCTTCTATTTGGCACAATATCATAATCTAAGTTCTCCACAAATGATAATTATTTTAAAAAATCTTGGATTAGTTGAAAAAGAGAAATTTGTTTTATTTATACTTGCATTAATCTTTACTTTATTACTGCTTACTTACTTTTAGTTGAAATTTTATTAAATTTAAAAATCTTAATTTTGAAAAGAAATAAAAATAATAATTACTTTTAATTTGAAAATCTAATAAATTTCTTAAATTAATTTTCCCGTAATCTTCATGTGGGATCGATAACCAGGACTCCAATAGAGCCCTGTATTACTTGAAACGATACGTATACTTGCGTTTGAAATTGTGAATTTTACAAAAATTATTATAAATATTTAAATATAAATTCATAAGTTCTTACATTCGTAAAGCTCGGGTTCAAGTTTTTGCCGCCGTTGCCGGGGAAGATAAGAAAGGAAGTTAAAAAGACAATTTTTACATTTCTCAAATTAAAATAATTTATAAACTTTTATTTCTTTAAAAATATAATATATATATATATATATATATATATATATATATATATATATATAAAAACAAAAATACCAAAAAGATTTTAATTTATTTTTATGTGTAGTTCTGGATCTGAAGGATTTGTACTTTTTGATTCTGAATTAGAAAGAACTGTTAAAAGAATTAGAAAAGGAAAAAAAATTCAAAAATATCAAGAAATGGCTAACTTACATAACAATAATTAAAATCCAATAGAAATTAATGAACAAAATGTTTATAAACCATTAAGGGATTATGCAAACCCTACAGCTGATGAACTTCATATTAGTATTCAAATGCCAGCTGTAGATGCTAATTCTTTTGAGCTTAAACCTTCTATTATTCAAATGGTTCAAAATAATAAATTTGGAGGAACACCAAATGAGGATCCAAATTTACACCTTGCTAGTTTCTTAGAACTTTGTGCTACCTTTAAATATAATAATGTTTCTGATGATGCTATTAGGCTCGGACTCTTTCCTTTTTCCTTAAAAGATAAAGCAAAGATGTGGCTTAACTCATTAGCAACTTGTTTTATTAAAATCTGGGCAGATATGGCACAAAAATTCCTTGCTAAATATTTTCCTCCTTCTAAAACTGCTAAATTAAGAAATGATATTACTTCATTTATGCAATTTGATGGAGAAACAATTTATGAAGCATGAGAAAGATTTAAAGAACTATTAAGAAAATATCCTCATCATGCTTTACCAGATTGGTTAATTATTCAAACATTTTATAACAGACTTATTGGATCACTTAGATCTATTATAGATGTTGTTGTTGCTGGTTCTTTAATGGCTAAGACATTTGAAGAAGCTTATACTTTAATTGAAGAAATGGCTAAGAATAATTTGCAATGGCCTTTTGAAAGTTTTAATCCTAAAAGAATGCCAAGTATTCAAGATAATGAAGCCTTTTCTATTTTAGTTTCACAAGTGGCTACGATATCTAAGAAATTGGATAATTTTTCTATTAAAATGTCACATGTAAGTAATGATAATTCTGTAAATACTAATGATTCTCAAATAATAGAAACTTTGCAAGCTATTGTTAGTAAAACTAATAACCCTTATTCTAATTATTATATTCCAGGTTGGAAAAATCACCCTAATTTTAATTGGAATAATGGACAACAACAATGGAGTAATAATCAAGTTAATCCAATCGAAAATTGGAACAATCAAGGAAATTCAAACTTTAGACCAACTTATCCTCCTAGTTTTAACAATCAGCAGAAAAAGTTATCTGTAGAAGAATTGATCTTGCATCTAGGTAATCAGCTACAAAGTCAAAACAATGCTATTCAAAATATTGAGAATCAGATGGGTCAAATTGCTAATTTTATTAATTATAGCCCTCAAGGAACATTGCCAAGAAACGTTGAAATTAATCTAAAAGAAACTGAAAAAAATCATGAACAAGAAAAAACTATGCAACTTAGAAGTGGAAAGGAATTAAAAGAAAAGATTCATAATGAAATTGAAAAAGTGAGAGAAGTTGAAGAGATTGAAAAACCTAAAGAAACTCTTTATCCAAGTAAAGATCAGATTGTAATTCCTATTAAAGTGGAAGTTGAAAGACCACCACCACCTTTTCCTCAAAGACTAAAATAGCAGAAGCTTTACAATCAATAATCTAAGTTCTTTGAGATTTTTAAGAAACTTACCATCAACATTTCTTTTGTTGAAGCTTTGGAACAAAGGCCGAGCTATGCAAAACTAATGAAGGATATTTTAAGCAAGAAAAGGAAATTTGAAGCTTATGAAACTGTTGCTTTAAGTGAAGAATGTAGTGCAATAATTCAAAATAAACTACCACAGAAACTTAAAGATTCTGGAAGTTTCACTATACCATGTGCTATTGGAGAAAATTTTTTTGGAAAAGCCTTATGTGATTTAGGAGCAAGTATTAATCTCATGTCATTTTCTATCTTTCGAAGGATAGATTTAGGAGATATTTCTGCCACCACTGTAACCCTTCAATTAGTTGATCGATCTATCACTTATCCTAAAGGAGTTATAGATGATGTTCTTGTTAAGGTGGATAAATTTATCTTTCATGTGGAATTCATTGTACTGGATATGGAAGAAGATAAAGAAATACCTATTATTTTAGGGAGACCTTCTTCTAGCTACTAGACGTGCTATGATTGATGCGCAAAAATGAGAATTAACAATGAGAGTTAATGATCAAGAGATAAAATTTAATGTTCTGAAATCAATGAGGTATCCTGACAAAGAAAAATGCTATCGGATGGATATTTTTTATTATATAATTGAAAAGCATTATCAAGAAAAATGTAAGGTCATTTCTGAAGAAAAAGATGATGAATCTGTGTTATATAACGAGTCATTAATTGATGAAATTGAAGAAGTAAATGAATAAAATTTATCTGAAGAAACTTATTATATTCATGATAATTGCGAAGTTTTAGACACAACAAAAAATGTTTTACTTTTACCCTCAGTTGAAAAAGCCCCTGAACTGGAATTAAAAATGTTACCTGCACATTTAAAGTATGCATTTCTTGGAAATTCATTAACTTTGCCTGTGATTATATCTTCAGAACCAAGCAAAGATCAAGAAGAAAAATTAATAGAAGTTCTGAAGAACTATAAGAAAGCTTTTGGTTGGACTATTGCAGATATAAAAGGAATAAGCCCTTCAATTTGTATGCATAGGATTTTAATGGAAGAAAATTGTAAACCCACTATTGAAACTCAAAGAAGATTGAACCCAATTATGAAAGAGGTTATTAAAAAAGAGATTTTAAAATGGTTAAATGCTGGAATTATTTATCCTATTTTGGATAATCAATGGGTAAGTCCTATTCATTGTGTTTCGAATAAAGGAGTAACTATCATTGTTAATGAAAAAATGAATTAATTCCTACAAGACAAGTTACTGGATGGCGAATTTGCATTGATTATCAAAAATTAAATAACGCCACTAGAAAGGATCATTTTCCTCTACATTTCTTAGATCATATGCTGGATAAACTAGTTGGACACTCATATTTTTGTTTTTTGGATGGATATTTTGGTTATCATCAATTACTCGTTGCTCCTGAGGACCAAGAGAAAACAATATTTACAAGTACTTATGGAACATTTGCCTTTAAAAGAATACCTTTTGGTTTATGTAATGCACCTGCAACTTTTCAAAGATGTATGATGTCAATATTCTGTTATTTAATTGATAAAGGAATTGAAGTATTTATGGACGATTTTTTCAGTTTTCAGAACTTCTTTTAATTCTTGCTTGGAAAATATAACGAAAGTTCTGAAAATATGTGAAGAAACAAATTTGGTTCTAAACTGGGAAAAATGTCAATTTATGGTCACAGAAGGAATTGTACTTTGACATAAAATTTCACAAATAGGTACGGAAGTTAATCATATAAAAGTGAAAATTATTGTTGAATTTCAACCACCTACTACTGTTACTGATGTGAGAAGTTTTCTGGGTCACGCTGGATTTTATACGAGATATGTAAAGGATTTTTCTAAATTTGCTAAACTTCTTTGTCATTTATTAGAAAAAGAAGCTAAGTTTGAATTTAATGAAGATTGTCTGAATGCGTTCAATATTCTAAAAGAAAAATTAATCACTGCACCCATTCTTGTTGCACCTGATTGGAGTAAACCTTTTGAATTAATGTGTGATGCAAGTGATTATGCAATTGGAGCTATATTGAGACAAAAATATGAGAAAATTTTCAAAGTTATATATTATGCTAGCAAAACTCTTAATGAAACTCAAATAAATTACACTACTACTTGAAAAGAGCTTTTTGCAATAGTATATGCCTTTGATAAATTTAGATTTTATCTTCTTGGAACGAAATGTATCATGCATACTGATCTTTCTGCTATTAAGTATTTAACGTCTAAAAGGATGTTAAACCTAGATTGATCAGATGGGTTTTACTTTAACAAGTATTTGATTTTCAAATAGTGGACAGAAAAGGAACTGACAACCAAATTGCTGATCATTTATCAAGAATCAAAAATAATAGTGAGAAGATTTATGAAGAAAATATGAATGAGAAATTCCCTAATGAACAGTTATATGTTATTCAAGAATTACAAATGTCTTGGTATGCAGATATAGTTAACTATTTGGTTAGGAATATTTTACCATATGGGTTGAATAACAAATATATTAAGAAATTCAAGAATGATTCTAAATCATATATTTGGGAAGATCCTTATTTATTTAAAATAGGAAGAGATTCTGTGATTCGAAGATGTGAACCTTATGAAGAAACTTTTGCAATTATTCAAAATTGTCACGATTCTAAATTTGGAGGACACTTTGGAGTGGATAAAACTGCATTTAAAAATTTAAATTCTAGATTTTATTGGCCTACATTATTTAAAGATGTTGGACATTATGTGAAAACTTGGGATCAATGTCAAAAAATGGGGAATATATCTAGAAAAGATGAAATGCCTCTAAACTATATATTCGAAATTGAAATTTTTGATGTATGGAGTTTAGACTTTATGGGACCTTTTGTACCATAATCTGGAAAGATTTATATTTTATTAGCAGTTGATTATGTTTCAAAGTGGATTGAAGCTGTAGCATGACCTAACTGTGATTCCAAAAGTGTTTTGAAATTTTTAAAGAAGATGTTTTTTACAAGATTTGGAATGCCCAGGATAATTATCTCAGATGGGGAAGTCATTTCAGAAATGTAAGAATTCAATCATTACTAGAAAAATTCAGAATTAAAAATAGAATTTGATCACAGAAAAATATGTTAAGAAATTCATACCTATTTTTTATGAAATTGCACTTTAAAGAAAGGTATTTTCTTTATTTTATTGCATGAACGAAGATTTATAAGTGATGGAAGAAAAAAAGCATAAAATAGAGCAAATTTGGATCAAAAAGGAAGAAATACATGCAAAATAAACTAAGTCGCCGACGGCGAAATCGAGCCCACCGATAGCGAGATTATAAAGAGAATTTCTTAAAGATTTGCAACTATCTCGCCGACAGCGAGCACGAGCCTGCCGACAGTGAGATAGCGCGGTTTGAAGACCTTCTAGAAGCCCCGCTGACGGCGAGGTCGTTTCTCGCCGACGGCGAGACTGTTCAAAATGCCAGATACATTGAACCTGTACGCTTTTTGAAGAGGTGCTTAAGTACCCCTTGGACCTTTGTCTACCTCTATAAATAGAGGACGAATTTTTGTATGTAGTGTGTCTTTTTTTAGGAGTCTTAGAGTATTCTATTAGTGTGCTTTTGAGTCTAAGTTGAAGTCAAAAGCCTTGGAATGAGGGTGCAAAAAAATAGGGAAATATTATTTATCGGACGTAGAATTGGACATTTTAGTGTGACAAACTAAAATATTCAATTTGGTACTATTGTTTGAGAGCTGAAGTGTAGATGTTAGCCCTCGAGTGAGGGGAACGTGGGAGCTCGAGCTGGCAACGAGTATCCTCCCAGCCTAGCCGCAGATTCAGTAATCAAGCATAGGACTAGTCAATGTTCTTTGCACCTGGACCAAAGGGTAAAGAATAGGAATGCTCTTATTTGTCACAATACAATAAAAAATCTATTTGAATTCATCATTCACTTAAGTTTCTAAAAACACGAGGAAAGATACTTTTTCTGAAATCTTTAAATCAACTTTATTTAAAGCATTAGTTTACTTTAGATCGCTTTAGTTAAGTATTCCAAATTATGTATACTTTATTAGTAAGTAAATCCTTTAAATTTAGTTGTTACAAATCTTTTAAAACTTCCCTGTGGGATTGATAACCAGGACTCCACTAGAGCCCTGTATTACTTGATACGATACGATACTTGCGTAGAATCCACATTATACATTCCATCATAAAATTAAATATATATTAAGCGGGATCAAGTTTTTGGTGCCGTTGCTATTTTTGTAAACATTCAAAAGTGGGTCAAGTTTTTGGCGCCGTTGCCGGGGAAGTAAAGAAATTATTTACTAGAGTAACGGACTATTTTAAAATTTATTTTATAAAATTGTATCCGTAAGTTTGGAAAGGAAAATTTAATACCTTACGATTCAGAATTAGAGCGTACAATTAAAAGAATTAGAAAACAAAAAAGAGAAATTATAAATTTAACACAAATGGCGAATATTCCTGAAAATGAAAATATCAATCAATAGAGACCATTAAGAGATTATGCCAACCCTACATTAGATGAAATTCATTTAACTATTCAAAACCCTGATGTAGCTGCTAACTCATTTGAACTTAAACCCGCAATTATCCAAATGGTACAAAACAATCAATTTAGTGGTTCACCTACTGAAGATCCTAATTTACATCTTGCTAGTTTTTAAGAACTATGTGCTACTTTCAATTATGAAGAAGTATCTAACGATGCTATTAGACTTAGACTTTTTCCTTTTTCTTTAAGGGATAAGGCTAAAATGTGGTTAAATTCATTAGCACTTGAATCTATTAAAACTTGGGGAGAGTTATCACAAAAATTTCTATCCAAATATTTTTCACCATCTAAAACTGCTAAGCTTAGAAATGATATAACTTCTTTTAGTCAGTTTGATGGAGAATCATTATATGAAGCTTGGGAGAGATTTAAAGAACTTTTTAGGAAATGCCCACATCATGCATTACCAGATTGGTTAATTATTCAAACTTTCTATAATGGATTAGTAGGATCTCTTAGATCAATCATCGATGCTGCTGCTGGAGGATCATTAATGTTAAAACCATTTGATGAAGCCTATGCACTAGTCGAAGAAATGGCTACCAATAATTTTCAATGGCCTGCTGATAGAATGAATTTGAAAAAGATAGCTAGTATTCATGAAAATGATGCAATATCTATGTTAGCTTCGCAAATCGCTGCTATATCTAAAAAATTAGATCATTTTGGAATGAATTATTCTCCAACTATATTAGAAGAAAACTCATCTGGACAACTTATAGAATCTCAAACTTCATATGAAACTATGAATGCTATTAATAACATACCCAATAATCCTTATGCGAATTATTATAATCCTAGATGGAAAAATCATCATAATTTTAATTGGAAAAATAATACAACTAATCAACCATAGATGAACAACATAACACAACCATTAGGAAATCCCTCTAACCAAGGAAATTCTAATTATAACCTAGTTAGCCACCTGAATTTAATAATAATAACCCTCAATTTAAAGATAAGAAATTATCTATAGAAGAATTAATATTAAATATGGGTCAAAATTTGCAAAATCAAGGAAATCAATTACAAAATCAATTACAAATACAAGGAAACCAATTACAAAATCAAGGAACAGCCATTAAAAATATTGAAACTCAACTTGGACATATCGCTACCGCGCTTAATAATAGAATACCTGGAACATTTCTTAGTAATGTGGAAATAAATCCCAAAGACAAAGGAAAGGAACAAATTAAAGCGATACAATTACAAAGTGGAAAAGAATTAGAACCTCGAATTCAGAAAGAACTTGAAAGTCAAAAAGAGGAAGTGGAAATCGAAAAGGAAAAGAATCAACAAGATCCGAACGTAGAAAATCCTTTAATACCAATGAAAATTTCTGTTGAAAAACCTCCACCACCATTTCCTCAATGACTAAATCAATATAAAAAAGATAAACAGTTTGCTAAATTCCTTGAAATTCTGAAGAAATTAACAATAAATATTCCTTTCGTAGAAGCTTTAGAACAGATGCCAAACTATGTAAAATTCATGAATGATATTTAAAATAAAAAAAGAAAATTTACCGATAATGAAACGGTCGCACTTAGTGAGGAGTGTAGTGCTATTATTCAGAAAAAGCTTTCTGAAAAATTAAAAGATCCTAGTAGTTTCACTATACCCTGCACTATTGGAGAAAAATTCTATGGAAAAGCTTTGTGTGACTTAGGAGCAAGCATCAATCTAATGCCTCTATCAATTTTTAAGAGATTAGGATTGGGAGAAATTTCACCTACTTCGATAACCCTTCGCTTAGCTGATCGTTACGTTACATATCCTAAGGGAGTTATTGAAGATGTTTTAGTAAAAGTGGATAAATTTATCTTCCCTGTAGATTTTATTGTTTTAGATATGGAAGAAGATAAAGAAATTCCTATCATCTTAGGAAGACCATTTTTAGCCACTGGGAAAGCTATGATTGAAGTTCAGAAAGGAGAATTAACTATGAGAGTAAATGACTAAAAAGTTACTTTTAATATTGCTATATCAACGAAATATCCTGCGCTAGAAAAAGATGATGAGTGTTTTCGAATGGAAGTACTCGATCATTTACAAAAAGAACATTTTAAGGAATATTATGAAGAAAAATTAGAAAAAGAAAATACTGAATTAATTGAAAAAGCCGATATAAATGAAGAACTAGATTATAATCAAGAGAATTTTGAATTTTTGGATAATACATAAAACACTGAAAAAAATATAGTTCCATCGATTATTAAACCTCCTGAACTTGAGTTAAAAATGTTACCTAATCATTTGAAATATGCTTACTTAGGTAATTCTTCAACTCTACCAGTTATTATTTCATCTGAATTAAATGAATCTCAAGAACAAAAACTTTTAGATACCTTAAAAAAATATAAGAAAACTTTTGGTTGGACTTTAGCAGATATTAAAGGAATTAGTCCTTCAATCCGTATGCACGTAATTATTTTAGATAATGAACATAAGCCTAAAGTAGATCCCCAAAGGAGATTAAACTTGATAATGAAAGAAGTAGTCAAGAAAGAAATTTTAAAATGGTTAGATAATGGTATTATATATCCTATTTCTGACAGTGCTTGGGTAAGCCCAATTCACTGTGTGCCTAAGAAAGGAGGAGTGACCGTAAAAGCTAATGAAAATAATGATCTTATCCCTATAAGGCAAATTACTGGATGCCGAATATGTATTGATTATAGAAAATTAAACACAGCCACCAGGAAAGATCAATTCCCTTTACCATTTCTAGACCAGATGTTAAATAGATTAGCCGGACATAAGTATTTTTGTTTCTTAGATGGATACACCGGTTATCATCAAATACAAATTGCTCCTGAGGATCAAGAGAAAACTACATTTACTAGTCCTTATGAAACTTTCGCTTTTCGAAGGATGCCTTTTGGATTATATAATGCACCTGCAACATTCCAGAGATTTATGATGTCAATATTTAGTGAATTAATTGATAATGGAATAGAAGTATTTATGGATGATTTCTCTGTATTTGGAGCATCATTTGACACATGCTTAAATCATCTTGAAAAAGTATTTGAAGTATGTGAGAAAACTAATTTAGTTCTTAATTGGGAAAAATGTCAATTTATGGTTGCAGGCGGCATTGTATTAGGGCATAAAATTTCGGAAAAAGGCATGGAAGTAGACCCTGCAAAAATTCAAGTTATAGCTAAATTACCACCTCCAACTACGGTGAAAGGGGTAAGAAGTTTTCTTGGACATGTTGGATTCTACATACATTATATAAAAGATTTTTCAAAAATTACTAAACCTCTATGCCAACTTCTTGAAAAGGACAAGAAATTTGAATTTACAATCGAATGCTTGAATGCTTTTGAATTATTAAAAGATAAATTAATTACAGCACCTATAATAGTTTCACCTAACTAGGAGAAACCATTTGAGCTTATGTGTGATGCTAGTGATTATGCTATAGGAGTAGTTCTTGGGCAAAGATATGATAAGATTTTCAAAGTTATATATTATGCTAGTAAAACTCTAAATGATGCTGAAATAAATTATACAGATTATCGAAAGAGAATTATTAGCAGTTGTATATGCTTTTAATAAATTTCGGCCTTATCTATAGGAACTAAATGTATTAGTGCATACTGATCACTCTGCTATAAAATATTTAATGCAAAAAAAGGATTCTAAACCAAGATTAATTAGATGAATGTTTTTAATGCAAGAATTTAATTTTGAGATCGTTAACAAAAAGGAAACTGATAATCAAATTGCTGATCATTTATCAAGATTAAAATATCATGAATTATCTGATATTGATAAAGAAATTATAGACAGTTTTCCTGATGAACAACTTTATAATATAAATGAGTGGAAAATACCTTGGTATGCTGATATAGTAAATTATATCGTAAGTGACATTTTACCACCTATGTTAACTTTGCAACAACAGAAAAAATTCATTTATGATACTAAAACATACTTTTGGGATGAACCATACTTATATAAGCAATGTAAGGATCTAATTATTAGAAGATGCGTGTCTTATGAAAAAACTGAACCAATTATTCAAAAATGTCATGATTCTGATTTTGGAGGACATTTTGGGACAGATAAAACTGCGTATAAAATTCTACAATCTGGATTCTACTGGCCTACTCTATTTAGAGATGTATACAGATATATGAAAACTCGCGATAAATGCCAAAGAGTAGGAAATATATCAAGAAAAAATGAAATGCCTCTGAATTTTATATTAGAAGTTGAAATTTTTTATGTTTGGGATTAGATTTCATGGGACCTTTTATTCCTTCATTTGGAAACTCATATATATTAGTAGCTATTGATTATGTTTCCAAATGGATTGAAGAGCAAGCTTTACCTAGGTGTGATGCTAAAAGTGTTTTAAAATTTTTAATGAAAAATATTTTTACTAGATTTGGAATGCCGAGAGTGATTATCACTGACAGAGGAACTCATTTTAGAAATAAATATATTCATAAACTAGTAGAAAAATATAATATTATTCATAAGATATCAACTGCTTATCACCCACAAACTAGTGGATTAACTGAATTTTCTAATCGAGAGATTAAGCGTATTTTAGAAAAGTCTGTAAACTCTAATAGATTGGACTAGTCTATAAGACTAGACACTGCATTATGGGCATACATGACTACTTATAAAACTCTGATTGGAATGACTCCTTATAGACTTATATATGGAAAAACTTGTCACTTACCAGTTGAATTAGAACATAAAGCATATTGGGTGATTAAAAAATTTAATTATAATATGAAAGAAGCTGGTGAGAAGAGATTGTTGCAATTAAATGAAATAGAAGAATTAAAGAATGAATCATATGATAATGATAGGATTTATAAAGAAAGGATGAAATTATGGCATGATCGGAAGATTAATCAGAGAAATTTTGAACCATGATAAGAAGTTTTGCTATATAATACTAGATTGAAATTATTTCCGGGAAATTGAAATCTCGATGGTTAGGACCTTTCACTATAACTCAAATATTTTCATATGGAACTATAGAAATTGAAGATCCAAAAATAGGACATAGATTTAAGGTAAACGGACATAGATTAAAACCATATTTTGAAGGTAGAAGACCAAATTTTAAAGAGGTTTTTAATGCTTAGTCGACCTGATTACTAACTGAAATTAGGTCGGGCTGACGACGTTAAACCAAGCGCTTTATGGGAGGTAACCCATAGTAGTCTTTTATTTTAATTATATACAAATTAGTGAGTCTGTAATATTAAAATAAATCTTACTATTCAATTTTTAATTAGAATCATCACAAATTCAAACCTATATGATGAGATCAGAAAATATTCAGACTTGAGCAAAATTGGGAAATTTTACAGAATCTCGCCGACAGCGAGCCCGAGCCCGCCGACAGCGAGATCGCGTATCATATCTTAAAATCAGTTTTATAACTAGCTCGTTGAAGAAGAGAAACTTCCCGTCGACGGCGAGGCAGTTGAAAAATTGGTCTCTTAAGTTTTATGTGCGGTTTTGGACGGTTCTAAAGCCATTTCTTTGTAGAAAACCATCCCAAATTCATTTTTACACTGTTTTCTTCCCTAAGAAACAACTAGAGACCATTCCTTTCAATTCGAAATGGCCACCAAACTCTTATAAACCACAAAAACTGGAGTTTTCAACCGAAGAAAATTCATCAGTTTGGAGGCGCAGCATATTTTCAACAAAGTTTTGATGAAGAAGTGACTTATTAAAGAAAGGGGATTTGTCAACAGAGGAGTAGAAAATTCCACCACAAAAATTGAAGAAATGATCGTGCAGCGGCATTGAGAAGTATTTTGCTATACGACATCCGCTGTAGTTATCCCTGTAGTTAAAGACTTTTACTCTAATCTACATGCGATCAACAATGGAAGTGTCTACGTTAGAGGAAGATGGGTAACATTTACTCCTTCAAGGGTAAATGAATTATTTTCTATAGAGAATACCCCTGTCTGTCATTATTCAAACTTTGTTCCTTTAAGATACAATATGAACAAGATTTATAGATACCTGACCGACGAACCTGATGATTGGGAGTTGTGCGAAGACGGGTATGTCAGTTTCTCTGCATCACTTCTTAACCCTATCTCGAAGCATTGGCATTTCTTTATCTCATCAAAATTATTACCCACTATGAGGGTAAATAAGGTTTCAAAGGAATGCACTATATTAAATTACTGTATTCAAATTGGACTACCTATCGATGTTGGATCAATTATAGTAAAGTCCGCATCGAGATTGATTGTGCATGGGTCGGCTCATGGACTTGGACACCCATCGACTATATTTGCTTTATGCGATCGCACTCAAGTTTCTTATGAGGCGTGGGAAAAGGTACTTTTGCCATGGAAACCACTCGATCCTAAGGATATGTTTCCAACTTTGGATAACAATGATGAGATTACCATTATTTCTGATAGAGCATCACATAACAATCTTTTAGTGAGGCCCCTTACTGATAAAACAAATTTCATTCTGAAAAAGATTAAAGGATTAGAGAAAGAGTTGCAAAACGTGATGAATTCCATCGATAATATCTCTGATATGTTTGATCACATTGACTGGAGAATGAAGGAGCACTTTGATCATACTGGACATCTGGAGACCAGCTTTATTCATTTATCGAGAACGAAAGGGTGGATTGATGAAGAATCTATCGCAGAATTCCCTTTCAGGCCTTTCTACAATCTATTTGTGCACCTGCGTCACATCGGGAATATCAGAGAGGATGTTAGTTCAGACACCGAGTAGTAGTAAAGATTTCTATATTATGTTATATTTGCGTGTACATATGTGTTGATTTGGATTTAGGTTTTACTATGATTTAAACTTTAAATTTGATCATCTCAGATTTGATGAAATTATATGTATTTATTATGTCTCAGCATTTAGAGTGTTGTGGTGTGGATTGCAATGCTGAGTATTTATGAGAGTTTGAAGTATTGAAGTCTTAAGTGTTAGTGTTTAAAAGTGTGAAGTTTCTAAGTGTTATGGATTTCATATATAAAGTTATATTATTTGTGTGAACTTTTTGTGAGTATAAGTATCTAGTCTTCATACTAAGTGATCGGAAGATTAATTAGGGCCAAATCGAGGTTGAAAATGATTGAAGAATTTTAAATATTTAAAATTTTTTGAGAGCTCGCCGACGGCGAGAATTATCCCGCCGACAGCGAGGGAAAGCCCACTAACAATGAGAACGATCTCGCCGATGGCGAGATTTTCTAGAAACTTTGGCATTGGTAAATTAATTAACTCGCCGACGGCGAGAAAAATCTCACCGACAGCGAGATCGCGAAATGTCCTATATTTGACCAGTCAACCGACACTATTCATCATCCCCTTCCTCAAAACTTCAAAAAAAACCGACCTAGTGGCTTGTGAGATCTTGGATTTGAGGCGATTTCAACACTTTTCGACACCGGATTTCATCTCCCCTTGGTAAGTGCTTCACTCCTATGCAAAAAATTTTGATTTTCACCATGAATTTCTTCTACATTGGGAAATTTTGGAAAATTTTGAAATATGGAGAAAATACTTGGAAGAAATTCATGGAGATCAATTTAAATAGATTTTAGTTGCTATAGGAAGCCATTTTAGTAATAATTGGAAGTTTAGTTAACATTTTTGTGATTTTCATAGATCGAACAAAATGGCTCCTCAACAAAGACGAAGGTTGGATTACGACGAAACTCGTTTTGTGAATGCAAGGGCACAATCAAGATATTTTCATAATATTCAAGCCAGAACAAGCATTCAAGATCGAGTTTTCAAAAGTCCTGGAGGAGAAGTTGAGCGAATAATTAAAGAAAGAGGGTGGGAAAATTTCTATTTCATGACCAACAGAGCCGCTGTAGAAGTGGTAAATGAATTTTATGCGAACCTGACACAGGCTGAAGATGCACCAGTTAAGGTTAGAGGATTTTTTGTGGAATTCGGCGCTGCAAGAATAAATGCTTATTACGAGGTACGAGACACCTACACTAGTGAGTATGATACATTCAGAACTATGGAAGGACCACTGGAAGAGGTAATCGACTTTTTCACTGACGGGAAAGGAGTTTGGAAGATAAAGTAGCGAGAACGGGTAAACTTCCCTCTTTCTATGTTAAATGCATCATCTAAAGCCTGGCACTATTTTATTTGTTCAACTTTGTTACCTACTTACCACCATAAAGAGGTAATAAGAGATAGAGCAGTTCTGAATTTTTGTATTCAGAACCAAAAAAGTACTAATGTGGGAAGTGTAATTTATAAGAATATATTAGCCACCTCAAGAAGTGAAAGTGGAGGAGGACTAGGACATCCTGGTCTTATCTATGAACTCGCCAATTATCCGGGTAGAGGCAAGAGATGATGAGGAATGGGTTGAGCCTATGAAACCCATTACTCTGGCTAATATTAAGAAATATGAATCCCACGAAGGATGGAGATCTGGGATAAGGAACTATGTACCTTCTTCAAGTAGAGATATTCCCTCTACTAGTTATGACCCACCTCCCTATAGTACTCCTACCCTTCAAGATTTGATGAATGAGATGACTTTACAACGGAAAAGTTTTGAGAAAATATAAGAAAACTTGGAGCATATGGACCAAAGGATTGGAGGCTTGGAGAGAAGACATGATTATGATAGTGAATATCTCCAGCGACATTCGAATACAAAATAGCATATTATGAGGCCGAACGTCGTTACAGGAGAGGTGAATTAGATGTTGTCTTTCCCGAATGCCCCCGCTACACACAAGCATCGACTGCTCACCTTCTCAACTTGTAGATCGTGGAGATGATATAGTTTGGGATTTTGATGTCGAAGATTAGAAACTTTATTTGGTTTGTTTAGATTAATTGTTATTTTAAAAACTTTATTACTTTGTGTGTAATTGTTATGTACTTTCTGTGGACTGTGGAGTTGGTGTGTTTGTTTTAAATTGCTTAAGTTGTTATGTTAGACTTTTTATATATGTTAAATTAGTATGCAAATTCTCTTTAAGGTAGTATGTTAGTTTTTCTTTAAATGTGTTGTTTAAGTTTTATAAATTGTGAACTTTAATTTTAGATTGTTTTAGTAACCCAATTGATTGGATGTGTAATAATAGATTAAGTTTTAATTTGTTTGTGTTTTTATACTTATTTCAAAATTTCTTTACCCATCACTCTCTTTTAAATACTGTATATATGGAAGAATACTAACAAGACGAGTTCTTTAAATAATGAAAAAGCCTCGCATAAATTTCAAGGAAAAGAAATACCTTAAGCTCAAAGGTATGATGTAAATTCATTGTATATTTTCCTTTTCACCATTTAGAAATAGATAGAAAAATTTAAGTTTGGGGAGGAAAAATACAAATTTAATTATTAAATTGTTCTCAATTTCTATTTTCAAAAAATTATTATTATTTAATTTTCCGTAATAATTTTTAATTCAAGTAACTTGAATTAATTTATATAATTATTATAGAAAGTTGAATAGAATATTTCTAGAAATCCAAATTAATTTAATAGAATAAGATATTTGGTTAAAAGGAATAAGAATATAGTAAACTATTTAAAGTAAGGGAAACTATATTCTAAAATTGAAATTCTTAAGTATTTAAGTGAAAAAGAAGAGATTGAAACTCAATGAAGTAAAGGCTATGAAATACATATAAGCAAAGAAATATTTTAAGTCTCAAATTTAGGAAGAGAAAGTTGAAGTTCAAAATTATTAACAAAGCTATCCAGATACAAGTAATCCTCACTTGAAAAAGAAAAGAGAAGGATTGAAAATCAATCCAAAAAGAAAAAAAGAAAAGAAAAGAAAAATATAAGTGAGGAGAAGCTTCGAGGAGATGCCTTATCAAAAATCGGCTTCAATGGAATCAACCTAATGGGTAAAACTCAAATATATTTCTAAACTTATATATATGGATTAGTATTTTACTAAATAGTGTTTTCTTGAACTTCCTATCATCTAAATATCTTAAGTAAATTACTCTTTTAAATATAGTCTTTCCTGAAATAAATAAGAGAGCTAGAAATCTTAGATCTGATAACTAAATAATCTTATATCTATAAAGTTAATTTAATTACTTAAAAATATTTCTATTTAACTTTACTATAGTATTATTTAAATTTAATTCATAGTTTATTTGAATTAAAAAAATTCTATTACAAAATTCATTGTTTTTATTTAGTATAAAAATTACTTCGAGGACAAGTAATAATTAAGTTTGGGGATTTTGATTACGTAAAAATATGTTAAGAAATTCATACCTATTTTTTATGAAATTGCACTTTAAAGAAAGGTATTTTCTTTATTTTATTGCAGGAACGAAGATTTATAAGTGATGGAAGAAAAAAGCATAAAATAGAGCAAATTTGGATCAAAAAGAAAGAAATACATGCAAAATGAACTAAGTCGCCGACGGTGAAATCGAGCCCGCCGACGGCGAGATTATAAAGAAAATTTCTTAAAGATTTGCAACTATCTCGCCAACAGCGAGCCCGAGCCCACCGACAGCGAGATAGCGCTGTTTGAAGACCTTCGAGAAGCCGAGGTCGTTTCTCGCCGACGGCGAGACTGTTCAAAATGCCAGATATATTGAAACTGGATGCTTTTTGAAGAGGTGCTTAAGTACCCCTTGGACCTTTGTCTACCTCTATAAATAGAGGACGAATTTTAGTATGTAGTGTGTCTATTTTAGGAGTCTTAGAGTATTCTATTAGTGTGCTTTTGAGTCTAAGTTGAAGTTTAGTGTGAGTAAGTGTAAGTAGTGAGTTAAGAAGCGTGCCGTACTAGAAGGAAAAGTCAAAGGAACTTCAAGGAGTCCGCTTGGGAGGAAATCGAGATAAGTATCTTTGTTTATTGTTGTTAACTTTAAATGAAATCCATGCTTTGTTTAATTCCCACGCATTCTGAGTAGTTTTCTTAGTCTTTCTCTTTGTTTATGAAATTATGTGAATTGATGAAATTAAATAGAAGTGCCTAATATATTAAAATAAATTGTGATAATCTTTTACTTAAAACTTAATTTACTTTCAATCCGGCCAATTGAATTGTTAAAATATGTTGAATTACCAACTATAGTAAAGATTACATCCAATATTCGGGAAGTCAAAAGCCTTGGAAGGAGGGTGCAAATAAATAGGAAATATTATTTATCGGACGTAGAATCGGACATTTTAGTGTGACGTACAAAAATATTCAATTTGGTCCTATTGTTTGAGAGCTGAAGTGTAGATGTCAGCCCTCGAGTGAGGGGAACGTGGGAGCTCGAAGTGGCAACCAAGTATCCTCCCAGCCTAGCCGCAGATTCAGTAATCAAGCATAGGACTAGTCAATGTTGTTCTTTGCACCTTGACCAAAGGGTAAAGAATAGGAATGCTCCTATTTGTCACAATACAATAAAAAATATATTTGAATTCATAATTCACATAAGTTTCTAAAAACAAGGGGAAAGATACTTTTTCTGAAATCTTTAAATCAACTTTATTTAAAGCATTAGTTTACTTTAGATCGCTTTAGTTAAGTATTCTAAATTCCGTATACTATATTAGTAAGTAAATCCTTTAAATTTAGTTGTTACAATTCTTTTAAAACTTCCCTGTGGGATCGATAACCAGGACTCCACTAGAGCCCTGTATTACTTGATACGATACGTATACTTGCATAGAATCCTCATTATACATTCCATCATAAAATTAAATATATATTAAGCGGGATCAAGTTTTTGGTTCCGTTGCTATTTTTGTAAACATTAAAAAGTGGGTCAGAATTGCAGCTACTTATCACCCACAAACAAGTGGAATGACTGAAGTGTCAAACAGAGAAATTAAAAGAATATTAGAGAAGGCTGTATTCTTAAAAGAACTGACTGAGTTGGTAGACTTGATTCTGCATTATGGGCTTATAGAACATCTTGTAAGACACCTATCGGAATGTCACCTTATCGGTTAGTTTATGGTAAACATTATCAATTACCTGTTGAACTGGAACATAAAGCTTACTGGGCGATAAAGGAGTTCAATTATGATTTGAATATTGCAGGAGAGAAACAACTGTTACAACTGAATGAAATGGAAGAGATAAGAAATGAGTCCTATGAAAATACAAAGATTTATAAAGTAAGAATGAAGAAATTACATGATAAGAAAGTTTCAAGAAAAATATTTGAGCCTGGACAAAAGTATTATTATTTAATGCTTGTTTAAAACTTTTTCCTAGAAAATTAAGATCTAAATGGATGGGACCATTTATAATTGAGAAAGTATACCCTTATGGAGCTGTGGTTATTAAAGATCCCAAAACTGGAAAAATACTTAAAGTTAATGGATTAAGACTGAAGCCTTATATGGGAGAAATTAAACCAAATTACAAAGAGGCTTACGAACTGAGTCTACCCGATTAATACAACTGATTAGGTCAGGCTGACGACGTTAAACCAAGCGCTTTGTGGGAGGTAACCTATTTATTATCATTGTGATTATTTGTGATTTGAATTTATCTTAATCTATGTTCGTGTGTTGATCACACCATTTTAATAGACCTATTTTTAAGACCGAAACTTTGTAAAATTTGATGATAGGCGAAACGGAGTCGAACGTGGTTCCGGCGCCTAGGCGCCAAAAGTCGGCGCCTAAGCGCCAGCATAACCATTAGTATCGATAGTCCGGCGCCTAGGCGCCAGATTCTAGCGCCTAAGCGCCCCAGTTACAGATCGTGGAAAAACCGAAAAACTTCAGTTTTTCACACGAAATCTCTTTATAAATTGCCCTACCATCATCCCCAATCCCTAGACAACCTTATTTACGACCAGAGCAATCCATTTTGGAGGATATAGGAGGAGTTTGGAAGCAATGGACAGAGGAAATCATGGAAATGAGGTAAGAGACAAATCCCCCAAAGATCCTCAACCTTATTTTAATGGTTTTATTGCAGTTAGTATGGAGAGGTTATTTAGTCCTTTAGAAAAGATTGAAGTGGAACTTCTAAGCATTAAGAATCATTTTCATGAGATGTACCATCAATTCGAGTATTTCGAATGACAGACGAAACTTCAATTTGATCATATGGCTACCTCTCAAGACGCTCAAGTAGCAATGTATGAGAAGAACAAGTGGATTGATGAAAAGACGACTTTGGAAGTTCCAAGGGCGTTGGTTTTCTATCCCCGCGGTCCTAGCGAACTTCATTGCGAAAGAGATGGAAATTGAAGTTCAGTGTTGAATTGATCTTTTATGTGTTCTAGGTGTGATTGAGTCAAGTTCTTGTGTGTCGAATATCGAGTTTGTGTATTTGTTTAATAGTTCAATGTGTGTTGTTGGATTGAGAATTTGCTTTGAATTTATTTTATTTGTGTTATTTATAGAATGATGAACCTTGTTATAGTCTTGTTTTAGAAATTAATGAGCTTTGAATGAAAATTATGAATTGGAATTGAAGAGATTAATTGTATTTTGTGTTTGAAATGTGGATCTAAGTTATCATTTTAATTGATTTTTGAAATGTTTAGAAGATATAAATTAGATTAATACTCTCATGTGAGTAATTAGAAGTCGAATTTGATAAATTTTGGTGGAAAACATAATATTTAAATCAAATTTTTGGAAAGGTGATTCTGGCTCCTATGCGCCAGAACTTGGCGCCTAAGCACCAGTTCGTTCTGAACCCGAAACTTCATCTTCTTAAACCCCCCACACCATTTTCGACGCCTAAGCTTCCTGTTCTTCCCGTTTTCGCGAAAATCAACCCTAGAGATCCCATTTGAGGCCAAATTTTCAAGTTTTTAAGCTTGAAATAACTCGATTTCTTCATCCCAAGGTCAGATCTACATTCTAAACCAATTATTTTTTATTATCACTATGGATTTTGCTCTCTTTGAAGTAAACCAAAATTTTGAGAAAAAATTTGATTTTTAGAGTTAAATCCATGGATTTTTAAGCTCTTTCAAGTTTTAAAAGCTTAAATTAGTTCATTTCCTTTTATCCTATAAATTTGTTTTGTGTTTTTATTTCATGCTTAGATGACACCTAAATCTAAGAGAGGAAAGGAACGAGAAAATTTCGATCGTAGCAAGTTTGTAACTGACGCAGCACATTTTCGTTACAACGATTTTGCTACGACAAGGAAGTTTAACTCGGAACGAAGTTTTTATAATCCTGGTGGAAGAATTGAAGAAATGATCATTGCACTCAACTGACAACGATTCTGTTATTTCACTGTTGTTGCTGTTATCCCTGTTGTTAGGAAGTTTTATGAAAATTTTTTGGATGCTGAAAAGTACGAGATCTTCGTAAGAGGGGTTGGAGTAGGATTTAATCCAGAGCGAATCAACATTTTCTACGGCCTGCCACCGAACATCGAGTGCTATTACTCTGGATTATCTCCATCTGAGGGAGATTTAGAGATGATTATTGCTTACCTGACTGATGGTACTGGAGCTTGGAAGATCCGGAATGAAAAACGGGTAAAATTTTCATCTTCTAAGCTAAATGGTGTTTCAAAGGCATGACATTACTTTATTTCTACTCGCATCCTTCCATCCAATCATTTGAGTGAGGTTACCAAGGACAGAGCTATCCTCAACTACTGCATACAAGAGAGGAAGCTGATTGATGTTGGGAGTATCATATATGATTCTGTAGAGGCCACTGCTCGTTCTAACACTTCTGTTGGACTGGGATTTCCATCTTTGATTTATTCTCCTGTGAAAGTGCTGGAGTTGTTGCTGAGCTTTTAGAAGAGAAGCTCAAATCTACAAAGCCCATTGGAAGAGAAAGTGTCAGTATCTATGATCGACTCTGAGGTAAGAGTTATACCGTACCTTCTAGTTCATTACCTACTTCTGGTAGACCTTCTACTTCTGCTGCTAAGCCACCATCTAGTTTCTGGGAATCCATGCATGATAAGTTTATGGAATAGCAGAATGAGTTATTTCTAACTCATTGTAGAGTAGATACGATCGATAAGAAGATCAATCATCTTTCTGAGTACACCCAAAGGAAAAGTGATTATGATGCTGAGTATTCAGAGTCTCTTATTAGATTCCTGAAGGGTGATCATGATGTTCAGTTCCCTACCTATCCTAGATTCTTACCTTATGTAGATCCGAAGGATGTAGAATTTTCTTTTGGTGACGACGACGACGAGGCTACAACTAGTGATTAGTAGTTTGATTTACCTCCTGAGAGGTTGATTCTATTTTTAGTATTTTATTTCTAGTATGTTAGTACTGATGAGTCTGATTTTACTGTTATTTGTTAGTGTTGATTTGTTTAATTAACTTTGTGTGGACTTTTAAAGATTAGACTGTTTTAGATCATCTATTGAGTTATGTATTAAAGACTAAAGTATGGATGGATTTTTAGTTTCTATGATAAATGTTTGTTTCTGTTTCAGCCTACTGTTTAGTATTCCTGAATAGTTAGTAATGTTGCATGTTTTAATAATTAAAAAAAATTTGTAGAAATTAACTCCTGCTCTGCAAACTTTTTTATATGCTTAATCATTTCTGTTACATACAAATTAAAGCATGTGTAGAAATAGAAATGCGTTTTTCCTTACTACATCATCATTGTACCTAGATAAATTCCTGTTTATTTCTTTCTCTCATGCTTTAGAAAATTTTATGATTCATGTTTATACTAAAACTAAAGTTTGGGGGAAGGGAAAATTCTATGAAATTTAAATATTATTTGTCCTTAATGTACTAATATTTTCTTTAAAAATATTAACATAACATAAGAAATGAAAAATCTATTTAAGATTACTTAAATTTTTGAATTTATAAATAATTTAGTAAACTTAACTAAAATTCCAATAATTTTGATTGATTCTAAGAATAGAATTATTTAACTTAAAGAATAATAAGATTAATTTTTTTTCTATTTATAGTAAAGAGAATTGTATTTTTGAAATACTAATGAATCAAGATTATAACTTGAAAATGAAAAGATTGAACTAATTTTTGAAAAATATTTAATAAAAATGTTATATTTATTAAGTAAAAAATGTATAAGTTTTAAATATAAGTTAAGGATAGTGATGCTCAAAATCATTAACAGACTATCCAAAATTAGTAATCCTCACAAATTAAAAAAATGGAGGATTGAAAAATAACCTTAAAAAAAAGAGAGAAATGTGAGGAGAAGCTTGAGGAAATGCCTAATAAAAAATTGGCTTCACTTGAATTATCTTATAGGAAGAAAACTAATTACATTTTTAACTTAATTTTTATGAACAATTATTTTTACTAGAAAAATATTTCATGAAAGTCTTTTTCTTATAAATATTTTATATGACCTTAATATGATAAATTACAGTTATTCTTGAAATAAATGAAAAATTGAAAGTCTTATGATTTGGTAGTTAAATATTCTTTAATTCTTAAAATTAAACTTAATTAGTGAATTTTGGTTAATGATTTGCTAAAGCATTTATAAAACCAAAAATTACAAGAAATCTTAAATATTTAAACTTCATTCCAAATGTTATATATTTTATGTAATTAAAAGGGTTACTTGAGGACAAGTAACGTTTAAGTTTGGGGGAATTTGATCCACTTAAAAAATATCTATTTTTATGCCTTATTTATGATTCAATTCTTAAGGATATTATGATTTAAGGAAATGTATTTTTATGTTTTTGGATGTAGGTGATAAAAAAGAGTCAAGAAGGAAAAAAGAGCAAAAAGGAGCAAAAATAGAGCTTAAAGAGGAAAGTTATCAAAATTATAGGTCTGGCGCCTAGGCGCCAAAATTCGGCGCCTAAGTGCTAGTTCGATACTGAAGCAGATAAGATTTTTGACGACTTTGGGCAGTTATTTTGACGGTGTTAAGCGGTTATCAGACCGTCTAGAAGACTGGAAGTTACTCCTAATACTAGGACATGTGATACAATGCATCTGGACACGGGAAAACAGTTTTAATCGCGAAGAGGTGCGATCCAAAGTAAAGAGGTGCGAAGACTTGGTCACAGACTCCTGTGCCTAGGCGCCACAGTTACCTTGTAGAAGGTACATTGTATTTGGACAATTTTTGAAGAGGTTCCTTAAGCAACCACTGGTCAAATTCGATGCTTTATAAATAGGAGTCAATTCTACAGAAAAAAGTGCACCCTATAGTCCCCAAGCACCCTATATCTCTTCTACTCCCCCTCTAGCATCCAAACATTATAGGGAGCCACCTTCTTTAGTATTTAGTGAGTTTATTTTGAGTGTTACTACTCAATTACTTGAGTAGTAAGTGTGAGTTTATTAGTGTTGTTGTTGTTGAAGTCTTTCATTTTGCATTGGAGTCAGTAGAAGTCAGCGGATCACTTGAAGGAACATTCCAGATAAGTATTTGTAACTTGGTTCAAAAGTTTTATAAATGTATTTTGTTGTGTGAATTCAATGTGTTCTGAGTAGTTAGTTTTCTTTCTCCTTTCAACTATGAAATGATAATAAGATATTAAATTTTGTTGGAGAACATAACTTAAAATATTTATAAAAATTTTGATGATATTAATATCTGATCTTAATTTACTTTTTAAACTGGCCATTTAAATTGTTAAAACATGTTGAAGAGTTCTGAGACTTATCTGGAGATGAGTTCTTAACTAGTAGATATCACATGAATCCTTGGGTAATCGAAGGTTATATGCGGGTTATTCAAGGTGAAGTGCAAATAAATAGGGAGATATTGTTTATTGGGCATAGAGTTGATTAGTTTTTTAGAGTGACAGACTAAATTCTAATAATTTGGTTTATAGAAAGGGAACGGGTCACAAGTAGGGCCGACCATAGCCACCCTTGGACATCTAGTAGTGTGAGCCTAGATTAACCCATTCTACTAATAATACATCCTTAACCGATCTATAGATTAGCCAATGTTCTTTATACTATCGAGCGAAGGTAAAGAATAGGAATATTTCTATTTGTCACAATACCATAATCTAAGTTCTCCACAAATGATAATTATTCTAAAAAATCTTAGATTAGTTGAAAAGGAGAAAGTTGTCTTATTCATACTTGCATTAATCTTTACTTTATTACTTCTTACTTGCATTTAGTAAAATTTTTTTTAAATTTAAAAATTTGAATTTTGAAAATAAATAAAATAATAATTACTTTTAATTTGAAAATCTAATAAATTTCTTAAATTAATTTTCCCGTAATCTTCCCTGTGGGATCGTTAACCAAAACTCCAATAGAGCCCTGTATTACTTGAAATGATACGTATAATTACGTTTGAAATTGTGACTTTTACAAAAATTATTATATATATTTAAATATAAATTCATAAGTTCTTACATTCGTAAATGTCGGGTTCAGTTGTTCAGGAAGAACCAACCCCAGCGGAAGAATTACCCGTTCGGGAAGAGGCTGAAGAGCCTAGTAATAAAGTAGATTATAACGTGCTAGCCCATCTTCGGAAGCTATCGACCAAACTAAGCATCTAATACGCTCTGATCCTGTCAAAGAAGATGAGGGAAAATCTAATCAAGGCTTTACTTGATCCAGAAATTTGCTTAGCTCAAATGGCCGGTAATTCCTTAGACGATGTTTGCTCGTTAAAAGGACAGTAAGGTGTTACTTTCACGGACAATGACCTACTGCTCGGGACAGCTGTTCACAACCGACCCTTGTACATTGATCCACTTTTCGATATTTATACTTACAACTATGATATGAAAATAAGTAACAGCACCAAAAACTTAATCCCGCACTGAATATATATATACTGATGATTCTGTTATGGATTTTATGATTTATATTGTGGATACTACGCAAGTATACGTATCGTTATCAAGTAATATAAGGCTCTAATGGAGTCCTAGATATCGATCCCACAAGGAAGTTAGAGAATTTCAAAGACAAATTAAAGTAGACTTACTTACTAAATTAGTATACGGAAATTAAGAACACTTAGACTAAACTAAACTAATGCTTAAAAGTTAAAAATAAGATTCGAATTGAGAAAAGCATCTCTTTCCTTGTTAAGAGAATTAAGTGAATGATGAATTTAAGTAGTTTAGAGTTTGTATTGTGCCAAATAGGAGCATTCCTATTCTTTACCCTTTGGTCCAGGAGCAAAGAACATTGACTAGTCCTATGTTTGATTATTGAATCTGCGGCTAAGTCGGGAGGATACCGTACTGCCACTTCGTAGCTCCCACGTTCCCCTCGGCTGAGGGCTAACATCTACACTTTAGCTCTCAAATAATATGACCGAATTGAATATTTTAGTCTATCACACTAAAATGTCCAATTCTACGCCCGATAGTTAATATTTCCTTATTTATTTGCACCCTCCTTCCAAGGCTTTTGACTTCCCTGAATCTTGGATGTAATCTTTACTATAGTTGATAATTCAACATATGTTAACAAATCAATTGGCCAGATTGAAATTAAATTAAGTTTTAAGTAAAAGATTATCATAATATTTAATAATTTTAGGCACGATTACTTGTTGACCTCATTTTTGATGAGGTCTTCTCTTCTTCTCTTTAGTACTTAGGATCTAGCCTTAGGCTTTTCCTTTGACTATCCTAGAGGATTAGAATTGGGACCCACCACTTAGAAATTCAAATCACTTCTTAACTCCCTGCAAACTCCACAAACTTGACTGTAGACCCCTAATCACCTAGAGGGTTGAAATCAAGTGTGGAAGTTTAAAGGATGAGTTCCTATAGGACTCTTTGGCCTTAGGACCGCCCTTACAGGTGGCCCGGTCCGATGAAGGGGCCGACTTACACACACACTACACTCATACACTACACTTCCATACACCTCCTAAAACCACACCTATACCTAACTTGACCTCCCGACTCATGTAAGTGATTCACATGGATGGTCCTTAACCCCTAAGCCCTCGGCTAAGAGGTTAGGAACAACATAGTGAATGCCTCGAATGAGTCCCTTCATGGCTCATATGGGCTTGATGTGGCTTCATGGCTCAACCAAAATGATTTTATTCCACTTATATTCACCCAATCTTCAATTTTCCAAAATTTCAATTTTTGACCCCCGGGACCCTACACCCGCCTAACCTACCCAAAACCCTTGAAACCACCCAAAATTTGCAAAATCACCTAAATTACCCAAAATTCCTCAAAATCAATCCTAAACATTCCCACATCACTCAAATTGATCATCCATAACCAAAAATACCAAAAATTCCAAAAATACCTCCCAATACCCTCCAAATACCCAAAATACCCCTCTTAGCCCAAAAATCCAAAAATTCCGAAAATTCCCAGAAAATTCCAGAAAATCCCAAATATTCCCAATTTTATTTTGTTCAACTACACCATGGGCCAATTTTTTCAATTTACCCCACTTTTATCAAAACCCCCAATTTGACCCATTTTAACCCAAAGTGAACCCAATGTCAAACCTAACCTACCCAATTGACCCAAATTCTGGTCCAATTCAATTCTAAACTTCAATTTAACATCCCCAACACCAATCTAGACCAGATCCAAGCCCAATTTGATTGGCATTGGGATCCAATTTCACTTTTGGCCTTAAAGCCCAATTTGGACCCATGACCCAAACTTAGCCCAAACTCACCCAATTCAACTCCAATTAACCCCAAATCTTTTCTAAATCTTCCTTAACATTTCCACAAGCAAAACACTAACATGATTTGCCCAAAATTTAGACCCAAACCCCACTCAAATTCAACCCAAAGCTAAAAGGCCCAATTTTGACCTAAACCCAAACTTAACCCAAATGAGCCCAAATCCCAAAATCAAAACCTAACCAAAGCCAAAACCTCTTTGAAACACTCCCATAAACATTTCCCAACATTAATTTTACATCAATTTCAACTCTAGCCCAACTTTGGCCCATGGTAGCCCATTTTGGCCCACCTTAGCCTCTTTACCAAAAAGGCCCATATCCAACCCAATTCAAACCCAAATCACCTCAAATTTATTTCAAACCACTCATGACACATCCCTAAACCAAACTCAACAATTATTTGGCCCAAGACTTTACCAAAATTTCATCCCAAAATCCATTTTAAAATTCAAAAGCCCACTTTCCTAAACCATTTTAAGAGCCCATCTAAAACCATTTCAATGAGCCCAAAATCTACCCTAAAGCCCACATGACATTTCCATTTGTCATCCACTTAATCAAAGCCATTCCCTAAGTTCTAATCACATCATCAAATAATTCCAAATTAAGCCTCATGCCAAATCACCCCTAAAATACCACAATTTTTCTTAAATCCATTTCCATGAAATCGACTCAACTTTCCCCAAGCCAAAGGTGAGCCATGAAGCCATGCATGAGCCACATGTGAGCCATGAGGGCCTTGGACACTCCACCATGCCATATTGGGTAAGAAGAGGGGGCTTTCCTTAATCCCTAAAGCTCATTAGCCTTAATCATGATTCACCTAAACTTAGATTTAATCCAAATATATTTGGATGGAGACCTCTCCATGCCAAACCAACTCGATCCCTTTGATCCCCCACAAGACCCAAAGCCACCTTGAAGGGTGCACCAAGCCCAAATGGGTGAATTGACCCATTTAGACTCAAAACTAGCCATGCCCCATTCTACTTTGGATCAAAGCCTTTACACATGGCAATTGCCAATTGTTTGCACCAAGTCCCATCCCCGACCTCCCCGGCCTCGAGGGTGACTCTCGCCCGCCGGCCGACCACCCGGCCGCCGGAAAACGCCATGGCCGAGACATGGGGAGGAGCCAAACCTTGGAATTCCACCTTGCTCGAGCCGCCCCATGCCCAATGGCCACCATAGCCGTTCTTCCCATGCCCGCAGCAACTCGATCCCAACCCTTGGCCATCCCTCGCGAGGCTCTCCGACCACCTCTATTTAAACCCGACCCCTCACGGCCATGGAGGAGAGTTGCATAAACCTTGCCGAAACTCGCCAAAATTGTTCCAAACCCTACTCCACACTTAGAGCAGCTGATCCCGAGTGTCAATTTGCCCTAATCCCCACCGACGTAATCCAATTTCTCAACCGAAATTTCACCCAAAACCAGGACATCTCCTCACAGTGAGCCAATTCCCAAATCGATTGGTCCTACACCTTCACCGGACCAAGGGAAGAAGTTTCCCACCGAAAGCCCCATCTCCGAGCCACCCGGTTGCTCCAGCCCTCCAAGCTTTGTGATCGGCCGTGGTCACTTTCATAGCTAAACAATTCACTGTGCCAAGGGACTTCATCCGGAGCTTACTTGGACCCAATCGAAGGTGACACAACTCTCGCATCGAAGCTTCACTTCTCCGAGCAAAGGTATGGACTCCCTCTTCTTCCCGAGCTTCCAGAGATTCTCATTTTAATTTGAGTCAATTTAAATGCATGTTTACCGTATGGATGTGTTCGTCTCTTCAAGACGAATCCATAGAGCATAAGAACACGAAAATCCATCGAGAATCGAGTGAGTTCTTAGTGGTTAGAGTGTGGACGGTCACGGGATCGCACCGGTCGTAGACGATGACCGGGAACCGTCGGATCGCGCGTGTATCGGATGGACGGCTTGGATTGCGTCGGACCGGCGAGATGGTGCGTGAACCGCGGGGCCCCGGCGGTCGAGTCGGATGGCGGCGCCGAATCAGAGCGCGCCGCGTGGTCGTTCGGAGATGCCGAGGATGACAAGGCGCCGCGTGGATAAGTAGTAAATTAGGGATTTTTCGATTTATTTAAATACCGTAACTTTAAAAATCCATATCTTTGTGTAGAAAAATCACAAAAATAAAATAAAAATACCCTCTTGCTCAGATGAACGTAGGAGAATAATGTGGAAAAGAAATTAATTAATTTTGTCTAGTATTTTATTTTTAATTAATTATTTACTCCCCGCACATTTTTAATTCTCCATGCATTCATACAATTCACCATGGCATGAGACCATAGAGCTTAAGCCTCCGAACTTGGGAACATTCCCCGAATTTTCCAAGGTCGAGGCCATCTCTCGTGAAAAGTTATTGATTTTTCAAATGCATGTTCTTGTTTTGAGTATTTTAATTACAAAAATTAAGCATGTTGTGAAATAAATTCTAGGAAAATTCGGCGATGTTCCTTATGACTGCAGAACCCTGGAAAAATAGGACTTGAGTTAATTCACTTAAGATAACCCTAATTGGCTTAAACACCCAAAATAGACTCCTAATTAATTAGAGCTAACCATACATCAAATTGACTTGAAATCAATTCTCTACTGACCTTTATGATCAGAGGAACCCACCATAAAAATTTCAAGTCAATTGGACTTGGTTAGCCCTACTAAATGGGTTGATTAAGCCATTTAGTCATTTTAAACTTTAAAAATTCATAACTTTCAAAATACCTTTCAAAAATTCACCAAATTGGTTTTGGAGCCTCTCTGATATCAGGGGAATTTAAGAAAATTAAAATTTTAATTTTCTAAAAAAGTTGATTTTTCATCATTATTTTAATATTTTAATAATTAAAAATAATAAAAATCACAAAAATAATAAAATTCACCAAAATGTCATATTTTGAAATTTAATCACTTAGGAACAAACCCCATATTTTTCTTAGGTCTATTTAATGAGATATTAAATTTTAAAAGCCCTAGGGTAATTTTAAAATTAAAAAATGTATTTTCTAGCATTTTCACTAAAATAATTATAACAAATCAAAGAAAAATCAGAAAATTGTAAAATTTAGTTCTCTGGAATCCTTGATATCAGAGAGAATTTTAAAAATTATAAAATTCATTTTTCAACTTATATTCTATTTTTAAATTAATTAATACTCCGAACTTAAAATAATTTTAATGAATAAAATATAATTCAAAAAATCACAAAAATTGGTCCAAGTGGTCCTCTAGTCATTAGGAATGTCCCATAATTTTCTTAAGGACAGAAATTTTCCCTGGGTCATATTATTAAATTTTCCTTGGAAATCCTTATTTTCCACCAAAAATAATTATATAAATAAATTAAATGCAGAAAAATCACATTTTCTCCTCTAAAGTCTTTATTGACATATGAGTGAAATAACATAAAAATTTCAAGTTCATTTGAGCTCAATTTAGTGAGTTATGAAATTATTAGGCTTGAAGGGCAAAATGGTAATTAAAATCTTAACCCTTTAATTAAGACTTTAGGCTTAATGAAAATTAATAAGTAAAAAAATTTGATTTTAATTTGATTTGGATGATTGAAATTTAGATAATTAAAGGGTAGAAACCTACTAAACAATTTAAAATAATTGAAATAAACCTTAATTAAATAATTATTTAAATTTGGAAGAATAATAAAATTGGAATTATTAAAATAGGGATATTATTAGGAGGAGATTTATTCTTTAATTTAAAAATCCCTAAATTAATCATCCCAATAATATTTAATTCCTAATTAAAATGATAATCCAAGTTTAAGATTTAAAATGCTAAAAGACTTAATCATTAAATTAAATTAAAGTTAAATCATTTAAAACAAATTCCTTTAAAATTAAAAATTAAATTAAAAAATTAAGAATTAAATTAAACTAAATTAAACTAAATTAAATTAAATTAAATTAAATTAAATTAAATTAAATTATATAATATTATATTAAATTAAATTAAATTAAATTAAATTAAATTAAATTAAATTAAATTATATTATATTATGTTAAATTAAATTAAATTAAATTAAATTATATTATATTATATTATATTATATTAAATTAAATTAAATTAAATTAAATTAAATTAAATTAAATTAAAAGTAAATTAAATTAAATTAAATTAAATTAAATTAAATTAAATTAAACTAAATCATATTACATTAAATTAACTTAAGTTAAATTAATTTAAATTAAACCACATTAAATTAAATTAAGTTAAATTAAATTAAATTAAGTTAAATATAAAGACATGAAGAATTCAAAAATAAATCTAAAATAACTTGAACACTATTCCAAACTTAAATCATTAATTTGAACTTAAATTTGAATCACAAATCATTAAATATCATTTTGCCCTTAGGAGTTTTTACTATTATAACTCCTAAATGGAGTATCAAGTGAAATGACACTTCACTCATAAGGATATTCAAACATCCTAATTCACTGAGCAAGAAATAAAACTTAACTCAAACACCCTGGATGATTAATTCACTTGAATAATAGAATTCATTCGGACTTAGGACAATTCCCGAAATATCGAAAAGATGTTTAAGATTCGTCTTAAACACTTCCTCAATATGATGGAATGTCCTTAAGAACAAATTGAGCTTAGTTGTTCTTTGGTGAAGAAAATCATCCTTAAAACCAAAATTGAAGACCTAGACGTCATAGGAGATGACTAGCTATAGGATTAGGAACTTGGTAGAAAACCATAACCTTTCCCTTAGCTTTACCTAGGAACTTACTTTAAATGCTTAAATATTCTAACTGTGTTTTAAGTGCAGCTTGGAATGACGGGAAGACCCTCCAGGTACGCTTTTATTTTATTGCGATTTACTTTACGACAATTTATTTAATCGCGTTGCACTTTACCTTTCTTGCATGATAAACAACAGTTGCATGAAAACCTACACCTTTAGGACGAAACCAAAACTGGAACTCATAACTAAATTAAAAGACACTACAAGATAAAATTCACCTCCACAACATTTCAAAATATAAGACAACTCAAAATTTAATCACAAACAGAACAACAAAACCACAACTACAACTAAATTAAAACGTCGCATTGAATGATCGGGAATACCTCGGATGATGTAACCCACGTGTTGCTAACGGGATTTCCCACGGTCTAAATGAAAGTGCGGAACTCATTTAGTTGAGTTTAGCAAATTCATCTGGACTAAGTGAATTCGATGAAAATAACGGTGCCGGGATGACGGAACCGTGGGATCTTAATCGGTTCTGTTTAATCAACTTTAAGATTTGTTTTAATTAAAACATAAAAAACACTTGGAAATTAAGACTTTCTTTAAACCAGAACACTTCTCTCATCTCCTGATTTATGATTTCTAAAACTAAACCTCTACAACAACAAGGAGCTCGGAGCATGGTGGGCATCACGGTCGTCGTCGTCAGCAAAACTGAAATCTACATCAGCAAAACTTTCTTAGAATTAAATAACCAAGCCATAGGACTTCGAGGTAGTTTGCCTAGGGCAACATAAATCCTCAACTCTTCGTTAGGCATTTGCATGATCATATCATGTAAATTAAGCCCTAACCGGTCTTAGGATTTCCGAGGTAGTCGTCCGATACGATATAAACCCTCACATCCTCGAGGCTATTTGTATGATTTTATCATACGAATATAAGTCCTAACTAATTAAAATTGGCAGGATCAAAATACTAAATAAACATTAGGACCTTCCTAAATTCAAAGCCTAACATTAGGATAGTCTGGGAAGTCACCGAAGTTCACTTCGGGTCTGTGACATCCCCTACTTCTCTTCCTTTGGACTCCTAAAATAAAATGTTCCAAATTTGATCCATTCCCTATTGAAATTCAAAGATTCAATCCCTCGAAAACTTAAACTTTGAAATTCTTGAGAGCGGAACTACCGATTATTATCGAGAGTTTTCTTAGGTGATTTCCGTCACTTAAGATGTAATTAACTATAGGGGCTTGCCCTTATAGGGAACTTTAAGAACCTGAGTAATATAAACCCCGTTTAATGTTTTCATATTAAACGAGGGAACTTGTCGGCTTATAAAATTGGTTCGCGGACCAAACGAGATGTCACAAACCTTTCTAGTTTATTTAATCGAGCCCCATCATCAAGCAGTGTGTCTATTCTTCGGGATAGATACACGGTTTGTGGTGCGGCGCTCGTTTATATAAACTATTCGGGATGTGAGATCAGTTTGATTTCATATCTTAAAATTTTCAAATTTAAAATTATTTTCAAAATCAAATGTTATCTTTTAAACTATATATTTAAATTAAATTTAAAATATAAAAAATTCGCCGACATTTTCTGTAGGCGACCCCCTTTTCAAAATAAAACACATAACCTAAAAATATGCCGACATTACTTTCGATTCATCATTTCACATAATCTCAATAACAAGGAAAAAAGACTAAAGAAACTACTCAGAAAGCATGAAAAAAATAACACAACGCATAAATTTCATTAAAGTTAACAAACAATAACAAATATACTTATCTCAATTCTTCTCCCCAAGTAGACTCCTTGAAGTTCCTTTGACTCTTCCTTCCAGTACAGCACACTCCAAAACGCTAAACACTTTATCTACTCACTAAAAAGACTCTAGGATGACACTTAACTCACACAAAACTTACACACAAATTGACACACCAATGACTAAAATTCATCTCTATTTATAGAAGGAGTCAAATCTCCAAAGGGTACTTAAGCACCTCTTCTAAAAGCGTCCAGGTTCATTGTATTTTGGTTCTTTTCAACTGTCTCGCCGTCGGCGGCTTGATCTCGTCGTCGGCGGGCTTTTAGAAAATGGGCTAACCGCGCTGATCTCGTTGTCAGCGGGATCGATCTTGCCGTCAGCAAGCTCTTTATAAAATATTCAAAATCTTTTGGGAAAATTTCGCCGTCGGTGGCTTAAATCTCATCGTCGGCGGGACAGTTCAATTTTCATCAAATTGAGTCCTTTTTGCTCCAAATCTGCTTCTTTTATGCTTTTTTGCTTTCAGTACTTATAAATTTTCATTCCTGCAATAAAACAAAGAAATTACCTTTCTTTAAAGTGCAATTTCATATAAAATTGGTATAAATTTCTCAATACATTTTTGTGTGGTCAAAATCCCCCAAACTTAACTATTACTTGTTCTCAAGTAATTTTAATACTCATAAAGTAATGATTATTTGTAGTAAAGTTTTAATTCAAAATTACTATGAATTAGATTTAAATAAGTATTATAGTAAAGTTTTTTTAGAAATATTTTAAAATAATTAAACTAATTCTATAAATATAAGGCTATTTAGTTTTCAAGTTTAAGATTTATAGTTTTCTATTTATTTCAGGAATGACTATACTTTTAAATTACTTAATTACTTAAGATATTTAGATGATAGGAAATTCATGAAAGCACTACTTAGTAAAATACTATTCCATATATATAAGTTCGAAATGTAATTGAAGTTTACCCTTTAGGTTGATTCAAATGAAGCCAATTTTTGATAAGGCATCTTCCTCAAGCTTCTCCTCACTTTATATATATATATATATATTTTTCTTTTTCTTTTCTTTCTGGATTGATTTTCAATCCATTTTTTCTTTACTTTTTTTAAGTGAGGATTACTATTTTTGATTAGCCTGTTAATAATTTTGAACTTCAATTTCCTCTTTCTAAATTTGAAACTGGAAACATTTACTTTTCTTATATATATTTCAAAGTTTTTACTTCATTGAGTTTCAATCTTTTCTTTCTCAAATAAATACCTAAGAATTTTATATTTCAAAATATAGTTTTCTTTACTATAAATAGTTAACTATATACTTATTCTCTTATACTAAATATCCTTAATCTAAAATATTAGTTAATCATTAAAAGTATTTCTCTTAACTTTCTATAATAATTGAATAAATCAATTCTAGTTTACTGAATTAAAATTACTACAGAAATTCATTTTTATAATAATTTTGAAAATGTAAATTGAGAACAATTTAATAATTAAATTTGTATTTTTTCCTCCCCCAAACTTAAATTTTTCTATCTATCTATATAGGGTGAAAAGAAAATAAACTGTAATATTTAAATCATACCTTCGAGCTTCAGTTATTTCTTCTTTTGGAAGTTCTACAGGCTTTTTCCATTACTTAATTAACCTGTACTGTTAATATTTTTCTACAAACATAATATTAAAGAAAGTGCTGGGTAAAGAAGTTTAACACAATACTACCACATTTCATACTCACATACACATACATTTACTAATTCAATTCAAGGTTACAATAGCAGTCTGAAAACATTAAAAATTTAAAAACTCTATAACTTTAACAACAATCTTTAAAAAGATCTACACCACATCATAATGAAGTTCATAAACTAAAACATCAATACTAAAATGTAAAACAACAAACAAACAATCACAACATCAGAACTAAACAAATAAACATAAAATCTAATCTTCCGCATCAAAGTCCCAAACTATATCATCGTTTCCTTGATTAGTGGGTGGATTAGGCTGGTAATGAGTATATCGGGGGCACTCAGGAAATACAACATCGAGCTCTCCTCTCCTATAATGATTCTCAACATCATAATAGGCTATCTCATACTCTGAATGTCTCTGGAGATACTCGCTGTCATAATCATGTTTTCTTTCTAAGCCTCCAATTCTCTGATCAATATGCTCCAGTTTCTCTTCTATTTTCTCAAAACTTTTCCACTGAAGAGTCATCTCATTCATCAAATCATGAAGGGTAGGAGTACTATAGGGAGGAGGGTCATAACTGGTAGAGGGAATATCTCTACTCGAAGAAGGTACATAGCTCCTAGTCCCAGATCTCCATCCTTCGTGGGATTCATATTTCTTAATATTAGCCGGAGTAATGGGTTTCATAGGTTCCACCCATTCCTCATCATCCGTTGCCTCTACCCCAGATAATTGGCAGAGTGCATAAATCAAACCAGGGTGTCCTAGTCCTCCTCCACTCTCACTTCTTGCAGTGGCTAATATATTCTTATAAATTATACTTCCCACATTAATAATTCTTTGGTTCTGAATACAGAAATTCAGAACTGCTCTAACTCTTGTTACCTCACTATGGTGATAAGTGGGTAACAAGGTAGAACAATTAAAATAATGTCAGGCTTTAGATGATGCATTCAACATTGAGAGAGGAAAGTTTACCCTTTCACGCTGCTTAAGCTTCCAAACTCATTTCCCGTCGATGAGAAAGTTGACCACTTCTTCCAGTGGTCCTTCCATAGTTCCAAAGGTATCGTACTCACTGGTGTATAAATCTCGTACTTCATAAAAAGAAAAACCTTGCAGCACTGAAATCTACCAAAAATCCTCTCACCTTGATTGGTGCATCTTCAATCGCAGTCAAGTTGGCATAGAATTCTTTTACTACCTCCACAGCGGCTCTGTTGGTTATATAACAGAAGTTTTCCCATCCTCGTTCTTTGATTATTCGCTTTACTTTACCTCCAGGTTTTTTGAAAACTTGATCCTTAATGAATTTTCTGGCTTGAATATTGTGAAAATATCTTGATTGTGCCCTTGCATTCACAAAACGAGATTCTTCGTAATCCATTCTTCTCTTTTGTCGTGGAGCCATTTTTCGATCTGTGAAATTTATAAAAATCTTAACTAAACTTCTAAATATTACTAAGATGGCTTCCAATAGTTACTAAAATCAATATAAATCAAGTTCCATGAATTTCTTCCAAGTTTTTTCTTCTCATTTCCAATTTTTCCAAAATTCCTCAATGTAGAAGAAATTCATGGTGAAAATAAAAAATTTTTACATAGCAGTGAAGCTCTTACCAAGGGAAGATGAAATCCGGCGTCAAAATGTGTTGAAATAGCTCCAAATTCTAGATCTATCAAGCCCTAGGTCGGTTTTTCGAAGTTTTGAGGAAGGGGATGATGAATAGTGTCAGTTGACCGATCAAAAATATAGTATATTTTGTGATCTCATTGTCGGCGAGAAATTTCTCGCCCTCAGCAAGCTAATTAATTCACCAAGGCCAAAGTTTTGGGAAAATCTCGCCGTCGGCGGGATCGATCTCGTCGTCAGTGGGATTTCCGAATTTTTAAAAAAATTTTATATTTTTAATTATGTTCAATTTAATTAAACCTTGTTTTAATGTTCGGTCACTTAATTTGATATATTTTTCTAAGATTAGATATTCTACTGACTCATATAAGGTTTACACAACACAAACATTATAACTTTTATAAATGAAATCCATGAACTTACAAACTTCAAATACCACAAAAAATAACAATCAAATTAACTAAAACACACCTAACTCAGCATTGCAATCCACACCACGATATTCTAAATGCTGAGACTAAACAAACAACATACAATCTCATCTAAACTGAGATTATCTATGTAAAGTTCAAACTAAATTCAAAAACTAAATTCAAATCAACACACATACATATAATATGAATAGAAATTTCTGCTACTCATCGGAATCTGAACTGATTTCTTCTTTTATGTTTCCAATAGAACGCAGGTGCACAAAAAATTTATAGAAAGGTCCGAAAGGGAATTCTGCAGTAGAATCTTCTTCAATCCACCCTTTTTGTCTCAATAGTCGTATAAAACTTGCCTCCAGATGTCCTGTATGGTAAAAGTGCTCCTTCATTCTCCAATCGATGTGATCGAATAAATCATAGATATTATCAATAGAATTCATCACATTCTATAGTTCCTTCTCCAATCCTTTAAGTTTCCGTAAAATGAGGTTTGTTCTATCAGTCAGGGGCTTAACTAAAGGATTGTTTTGAGATGCTTGATCAGAAATAATTATTTTTTCATCATTATTATCCAATGTAGGAAACATATCTATCGGATCTAGTGGTTTCCAAGGAAATAGCACTTTTTCCCAAGCTTCGTAGGAAAATTGGTACTGACTGCATAAAGCAAATATAGTTGATGGGTGTTCAAGTCCATGAATTAACCCATGCACAATTAATCCTAATGCAGACTTCACAATGATAGATCCAACATCAATGGGCAATCCAGGTTGAATACAATAATTTAAAATTGCGCATTCCTTCGAGACTTTGTTTACCCTCATAGTGGGTAATAACATTGATGAAATAAAGAAATGCCAATGCTTAGAGACGGGGTTAAGAAGTGACGCAGAAAAACTAACATACCCGTCCTCTCGTAATTCCCAATCGTCAGGTTCGTCAGTCAGATATCTGTAGATCTCATTCATGTTGGATCTTGTAGGAACAAAATTTGAATAGTGGCAAACAGGGGTATTTTCAATCGAGTATAATTCATTGATTCGAGAAGGAGTGAAAGTTACCCATCTGCCTCTTACATAAACGCTTCCATTATGGATCACATGCAGATTAGAGTAGAATTCCTTGACTACTGCAGATGTTGTATAGCAAAATACCTCCCAATGTTGCTGAAAATCATTTCTTCAATTGTTGTTGTTGAATTCTCCGCTCCTCTGTTTACGAGTCCTCTTTCCTTAATTAGTCGCTTCTTCATCAAAACCTTGTTGAATAGTCACTGAGCCTCAGAACTGACGAATTTTTGTCGGTTAAAAACGTGTTTTCTAGTAGTTTGGAGGCCATAATAGATTGTTTTGGAGGGGCTCTAATCGTTTCTAAGGAAGAAGATAGTGTAAAAATGAAGTTTTAAACGTTTTATATAGAGAAATGGCCTTAGAACCGTCCAAAACCACAAAATAACTCACAAAAATCACTTTTTAACTATCTCGCTGTCGGCGGTAACGACCTCGGTGTCGGCAGGATAGTTAATATATTTAAACTGAATTTGGGCACTCTGATCTCTCTGTCGGCGGGATCGATCTCGCCGTCGGCGAGATTAGGTAAATTGCCCAATTTCCGCTCTGGTCTGAATATTTTCTGATTTCTTCGTATAGATTCAAATTTGTGATGATTCTAAAAAGTAAAATGAGTAGTAGAATTTATTCTATATTTTAATCTTCAATAACATTAATAAATAGATCATAATTAATAACTACTATGGGTTGCCTCCCATAAGTGCTTGGTTTAACGTGGTCAGCCTGACCTAATTTTAATTAGTAATCAGGTTGATTGAGCATTAAAACCTCTTTAAAATTTGGTCTTCTCCATGTAAAAAAAGGTTTTAATATGTGTCTGTTTACTTTAAATCTATGCCCAGTTTTTGGATCTTCAATTTCTATAGTTTCGTATGAAAATATTTGAGTTATAATGAAAGACCCTAACCATCGAGATTTCAATTTCCCAAGAAACAATTTCAATCTTGTATTATAAAGCAAAACTTCTTGTCCTGGCTCAAAATTTTTCAAGTTAATCTTCCGATCATGCCATAATTTCATTTTTTTTATTATAAATTCTATCATTATGATAAGATTCGTTTCTTAATTCATCTAATTCATTCAATTGCAATAATCTTTTCTCACCAGCTTTATTCAGATTGTAATTAAATTCTTTAATTGCCCAATAAGCTTTATGTTCTAATTCAAATGGTAAGTGGCAAGTCTTTCCATAAATAAGCTTGTAAGGAGTCATTCCAATCGGAGTTTTATAAGCAGTCCTGTATGTCCATAATGCAGTGTCTAGTCTTATAGATCAATCCAATCTATTAGGGTTTACAGTCTTTTCTAAAATACATTTAATTTCTCGATTATAAACTTCAGCTAATCCACTGGTTTATGGATGATAAGCAGTTGATATCTTATGAATAATGTTAAATTTTTCTACTAGTTTGTGAATATATTTATTTCTAAAATGAGAACCTCCGTCAGTGATAATCACTCTCGGCATTCCAAATCTAGTAAAAATATTTTTCATTAGAAACTTTGAAACACTCTTAGCGTCACATTGAGGTAATGCTTGTGCTTCAATCCATTTAGAAATATAAACAACAGCGACTAATATATATGAGTTTCCAAATGAAGGAATAAAAGGTCCCATAAAATCTAATCCCCAAAAATCAAAAATCTCAACTTCTAATATAAAATTTAGAGGCATTTCATTTCTTCTAGATATATTACCTACTCGTTGGCATCTGTCGCAAGTTCTGATATGTCTGTAAACATATCTAAAAAGAGTAGGCCAATAAAATCCAGATTGTAAAATTTTATAAGCAGTTTTATCTGTTCCAAAATGTCCTCCAAAATCAGAATCATGACATTTCTGAATGATTTGTTCTATTTCTTCATAAGACACGCATCTTCTAATTATAAGATCCTTACATTGCTTATATAAATATGATTCATCCCAAAAATATGTTTTAGCATCATGAATGAATTTTTTCTATTGTTGCAAAGTTAACATAGGTGGTAAAATATCACTTACAATATAATTTACTATGTCAGCATACCATGGTATTTTCCACTCATTTATATTATATAGTTGTTCGTCAGGAAAACTGTCAGTAATTTCATTATCAGTATCAGATAATTCATTATATTCTAGTCTTGATAAATGATCTGAAATTTGATTATCAGTTCCCTTTTTGTTAATGATTTCAAAATCAAATTCTTGCATTAGTAATATCCATCTAATTAATCTTGGTTTGGAATCTTTCTTTTGCATTAGATATTTAATAGCAGAGTGATCGGTATGCACTAATACATTTATTTCCAATTAGATAAGGCCTAAATTTATCAAAAGCATAAACAATTGCTTAGTAGCTCTTTTTCGATAATTGTATAATTCATTTCAGCATTATTAAGAGTTTTACTAGCATAGTATATAACTTTGAAAATTTTATCATATCTTTGCACAAGTACTGCTCCTATAGCATAATCACTAGCATCACACATAAGTTCAAATGGTTTCTTCCAATCAGGTGAACCTATTATAGGTGTTGTGATTAATTTATCTTTTACTAATTTAATAGCATTTAGACATTCAGTTGTGAATTCAAATTTCTTATCCTTTTCTAAAAGTTGGCATAGAGATTTAGTAATTTTTAAAAAAATTTTTATGTAGCATCTGTAGAATCCAGCATGTCCAAGAAAACTTCTTACCCCTTTTACCGTAGTTGGAGGTGGTAATTTAGCTATAACTTGAATTTTTGCAGGGTCTACTTCCATGCCATTTTCTGAAATTTTATGCCCTAATGCAATTCCTACTGCAACCATAAATTGACATTTCTCCCAATTTAGAACTAAGTTAGTTTTCTCGCATACTTCTAATACTTTTTCAAGATGATTCAAGCATGCGTCAAATCATATTCCAAATACAGAGAAATCATCCATAAATACTTCTATTCCATCATCAATTAATTTACTAAATATAGACATCATACATCTCTGGAATGTTGCAGGTGCATTACATAATCCAAAAGGCATTCATCGAAAAGCAAATGTTCCATAAGGACTAGTAAATGTAGTTTTCTTTTGATCCTCAGGAGCAATATGTATTTGATGATAACCGGTATATCCATCTAAAAAATAAAAATATTTATGTCCGGCTAATCTATCCAACATTTGGTCCAGAAATGGTAATGGGAAGTGATCTTTTCTGGTGGCTGCATTTAATTTTCTATAGTCAATACATATACACAATCCAGTAACTTGTCTTATAGGTGTTAAATCATTATTTTCATTAGCTTTAACGGTCACTCCTCCTTTCTTAGGAACACAGTGAATTGGGCTTACCCAAGCACTGTCCGAAATAGGATATATAATACCATTATCTAACCATTTTAATATTTCTTTCTTGACTAATTCTTTCATTATTGGGTTTAATCTCCTTAAAGGATCTACTCTTGGCTTATGTTCATTATCTAAAATAATTATGTGCATACAGATTGAAGGACTAATTCCTTTAATATCTGCTAAAGTCCAACCAAAAGTTTTCTTATGTTTTTTTAATATGTCTAACAATTTTTGCTCTTGTGATTCATTCAATTCAGCTGATATAATAACTGGTAGGGTTGAATGGTTACCTAAGTAAGCATATTTTAAATGATTAGGAAAAATTTTTAATTCGAGTTCAGGAGGTCAAATAATTAATGGAACTATATTTTTTCAGCGTTTTCAGTATTATCCAACATTTCAAATTTTTCCTGTATATAATCCAGTTTTTCATTATCTGCTTCTTCAATTAATTCAGTATTTTCTTTTTCTAACTTTTCTTCATAATATTCTTTAAAATGTTCATTTTGCAAATTTTCAAGTATTTCCATTCGAAAACATTCATCTTCTTTTTCTAAAGCAGGATATTTCATTAATTTTGCTATGTTAAAAGTTACTTTTTGATCGTTTACTCTCATAGTGAATTCTCCTTTCTGAACATCAATCATAGCTTTTCCAGTGGCTAAAAAGGGTCTTTCTAATATTATGGGAATTTCTTTGTCTTCTTCCATATCTAGAACAATAAAATCTACCGGGAAGATAAATTTATCCACTTTTACTAACACATCTTCAATAACTCCCTTAGGATAAGTCACAGAACGATCAGTTAACTGAAGAGTTACTGAAGTAGGTGAAATTTCTCCTAATTATAATCTTTTAAAAATTGATAGAGGCATTAGATTTATGCTTGCTCCTAAGTCACACAAAGCTTTTCCATAAAATTTTTCTCTAATAGCGCAAGGTATAGTGAAACTACTAGGATGTTTTAATTTTTCAAGAAGCTCTTTCTGAATAATTGCACTACATTCTTCGCTAAGTGCAACAGTTTCATTATCTGTAAATTTACTTTTTTTATTTAAAATATCTTTCATAAATTTTACATAATTAGACATTTGTTCTAATGCTTCTACAAAAAAAATATTTACCGTTAATTTTTTTAAAATTTCAAGGAATTTAGCAAATTGCTTATCTTTTTTATGTTGCTTTAGTCGTTGAGGAAATGGTGGCGGTGGTTTTTCTATAGATATTTTCATAGGGATCAATGGATATTCTAAGTTTTGATCTTGCTAATCCATTTCTTTCTCAATTTCCACTTCCTCATTTTTACTTTCTGTCTCTTTTTGAATTTGAGTTTCTAACTCTTTTCCACTTCATAATTGTATCGCTTTAATTTGTTCTTTTCCTTGGTCTTTAGGATTTATTTCCACATTACTAGGAAAAGTTCCAGGAATTCTATTGTTAAGCGCGGTAGCAATATGTCCAAGTTGATTTTCAATATTTTTAATTGTTGTTCCTTGATTTTGTAATTGATTTCCTTGAATTTGTAATTGATTTCCTTGATTTTGCAAGTGTTGACCCATACTCAATATTAATTCTTCTATAGATAATTTCTTATCTTTAAATTGATTGTTATGGATAAGAAGGTTTATAATTTGTTTTACCTTGATTAGGTGGATTTCCTATAGAGTTGTTCATCCATTGTTGATTAGCTGTATTGTTATTCCAATTAAAATTTGGATGATTCTTCCAGCCAGGATTATAATAATTCGCATAAGGATTATTGGGTCTATTATTAATAGCATTTATAGTTTCATAAGGAGATTGAGAATCTATAATTTGTCCAGATGAGTTTTCCTCTAATATAGTAGGATAGTAATTCATTCCAAAATGATCTAATTTCTTTGATATAGCAGCAGTTTGAGAAGCTAACATAGATATTGCATCATTTTCATGAACACTAGCTATTTTTTAGGATTTATTCTTTCGACGAGGCCATTGAAAATTATTAGTAGCCATTTCTTCGATTAATGCATAGGCTTCATCAAATGGTTTTGACATTAATGAATCTCCAACAACAGCATCAATGATTGATCTAAGAGATCCTACTAATCCATTGTAAAAAGTTTGTATAATTAACCAATCTGGTAATGCATTATGTGGGCATTTCCTAAGAAGTTCTTTAAATCTCTCCCAAGCTTCATATATGGATTCTCCATCAAACTGACTAAAAGATGTTATATCATTTCTAAGTTTTGCAGTTTTCTAAGGAGGAAAATATTTGGATAGAAATTTTTGTGATAATTCTCCCCAAGTTTTAATAGATCCAGGTGCTAATGAATTTAACCACATCTTAGACTTATCCCTTAAAGAAAAAGGAAAAAGCCTAAGTCTAATAGCATCATTAGATACACCTTCATATTTAAAAGTAGCACATAGTTCCAAAAAACTAGCAAGATGTAAATTAGGATCATCATTAGGTGAACCACTAAATTGATTATTTTGTACCATTTGGATAATTTCAGGTTTAAGTTCGAATGAGTTAGCAGCTACATCAGGGTTTTGAATAGTTAGGTGAATTTCATCTAATGTAGGGTTGGCATAATCTCTTAATGGTCTTTGTTGGTTTATATTTTCAATTTCTGGATTATTTTTCATTTGTGTTAAATTTATAATTTCTCTCTTTTGTTTTCTAATTCTTTTAATTGTGCGCTCTAATTCTGAATCGTAAGGTATTAAATTTTCGTTTTCAAATTTACGCATACAATTTTTAAGTAATATTTAAAATAGTCCGTTACTCTAGTAATTATTTTAATAATTTTATAATTACTTTACTTCCCCGGCAACGACGCCAAAAACTTGATCTACTTTTCGATATTTATACTTACAACTATAATATGAAAATAAGCAACGACACCAAAAACTTGATCTCGCACTGAATATATATATATAAATATATATATATACTGATGATTCTGTTATGGATTTTATGATTTATATTGTGGATACTACGCAAGTATATGTATCGTTATCAAGTAATATAGGGCTCTAATGGAGTCCTAGATATCGATCCCACAAGGAAGTTAGAGAATTTCAAAGACAAATTAAAGTAGACTTACTTACTAAATTAGTATACGGAAATTAAGAACACTCAGACTAAACTAATCTAATGCTTAAAAGTTGAAAATAAGATTCTAATTGAGAAAAGCATCTTTTTCCATGTTAAGAGAATTAAGTGAATGATGAATTTAAGTAGTTTAGAGTTTGTATTGTGCCAAATAGGAGCATTCCTATTCTTTACCCTTTGGTCCAGGTGCAAAGAACATTGACTAGTCTTATATTTGATTACTGAATCTGTGGCTAGGCTGGGAGGATACAGTTGCCACTTCAGAGCTCCCACGTTCCCCTCACCTGAGGGCTAACATCTACACTTCAGCTCTCAAACAATAGGACCGAATTGAATATTTTAGTCTGTCACACTAAAATGTCCAATTCTACGCCCGATAGTTAATATTTCTCTATTTATTTGCACCCTCCTTCCAAGGCTTTTAACTTGCCTGAATCTTGGATGTAATCTTTATAATAGTTGATAATTCAACATATTTTAACAAATTGATTGGCCAGATTGAAAGTAAATTAAGTTTTAAGTACAATATTATCACAATATTTGATAATTTTAGGCACAGTTACTTTTGATTCATCATTTCACATAATCTCAATAACAAGGAAAAAGACTAAAGAAACTACTCAGAAAGCATGGAAAAAATAACACAACGCATGGATTTTATTAAAGTTAACAAACAATAACAAATATACTTATCTCAATTCTTCTCCCCAAGCAGACTTCTTGAAGTTCCTTTGACTCTTCCTTCCAGTACAACACAGTCCAAAACGCTAAACACTTTATCTACTCACTAAAAAGACTCTAGGATGACACTTAACTCACACAAAACTTACACAGAATTTGACACACCAATGACTAAAATTCATCTTTATTTATAGAAGGAGTTAAATCTCCAAAAGGTACTTAAACACCTCTTCAAAAAGCATCCAAGTTCATTTTATTATGGTTCTTTCCAGCTGTCTCGCCGTCAGCGGCTCGATCTCGCCGTTGGCGGGCTTCTAGAAGATGGACTAACCACGCCGATCTCACTGTCAGCGGGCTCGATCTCACCGTCAGTGGGCTCTTTATAAAATATTCAAAATCTTTTGGGAAAATCTCACCGTCGGTGGCTTAAATCTCACCGTCGGAGGGACAGTTCAATTTTCATCAAATTGAGTCCTTTTTGCTCCAAATCTGCTTCTTTTATGTTTTTTGCTTTCAGTACTTATAAATCTTCATTCCTGCAATAAAACAAAGAAAATACATTTCTTTAAAGTGCAATTTAATATAAAATTGGTATAAATTTCTCATTATATTTTTATATGGTCATACATCTCAGTCACTATCGGAAAGTTCACGCTCTCCAGGGTGTTAGTTGATCCGGGAGCATCGATCAATATAATGAATCTTTGGACGTTAGCATACTTGGAAATTGATGCCTGCGAGCTCTAAGCATACAGAATGTTACTAAGAGGTTTCAATCATAAAGGAGAAAGAGCTCTTGGATCGATAACACTGTCAATGAGGATCGGTGATTTGGCAAGGATAACTGCAAAATTCCATATAATTGATTCTGAGACATCGTTCAACGCTCTACTTAGTCGACCGTGGATCCATGAAAACTGGATGGTACCATCATCTCTACGCCAGTACATAAAATATTATGAAAGAGGAGAAGACCAATGCATCAGATGTGACTTGCAACCATTCTCCGTGCACGAGATTGGAATCCACGGAGATGCTGCTTACTACGCACCTCCAAAGAAAATAATCTTCTCTAGAAATGCCACACCAAATTATGTAAAAGAAACTCAAGGCAATGAAGAACCTCAAGTTCTAATTCAACAGTTACTCACCACTCCCATACGGCGATATGGTGAAGGTTTCTCCAGAACTCGCACCCGAGGTCGAGGCCGGGAACGAGGTCGAGGAAGAAATAGTGGAACAGTTAAACAGAAGAATCCAGTAATTAATGTTGATTGGGAGAGCAACTCCGAGGAAGAAGAAATCAAGAAAGAAGCAATAAAGATAAAGCAAAAGAAACCCCAGTTTAAGATCTCTCTCAAGGACGAGAAAAATGAAGAATACAAATCAATGTACGAGAAGATAAACCACTATGTACATACTATGACCCTAACCCCGATCTATCCTAGCAAGGTTGAGGGTATGGTGGTCAAGGAAGTACATGGTGGAAGTGCTAAGCCGATCAAGTTCTATCGTGGTGCTTCTTCTTCCAAAATTAAAAATGATGTAAAATTTGAAGATGTTGCTTCATCCGAATTAATGGAATTGCCTTTTGAGTGGTTTTCTCCCTGTGTTCAAAATTTAATTCAATGTGGCGTCTTACCTAAGTAGTGGTCAAAAGATCAATCTCAACGCTTTGAAAAATTATGGAATAATGTCAGTCGGCCTCCCAATTCAAATCATGGTATCAGATTCGGCATAGTAGCGTCAGCTGATGATATAGAATTTTGTTTGGTTGTCACTTGCGAGCTTAATGAAGACTGCCTCGAAGCTTTAGATGATCTCGAGGACTTGCCAATTAGAGACGCTCTGCCGGAATTTGAAGAAGAAATTAAATCTACAATAGACGAGTTAATGGAAGTTAACTTAGGTATTAGCGAAGAGCCTAGGCCGACCTTTGTTAGCTCCTTACTCAATAAAGAAGACTCCGAAAATATGATCAAGTTATTAATGGAATTCAAGAACTGTTTTGCTTTGAGTTATGATGAAATGTCAGGTTTCGCTCCAGAAGTTGCAGTTCACAAGCTAGGAGTGGATCACACTGCCGTTCCAGTCAGTCAAGCTCCGAGAAGAATGCGTCCAAAGATCGAACAACAAGTTATAGCTGAAGTTAAGAAGCTAATTGACGCGAAGTTTGTCCGTGAAGAACAATACCCGATTTGGTTGGCCAATGTAGTACCGGTCAGAAAGAAGAACAGTCAGATGAAAATCTGCGTGGATTTCAGATATTTGAATAAAGCGTGTCCAAAGGATGAATTCCCACTACCAATTCCAGAGTTAATGATCGACATCGCTTTGACGCACGAAGTCTTATCTTTCAAGGATGGATCGTCAGGATATAATCATATAGAGATGGCACTGGAAGACGAAAAGTTCACAACATTCGGAACGCTGATCGGAGTATACTCCTACACAGTAATGCCTTTTGGACTGAAGAATGCAGGGGCAACATACCAAAGAGCAATGACGAGGATTTTTTATGATCTCATTCACAATCAAGTCGAGTGCTACGTGGATGATTTGGTCATCAAAAGAAAATTGAAAGAAGATCACCTGAATGATTTAAGAATTGTTTTCGAGTGATTAAGACAATTTAACCTTAAGATGAATCCTCTGAAATGCACCTTTGGAGTTACCTCTGAAAAATTCTTAGGATTTGTTGTCCGACATCGCGAAATTGAAATCGATCCGAAGAAGATTAAAGCTATCTTAGAAATGCCGCCTCCCAAAACATTAAAACAACTATGATCCTTTTAAGGGAAGTTGGCATATCTTCGACGCTTTATTCCTAATTTGTCAGGTAGGTGTCAGCCCTTCTCGGCATTAGTTAAAAAGAACACCAAATTCTTTTGGGGAAATAAAAGCCAGTGGGCCTTCGAAGATATTAAGCAATATTTAATGACACTTCCTGTATTAGCAACCCCAGTCTCGGGTCGACCGTTGATACTTTATACTGCGGCTTTAGACGACTCCCTCGGATCCCTGCTAGCCCAAGTCAATGACGAGGGGAAAGAAAATGCTCTCTACTAATTGAGTCGTCGTCTAATTCCGACGGAGGTAAAGAATCCTTCTATTGAGAAACATTTTTAGGCCCTGATCTTTGCCGCTCAAAGGCTCAGGCATTACATGCTTTCTCATAAGGTCAACCTTATTTCAAAGTTTAATCCGTTGCAATATTTGATGACCCGCCCGACGCTTTCCGACAGACTTGCCAGGTGGTCAATGATATTTTTGCAATTCGATAAAACTTTCATTCCTCTTCGTGTCGTAAAGGGACAAGTCCTAGCAGACTTCCTCGCAGCACACCCTTTACCGGCAGAATTGCCTCTCAATGAAGATTTGCCAGACGAATAGATAATAAGCTTAGAAGACCTCGATGATCAACGTTGGGAACTGTACTTCGACGGAGCATCATCAGCACAGAAGAATAAAGAATTGCAAACGATAGTGCCCGGTAAGGCAGGAATCAGATTAATATTTATAACACCGGAACGGGGGATGTTAAGGTACTCCTACCATTTAATAGAACCGTGTACGAAAAACGAAGCAGAATATGAAGCTCTTATATCCGGACTGGAGTTAACCATTCAAATGGGTATAACCGACATCAACATCTACGGTGATTCAAAGTTGATTATACAATAGGTCGCAGGGCAATACAAAATTCTGAAACTAAGACTCGAGCAATACTTTCAGTATGCAATGAAATTGTTAAAGCAGATTCCGAATGTTACGATATACAAGGTTCCCATAAGAGAAAATGCTCTCACAGACACGTTAGCCCGCCTTACAAAAGAGTTCTCCTGCTTACAGGATGAATCGATTGAAATGTCAGTCAAGGGCGACAGGTCCTATCACAGCTCGACATGGATGTAATACACAAATCAGAAAAAGAAGAAGAAATAGTTGTAGCAGTAGCAGAAAGTACAGAAGAGTGGCGGCAGCCATTAATAGAATATTTGCAAACAGGAAACCTACCGGACGATAAGTCATTAGCCCATCAGATCAAGAAAAGAACTCTGTCATACGCATTAATAAATAATACCTTATACAGAAGGTCTTTCAATCAGATGTGGCTAAGGTGGCTGAGCGGGTCCGAGGCTCGTGAAATTGTTAAGGAGGTGCAATCAGGACTTTGTGGCGCTCATCAGTCGGGTCCGAAGATAAAATTGAAAATTAAGAGATTAGGGTACTACTGGCCCTCAATGATGACCGACTGCATGAAAGTTGCCAATAGCTGTCACCAATGCCAAGTGCATGGAGTGGTTCTACACCAACCTCCAAATGTGCTACATCCAACAATCGCACCATGGCCATTTGAGTGTTGGGGCACAGATATTGTGGGTCCAATAGAACAGCTTTCTTTGAGAGGACATCGTTTCATCCTTGCAGCGACAGACTACTTTTCCAAGTGTGCAGAAACAATATTGCTCAGGGAAGTAAAGGCACATCACGTGTTGCAATTCTTCAAGAATCAAGTCGTCTACCATTTCGGGGTACCGCGCAGAATTATCTCAAATAACGGGTCCGCGTTCAGAAGTACGAAGATCAAAAATTTTGTCAGAAGACACAAGATTGATTGGCCCTATTTGACGATCTACTACTCAAGAGGAAACGACTTGGCCGAGGCATTTAATAAAACTCTCGTCCAAATCCTAAAGAAAACTTTGGACTGTAACAAGAGAAATTGGCAGGAGAAGTTATTAGAAGCCTTATTGGCCTACAGGACAACTTTTAAAACTCCTACTCAGTCTAGACCTTACGCATTAGTGTACGTGTCTGAGACCGTCTTGCCCTTGGAGGTTCAGCTTCCGTCACTCAGAATTGCAGTCACAAACAAGATCACTACAAAATAAAGCCAAACTACGGTTAGAAGAACTGGAAACCTTGGAAGGGAAACGACTTTCGGTGTAGCAGAATCTAGAACTGTATCAAGCCAAGATGATCCAGGCCCACGATAAACTGGTCCGCCCAAGAACGTTCAAAGTTGGTGACTTGGTTCTAGTTCTTAAGAGACCTATTCTTGCACACCTCAAGATAGGAGGTAAATTTGAAATGACTTGAGAGGGGCCGTTTGTGGTCGAGACAGTCTACTCAGGAGGTTCTTACCAACTTGTGAATTTCCATGGAGAACGATCTATGCTTCCAATCAATGGACGATATTTAAAGAAGTATTACGAAACCTGATGTTTCGAAGGTTGAACTTTAAAAATGAAGTCTCATTCTTAGAAGCGCGGGCACATTAATCACTTGTAACTGGGTCCGAACCCAAAATTGATAAAAAAATGATGAATAAAAGAATATATGTATTAAAAGAAAATATGTGAAAGAAATCATCTTAATAATAAAATTTTGAACTTTCCTTTTAAATCAAAACTCATTCCTGATTTTCCTTATCTTTTCTTATTTTATTAAAACTCGAAAGAAATAACTGAAAATTTTCATTAATGAATAAATTTTCTTATTGTTCTCGTTCTTGATACAACCCCCTGATTTCTTCCTTATTTTCGCAGGAAGATGTCGAATAGGCGGTTGATTCTGAACTTCAAGAATGACGTGAGTCTAGCACTCGATGAAGAAAGAATGAAGCATGGGGTCGTGATTGAGATTGACTCTGATTTCATACCGGCCGGGTTACAGTAAGAGAAGCTGATTGGACCCAAGTTGACCGGGATGAGTTCCGCAGCCAGACAGTGGTGAAATTGGGTGGCCCGAGTCAGCAGGCTACAAACAAGAAGAGAAAAATGAACGCCTCTCATGTGACTGGAGCAGACAAGAAAGTCAAGTCCATGGTGACTACAGCAGAGGGCAGGCTTGTCAGCGCCGCACCCACAGAGGTTCAGGAGGTAAGGAGGGCTACTCTCACTCCTACCCAGCGAAGAAATAAGAACCACCGCATTCACAAGATGCTGAGCAAGTTAGCAGTAGATCAGCATAAAAAAACAGTTTCCACCATCAGTGCAAGTACATCGAAGAAGTCGGTTCGGCAGGAACCAGAAAAGTGGAGATCAACTCTTAGAACAGTAGAGAAGGTGAAAGAAATTTTGAAGAGATCAACAACATAATCAGCATCACAATGTTAGGCAGACACATCAGCTCTGAGAAATGTAGTTGTGAAAGCAACCCCGGAGGATGTCTTGACGGAGACTATTCTGATGGAAGCATAATGGTGTACTCTATCTGTTCTATAATTAATAAATTCTTGTATATACTTTGATGAAGGAAATATTTATTTTGCTATTTCAGGTTATGAGTAGCAAGTATATTTCATTTTCTCTTTTGAATTTGTGATTTAAGATTCATGTGTATAACTTTAATTTTACGATAAAATGAAATTATGTAGTGGTTATGCTTTAATCTTTTGGACTTTGTTGAGTCTCAGGGTGCATAAGTGGTGGTGGTGTGGTGCTACGCCACAATTTTTATGTATGAAAAAACTGTGTTTTGCCTGCATTCTCAAAAAACTATGGTTGAAAGCTGCATTTTTTTACCAGTCTTGGCTACCTGCGGCGGCTGCTTGAAAGCTATGTTCAGACTCTATCAAAAACAATAATTGTAATAGCCATCACAGCTTTTTTGAACAACAGTTTTTTCTTCAACAACTTCACAGCTGCTTCTTCAAATAGCTGCATCTGCCTCAAATAGAGACTCAATATGGCCATATGATGTTAATATGTGTTTTGATTTAGTTGTGCAGGAACAGACCAGTGGAGCAAATAACTTAACTCACACTGGTTTGGGAGAGTGTGGATATTGCTTCTAGGTTAGTGCAAACGTGAAGGAAAATATGAAATGTTGGAAATATCACTAGACTATATGATCCCGGCCTCTAAAATCGCTCAGATCCATCTCTCAATCTCTTCCTTCTATATCTAGGAGTGGTGGTATGGGTGCACACTAATGGAAGAAACCCCTAGTCGGAATTATTGAATGCTCCAGTCAGCTCAAAATTCCTTGGGCCGATCCAATGATTCTAGATCGGCAGAAGGATCACTGCCCTGATGCACACAAATCATTCAGATTGCTGCCTTTCAAGTCTACTCCCAATTCCTACGCTCAATCCCACAGTTCCATATTCACTATAAGTAGCAACACCACCATGACGCATCATGAACATTCTGACTATTGCAGCTTATGTCCGCTGATCACTGAAAAATTTATTAAGAAATTCATACCTATTTTTGATGAAATTGCACTTTAAAGAAAGGTATTTTCTTTATTTTGCTACAGGAATAAAGAATTTAGGTGATAAAAGCAAAAATCATAAAAAGGAGCGGATTTGGAGCAAAAAGGAAGAAAATAATGCAATTTGTCTTGAGTCGCCGACGGCGAGATCGAGCCCGCCGACGGCGGGTTACGAGGAGACATTTCGAAGGATTTATAACTGTCTCGGCCGACAGCGAGCCCGAGCCCGAGCCGCCGACGACGAGATAGCGCGGTTCGAAGACCTTCAGAAGCCTCGCCGACAGCGAGGTAGTTCGTCGCCGACGGCGAGATAGTTCAAATGGCATAGATACATTGAACCTGGACACCTTTTGAAGAGATGCTTACACACCTCTTGGTCCTTTGCTCACCTCTATATATAGAGGCCAAAAATGTTCTGTTGTGTTGTCTTTGTCTTTAAGTGTAGTTTTGTGTGTCAAATTGTGTCTTCAGTGAGTTTAGTGAGTAATTAGTGAGTCGTGTTGTACTGGAAGGAAGAGTTAAAGGAACTACGAGGAGTACGTCAGGGATAAATCAAGATAAGTATTTGTATTTATTGTTTTAACTTTAAATGAAATCCATGCGTAGTTTAGTTCCCATGCATTCTGAGTAGTTTATTAGTCTTTCTCCCTGTTTATGAAATTAAGTGACTTGATGAACTAAAAATAGAAGTACTTTTATATATATTAATAAATTGGGATAATTTTTACTTAAAACTTAATTTACTTTCAAACTGGCCATTTGATTAGTTAAAATATGTTGAATATCAACTATGGTAAAAATTACATCTGATATTCGGGGAATTCAAAAGCCTTGGAAGGAAGGTGCAAATAAATAGGGAAATAATATCAATGGGCGAAGAATTGAGCATTTTAGTGTGACAGACTAAAATATTCAATTCGGTCCTATTGTTTGAAGTCGAAGTGTAGATGTTAGCCCTCGGACGAGGGGAACGTGGGAGCTCGAAGTGACGGTCGGTATCCTCCCGGCTTAGCCGCAGATTCGGTAATCAAACATAGGATTAGTCGATATTCTTTACACTGGACCAAAGGGTAAAGAATAGGAATGCTCCTATTTGTCACAATACCTTAAAATTATCTATTTAAATTCATCGATCACTTAAATTTCTAAACGAGGGAAAGATACTTTTTTCGAATAGTTAAGACTTATTTAGCAATTAGTTTAATTTCCTGCACTTTCAATACGTATTAATTTTCTACTTAGTTAAGTTACCTAATTAAAATACTTAGTTTACTTTATTGCGCTTAAATTTAGAATTCCAAATTTTCGTATACTATTTTAAAATTATTATTATTATTATTTTAAAATTAGTTGTTATTTAATTTTCTCTTTCCCTGTGGGATCGATAACCGAGGACTCCACTAGAGCCTCGTATTACTTGATACGATACGTATACTTGCATAGCATCCACAACATAAACAATTACAATTCTATACATATAATATAGCGGGGTCGAGTTTTGGCGTCGTTGCGATTAAATTAAAAATAACATAATAAAAAAAATTGTGGGTCAAGTTTTTGGCGCCGTTGCTAGGGAAAGTAAGAAAAATTTACTAGAGTAACGGACTATTTTAAAATAATCATAATAAATAAATTAATATCTATTCTAAAATTGTATGCGCAAATTTGGAAACGAAAATTTAATACCTTACGATTCTAATTAGAGCGTACAATTAAAAGAATTAGAAAACAAAAGAAACAAATTATAAATTTAACACAAATGACGAATATTCACGAAATTCAAAATATGAATCAACAAAGACCATTAAGAGATTATGCCAACCCTACATCGGATGAAATTCATTTAACTATTCAAAACCTTGATGTAGCTGCTAATTCATTTGAACTTAAACACTGCAATTATCCAAATGGTACAAAACAATCAATTTAGTGGTTCACCTACGAAGATCCTAACTTACATCTTGCTAGTTTTCTAGAACTTTGTGCTACTTTTAAATATCGAGGATTATCCGACGATGCTTATAAGACTTAGACTTTTTCCTTTTTCATTAAGGGATAAGGCTAAAATGTGGTTGAATTCGTTAGACTCTGGATCTATTAAAACTTGGGGAGAATTATCACAAAAATTTCTATCCAAATATTTTCTACCATCTAAAGCTGCTAAGTTTAGAAATGATATAACTTCTTTTTGTCGATTAGATGGAGAATCAATATATGAAGATTGGGAGAGATTTAAGGAACTTCTCAGGAAATGCCCACATCATGCGCTACCAGATTGGTCGATTATTCAAACCTTTTATAATGGATTAGTAGGATCCTTAAGATCGATCATCGATGCTTCTTCTTGGAGGTTCATTAATGTCTAAACCATTTGATGAAGCCTATGCACTAATCGAAGAAATGGCAACAAATAATTTCCAATGGCTCTGTCGATAGAGTAAATCCGAAAAAGATAGCCGGCATTCATGAAAACGATGCAATATCTATGTTAGCTTCTCGAATTGCTGCTATATCTAAGAAATTAGATCATTTTGGAATGAACTACTCTCCTACTTTAGAAGAAAACTCATCCGGACAAATCATAGAATCTCAATCTAATTATGAAACTTTAAATGCTTATTAATAATAGAACTAATAACCCTTATTCAAACTATTATAATCCTGGTTGGAAAACTCATCCAAATTTTAATTGGAATAACACATCTAATCAACAATGGATGAATCAACCTAATCAAGCGAATCCAAACTATAAACCTAATTACCCACTTGGATTTAATAACAATAACCCTCGATTCAAAGATAAGAAATTATCTATGGATGAATTAATTTTGAATATGGGCCATCAACTACAAAATCAAGGAAATCAACTACAAATTCAAGGAAATCAATTACAAATTCAAGGAACATCTATTAAAAATATCGAAACTCAACTTGGACATATTACTTCTTTGCGCTAAATAATAGAATACACGGAACTTTTCCTAGTAATGTGGAAATAAATCCTAAAGATCGAGGAAAAGAACAAATTAAAGCAATACAACTAAGGAGTGGAAAAGAATTAGAACCTCAAATTCAAAAAGAACTTGAAAGACAAAAGAGGAAGTGGAAATTGAAAAGGAAACAATTCGACAAGATTCAAACTTAGAACATCCTTTAATACCTATGAAAATTTCTGTTGAAAAACCTCCACCACCATTTCCTCAACGACTAGCTCAACATAAAAAAGATAAACAATTTGCTAAATTCCTTGAAATATTAAAGAAATTAACAATCAATATACATTTTGTCAAAGCTTTAGATCAGATGCCAAATTATGTAAAATTTATGAAAGATATTATAAATAAGAAAAGAAAATTCACTGATAATGAAACAGTCGCACTTAGTGAAGAGTGTAGTGCTATTATTCAGAAGAAGCTTCCTGAAAAATTGAAAGATCCTGGTAGTTTCACTATACCCTGCGTCTATAGGAGAAAAATTTTATGGAAAAGCTTTGTGTGACTTAGGAGCAAGCATCAATCTAATGCCTCTATCGATTTTTAAGAGATTAGGATTAGGAAAAATTACACCTACTTCAGTAACCCTTCAATTAGATGATCGTTCGGTTACCTATCCTAAGGGAGTTATTGAAGATGTGTTAGTAAAAGTGGATAAATTTATCTTCCCAGTAGATTTTATTGTTTTAGATATGGAGGAAGATAAAGAAATTCCTATCATTTTAGGAAGACCATTTTTAGCAACTTGGAAAAGCTATGATTGATGTTCGAAAGGAGAATTAACTATGAGAGTAAATGACCAAAAAGTTACATTTAATATTGCAAAATTAATGAAATATCCTGCTGTTAGAAAAAGATGATGAATGTTTTTGGATGGAAATACTTGAACATTTACAACGCGAACATTTTAAGGAATATTACGAAGATAAATTAGAAAAAGAAAACACTTGAATTAATTGAAGATAATAATGAAGAACTAGATTATATTCGGGAAAGATTTGAATTTTTGGATAATATTGAAAACACTGACAAGAATATAGTTCCATCAATTATTAAACCTCCTGAAATTGAGCTAAAAATATTACTTGATCATTTGAAATATGCTTATTTAGGTAATACTTCAACTTTACCAGTTATTATTTCATCTGCCTTAAACGAATCTCAAGAACAAAAACTTTTAGAAAATTTTAAAAAATATAAGAAAACTTTTGGTTGGACTTTAGTAGATATTAAAGGAATTAGTCCTTCAATCTGTATGCATAGAATTATTTTAGATGATGAACATAAACCTAAAGCGGATCCCCAAAGGAGATTAAACCCGATAATGAAAGAAGTAGTTAAGAAAGAAATGTTAAAATGGTTAGATAATGGTATTATATATCCTATTTACGACGATGCTTGGGAAGCCCAATTCATTGTGTTCTTAAGAAGGAGGAGTAACCATCATCGCCAATGAAAATAACAATCTTATTCCTATAAGACAAGTTGTCGGTTGGCGTATATGTATTGATTATAGGAAATTAAATACCGCCACCGGGAAAGATCACTTCCCTTTACCATTTCTAGACCGGATGTTAGATAGATTAGCGGACATAAGTATTTTTGTTTTCTAGATGGATACACCGGTTATCATCGAATACAAATTGATCACGAGGATCGAGAAAACTACATTTACTAGTCCTTATGGAACTTTCACTTTTCGAAGAATGCCTTTTGGATTATGTAATGCACCAAGCAACATTCCGGAGATGTATGATGTCAATATTTAGTAAGTTAATTGACAATGGAATAGAAGTATTTATGGATGATTTCTCCGTATTTGGAACATCATTTGACACATGCTTAACTCATCTTGAAAAAGTATTAGAAGTATGTGAGAAAACAAATTTAGTTCTAAATTGGGAGAAATGTCAATTTATGGTTGCGGGCGGCATTGTATTAGGGCATAAAATTTCAAAAAAAGGCATAGAAGTGGACCCTGCAAAAATTCAAGTTATAACTAAATTACCACCTCCAACTACGGTAAAAGGGGTAAGAAGTTTTCTTGGACATGCTGGATTTTATAGACGCTATATAAAAGATTTTTCAAAAATTACTAAACCTCTATGCCAACTTCTCGAAAAGGACAAGAAATTTGAATTTACAATCGAATGTCTGAATGCTTTTGAACTCTTAAAAGAAAAATTAATTACGACGCCTATAATAGTTTCACCTAGCTAGGAGAAACCATTTGAGCTTATGTGTGATGGTAGTGATTATGTTGTAGGAGCGAGTTCTTGGGCAAAGATATGAAAAGATTTTTAAAGTTATATACTTATGCTTAGTAAAACTCTAAATGATCGTTGAAATAAATTATACGATTACAAAAACAGAATTATTAGCGGTAGTATATGGTTTTAATAAATTTAGACCTTATCTAATTGGAACAAAATGTATCGTGCATACCGATCATTCTCGCTATCAAATATTTAATGAAAAAGAAAGATTTCGAACCAAGATTAATTAGATGGATGCTATTAATGCAAGAATTCGATTTTGAGATCGTTAATAAGAAAGGAACCGATAATCAAATTGCGGATCATTTATTAAGATTAGAAAATCATGAATTATCCGATATTGAAAATGAAATTATAGACGGTTTTCCCGATGAACAACTATATAATATCAATGAGTGGAAAATACCATGGTATCTTGATATAGTAAACTATATAGTTAGTAATATTTTACCAGCTATGCTAACTTTGCAACAACAGAAAAAATTCATCCATGATACGAAAACCTATTTTGGGATGAACCATATTTATATAAGCAATGTAAGGATTTAATTATTAGAAAATGTATACCTTATGAAGAAACTGAACCAATTATTCAAAAATGTCATATTCTGATTTTGGAGGACATTTTGGGACTGATAAAACTGCTTATAAGATTCTACAATCCGGATTTTACTTGGCTCTACTCTATTTAGAGATGTATACAGATATATTAAAACTTGCGATAAATGTCAAAGAATAGGAAATATATCTAGAAAAAACGAAATGCTTCTGAATTTTATATTAGAAGTTGAAATTTTTTATGTTTGGGGATTAGATTTTATGGGACCTTTTATTCCTTCATTTGGAAACTCATATATATTAGTAGTTGTTGATTATGTTTCCAAATGGATTGAGGCACAAGCTTTACCTAGGTGTGATGCTTAAGAGTGTTTCAAAATTTACGATGAAAAATATTTTTACTAGATTTGGAATGCCGAGAGTGATTATCATCGACGGAGGAACTCATTTTAGAAATAAATACATTCACAAACTAGTAGAAAAATACAATATTACTCATAAGATATCCACTGCTTATCATCCACGGACTAGCGGATTAGTCGAAGTATCTAATCGTGAGATTAAACGTATTTTAGAAAAATGCAGTAAACCCAAATAGGTTAGATTGGTCTATTAGATTGAGACATCTGCATTATGGGCTTATAGAATTTGCTTATAAAACTCCGATTGGAATGACTCCTTACGAGGCTTATATATGGAAAAACATGTCACTTACCGAGTTGAATTAGAACATAAAGCATATTGGGCGATTAAAGAATTTAATTATAATATGAAGGAAAGTTTGGTGAGAAAAGATTGCTCGCAATTAAATGAATTGGAAGAATTAAGAAATGAATCATATGATAATAATCGAGATTTATAAAGAAAAGATGAAATTATGGCATGATCGGAAGATTAATCGGAGAAATTTTGAACTAGGACGAGGAAGTTTTGCTATATAATACTAGATTGAAATTATTTCTGGAAAATTGAAGTCTTGATGGTTAGGACCTTTCACCATAACTCAAATATTTTCATACGGAACTATAGAAATCGAAGATCCAAAAGCTTGGACATAAATTTAAAGTTAATGGACATAGATTAAAACCATATTTCGAAGGTATAAGACCTAACTATAAAGAGGTTTTAATGCTTAGTCGACTCGATTAATAATTGAAATTAGGTCGGGCTGACGACGTTAAACCAAGCGCTTTATGGGAGGCAACCCATATTAGTTATCTATTTTTATTGTATCTTAATAGTTAGTCTATATTATTGAAACTTTACTACTCAATTATTATTAAGAATCATCACATAAGAACCATTATGATGAGAAAAGAAATTATTCGATTTAGAGCGAAATTGGACATTTTTTTGGAATCTCGCCGACGGCAAGGTCGATACTCGCCGACAGCGAGGTTCGCGCCTAATTTAAATTTAGTTTATTTATCGAGCTCGCTGACAGCAAGAAACATCCCGCCGACAGCAAGAACATGGGAGGCAGTTTTTATAACTGAGTCGCCGACGGCGAGAAACTTCCCGCCGACAGCGAGGAAGTTATAAAGATGAGTTATTTATAATTTGAATGCCGATTTGGACGGTTTCAACACCAATTCCTTTGTGAAAACCCATTCTTAAATCATTCTAGATCCGCCTTCTTCACTAGAATTCATTCCATTCACCATAATGGCCTCCAAATTCTTAGATTCCTCTAATTGCAGAGTGTTTAACCGGAGGAAATTTGTGAGTGCGGAAGCGCAGCGGATCTTTAACAAGGTTTTGGTAAAGAAAAGAGTTATCAAGGAATGGGGATTTGTCAATCGAGGATTAGAGAATTCCACTACGAAGATAGAAGAAATGATCGCGCGACGCAGCTTGGGAGGTATTTTGTTACACTACGTCTGCTTGTTGTTATTCCGGTTGTGAAAGAGTTCTACTCTAACTTACATGCGATCAACAATGGGAATGTCTACGTCCGAGGAAGATGGGTGACGTTTACTCCATCAAGAGTAAATGAATTATTCTCTATAGAAAACACCCCGGTATGTCACTATTCAAATTTTGTGCCTTCTCGATATAATATGAATGAGATATTTCGATATCTAACCGATGAACCGGAAGATTGGGAAATGCGTGAAGACGGGTATGTTAGTTTCTCTGCATCACTTTTGAATCCTGTCTCAAAGCACTGGCACTTTTTCAACTCATCTAAATTGTTACTTACTATGAGGGTAAACAAGGTTTCGAAGGAATGCGCTATATTGAATTATTGTATTCAAAATGGATCGCCTATTGATGTTGGATCAATAATTGTTAAGTCTGCATTGGGTTTAATTGTACATGGGTCAGTTCACAGACTAGGACACCCATCTACTATTTTTGCATTATGCGATCGATACTGAGTTTCTTATGAAGCTTGGGAAAAGGTTCTGTTACCTTGGAAGCCTCTTGATCCTACGAGATATGTTCCCTACTTTGGACAATAATGATGAAATTACATTTATCTACGATGAGAGCTTCACGGAATAATCCTATAGCGAAGGCCTATTTCGGATAAAACGGAGTTACTTATGAATAAAATTAAAGGAATGGAGAAAGAAGCTGCAGAAAGTGAGAGATTCGATCGACAATATATCCGATTTATTCGATCACATTGATCTGGAGGATGAAGGAACACTTTGATCATTCCGGACATCCGGAAGCTAGCTTTCTTCATTTGCCGAGACGAAGGGTTGGATCATCGAAGAATGCGCTCGGAATTTCCCTTCGGGCCTTTCTATAACTTATTTGTGCATCATCGTCATATCGGAAATATCGGAGAAGATGAAGATTCGACATTGAAGAGTAGTAGTAAAGATTTCCATAGTATGTTTGTATTTATGTTATTTGATTTGATTTAGATTTTATTATGTGTGGAGTGATGATTTGAATATCTCAAACTTAGTTGAGATATGCGTCATAGTTTTGTATCAGCATTTAGTGTGACGTGGATTGGTTTGCGATGCTGATTAGTAGTAAGGATTGGAGAATTGAAGTTTGATTATAGAGTTTTAAATTATGTTAGTTTGTACATCTCATAGATTTCAATATTAAAGTTAATTTGTTGTGTTGTCTGAATTTGTTTGTGTATAAGTAGCTAATCTTCATATTAAATTAATAAATGATGTGATCGGAAATATAATATAAGGCAAATCATGGACGAAAATGAGTGACGAATTTTGGAAATTTAAATTTTTTTGGAATCTCGCCGACAGCGAGAAAAATCCCGCCGACAGCGAGATCGATCTAGCTGACAGCGAAGAATTTCTCGCCGACAGCGGATTTTTCCCGAGAGTTTTTGGTTCCGAAAAATATTAGCTCGCCGACGGCGAGAAAATCTCGCCGACAGCGAGGTCGCTAAAAACATATATTTTGACCGAGTCAAAAACACTATTCATCATTCCCGACCTCTCATTTTCGCAAAAACTACCCTAGGGCTCACGAAATTTCGGATTTAGAGGCGATTTCATCACTCAAAAACACCGGATTTCATCTTCTCTTGATTGATCATATGGCTCCACGACAAAAACGTCGAGTAGAATTCGACGAAGACCGATTCATCAATGCACGAGCACAGGCTAAATATTTTCAAAATATTCAAGGAAGAAAGTGCATTGCGGATCGGGTTTTCAAAAATCCAGGAGGAGAAGTAGAACAAATTATTAAGGAACGAGGTTGGGAGAATTTCTGTTACGTTCAATATAGAGCATTTGTAGAAGTGGTTAAAGAATTTTATGCCAATTTGATCTGCGGCGAAGATGCACCGATAAAGGTACGAGGATTTTTGTAGATTTCAATGTTGCAAGAATTAACCCATTCTATGAAGTTCATGACTCGCACTTTAGCGAGTATGAAACTTTTGGAACGATGGAAGGACCACTGGAGGAAGTCATTAGCTTTCTCACTGATGGAACCGGAGTTTGGAAAATTAAGCGACGGAAAGAGTGAATTTTCCTCTTTCTAAATTAAATGCGATCTCCAAAGCTCGGCATTACTTTATTTGTTCTACTCTGTTACCCACATATCACCACGGTGAGGTAACACGAGATAGAGCAATTCTGAATTTCTGTATTCAGAAAAACAGAAGCATCAACATTGGGAGAATTATTTATCAAAACATCCTGGCCACTCCTCGAAATGAGAGTGGAGCTGGATTGGGACACCTTGGATTAATTTTTGCACTCTGCCAACTCTCTGGAGTTGAGGCTAGAGATGATGAAGAATGGGTGGAACCAATGAAACCACTCACGAGTTACCAATATTAAGAAGTATGAATCTCATGAAGGGTGGAGATCGGGAGTAAGAAGTTATTTTACTCGGTCAGTAGAGATATACCCTCTACTCAGCCATGAACCTCCCGAGCCTACCACCCCTACCCTACAAGATCCGATGAATGAGCCGACACTTTGCATAGGAGAAATTTTGAGCAATTTGGAGAAAATATGGGGAGAAGATTTGATCATTTTGATCGAAAGGATTGATAATCCGAGAGAAGACATGATTATGATAGCGAATATCTCCAGGCGACATTCGGAATACGAGATTGCATACTATGAAGTCGAACGTTGTTATAGGAGTGGTGATTTAGATGTTGTCTTTCCCGAGTGCCCCGATATTCACGAGTACCGGTCTGCTCGGTCTTCTCGGCTTACGAGATCGGGGAGGAGATGATATAGCACAGGACTTTGATCTCGAAGATTAGGACTTTATTTTTTTTGTTTGTTTGATGTTAAGTTATTTTTTGAAACTTTTATATGTTTATAATATTCAGTATTTTATGTTGCGAAACATTGGATGTTTGTTAGATTATTTGCTTGAATTGTTATAGTAGTTTAGTTTTTGTTTTTGTGTGAGTTAATTGCATTTGTGTTTATGTTAAATAGGATGTTAGTTTTCTTTAGTATGTTTTTATTTTATTCTGTATTATTTTAAGTTGTAAAATTGTTAATCTGTTAGTTCAATGTTTTTAATATGTTAGTAATTCATATGTGTAGTGTAGAGTTAATTTTAATTGTTGTATTTAATACTTATCTCGGATTTTATCCTCGCATTTTCTTTAAATTGTTATATATATATGGAGAATACTAACGATACGTGTTCAATGAAAAATGAAAAAGCTCGCAAAAATTTCAAAGAAAAAAGAAATACCTAAACTTCAAAGGTATGATTTATTTACTTTCCCTTTTTTCATTATTTAGAGTAGATATAAAAATTTAAGTTTGGGGTGGGAGTAAAATACAAATTTAGTTATTAACTTGTTCTCAATTTCTAATTTTCAAATTATTATAAAATGATTTTTATAGCAAATTTTTCAATTTAATTAATATGAATTATTTTATTTAATTATTATAAAAGGTTAAATGAAATATTTCTAGTGCTTTAATTAATTAAATAGAATAAAATATTTGGTTAAAGGAAATAAGAATATAGTAAACTATTTTTAGTAAGGAAAACTATATTCTAAAATTAAAATTCTTAAGTATTCAAGTGAAAAAGAAAAGATTGAAAATCAATGAAGTAAAAACTATGAAGTATATATAAGCTAAGAAATATTTCTAAGTTTCAAATTTAGGAAGATGAAAATGAAGTTCAAAATTATTAACAGGCTCTCCAGATACAGTAATCCTCATTAAAAAAGAAAAAGAAAAGAAAAAGAAAAAGAAAAAGAAAAAGGAAAAGAAAAAGAAAAAGAAAAATGAGGAGAAGCTTGAGGAGATGCCTTATCAAAAATTGGCTTCATTTAAATTAACCTAAAGGGAAAAACTTAGATATTTCCAAACTTATGTTTATGGATTAGAATTTTACCTAATAGTGTTTTCTTGAATTTCTTATCATATGAATATCTTAAGTAATTATTCTTTTAAATATAGTCATTCACGAAATGAATAGTAAGCTTAGAAATCTTAGACACGATAACTAAATAATTTATTTCATAAGATTAATTAAATTACATGAATTATTTTTATTTAACTTTATTATGATATTAATTAATCTAATTCATAGTTATTTAAATTGAAAAATCTTATTATAGAACTCATTATTTTTATGTAATACTAAAATTACTGAGGACGAGTAATAAGTAAGTTTGGGGGATTTTGATCATCGAAAAATTTATTAAGAAATTCATACTTATTTTTGATGAAATTGCACTTTAAAGAAAGATATTTTCTTTATTTTATTACGGGAATAAAGAATTTAGGTGATAAAAGCAAAAATCATAAAAAGGAGCGGATTTGGAGCAAAAAGGAAGAAAATAATGCAATTTGTGCTGAGTCGCCGACGGCGAGATCGAGCCCGCCGACGCGCGAGGTTACGAGGAGACATTTCTGAAGGATTTATAACTGTCTCGCTGACAGCGAGCCCGAGCCCGCCGACAGCGAGATAGCGCGGTTCGAAGACCTTCTAGAAGCCTCGCCGACAGCGAGGTAGTTCGTCGCCGACGGCGAAATAGTTCAAATGGCACAGATACATTGAACCTGGACACCTTTTGAAGAGATGCTTACACACCTCTTGGTCCTTTGCTCACCTCTATATATAGAGGCCGAAAATGGTCTGTTGTGTTGTCTTTGTCTTTAAGTGTAGTCTTTGTGTGTCAAATTGTGTCTTGAGTGAGTTTAGTGAGTAATTAGTGAGTCGTGTTGTACTGGAAGGAAGAGTTAAAGGAACTACGAGGAGTACTGCATGGGATAAATCGAGATAAGTATTTGTATTTATTGTTTTTAACTTTAAATGAAATCCATGCGTAGTTTAGTTCCCATGCATTACGAGTAGTTTATTAGTCTTTCTCCTCGTTTATGAAATTAAGTGACTTGATGAACTAAAAATAGAAGTACTTTTATATATATTAATAAATTGGGATAATTTTTACTTAAAACTTAATTTACTTTCAAACTAGCCATTTGTTTAGTTAAAATATGTTGAATATCAACTATAGTAAAAATTACATCTGATATTCGGGGAATTCAAAAGCCTTGGAAGGAAGGTGCGAATAAATAGGAAATAATATCAATGGGCGAAGAATTGAGCATTTTAGTGTGACAGACTAAAATATTCAATTCGATCCTATTGTTTGAGAGCTGAAGTGTAGATGTTAGCCCTCGGGCGAGGGAACGTGGGAGCTACGAAGTGGCGGTCGGTATCCTCCCGAGCTTAGCCTCGGATTCGATAATCAAACATAGGATTAGTCGATATTCTTTACACCTGGACCAAAGGGTAAAGAATAGGAATGCTCCTATTTGTCACAATACCTTAAAATTATCTATTTAAATTCATCGATCACTTAAATTTCTAAACAAGGGGAAAGATACTTTTTTTCGAATAGTTAAGACTTATTTAGCAATTAGTTTAATTTCTGCACTTTCGATACGTATTAATTTTCTACTTAGTTAAGTTACCTAATTAAAATACTTAGTTTACTTTATTGCGCTTAAATTTAGAATTCCAAATTTTCGTATACTATTTTAAAATTATTATTATTATTATTTTAAAATTAGTTGTTATTTAATTTTCTCTTTCCTCGTGGGATCGATAACCGGGACTCCACTAGAGCCCCGTATTACTTGATACGATACGTATACTTGCGTAGCATCCACAACATAAACAATTACAATTCTATACATATAATATAGCGGGGTCAAGTTTTTGGCGTCGTTGCAATTAAATTAAAAATAACATAATAAAAATATTGTGGGTCATCCGCTCAAGGCTTTGTTGCTCAATCCCATGATTTTTGATGGAGACTTTGTGTGAAAATCTCTGATCTTCTATATCATTTCATCCAAAGTCGTGAATCTCCCCTCAAATTGGTTCTCCATCGATGAGAATCACCCCTCCATGGCAGAGATTTGCTTATCCATTTCATATTTAATTTTTGGCTTCAATTACTCCCAATAAAGTTTTCGATCAGAGAAGCAGAACTCTCATATGCCATGATCCTGGTATTGCTTCCTTGCTCGCTTGAAATTACATTGTATCACGAGTTTTAGCCTCGTATGCCACAGTACTATAGATGCTTTCCTGCTAGTTGTTCACAACTGTATCGTGATATTCGGTTAAGCCTGAACTCCGTATGGAGCTATTCTATTCTTAATTACCATAAGCGGCCTAAAATTCATATCACGACTATATCAAGAGGTTTGGTCACGAAGGAGTGTGCCCTTCTATGTCGTGATCCCGTCGACTTCCCATCTATCTCAAACTACGACTTGTATCACAATTATTTCGATGAGCAAAGAAGATGCAATCCCGTAGGTTTTCTAAAGGAATCGCTATGATCGGCGACAATGGTGCTTGCGATCTCATCTTTTGATGCATTGCATCCCAGGACAGATGCTTCGATACTAATTTGATATAAATCTAAATTATTTTGCAAAGAAATTAGTGCGAAAAAAAAAATTTTATTTCAAGAACCCAAACAATTCAATTAAATGAATAAAAAATAATCACAAAAAATCTAAAAGGTAGGCGATCTCTCTCAAACCCTAGCCTTAAGACTTAATATAACAAATTTCATCCTAACCTCAACTTCAAGCAGCCCTATTTATACCCCACAATAATAAATAAAAAATTACTATGTTTTTTGTTTAGCATTACACCTAAAATAAGTCTTTAAAATACTTGGGCTCGGGATCGATGTAATAGAATGTTTCCCTATACAAACATCTCGCCATATGGCCATATACGAGAATTTTAAATACTTTTAGTTCGCAATTCAAACAATGTTTAAGGAAATTTTCAAATTTTAATGTGTACATCTTCTTTGTGAACATAAGAGGGTAGTGTGGACAACAAAATGAACATTTGCTTGAACGCTTCTATTTATTAACCTCTCAACAATGAAAAAAGAAACCACATTGAACTAACTTACAAAGTTTCTTTTTTTTTTACGTGTAAAAATCAAGATGACATCTGTTAATGAAATTGAGTTTCGGAGTAAGCTACACGTGACCAAATAGTAGAGTATATTTACGAGAACAACAATGAAAAAAGAAATCACATTGAACTAACTTACAAAGTTTCTTGTGTTTTTACGTGTAAAAATCAAGATGACATCTGTTAATGAAATTGAGTTTCGGAGTAAGCTACAAGTGACCAAATAGTAGAGTTTATTTACGAGAACAACAATGAAAAAAGAAATCACATTGAACTAACTTGCAAAGTTTCTTGTGTTTTTACGTGTAAAAATCAAGATGACATCTGTTAATTAAATTGAGTTTCGGAGTAAGCTACACGTGACTAAATAGTAGAGTTTATTTACGAGAAAGATAAGTCTTAAAAATCTATTGACAAAGAAAATGTATCTGTGAAATGATGTAGAATTGTACAAAACTGATAGAATGTACGTGCTCCTAAATGGATGAGAAGCAAAGTTAATTGTGAAAAACAACAAATAATACTCCTCTCCCTGAACCAATAAGAAATTGTTTGCACGACTTTCTCCAAGCACTCGCAGTAAATTTTTAGTTATCGTTATAAAAAATGTCATAAAATAACTTGTTCTTTTATACTTGGATCATGACATGTACTGTCTGGTGGAAAATAAAAAAGTGGGCCAACACAAGTCTTCAATAACATTATGGCACGCAAATCAATAAACCACTTACCCTCAAACAATTTCAACAATGTTGTTAAATCATGTTTAGTCTATTGATACCATTCAGGTGAAGAATGGTGAATTCATGCGCTTCTAGTAGCTCAAATAAACAAGTGATGTTTTAAATTTAAATTAATGTGTATACCAATTAACGAGAGTGCGCAATAATAATTTAACGTTGCTATTTTATGGAGAAAGAACATGGAAAAGATAACTTGTGAGTAGAAAGTGGGGTACTAGATGCCAGGGTAGCATCAGGTTCTAAGATAAAATATGAGCTAATTCTCTTAAAAAAGGCAGCAGCGAGATTTTTTACTAGATTTTAAACAAAATCAATAATTCGTGGCTAAAAACTTAAGACTCTAAGAAACATGGATAAGGAAGAAAATAAAGCAAGACGCAAATTTATGCATAAGAGAATTGGGAGGTCACAAAGAAAGTATGGCTATCTAAACTTACTCCCCCATCAAAAAATGCACATTAAAGTTCTGAACAACTGGGTAATGAAAAAATCATAACATGGAAACAGAAACATAGAAGGTATAACGAGTGAAGGGAATATAAGGGAGGATGACTTGCATTTACACTCTAAAATTTTAACTTTTCAAGCACATAGGTCAGAAGAAATTAAAAATGGCCCCTTCAATTTCATTTCTCTCTGCACATAGGTCCTCCTGGGGGAGTGGCGAGGAGTGAGGATTCTTGTCTACCAACAAGCCTTTAAGAATGTCAGTGTCAATATCAAGTTGAGTGCAAGCTAACAAAACATTCGCAAAAGATCTAGAAACCACTTAGAAAACTAATAAGATTTAGAGAAGCTTATTAATGAGCTGTGGAAGTTAGTGCTACTTTTATTTCATGTGAAATATTACAGTGAGCAGTGCCTTCTTTACTTCAAGTGAATTATCACACCCACTATCTACAATAGTGTATTTTGCACTTGGAAGAAGTAACGAGGACATAAATTCTTAATTTTTGTTTTGTCATGGATATTGGAGTTCCTCTTGGTGATTTAGATTTCACTAAGATGATCAATATAAGTAAATTTATTTGTTAGTTAGTAGTTCATTAGTTTTCATCTCTACAAGAATAGAAGTTTTGAGTCCTACAAGTCAATTTTATGGTATGCATATAATTCCACTTTAGATGTGAAAAATCTTTTCTTCATCTATTTTAGATCATTGATCAGTGTAAAACCTGAACCTTCTCAGGAATAGTTCTTCCTTTGTTCAGGATAAGACTTGTTTATGTTGTTATTGGGTTGGTCATCCAACTATCTGTTGACCACATTTTTGAGGTCTTCCTATCCCTCCCCTTAGAGCCTAGGATCTAGCCTTAGGTTTCCTATTTGACTCTCCTGGATGACTAGTACTGGGACCCACGTTATTTTGAAATCTGAGTCATTCCTTGACTCCTTGTGGTATGATATGAGTTGTTTCAAATCTTCAGCTTTTCAGTTGAGTTGATCAAAACCAATATATCAAAACTTAAGTTGAGTTTCTATAGGGATTGGAAAAGTCATATGGAAACCATTTACGTACGACAAGCGATTCGCTGTCGAGAGCAGCCTGCTTGACTTTAGTTGTTGCTTAGGCGAGGACCGATCAACATTTGACTCGTTAAATGGCTCCACCGGGAATAAATACTTCACTTAACGCAAATCACATAAATAGTATTCAAGCTGGCTTGGTCGACGATGAATCTGTCCAAACGATTCTGGATGACGGAACAGACCGCGCAAGCGCGACTGGAACATCGATTTTTCCTAAGGAGGGCAACTATTTTGATATAGTCTCGTGCAACGGCAAATAATGGGTGAATCTAGGGGTTTAAATAACATAATCAATATGAAAAAAAATAATAAAATAGAAAATATACCTATACTAACCCAAGCAAACCCGAGGGCCCGAACTCTCACCCGCCTTCCCCCCCGCCTTCCCCCACCCCGCGGATCGGTTCAACCGAACTCGCCCTGGCCGACTCCCTCTCATGCATGTGATAACACTTTCCGAGCTCTTACCGTCTTCGCGGAACTTCCCGATATCCCCACAGTGTCCCGGTTCCCTATTCAAACACCACTCTCTCTGCTCTACCCTACTCGAACGCCATCAACCTTGTCGCCCTCTATGTTGCCACTTCCTCCGCCCCCTGCTGCCCCTGCTCGCCACTACCCCCATCACCCTCTTTGGTCGCCTCACCTCTGGTAGGTAGAGGTAAGTTTCTTTTCTCTTTGGCTATAAAACCCCTTTAAGGGAGGAGTGTAAGGCTTGTTGTCGGAGCTTTACTGGTTCGACAGACTCTCTCTAGCTCGAGATTTTCGCCCATCATTTTATATTGAAGCTCACGTCCTTCTTTCTTCGCCATTTTCGATAGTTCGAGAGGTAAAGGTCTCTCCTCTTTCACTCGCTAGTTTGGCTGAGTGATTTAATGCTATGCTTTATATCGGCTTCTTGGATGGATTTCTTCTTTTGGCCAGCAGATTCATGAGTTCTTTTTTTTCTTGTGGAAGATTCCTTCCATATAGCCATTATTCTTCTTTTTGCCTGATTTCAATATGTGAACATATACTTCAAGATTAAAACTCCTTACTTATTTACTCCAATCTTCATCAAATTTGGATGGAATTTGTGTTGAAACATTTGTGTTAAAATGAATGTCGTTTATATAAACTTGCCTGTCTTATCTTTCACATTATTGGGCCAAGGTGAATGGTTGTTTCAGTTGTACTATGGTTTATAGATTTGTTTTTCAGGAATTTTAACAATTCTCCTTATAACATTACAACCGTAAGGGTTTATTGATATTTTTAATGAATAAAGAGTTTATTGCTGTTGGTTGATCAATTTGAGCTTAATAGAGAGATTGTTTGAGATAAAAGAAAATAATTAAAAATGAAAAGATATATACATATATGTGTATTCTTACCTTTTTTCCTACTGAGCTTTTCTTGATTCAGATGTGGCCAAGAACTATAATAAGGCATTATATTATTACCTCTTTAATTGGATGTAAGATGCATGTATTATCGACTTGTCAAAATAACTTTGAAACTCTACAGTTGTTATACTCGAATCTGGAATTTTTATGCTATAGTTATCTCAATAACTAAAAAATTACGTGTTTACCAAGTGATTCTTATATATGTACTTGTCTATCAAGCAATGGAACATTTTTTTAATATAATATGAAGGTTGGAAGGATGGTAATCTATACGTCAGGGTGTTGGTGGAAAATTTGTAAATACACAAGAATCGGGTTTTGGGTGTAAAGAATCTTGGAATATTACCCATCAGATCGATACATGTTTTTACCCCAATAGAGTTGAAGAACTAGTTGAGTTCTGAAGTTAACAGAAAACTGGCGAAAAATTTTATTTCATCTTCATATCTGGTGCCTTAGGTCTTCATTTATTTATACATTTATCATTCTACTTGAGTGTAGAAGGTTTGGGGTAAAATTTCAGACATTGGATGCGCTAATGCAAAGAATTTAGCTAACGTACATGTATGTACATATGGAAATTCTTACTTATCTTGTTTCATAAGGAATCTAAAATGTTGATAGATTCTCTGTTTTTTTTAAAGAACCTGAAATATCCATGAAATCTGCAATTGATGCAACTATTTTAAGAAATCTAAGGTTTCAGGAGCTTTATTTATGTGAAAATACAATGATCTCCTTCCAACCATGCATGAAAATGTTGTCGTTAGATATGTTGGCTTCTTTCACATGCAAATATAAGTGTGTTCATACAATTTTAATTAAAATTTTGGACCATTTACACATATAGCATCCAAAATATAATACATACATGTAGAGTTTCTCGATATTTATATATTCATACATATAATATATAAATTTTGCATGTGTATACGAATATTTTGTAATCTTTTCAACATCTAGATGTCTCGTTCTCATGCAATAGTGTACATTTACATATTTAGATTCAAGGAGGATTTGCACACATATCACATAATTCCTATGGGTTTACATTTCTAACACCCTAAATTTGATATTGGTACTTGCAACGTTTGGGTGCCGTGCTAGCTAGCTATTTTTGTTGTTTTTGACCCAGTAAATTTGCTTCTTGCTACTTGGTTAAATAAATTTGTTGTTTTGGTTCGATATTTCCGCCGCTCCTGACTCAATAAGCCTGTTGTGTTAAATGTTTTTTTTTTTTTGCCCTTGCCCTATACATTTACTGATTGAAAGAGATACAAATGCAATTTTTGCCCTATATATTTATTGATTTTGAAGAGATACAAATGTTGTTTTTTGCTTTATACATTTGCTGATTTGGAAGAGATTTAAGAGCTGCTTTTAGCATGTATCCTTGCTGATTTGGAGGGGTTTAAGAACTGCTTTGTGCTCTCCATACTATTGCTGATTTGGAAGGGTTTCAAATGTCTTTTTTAGAGTCTGATTACTTGCTGTTTTTGGAGCTATTCAAACACTTTTTCGAGCTGATTATTCGTTGTATTTAGGGCTGAACGCTTACTGTTTTCGGAGATGATTTAACTGCTGCTTTGGGCATGAATAGATGTTGTTTCTTAGAGGGTTTGAACACTGTTCTTGGGTTTGATTAAGTACTCTTATGGAGGGGATTTATGCAGTATTTTTTAGGCTGATTATTTGTTGCTTTGGAAAAAGTTTGGGTGTTGTTTTGGCCTAATATCTTTGTTGTTTTGGAGAACGTTTAGGTGCTGTTTTGGCCCAATATCCTCGCTGTTCTACTCGATACCTTTGTTGTTTTGGAGAAGGTTTGGTGCCGTTTTAGCCCAATAACCTCATTTTCTTGACTCGATAACTTTTTTGTTTTGGAGATGTTTTAGGTGTTGTTTTAGCCTAATATCCTCGCTGTTTTAACTCGATTCCTTTGTTGTTTTGGAAGAGGCTTCAGTGTTGTTTTGTCCCAATATCTTCGCTGTTTTGACTCGATACCTTTACTCTGTTGAAAAGGGTTTGAATGCTACTCTTAATATCCGAAATTATTGGCTAATGTTGCATGATATTTGGGAGCCTTGTAGTTTGTCAATTTGACTCTCATTACATGATGTACAGGGTCAAGGTGGCAGATATGTATAAATTGAGATTTTGTTTCTAGGCAGGCAAATGCATAAGAATCGTGTGTTGTTATGCATGTGATTTTCTTTTGAGGATTTCATATAAAACCTCAATCGTCTGAAAATTTGATGACATTCGAGACTATTGACGTTTCCTTTACTTATAGAAGATATTTACATACATGACACTTGATTCCTATGTACGTATAATTATGACACCTAAACCTTACATGCTACATTTATACCAATCAAGTCTTCCATATGTCAACCAAAATGTCATTATTTTTAAATAGGAAAAATATCTTTTCATGCGTATGAAAGTTGACATATATGTATAAATTGAAGTTTATGTGTGAGATGTATAAGCACATAGGAATTGAGTAGCATGTGTGCAAACTTCCTAAATGCTACATATTTTTTTTAATAACAATTGTGCAAATACTCTTGACTTTCAAGTTTGATCAAAAATACTCATAATGTGACGATATATAGATCATTGAGTGGAGCTATAAGTTGAATGGTTTGGGATTAAAAAACAATGTGAAAAGCTTCAAGTGCTAAAAATGGGACAATATAATAGTATCTCCTGGCCTGAGGACCTCCGAGAGGGTGCATGATCGAGATACTATTCACCAACTTTCGATGGGGAGTTTCCCTTGCTTTCCTAGGTTGCCAGTAGCTCTAGCCCGATCATGATGATTAACTTGTGGACCACCTAGTTTGCAAAATACATATGTATAACATTATAAAAATATTCTTTTCTCGTGACACTATTATTTTTTACTCTTAAGTATAATTTTGACTTTATTCATATGCCTAACAACCTAAGAAATTTGGATGTTATCCTGTACAAGCCAACTTGTTAATCACTTTGATAGGTATAGAAGCTACCCTCCATCGATCGTTTTGTTAGTAGCTTTTATATGAGGTTGGACGGGATAAAACACACAGATTGCTTACGGTTGCCTATGGACATCACTCGAGAATTATAAGTTTGAGTCTAGCCTTAACTTGGATTCTTATAGTCAGCTCCGATCTTCCAAATACATAACAACTGAATTTCTCATACATGCACAAGCTCATATCTCTTCAGGGTTCGTTTAACTTTTGCACATTGTTATGCTATATTTACGGTACTAACCTATTTGCAGCAGTGGCAAAGGCTGCATGTACGTATTACCACTCTTCTTTTACCGCACTTCCTCTTTTATTGCACTTTACTATAAATATATATTTGTAGGTTTATACATAAACATTACTATTCTGCTACTTGTTATACCTGTAAGAGGCCCCTAGAGTAGAAAACGGTAGAACACATGTTTAGACGAAACTTCGTAGCAAAACCCATCAACTCAACAATAATGAATATCTAACTACATTTTTTAAAACTCAAAACAATCAAAACAAGGAACTCGGAGCAAGTTTTCCGGGGAGCATGACAAGGATGCAAGCGGACAAAGGACAACATTAGGCGACGACCAAAGATAAAACACGAAGCGAAGGATGATCCTCAACTAAACATTTTGTAGTCTTAAACAACACAAACCCCACGTTATCTTTTTGGTATTCATACGATCGTATGTCATACTAATAAGTCCTAAACTCTTTTTAGGATTTCGAGGTCGTCATTTAGTACGACGTAAATCCACCTATCTTCTTGGTTTATTTGCACGATCGTATATCATGCAGATATAAGTCTTAAAATTCTATTAATTTACAGGAGAAAACACCAAATAATATCATTTCAAAGACATAAAACCAAACATTAGGATAGTTTGAGATGTCATTAGGGTCCTCAAAATCTGTGACATCCCCTACCCTTTCACTCATTTGGATTCCCAAAATAATTGTTCCTATTTGAGTAATTCCCACTTGATTTTTCTATAAACAATCGTGAAAATTAAGCGTTGACTTCTTGAATACGAAACCCCATATTGCATTTATTTATAGTGCAAATCAGTTGTCTCCCATTATGATTACAAAGAACGACTTCCTTTCAATCTCAGCAATAATATGTGCATGTCAATACTCAACACCTACTACTTACCATTGATCATTGTAGCCACCAGCAACTAATAGGTCTTTTACATGCATGGAGATTCTAAATTAATGTTCAACCTTATTATGATAAAGTATAATCTTTGTTGATGTTAGATAATTACATGTATATAGAAAATAAAATAAATTTGCATGAAAAACTACTTGCAAGTTTATGAAGTGCTCTGCCAAAAATTATACTACTAACTACCACATGATCATGAAGTTATTTTCTACAAACATAACGACACTAAATTTGATTTTTATAGTGAAATAAAATTGATTATACTTGCAATGATAGATTTTAATAATTGCTTCAAGTGAATCTATTAGATCATTAAAATATATTGTAACGTTGCACTTGCATACTGCATTAATATCGTTTTCAACCATGATAGCTATTTTAAAACAAGTTCAAATATCACATTTCCCAAAATGATCAGCTCCACCCATAGCCTATTTGGTAATGATGACACTAGAGACTGACACAACCATCTCGAGAGAAATGATAAAAAAGTCTGCTTGCGTAAATAGGTGTCAATGGCGGCATCCACTAATAAACTAGCTAAAATATAACAAAATCTTCCACCTGACACTAAATTGATTCTAGAATCCTTGGTGAGTTATTTGATGATTTATATTTGCTAATAAAGTCTAATTATGCATGAACCACAAGGCCCATCACCTACATCCACATATCATTTTCCTTGTGAAATTTTCATCGAAAATTCCAAAAACCGAGAACATTAACAAAATGTTGGTTTGAAGAAATTGGGGGACTGATTCACAATTTGATATTGAGTGTTTTATTTGAGTGCAATAAGTAGAAATTGCATTTCTTAAAAAATTATGAACAAATATAATTTACACTGACAACCTATTCAATCCTAATGAAAAACACGTGAATTTTAGATGATTTGTGCAACACTCAAGCCCCCTCCTTACAAAAAACAGTGATTAGCCAAACAATAAAGAAAAAAAAACCTTCGACTAAATTTCTCATCAACCAAACAGGTGAAGCTGTGAGATAAGTAAATGTAGAAGAATTGGGTGCTATGTATTTAAATTCCTTAATTCACGGAAATTTACATCCATAGCACCCAATTCTTATGCATTTATTTATCTCAAACCTAAACTTTGATTTTTACAAGTCAAGTACAATAATCCTATGTGTCGACTAATTTTTTTAAGATAAAATTTTAAATTTAAATTTAATATAAAATAATGTACTTTTGATTTTAAAAATAGTATTCTTTATTTTGAAAAACAACGATGTCGGATAGATTTTATATATATCGTTTAGATAATTGGGCATGATACCACAAGATCATCTCAAAAGATGAACGTATCATTTATTTGTAGGCATAACTATTTAAACTTAAAAGTTTATGACTAATTAGTCTGTAAATTTTATAGTCGACAAATTATCGTATCTAATAGACAGATTAGATAGGGTTTAGATTAACCTGAGTTCTTAATTTCCTATAGAGGCAAACCCCTATAGTTAGTTACATCTTAGACAACTGAAGTCACCTAAGAAAACTCTCGATTAAGATCAGAGTTTTGTCTTCAAGAATTCAACGTTTATGTTTCCATGATTGCTTATAGGAAAGTCAAAGGGAAATGTTCAATGTTAAATAGTTATTTTCGGAACCCAAAGAAGTGAAAACTATGATATGTCGAAGATACTGAAGAAGCTTCAGTGACATCTCAAACTAACATACGATTTGGCTTTACATCTTTGAAAGAGAAATTATATTTAAAATTTCAATCATGTAAATTATTTAGACATTCGAGACTTATGTCTGCATATCATATGCAAACAACCCGAGAAAATAGAAGGATATATGAGGTACCCAAAGAAGAACTCGAATCCTAAAAAGAGTTTATGACTTATATCGTACGATATACAATCATACAAAGTCTTAAAAGATGTGTGAGGATTTACGTCGTACTAGATGAACAACCTCAAAGTTCCATAGGTGTATTTTATTTAAGCCTATGGTAGTTCAGAAGAGGCTCATCTTTATGCTTTTTGTTGTCGTTTCGATTGCTACTTGAAGATGAATCGTCACTTGACCCTGTTGTTGTCTTGTTCCGAGAAAAGTAGATAGAAGAGAGAACATATCAAGCAACTTATTCGAGATATTTAATGTGTTCTTGTACAATGTATTTTGAATTGGTGGTTTGTTGTTGTTGGAAATAATTAAGAAGAATGGAAACTTTTATTTTAAGCGACACCAGTTAAGATCTCACGATTCTATCATCCGAGTATCACTATTAAATTTCAATTTACTTAGTCTAAACAAGTTGTCAAGCTCATTTAGACCGGAGAATTCTCATTAGCAACCGTAGGTTACCTCATCCGAGGGATTCTCAAAAATCCAAAAAGGTTCATTATTATTATGTTATTATTTTTAGTTTATTGAAGTTTTAAAAGCATTATTTGAAGTTTAAAAATGTTTTATAATGGAATTTTGAAATGCGTTAAAATTATAAAAGTGTATTTTGGTTATGTGCAATGAGATAATCCTAAGCATATGCCCTATGTTTATTGCCTTAGAGTACTGTATAAACATACCAGAAAGTAGTAAAGAGTAGCAGAGTGATAATAATAAAGGTATGAATAAATATGTTAAGTAAAGTGCAATAAAAAAGAGAAAGTCAGTACGTAATTTTCGTCTCTGATGATGCTATAAAACAAATTATAATTATATAACAAAAGTGTATAAAAGAGAAAAGGGTTAGAAAAATATTTGAAATTTAACTATGGAAATTTTAGTTGAGCATGTATATTTTCATAAAAAGTTTAAGTGATGCATATAAAAATCAAAAGGGATATAAGAATTTAAATTGGGGATAGGCCAATTATAGACTTTTTACATTTGTCAAAATCCCACAGGCAACCGAGGCATCGTACTCTATATACCAATATCGAATAGCAGCCACCAGCAAAACACTCCTTAAAGTTGGGCCATTACTAATCCTTAATAGCTGATTGACAAGTGAACAGGTAAATAGTCCTCAACCACAATAGTTGTATATATGTAATGTTTTTGTATATGTGATGTTTTTGTAATTTTTATAATTTTCCAACTTTTCAGCGATTAATATTATAAAGAAATAAGTTCATAAATCTTTCAGAATTAGAGTTAACGCCACCAACAATCTACAAGAGTGAAGAGGTAACTACTAATTAAATATTGGTTTAAAAAGAATTTCAGCTATATAAGCATGAGTATGGTGTTGACTTAACAGAAGAAAAATGATGAAGAGCAAGGGATCAAAAGAATATTGTTGTTGAGTCCCCGAAAGCCATCTTGGAGAATCACCGACGCGGCTCCTTGACCTCGATCCGCTGACAATGCAGAATTTATGCTTTCAAAAATATGTTATAGTCAATACTTTGACCCAAATAATAATAACAGCTAGTGTATATAAATATAATTTTATGGAAAATATTTTACACACTAGAGGTACTACGCAAGTATACGTATCGTTTCAAGTAATATATAACTTTAAATAAAGATCCCAGTATCGATCCCACGAGGAGGTTTATAGATTTTTTAATATTTTAATTTTATTTTTATGAATTTCTTTTAAAGTTTTAATATTTAATTTACTAAATGCAGAAATAAAGCAGTAATAAAATAATGAGTAATGTAAATAATAATAAGCAAACAACTTTCTTCCTTTCAATTAATCCAAAATTTTTTAGATAATGTAATATTCGTAGAGAATATAAATTTATGGTATTATGTCAGAATAAAGCGAGTCATATTCTTTACTTTCGCTCGATAAGTATAAAGAACATTAGCTAATCTATAGATCATGTCCGATGTATTGTTAGTAGAATGGGTTAATCTGCACTCACACTACTTAGATGTCCAATCGGTAGCTATGGTCGGCCCTACTTAGTGACCCGTTCCCTCTCTATAAACCAAATTACAAGAATTTAGTCTGTCACTTTAAAAACATATCAATTCTACGCCCATTGAATAATATTTTTCTATTTATCTGCACTTCACCTTGAATAACCCGTACAAGGCTTTCGACTACCTAATGATTCATGTGATATCTACTAGTTAAGAATTCATCTCCTTGTAGGTGTCAAAATTCTTTCACAAATTTTAACAATTTAAATGGCCAATTAAATAGTAAATTAAGATCCGATATTAATATCATCACAATATTAAAACAATATTTTAGTTTCTAATTCTCCAACGAATTTAGAATTATCTTATTCATTGTTTCATAATTGAAAGGAGAAAGTAAAGTAACTACTCAGAACACATTGAATTTAAATAACAAAACATATAAATAAAACATTGAATCAAATTACAAATATTTATCTCAAGTGTTTCTCCAATTGAACCTCTGATTCCTTCTGACTCCAAAGTGAAATAGACTTCACAAGCACCAACTCTTTCAAACTCTCAATACAAACTCTAAATAAAATAAACTCACTAATTTATGAAGGAAAGTAAACTAAAAGTGTGGCCCTTAAAATTTCTCTCTAATTCTCTCTCTGATTTTTGGCTTCTTATTGGGCTTTATTGGGCGTTTTTCTCTGTAGAAATAACCTCCTATTTATAGGCTTCAAGGGTTGCCTAAGGCACCTCTTCAAAATGTGTCCAAGTTCAATGAACCTTCTAGAAAGTGTGTCTGGCGCCTAGGCGCCGGACTCCCCGTCCAGTTCTTCGCACCTCTTCACTTTGGATCGCACCTCTTCGCGATCCAAACCGTTTCTAAGCGTCTAGATACAATGTATCACATGTCCTATAATCTAGGAATAACTATCAATATTCTAGATGGTCCAATAACTGCTCTAACCGTCAAAATAACCGCCCAAAATAGTTACAAAAACCGTCACGGATTTGGTATCGAGCTGGTGCTTAGGCTCGAATATTAATTTTCAGGAAAAAGTCTTAAACGAGTATTAAATAATAATACTTCTTGTCCAGGCTCGAATATTTTTCCTGAAATCTTTTTATCATGTAATATCTTCATTTTCTCTTTATAAATCTTTGCATTTTCATATGACTTATTTCTTATTTCATCCATCTCATTTAATTGTAATAATCGTTTTTCTCCCGCAAGTATTCAAATCAAAATTAAACTCATTTATCGCCCAATAAGCTTTATGTTCAAGTTCAACAGTAAGTGACAATGTTTACCATAAACTAACCGGTAAGGTGACATTCGATTGGTGTCTTATAAGTTGTTCTATAAGCTCATAACGCGAATCAAGTCTATCAAGCCAATCAGCTTCTTTCAGGATTAATAGTCTTCTCTAAAGTTCTTTTAATTTCTCTCGTTTGATACTTAGTCATTCCACTTGTTTGTGGGTGATAAGCATATTGCAATTCTATGTTTGATTCCAAATTTTTCCAGTAATGATTGAATTCTTATATTTCTGAAATGACTTCCACCATCTGTGATAACTACTTTAGGCATTCTAAATCTAGAAAAAATCATTTTCTTTAAAAATTTCGAAACACTTTTAGAATCACAGTTAGGTAAAACTACAACTTCAATCCACTTTGAAACATAGTCAACTGCTAATAAAATATAAATCTTTCCATATGATGGTACAAATGGTCCCATAAAGTCTAAACCCCATATATCAAAAATTTCAACAACCTATATATAGTTTAAAGGCATTTAATCTTTCCTAGATATATTCCCCATCCTTTGACATCGATCACATATTTTCACATAATTTCTCACATCTTTGAACACGGTAGGCCAATAAAATCCTGAATTTAAAATTTTAAATGTAGTTTTATTTACTCTAAAGTGTTTTCTAAATTCAGAATCATGACATTTTTGAATAATAACAAAAGTTTCTTCATAAGGGACACATCTTTGAATTATAGAATCTCTTCCCATTTTAAATAAATGAGGTTCTTCCCAAATATAAGATTTAACTTCTTTTTTTAAATTTCTTAATATATTTGTTATTCAATCCATAAGGTAGAATATTGCTAACTAAATAGTTAACTATATCCGCATACCAAGGTGTTTGGCATCCTTGAATAACATATAACTGTTCATTAGAAAATTTCTCATTTATATTTTCTTCAATAATAATATCGTTCTTAATTATAGATAAATAATCAGCAATTTGGTTATCAGTTCATTTTCTATCCACTATTTGAAAATCAAATTCTTGTAGAAGTAAAACCCATCTTATCAGTCTAGGTTTAGCATCTTTTTTGACATTAAATATTTAATAAGTGGAATGATCAGTATGAATTATGCATTTGGTACCAAGAAAATAAGATCTAAATTTATCAAAGACATAGACTATAGCTAAAATTCTTTTTCAATAGTAGTATAATTTCTTTGAGTTTCAGTAAGAGTTTTACTAGCATAATATATAACTTTGAAAATTTTCTCATTTTGTCTCAATACAGCTCCAATTGCAAAATCAATTGCATCGCACATTAATTCAAAATGTATATTCCAATTAGGTGCAATAATTATAGGTGCAGTTATTAATTTTTCTTTTAAAATATTGAAAGCATTAACACAATCTTCATTAAATTCAAATTTAGCTTGTTTTTCTAATAAATGACTAAGAGGTTTAGCAATTTTAGAAAAATCCTTTATATATCTTCTATAAAATCCAGCATGTCCCAGAAAACTTCTCATATTCGTAACAGTAGTAGGGGGTTGCAGTTCAGCAATAATTTTCACTTTTGCTTGATCAACTTCCATCCCATTTTGTGAAATTTTATGACCAAGTACAATGCCTTCTGTGACCATAAATTGATATTTTTCTCAGTTAAGAATTAAGTTTGTTTCTTCACATCTTTTCAGAACTTTGGAAATATTTTTCAAATAAGATTCAAAAGAAGTTTCAAAAACTGAAAAATCGTCCATAAATATTTCAATTCCTTTGTCAATCAAATCACAAAATATTGACATCATACATCTTTGAAAAGTTGCAAGTGCATTACATAAACCGAAAGACATTCTTCTAAACGCAATGTTCCATAAGGACTTGTAAATGTTGTTTTCACTTGGTCCTCAGGAGCGACATGTAATTGATGATAACCAGAATATCCATCCATAAAACAGAAATATGAGTGTCCAAATTAATTTATCAAGCATTTGATCCAAGAAAGGTAAAGGAAAATGATCCTTTCTAGTGGCGTTATTTAATTTCCGATAATCAATGCAAATTCGCCATCCAAGTAATCTTGTCTTGTAGGAATTAGTTCGTTTTTATCATTGATAATGACGATTACTCCACCTTTCTTCGAACACAATGAATATGACTCACCCATTGATTATCCGAAATAGGATAAATAATTCCGACATCTAACCATTTTAAAATTTCTTTTTAACAACCTCTTTCATAATAGGATTTAATCTTCTTTGAGGTTCGATAATAGGTTTAAAATCTTCTTCCATTAAAATCCTATGCATACAGATGGAAAGGCTTATTCCCTTATATCAGCAATAGTCCAACCAAAAGCTTTCTTATAATTCTTTAACACTCCTATTAATTTTTCTTCTTGATCTAAGCTTAGTTTAGAAGAAATAATAACAGGTAAAGTTAATGGATTTCCAAGAAGAACATACTTTAAATATGCAAGTAACATTTTTAATTCTAATTCAGGGGCTTTTTTAATTGAGGGTAATAGTATATAATTTTGAGTTATGTCTAAAATTTCCCAGTTATCTTTAATATAATGAGTTTCTTTAAATAATTCTTCTTCTTTTAGTTCTTCATTTTCGTCAGTTAATAATTCAATTTTTTCTTCGAAATGACTTTACATTTTTCTGATAATGTTTTTCAATTATATAATCAATATTATCCATTCGATAGCATTTTTCTTTATCGTAGTACTTCATTGATTTAAGGACATTGAATTTAATCTCTTGATCATTAACTCTCATAGTTAATTCTCCTTTTTGCACATCAATCATAGCTCGTCCGGTAGCTAGAAAAGGTCTCCCTAAAATAATAGGTATTTTTTTATCTTCTTCCATATCAAGCACTAATGAAATCCACGAGGAAAATAAATTTATCCACTTTAACAAGAACATCCTCTATAACTCCTTTAGGGTAAGTGGTAGATCTATCGACTTAATCGAAGGGTTACAGTGGTGGGAGTAATCTCTCCTAAATTCAACCTTCGAAAAATAGAAAATGGCATGAGATTAATACTTGCTCCTAAATCACATAAAGCTTTTCCACAAAATTTTTCTCCAATAGCATAAGATATAGTGAAACTTCCAGGATCTTTAAGTTTCTGAGGTAATTTCTTTTAAATTATTGCACTACATTCTTAACTTAATGCAACAGTTTCAAAAGCTTCAAATTTTCGTTTCTTACTTAAAATATCCTTCATAAATTTGGCATAAGTTAAGCATCCGTTCCAAAGCTTCAAGAAAAGATATGTTAATAAGTAAGTTTCTTAAAAATTTCAAAGAACTTAGAAAATTGATGATCAAGCTTTTCGTTGTTTTAATCTTTGAGAAAAACGTGGTGGTGGTTTTTCAACTTCCACATTAATAGGAATAACGATCGATCTTTACTTAGAGAAGGAGTTTCTTTAGGTTTTTCAATCTCTTCAACCTCAATCTCGTTTTCAATTTCATTATGAATTCTTTCTTTTAATTCCTTTCCACTTCTAAGTTGTACAGCCTTAACATGTTCATGTTCTTTTCAAGTTTCTTTTGGATTGATTTCAACATTACTAGGAAGTGTACCTGGAGGTCTGTAATTAATTAAATTAGCGATTTGTCCCATTTGATTCTCAATATTACGAATAGCAGTGTTTTGATTTTGTAATTGATTATTCAGTTGTAAAATTAATTTTTCTATAGATAGCTTCTTTTGTTGATTATTAAATCTAGGAGGTTTATAGTTTGAATTTACTTGATTGTTCCAATTTCGAGTTGGATGAGATTAATTATTACCTCATTGTTGTTGTGAATTATTCCAGTTAAAATTAGGGTGATTTTTTCATCCAGGATTATAATAATTTGAATAAGGGTTATTTTTACTAGCAATAGCTTGTAAAGTTTCAATAGTTTGAGAATCTTCAATATTAGCAGAGTTGTTATGTGATACATTGATAACAAAATTATCTAATTTCTTGGATATTGCAGCTATTTGTGAAGCTGAGATAGAAAAGGCTTCGTTATCATGAATACTTGTCATTCTTTTAGGATTAATTCTTTCGAAGTGCCATTGAAAATTATTGTTAGTCATTTTTTCAATTAAAGTATAAGCTTCTTCAAATGATTTAGCCATTAAAGAACCTCCAGCAGCAGCATCAATAATTGATTTCAGTGATCCAATAAGTCTGTTATAAAATGTTTGAATAATTAACCAATCAGGTAAAGCATGATGATGACACTTTCATTATAGTTCTTTAAATCTTTCCCATGTTTCATAAATTGTCTCCCCGTCAAATTGACTAAATGAAGTAATGTCATTTCTTAATTTAGCAGTTTTAGAAGGAGGAAAATATTTAGCAAGGAATTTTTGTGTCATTTCAACTCATGTTTTAATAAAACTCGTTGCTAATGAGTTCAACCACATCTTGCTTTATCTCTTAAAGAGAAAGGAAAGAGTCTAAAGTCTAATAAGCATCATCGAAACATTGTTATATTTAAAGGTAGCATAAAGTTCTAAAAAACTAGCAAGGTGTAAATTTGGATCCTCATTTGGTGTTCCCTTAAATGGATTATTTTGAACCATTTGAATAATAGACGGTTTAAGCTCGAAAAAATTAGTATCTACAGCAGGTATTTGAATACTATTATGAAGTTAATCAACTGTAGGGTTAGCATAATCCCTTAATGGTTTGTAAACATTTTGCTTATTAATTTCAATTGGATTTTGTAAATTGTTATATAAATTAGCCATCTCTTGATATTTTTGAATTTGTTTTCCTTTTTTAATTCTTCTAACAGTTCTTTCTAATTCGAATTTAAAGGTAATAATCCTTCGTAACTGTAACTACGCATAAAAAGGTAAATAAAAAGTAAAATAAAATAGCAAGAAATAAAATCTCTACTTACTTTTTTTTTATTTTTTTGTTTTTATAAATGTTTTTGTATTTTATATTTTGTATTTTGACAATAAAAGAAATAAATAAAATAAAAATAAAATAAATATTTAAAATCTAAAAATTTGCCCTCCCAGGCAACGACGCAAAAAACTTGACCTCGATCCGCTCACAACGCAGAATTTATGCTTTCAAAAATATGTTATAGTCAATACTTTGACCTAAATAATAATAGCGGCTAGTGTATATAAATATAATTTTATGAAAAATGTTTACACACTGAAGTATTCACGCAAGTATACGTATCGTTTCAAGTAATATAGGGCTTTAAATAAAGACCTCAAGTATCGATCCCACAAGGAGGTTTATAGATTTTTAAATATTTTAATTTTATTTTTATGTATTTCTTTTAAAGTTTTAATATTTAATTTACTAAATGCAGAAATAAAGCGATAATAAAATAATGAGTGATGTAAATAATAATAAGCAAACAACTTTCTTCCTTTCAATTAATCCAAGACTTTTTAGATAATGTAATCTTCAGTGGAGAATATAAATTTATAGTATTGTACAAATAGAGTAGCCATATTCTTTACATTCGCTCGATAGTATAAAGAACATTAGTTAATCTATAGATCAGGTCTGGATGTATTGTAAGTAGAATGGGTTAATCTAGGCTCACACTACTAGATGTCCAAGGGTGGCTATGGTCGGCCGTACTAGTGACCCATTCCCTCCCTATAAATCAAATTACAAGAATTTAGTCTGTCATTCTAAAAACTTATCAATTCTACGCCCATTGAATAATATTTTCCTATTTATCTGCACTTCACCTTGAATAACCCGCACAAGGCCTTCGACTACCCAAGGATTCATGTGATATCTACTAATTAAGAATTCATCTCCTTCTAGGTCTCAAAATTCTTCAACTGATTTTAACAATTTAAATGGCCAATTTAAATAGTAAATTAAGATCCGATATTAATATCATCACAATATTAAAATAATATTTTAGTTTCTAATTCTCCAACGAATTTTAGATTATTTTATTTATCTTTTCATAATTGAAAGGAGAAAGTAAAGTAACTACTCAGAACACATTGAATTTAAATAACAAAACATATAAATAAAACTTTGAATCAAATTACAAATACTTATCTCAAGTGTTTCTCCAACTGAACCTCTGATTTCTTCTGACTCCAAAGCGAAATAGACTTCACAAGCACCAACTCTTTTAAACTCTCAATACAAACTCTAAATAAAATAAACTCACTAATTTATGAAGGAAAGTAAACTAGAAGTGTGGCCCTTAAAATTTCTCTCTAATTCTCTCTCTGATTTTTGGCTTCTTATTGGGCTTTATTGGGTGTTTTTCTCTGTAGAAATAGCATCCTATTTATAGGCTTCAAGGGTTGCCTAAGGCACCTCTTCAAAATGTGTCCAAGTTCAATGAATCTTCTAGAAAGTGTGTGGCGCCTAGGCGCTGGAATTTGGCTCATAGGCGTCGGACTCCGCGTCCAGTTCTTCGCACCTCTTCACTTTGGATCGCACCTCTTCACGATCTAAACTGTTTCCAAGCGTCTAGATACAATGTATCACTGTCCTATAATCCAGGAATAATCTTCTAGATGGTTCAATAACCGCTCTAACCGTCAAAATAACCGCCCAAAGTAGTTACAAAAACCATCACAGATTTGGTATCGAGCTGGCACTTAGGCGCCTAGGCGCTAGGCCCATTATTTTGGTAATTTTGCATTTTGGCTCCATTTTTGCTTCTTTTTGCTCCTTTTTCATCCTTTTTCATCTTTTTTTCCTTTTTGAACATTTTTGCATCACCTACATCCAAAAACATAAAATACCTTTCATTAAAGCATAATATCCTTACAAATTTGATAAAAATCAAGGCATAAAAATATGTATTTTTTTCATGGATCACTCCTCCCGGTCGCATCGCTCGATCCCTGCCCTAGCCTTCGCCGATCTCTGTAGCCCAAGCCCTCAGTCCCGCTGTTTTCCATCGCACTGCTTGAATGTCTCCCTAGTTATGTGATTCTTTGCGTGCCAGCCAAACACAATGCCCTTTGCCTTAAATTTGTTTCTCTCGTGAATCTTTGAAAGAAAGCTAACTAAGGGTTTGGAGGTGGTTTCTTCCTCTGCAGCCGACAGATCTTCTTCAACTTCGAAGTTGGTGGCTGGATTTTCTTAATCCAGCTTCGCATTCATGTTCATGAGTCCTTCATATTGTGATGTGTCCGCGAGGTCAAGTACTTTAGCGGGTGATTTTGTCTTCCCTACGGAGTTTCTACACCAAATGGTCGAAGGAGATTCTGATGGCCTCTTGAAAAAAGCTTGTCGCAAGAATGGTAGACCCGCCCTTATTTTCACTAAAGCGGATACTGAGATTCTTCTTGAACCTCTAAAGTTTACATTGATCGGTAAGTTTTCTGTTGGTCATCCTTCCATTGAACTGATTCGCAAGTTTTTTACCGAACTAAAATTAGCTGGGAGTTGGAAAGTTGGCTTGATAGAAACTTAATGATTAAATTGAATCTTGAGGAAGATTATGCCTCATTATTTGCGAAGAAGGTCTTAATTTTTGAAAAATTTTATATGAGGCTTTTGAAATGGACTCCCAAATTTAATCCTTCGGAAGAATCTCCGATAGTTCCTATTTGGCTTCGGCTTCCTGGATTAAAACTTCAGTTCTTTAATAAGCATGTTCTTTATTCAGTTGGGAATATCTTTGGTAATCCCTTAAAAGTTGATGCTCCCTGTACCAATGACTAGAGACCTGGTTTAGCTAGAATTTTAGTGGAGCGTGATGTCACTTCGCCTTTGCTCGAATCTTTTGGCTTGAAGATGCTTTTGAAGGGTATTGGCAAAACCGGACACCGAGTTTGTTCCTCACTACTCGCTCTCATTGTAAAATATTTGGGCATCTTATCACTCAATGCTTTCATGTTCATCCTAAGTTGAAGTCGAACAAACCGGTTAATATTTCTCGAACTGGACAAAACTCTTTACCTAAGGATGTGAATTATTCTGCTAATTTAAATCATAATAACAACAATACTATTATACCTGATAAACTTGTTATTAATGATGATCTATTTTCAGGTTCTAAAGAGAAGACTAATAAGGGTGTGAATTCTTTAATTCTTGAAGGAAATACCAAGCACATTCAAGAGAATGTTGCTACTGTTGGTAAGGATGTTCTCAGTGTTAATCCTGTTTTAAATCACAATCAATTAATTGTTGGCTCAGATTCTTCCCCTTCTCAAGATATTTCTGCTGTTATGCGAGATTCCAATTTAAAGATTAATTCTTGTTTAAACATGGAAACCCAACGATATTTCTGTTCTAATGATCCTAATTCTCGGAATATCCCTGTTGATTTGGATATCCAGAATCTGGACAATCAAATTGTTTTATCTGCTAAATCTCCTTTACCTATGCACACTTCTTTCATTCAAAATGAAATGGAAACGGGATGGTTAATCCAAAAATCTTCAAAAAAAAAAGAAAAGTTAGAGGGAATCGGGAATTAAATTTTGTTGACTCCGCAGCACATACTCCTTTCTATACATACATGAATTTTGATTCTTCTCTTATTCCTCTTTCTGATTTGAATGCTGGACCAGTTGTTTCTCATGAAGGTTAACACTTTAATTTGGAACACTCGTGGCATTGCTAAATTATGTGCTACTGATCGCATTAAAAGTTTGATCCATTTCTTTAGTATCCTGGAGCCTATGGTGGCTGAAATAAATAATGCCAAATACTTGAGAAGAATTGGCAATTTTAATCTTATTTCCCATATCAATAATAAGTTTTGGTTCCTTTGGAAGGATTCTCTTAAGATTGATATGATTATCAATCATTCTCAACTTTTACATTTGAAGATTTATTGTGATTATGGTTCTTTTTTCTTCACTATCATTTATGTTGGTTGCACTAAGGCGGCTCGGCTTGAACTGAGTGACATGCTTCATGTTATTAATCCCAGTCATGAAGCTTGGCTTATGGGGGATGATTTTAATATGATTACTTCTGTTTTGGAAAATAAAGGTGGTTATAAACCTAGTTTGCAACTTATAGATACTTTCAATAATTTGTTAAGGAATGTTGGGCTTTATGATCTGGGTTTTAAAGGCAGTCCTTTTACGTGGCATAGGGGAAAAGTCTTTGAGAGACTTGATCATTTTATGGCTAACTACTCTTGGATTAATCTTTTTTCTTCTTATATGGTTAAGCATTTGTCTATTGTTGCTTCAGACCATGCTCCCATTGTTCTTGCTATTAGGAATGATACTTTTGTTACCACTTATCAATTCGGATTCTTTAACATGTGGTTGCTTCATGCTTCTTTTAATCAATTGCTTACTCGACAACCGGAAAGTTACGGGTTCGGATCTGCGGGTTATAAACTCGGATTTTACAGAAGAAGTTTGCTAAAAGTCTTAAATGGTGGAATTGGAATGTTTTTGGGAATCTCCATAAGAATATTCAGAATCTGGAAGCTAAGGTGAGAGATCTTTAATTAGCCTTTGTTAATAATAATATTGGTATGGACATTTTGTTGCAGGGTCAACATCAATTGGAGGAAGCTTACACAATGGAGGAACATTTTTATGCACAGAAAGCTGCTAAGCAAAATTTTTTGAATGTTGATCGCAATTCTAAATTCTTTCATGCTTGCATTAAACACAGGAATCATACTAACCAGATTTTGAAGATTATAAATGTTGATGGGTCGGTTTGTCAGACTATTGAGGATATTGCTACTAGTGGAGTCTCTTATTTTACTCAATTTTTTAATCAGATTGGAGACCCTTTAATTCCTCTTGATACTACTGTTTATTCTAATCTTCCTGTTATTAATAATGATTCTCTTATATGTGTGCCTAGTGTTGTTGAAATTAAAGAAGTTCTAGATGATATGGAGACTGGTAAAGCTCCAGGGCCTGATGGCTATACGGTAGAATTCTATAAACATATGTGATATTATTAAAGATGATGTTATTCTTGCTGTTCAAGATTTCTTTCGAGGTGTTGATATACCTCGTTACTTTAGGTCTTCTAATATTGTGCTGATACCTAAGAGTTTTAATGCTCATTATTGGGATGCTTTTCGACCCATTTGTCTTAATACGCTTATTGTTCAGGAACTTCTTTTAGATATTGATATGAAAAATAGAGGTGGGAATATACTTTTCAAAATGGATATCTGCAAAGCTTTTGATACTTTAAGATGGGAGTTTTTAATTGATGTTTTACGGGCTATGGGTTTCATTGATGCTTTTTGTAAGATGATCTATAATGTTCTTAGTGATAATTTTTATTCCCTCCTCCTTAATGGTAATAAGTATGGTATTTTCACTTCTAGCAGAGGTCTTAAACAAGGAGACCCGTTATCACCCTACATTTTTATCTTTGCTTTTGATTATCTTTCAAGATGTTTGAACCGATTATTTAGCAACTACCATTCCTTACAGTATACTCATAAAGGTTTATTGATTAATCATTTTTGTTTTGCAGATGATTTAATCATTTTCACTAATGCTCATAAAGGTTCTATGAGAAGGGTTTGGAATTTACTTCTAACTTTCAAGGATACTTCTGGTTTGTCGTTTAATACTTCCAAGTGCTCTTTTTTTGTGCTAAAAGGGTTTCTAATGCTAACATGCAATAGATTGTAGATTTTACTGGTTGTGCTAAGACTTCTTTTCCTCTCAACTATTTGGGCTTTAATCTTACTAAAGGTAGAAGTCGCAATGTTCTTTTTCAAGAGCTTGTTGACAAAATTAAAAAGAGAAGGGAAAATTGTTTCCTTTCATTTGGTGGCCGTGCTACTCTTCTTAAAAGTGTTCTTACTTTTCTTCCCCTTTATTCCTTACAAGTTATGGGTATGCCTATATTTATTATAAAAAAGCTTAAACTTTTTTTCAATAAATTTCTTTGGGAGGGCAGAAATCATTCTAAGCTTCATTGGAAATGTTGGGAGAAGCTTTGTAAACCCACTGAGTTTGGTGGGTTTGTTTTTAGATCTTTAACTGACTCTATTAATATTTGTCATATGAAGCTTTGGTATTGGTTTCATCTTAGAGATTCTTTATGGGCTGATTTCATGCATGCTAATTATTGCTGTAATATACATCCTCTTGCTGTATCTTTTAAGAAAAGTGACTCCTTCATTTGGAAAAAGATGCTTACAGTTGCTAATGCTACTAATGAGCTAATCTTTTGGGATATTGGTCATGTAGATTGCTCCTTTTGGTATGATGATTGGCTTGGCAAAGGGCCTTTAGCTGATTTTTATGGGGGTCCTAATGATGTTTATCTTAAGGTCAAAGACCTTTGGTATGAGAATAAATGGTGTTTGAGAAGTCTTAATCAGCTTGTACATAGGGCTGATGCTGATTATATTTCTTTTATTCCTATTTTCTCTGATAAAAAAGATATTCCTATGATTAAAAGTAATTTGGGTGATTCTTTGTCTAAGAGTTTTGCTTTCTCCTTTTCTTACTCCCAGGGTATCAACCTGAAATGGATTTGGAATCCATGGATTAAACCTGCTATTTCTTTTTTTATTTGGAGACTGTTTCTTTCTATTATTCCCATTGATGATATATTAAAATTGAAGGGTTTAAAGTTGCCTTCGTGTTGCACTTGCTGCAAAACTAATGAAGAATTTATTCTTCATCTTTTCTTTAATTGTTGTTTTGCTAGAGATGTTTGGAATATATGCTTAGCTACTTTAAAGATTGACTGGAAATCGTCTGATATTGACAATGTTGCTGATTTGTTTGAGAGCTAGAGTAAGATTGGTAAAGATTGTTTTCTTTGTATTCCAGCTATTATTTTGTGGTTTATTTGGATGTCCAGGAATGAGATGAGATTTAATGATCTCACTCCTAATGCCATCTCTACTAGTAAGCTTATTATGGGTTACTTATATAAATGCTTGTCTTTGGTTCCTCCTAAGAAAAGACTTGTTGTTCCTGTTCGTGGAGTTATGCAGGCCTTGCGTATTCCTGTTTCTGACAGCTGCAGAAATTCCAATTTTATTAAATGGAAAAAGCCCATTATTCATTTTATCAAAATTAATACTGATGGTTGTTGGCGTGACAATGCTACTAGTGTTGGTGGCATTTGTAGAGATTCTTGGGGCTGTATTTTATTTTGGTTTGCGGCAAAAGTCTATTTCGATTCTTCTATTGAGTTCGAGTTTCATCGTTGTGATTTTCGGTCTCACGATTAGCAAAGAGAATTGGTTGGCGTTATGTAGAAATTGAAACTGATTGCCTTGTTCTTTGGAGGTATATTTATTTGCAGGTGCCTCACCATTGAAGTTTGAATTTACATCTTAAGAAGATTCAGATTTTGTCTTAACAAATCAATATTAAATGGACACATATTAAACGCGGTGGTAATAAGGCGGCGCATTGGGCAGCTAAGTTTGGTCTCTCCTTTCCTGGTGTTCGTATTTTTTCTATGGTTCCGGATGCTTTTCTGAAGATTGCTTTGATTGATTTGATTTAGTTAGTTTTTTTTTTTTTTTGTTTGTTGTGTCGTGTGAGTTGTATTTTCTTTTTTTTTCTGGAAAGAAGTCCTTAGATTCTTTTTTTTTGCGTGAGTTGTATGGGGGGTGTTAGATAGGACCTCTTTCCCGATTTTGTACTTTTCTTTTTGGATGAAACGCGTAGGGAGCATTGGGCTCTTTTATCAAAAAAAAAAAAAAAAAAGCATGAGTATGGTGTTATACGTCATTGCCCTTGCCCCGTGTTTCCAACTTATATGCCGCTTTGATATTTCATATGCATTTTCAACAATTTACATACTTTTATTCACAAAATACAAAGTGTGACGGCGGCGGCATCCCAGTAATTTCATAGCACAAGTCTGAAAGAGATGGAATTTTAAAAAATCCTCCATGTTTAAGCTTAATACTCAAATCTTCATGGATCAAGGGCCGAAAGAATTGTCAAGTTCTTCCACACCAGCTGATTTTTAGGTTATTCAAACAGCCATAAAAAAAAAGGATGATTATTCTCCAAAGGAGTTGTTCTAGGTTTACCGTTTATGAATTAACCACCCTCACTTTCATTTTTTTTTAGAATTCATGATAGAAAACCAACCTGTATGATATTCTTCTTGTAGAATTTTCACTAGTCCAATTCCATGGTTCAAATAAAATCACCTAATTGCTACATCAATATTTCAAGTGAATTCTCCAGAAATAATTAAAGAAAGCAGGAAATATGACATCTTACTGGATTGATAAAAAAGAAGCGAGGTTTCCTAAATCACATTATAAAACAAATTTATCTTTCGGAACTAATTGCTCAATTTTATAACCGTTCTTATTCTTAACATTGAACTCATTTAGTTCTTGAAGTGACTTTAATTTCCCAATTCCAGGTATACTCACGTACCAAGGCAATTCCAAGTGACGCAGATTTGAAAGGTCACTCACATTGCCAAACAAGAAATCAACAGATTCTAACTTCCCACACACCTTAAGCAAACAACCATACACAATGTTTATACCGTCTCATATGTATATTTGAATTGAAGGACAAATAGCAATATATTTCATCCACACCTCAATTGTCAATATCCCAAGAGAAACCTGCATATTTTATTTGTTTAATTCAAACTATAGAACAGCAAATGATTGAACCATGCCTCCAAGGATTTAATCAATAAGTAAACAAATATAAATGCCTTGTATGAGATAAGTGGCCGGTGTAAAAACATCTCTAATAATTTCTTAACGCAAGCCACCTTAAAGTTTGTTTTACGGCACAAACCCTAGGTGTAAGGTATGCACATATTTAGCAAATAGAATTCATAATCTCCAACTTAAATGATACATAAATGAATGCACAAAGATTAAAGAAAATCAACCATCTTTTATTTAAAATCTATTTATTATATATATATATATAAATAGAAACTTGATAAAGTTTCAGCTATGGTCAGTACTTCCCTCATTTTATCAAAAACGCAAAGCAAGAACAGCAACAGCTGGAGCTTCAGTTGTGCAAAGATCGTGAAACAGGATGCCAGACTGGAAGACTATGAAGACTAAATTCTGTATACATTATTCAATCTTTATGAAATTCCATGTCTAGTATCCAAAGCTTGGCTTATATGTACACAATTTTATTCAATCCACTATTTTGCTTGTATACAGGAGAAAAAAAAACTATGTCATAGATTAAATAGAGTAATGATACATGCGTATAACAGTTTTTATGCATAATGAATATAAGTAGTCCCAAATTCAGATGAAACCACCTGCACACAATTTTATTTATATATGAAAGGTATCAGTACATTAAGCTACAACGTTTTTTATATAATCTTGAATATTAAGCATAAAAGTTTTGAAATACAGATTTGCAGATTAATAGAGTACTTAGAAGAAACTCATAGAAGTATCATTGAGGGCACTACTGAATTGCTGTCCGTGTCTTTCCAACTTGCATTTAATACAATCCATCATTAAATTTAAAGTAGTAAATCTTACTGTTTTAAACGTGTGACAGAATTAAAATTTGTATAGAATAAAGAAAAAAAGAAAAAAAAAAACAAGAAGACTCTACATAAATATCTCACATCTCTTTATACATCAAAATATGAAGGACTAATTTACATATATCATCCAGTGTTTAGTTCATACCAATATATATATATTACGTTTTTTATTCAGAAAGGTGGAATAATATTCATGTATTAAAGTAAAGATGCCGGATATGTAAAAAAGAATTAAATAGTATATATGTAAATCTTCTTAAACTACATGGTTACCAAGTTCCTTAACCAAAACATAACCAAAAGAAGGAGAATTAAGAATATATATATATATATATATATATATATATATATATATATATATATATATATATTCTCAACATATCAGACGTTCTTCAACAAAGCATTAAAAGCAGCTGGCCGAACAAAGGAAAGAAAGAAACCCATAGGACACGTTTGAATTTTCTGAATATTGGGCTAATTAAATCAAATTAATAATGGCTCTTTTATAACCAAACCACCTCTCACTAAAGTGAATGTGAATATTTAAGCAACATGATGAAATACCCAAAATCTCATATGCCATTTTTATTCAGATAATACTAATTTATTGTTCTTGCATAAACAGACTACGCAAAATGCGGAGACAACCAAGTATCAGGTCAATGATGATCTTCAAGCCCTCTAATGACTCCTCTAATCTTCTTAATTATCACATCCATGTCAGTTAAAATAACGATTTAAAACCAAGCTAAAACTATTCAGGTTCAATGTAGTTGTAGAATGATTCGGATGTTCCATTAATCTTAGACATAACTATCAGTTTACCCCACATTTCAAAGTCTCCTCTCTCATTGTAAGAATTTCTTAAAGCTACTCAATGACTTAAAACCCCATTACTATTAGCTCAGTTAAACAAACAAAACCCTTCGAGCCTAGGACAAGCAAATAATGCAAATCCTTGATTCTCGTTCCAATTAATCAAAAGGAAATTTGAAATGAATGGCACGTCTATGAAAAGCAAAAAGACAATGCACAACATTTCAAGAATCTCATATGCCATTTTAACAGTGAAGCAAATTGCAAATTTGTCCTTAATAATGAAGGATCCAACCACAAATATGTCATAAGAAACGGATTAGTGACAATTCACCAAATCAGAAATAGGCACATATTCATCAAATTGTTTTATACAAGAAATGAGAATTGCAATTCAAAGGAATCTCAAATGCTTCATGAGGAAATAAGCTTAGCTTAGAAAGGATTGGATGGATTAAATTGTCTACAAATTTTAATAAAGACACAAAAGCAAACCAGAGATCCTATGATTATATTAAAGACGTTAAAGGAGCAAAGGAATTTTGTTAAATCCATCAGGTAGCAACCAAGAAATCCATTCATAACTCTTGATAATAAAAGCAGAAAATTAAGTGAAAGAAATTCCTTACTGTAAGATCAAAAACATCTCACTTAAACAAAAATTCTCCATAGATTAACCGAAGTAGGAAATAAAAAAGGAAAGAGAGTCTTACCTTCAAATGATCGAAGAAAAGAAAATTTTGAATCGAAGAGAAAACTGAACGAGGGTTAAGTGAATTTTTAATGTGTCAAAGTTAGTTCCCCTAAGGCATTGCGAGAGGGAGAATTTATAGCCAATGAAGGGGAGGGGTGCTTACCGAGTAATCCACTGGCAGTGAAGAGAAACGGGATAGAATAAGGCATCTATGCAGGCTTAAAGAGAATGAAGGTGCCTATACACATTTAGTCGAGAAATTTCTTACCGACGAAGCAATCGGCGATGAGGGCTTGGTTAGGGCACGAGAAGAAGAAGGGTGACCGGATTGCAAAGGGGAAATGAGAGATCCTGGTTAATGTTTCGTCAAATGGGAAGGGTACGATCCATGAAAGAAATGAGTGTTAGGGCTTTATTTTATTAAGTTTTCCTATATAGATATATTAGTATAAGGAAGATTTACCAAAACCTGTAAGCTCTAGCTGCTCTTTTCATCTATCTCTCTGTTTATATATGATTAGTAATGACCTTCATTGGCAAGAAGCAAACAAAATACATATCTTAAATTCAATAACTGCAGCACAGTTAAAGCAGAAAGAATAAACTTCAAGATCATAAATAAATAAAAAAGATATAGAGATTGACATGCATATAAACAAATTGAAGTCAACAAATAACAAATAGGACCTTTCAATATTAAGAGAATGCCCAAAAAAGAAAACTCAGGAATTTAAAATCCTGAAACACCACTTCGATCAAGCATGCCTGGCCTGAAAATCCTTCATAAAAGCAACCAGCTTCTCAACACCAGCAAGCGGCATCGCATTGTATATCGATGCCCGAACTCCACCCACCGATCGATGTCCCTTGAGCTGAATCATTCCCTCCCGTGCAGCCTCCGCAATGAACTTCTTCTCAAGATCCGAGTTTTGCAAAGTGAATGGCACATTCATCAACGACCGCACGGATTTCTCAACGAGGCGGACATAGAATCCACCGCTCTCATCAATGGTATCATAGAGAATGCTCGACTTTTTAATATTTTTCTCCTCCACAGCCTGAAGCCCACCCTGATCAAGTAGGTGCTCAAACACCAAAGCGCAAATATAAACAGCAAAACATGGCGGGGTGTTGTAGAGCGAAGCATTATCAGCGTGGATCTTGTAATCAAACATCACGAGGGTGATTGGTCGCGCGTCCCCAAGAAGATCTCTCCGAACAATGACAATAGTAACGCCTGAAGGACCGACGTTCTTCTGCGCCCCAGCATAGATCAAGCCAAACTTTGAGACATCCACAGGTTTCGAGCAAAAATTTGATGACATGTCGGCGACCAAAATCGAGTTCATATTCTTGGGTTCGGGGTAATCCTTGTACTCGACTCCATGGATTGTTTCATTCCCGCAGATATGGAGATATTTAGCATTTGGGTTTTGCCGGATCTCATCAAACGACGGGATTTTCGTATACTTTTCGGATTTCCCGGACCAAACAATTGTAGCTTTGCAGAACTTTTGAGCTTCTTTACAAGCCTTATCGCTCCAAGATCCGGTGATGATGTAGTCGGCGGGATCATCGAGCTTGCAGAGATTAAGAGGAACGGCAGCAAACTGGCTGGTGGCGCCGCCTTGGAGGAAGAGGACGGCGAATTCATCCGAGATGGAAAGGAGGCGGCGGAGATCGGATTCGGCTTTCTTGATGACAGCGTCGAATTCCTTGCCGCGGTGGCTCATCTCCATGATACTCATGCCGGAGCCGCGATAGTTGTAGAGCTCTGATTGGGCTTTGAGTATGACGGATTCAGGGAGGGTGGCCGGGCCGGCAGCGAAATTATAAACACCACGATCTTTGGCAGCAAGAGAGGAGGGAATAGGGGAGGGACTGACCGCGATGCATGAGATGGAGAGAGGACGGTGGCGCGATGAGGAGGAGAATTGAGGGAAGCGTGAGTAAAGAGAGGTGGAGCCAGCGAAGGAGGCGGCGGCCATGGTTGAGGCGGAGGACGAGGGAAGAAAGAGATCGAAGAGATCGAAGGGCGAAATGCCTTGTGGTGAAGAAGGGTTTAGGTTATAATTTTTAAAATGCTAATGTGCTACTATATATTCTTTTTAATTCACACATTGTTTTAAATGTTGTTTCAAAAGTCAAACATCCCATCACTTCCTAACCTTAAATTAAAGTTTTACGGTTCAAAATATTAACTTGAATTAAATCATTTGGATTAAACTTTATATATTTGATGAATTAGTCAATTATAGTGTTTAAGAATATTTAATGACTAAATGTAGAAGAGATCAATTACTAGTGAGTTAATAAAAATTTTTAATACTTAATGAAAATTCATGTCCCTTATATTTAGTTTCTTTACATATTATTAAATGTTTATGCATCCTAACTAAATTCAAGATTTTTTTTTGAAGTATAAGATCTAGGCCAGTTTGGGTCAGCTTATTTAGAGTAGTGGCGTTTTTGAAAATGTTATCGCCTGTTCAGAAAGAGTGTCCCTCGCGCGTATGGGAACCAGCGTTTTCCCTTTATATTAAATGCGGATCGCGAGTCCTCTGTGATCGGCTTTTCATTTGAGTGAAAGATTCCTTTCGCCCTTACCCAAATTCCCATTCGCTCTCTCTCCCCTAACTCTCGTTTGCTCTCTCTCGCTCGGATCTTTCGACACCCTCTCTTTCGTGCGCTTATCCTCCTCCCCTCACATGACTCTTATCCCCAACCTTCTTCACTAGTCTACAACTAATATCCTAACCTTTGATGGAATGGTTTTATCGTGTGATAATTTGATCTGTGGAATGCAATATCAGACGACTGTAAGTCCTTTAGGTGGGTGTTGGCCTCACTTTTGTCGTGGTCTAGTCTTCCCTCCTTAGAAGCCTAGGATCTAGCCATAGGACTTTCTTGTTGACTATCCTAGAGGACTAGTGATGGCACCCAACCCATTAGAACTTCCAAACACTTCTTCATTCTTCTTAGAGTTCCATATGTTTGGTTATAACCTCTAGCACTTAGTAGGATAGAGCCCAACATGAGGGAACTCAAGAAGGGTTCCGATAGGATTGTGTGACCTTAGGGTTAACCCTGGGTGAGGTGACCTTGGTCAGTCTTGTACACACACACAGCTCTTTACCTTCACTCACAACACAAAACCCTATAACGATCACCTTTAGCCTGGATCCTCACCATTTTGGAAACTCATGTGGGTGGTCCCCCAGATTCTTAGCCTTAAGCTAAGGTTTGCTAGGACCAACACATGGAGGATCCAAAATGGGATTTTCCTTGGTCTCATAGCTCAATAAGGGTAATTCTATGATCAACATTCTCAGTTGGTCCTAATTTTGCCAAATTCTCAATTTTGACCTTTTAGCTCCAAACTTCCTCAAAATTACCAAAATGCCTAAAAAAATCCTAATTTTCCAAAAATGACCCAAATCGTCTATTTCCATTTAAAAGTTATTTCAAACATTTCAAAATATTCCAATTTACTCAAATTGCTCAAAATACCAAATTTCCCAAAATTCTCAAAAATACCCCCAATTTGCCAAGATTCCCGAAAATGACCTTCATGCTCCAAAAATTCCAAAAATTCTCAAAATTTTCAAAATCACTCAAAAAGTCCCCAAAACTAATTTGAATCACCCAAGGCCTTCAAGTTCACCCAAATCCACCAAAATTAGCCAAAATTTGCCAAAATCCTCAAATTGTCCCTCAAAGCCCAAAGTCTCCAAATCACCCCCAATTTCCAAAAAATTGATTCCAAACTTTCCCAATTTCAAATACAAATTAAATTTCATCATGCCCAATCCCAATTAAACCTAATTTCAAACCCAATTTTCAAGCTCAAATCAAATACCCCAAAATTAATCCAAAGTCCAAAATTCTCCAAATTGAGCTTCATGACCAATATAATTTCCCAAAGTTCAAATTCACATCAAATTCCATCATGTCTACATTCAATTTCAATTCAATATAAATCCATTTTATTAGCCCGTAATCAATTTCAAAAATTAAAATCCTCATATGCATTTTAAAAGCCCAAACCCATATGCATTTCTAAAAGCCCATTTCACAAATTTAAAAAGCCCAAGATTGAGCCCACATGACAAAGATTCCTTCTTCATCATCTCAAGGCATTTAAATCACCTAGCCATGGCATCATATGAAGAATGCCATGCATTCATTTGAAGTTTTATCCAAATTTTGGCATCATGGCATTTCCCACCATTACATAAAAAAATCAAAAATTCCTTTTGCATGATGCAACCTCATGGCATCATACAAATCATCACGGCATGACTCATGGGGCCTTCCATGGCCATCCCAAAGGCAATTTTGCCAAATTTGGCAAGTGGAGGTGACCACTCTCCCTTCTCTACTTCTCTTGGATTTACCCTTTTCATGAAGCATTCAAACCATTTCCCCATGCTTAAACCAGCCATTTGACCTCACCCAAACCTGTTCAAGGGTCTTAAGGTTAATCTTAACCACTTTAGGACCTAGTTTAGTCTCTCGATCAAGGGATTGAACCCAACCTGGTCAACTTAACCAAAACCTCACCTTTTCATTAGATTTCCATAATGAAGCCATTTTGAACCCAAATTGATTTGACCACTCAACCTCTCTGGCTCACCCGAACTAAGAGATGACCTGACCCTGACCGGATAGCCACCACAGCCGCCGGAAAACACCAAGATCGAGAGGTTCCAAATGGCTTGAACCCAAAATTGAACCCACGTGAGCTGGCTAAACCCAATTGGCCACTAAAGCTTCTTTTCCAGCTACCTAAGCGGCCTCCCTGCCACCTTGGATTGCCCTGATGGTAGCCACGACCTCTCTTATAAAATGAGACCTCCTCACGTCCAAAACATGAATTTTGCTAAAACCTTAAGGAAACTTTGTCAAAACTCTTCCAGACCTTCCTACAACTCAGAGAAGCTCATCCCCATCATTTTCTAGCCCCCATTCCCCCTGTATAAGCTCAATTTCAGAGCTAAAAAAAGGACATTTTCACTGTCATCCCATTAAAATCTATCAATCCCTAAATTGAAGTGCTCTTGAGCTTCACCAGAGCAAGAGAGAAAGCTTCCCACTGAAATCCCCTTCAATTCAAGCCTCTGCACCATACTTCTACCAAGACCACACCACCTGTAAGAGGAAGGCCTACACAGACCCAACCCCATATCAAACTGGCACTTCCAGCAGGTTTGCCAGACTCCAGTGAAGCTTCTGCAAGCATCTGATTGAGGCCTCGCCTCTCAGACCAAGGTATGGCCATTTTCCCCATTTTTGGGCTTGGTTTGAGTTTTTTTGTGAAGTAAACCTGCAATTCATACTTGATTAGTCATATAGATAGGTTCGTCTTGAGTAGATGAAAGTGAAGGAATAAACCCCATGCAATTTGGTTGAGAATCAAAGGATAAATGAGGGTTAGAAAAGGTGGGGAACTCTGTTTAAACCAGTTGAGGACGAAGTACCACAATCGTCGGATCGCACGTGTATCAGTTAGATGGCCCAAATCGCATCGAAAGGAAGAAGAGTTAAAGCTGAGCCACATGGTAGCTGACGTGGATAGTGGTGCCAAATAAAAAATCACAGCATGTTAGTTCGACGGGTACTAGAAATGACATGATAAGTATGAAAATAGGCTATTTTCTGATTTATTTAATTCCAGAAAATTTTAAAAATCATAACTTAATGTAGAAAAATTCTAAAAATAAAATAAAAATATCCTAATGCTCAGCAAATAGAGAAGAAAATTATGCACTAAAAATTAAAATTTTCTTTTATGGATTTTATTTTTATTTAATTAAATACACAAAACCTTATTTTAATTTTTATAATTAAATAATAATAAAAAAAATATGAACTTTTGGGGTTTATTCCTCTCATGTTTAAGGATATTCCTCTGATTTTTTTCAAGTCAGATAGCATCTATAAAATGGTAAACCCTAATTTACAAGGTAAATCATTATTTTTCAATTTAAATAATTATAATAAATAGAATAGAAATAAAAAAATATAAAAATAGTATTGATAAGTATACTGTGGTTAGAGAAACTTAGAAAAAATAAAAATGGAATTTTAAAAATTCAAAATACATTTTTATATTTAAAAATTTTAAAAAATACAAAAAATTAGAAAATACAAAATAATTCAAATAATTACCAATTTAGGCCAATTGAAGTTCACCACATCATGAGGCTCTTGTAAAAATTTTAATCCTATTAAAATTTTTTTTGATACAAAATTTGATTTTTTAAGTAAATATGCATTTTTGCTTAAAATAATTATATAAAATAAAATAAAAATACAAAAATACAAAAAATTATTTTGAGTGTTCCTTAAGATCAGAGGAACCTAAGAAAAATAAAATTGAGGTTGAAATAAATAATTCATTTTTATAATATTTTCTAATTTTTACATAATTAAAAATAATGAAAAATCACAAAAATACAAACAAAATACATTAAAATATCACAAATTATCCCCTGGTCATTTGGGACCCTTCAAAATATTTTTCCTAGTTTTCCTAATTTAATTATGTATTTATAAATGCTAAAAATGTATTTTTCTCAATTTCTCATTATAACAATTATAATAAATGAAATATAATCATAAAAAATGAAAAGTTTATTTCTCTAAGTTCTTTGGACTTTGGGAGATTTAATAAAAACATAAAAGGTAATTTTTGAAATTGATTTACATTTTCTATTTAATTAATCTCTAAAATCAAAAAATAATTATAAAAAATTAACATATAATTTAAAAATTTATAAAAATTGTTCTTAGAGGTCCACTGACCTTAGTGTGCATTCAAAAATTTTCCTAATGATAGAAACTTTACTTTGATTGATTAAAAGAATTAACCTTGAAAATTCCTATTTTTGGATTAAAATAATGATATAAATTAAATTAAAGAAAAATAATCATAATTCCTCCTCTAGTGTTTCAATTAAACGCATGAGAGATAGGTCATTAAATTTTTAAGCCTATATGATTTAATTTAGAAGATTTATGAAGATAGGAGCCCTAGGGGCAAAATTTTGATTTCCACTTTCTCACCCTATTTAAAATTTAGAACGTGTTATAAACTTAAGGGATAATATTTTGATCATGAACAATATTCTAAGGTGATTGGAATATGAAGGTAAGAGGTAGAAACCAATTAACTTCCATTTTTAGAAAAGAATGATATAATTGCAATTATTAAATTGTTAAGTCTTGAGAGAATAAATCAATTTGGATGATCTAAATGTTTGGGGCATGAGTTAGGAAGTTAATAATTCACTGACCTAAAGTCCTAAACCAATAGTTGAGTTAAATGATGATCTCTTAATATGAATTAAACATTCTTAATATGACTTTTCCTAAATTACACATTTACCTCGAATATCCTTTTGAGCTGTGTAGTGAGCTAAGCTTAATTTAAATACTTAAGGGTTACTTGGAAAAGCCATAATTAATCTCCTCTAAACACTACAAGCTTATGCTCACTTTCCCCTCTCTCACGGGTTAATTGAGGTATAACATTGAGCTTGACCTAAACACTTAACTCGGATGAATGATTTATCAACATAATAAGTTCAAAAGAACTTAAAACGATTCAAAAGATTTTAAAAGTTGCTAGGGTTGTTCCTCGAGCACTATTATAATCTTTTGTGTGTTTTAAAGAAAACTGGAACCTATTATGCTTTGATGAAAAAATCATCCTTAAAATCTTTAGGGACCCACTAAGTTATGTCGCAGGACCTGATAATTCACTTAAATCAATAGAAATAGCCTAAACTGTTTATCATATATTTACAACCCAATGCTCTAGGACTTGAGTCTTCTCTAAGGTATTTAATTCCTTGTGTGCAACTGGAGACATTTGTTTTGCCACATATGGATCGTCAGATTGGTATAAGTCTGAGGTCTTTGTGATTAAAACAATGACGATAATGCTAATGTGTGCTAAAACGAGGGATAATATGTGATATGAGAATTTTAGAATAAAATCTCTTACCTCAAGGACCTTAATAAGGAAGAGGAGAATGACCGATGATATTATTCACTAACTCTTGGTCAGATTGATGGCCTCGACACTCTCAGGTTGTTAGTAGTCCTAGCTTGATTAGAGTGACTAGCCTGTGGACTACACTACTTTACAAAACTAAAAAAAATTCTTATACTTGTTAAAACAAACTTTGCATGAAGACTTTCAAATAAAAATTAAAGAATTTTGATGAAAAATTATAAAGGTCCATGGTTAGTCACTTGGATCAAGGTTAAGACTGTCTTCTGTAGGTTGTCGGGTTGGTAGCTCTTACCCAAGAGAGGGAAGCACACAGTTCAGCTCTGGCCCCCACCTTTACCAATGTCTTATACCTAGTTCTAATCTTCTATATGTGACTATGAGATTGTGTTCATGTTTTCTACAACTTGCTTTTCCGACTTTAGTATCGGGTTTCTTGCTTTTTGTTTGTTGTCTTTACTTTTCCCTAAAATTTACTTAAATTTCTGCAAGTTATATTATGCTTTATGGACTGACCATGTAGTGGTAGCAGAAGGTCAGGTACACTTTTACAGTTTATTTATAGCATTTTACTTCACTACATTTTTACTTTTCTGTATTATTTTATGTACTTGCAATTTATTTACTCTGCATGCAAAACAAAAACCAAAACCAAAACCATGAACAAAATTAAAACTAAAACAAAATTGTGACATGAAACCAAAACAATAACAACAACAAAACTTGACATACACATTACACAATTATAAACCCTAAACCTTAAGACTACGGAACTACTATAACTACAACCAGGAGCTTGGAGCAACATCGTGGGAAACACGATGAAGACATGGAGAAGAACATCTTCGAGAGAGCAAACAAGTCCATACTAGCAAACCATTTCTTTATAATTAAAGAACAAGTCATAGGATTTTGAGGTTGTTTGCCTAGTGCGACATAAATCCTTAACTTATCTTTAGGATTTTGCACACCGTGCAATATAAGCCGTTACTCATCTTAGGATTCCAAGGTCATCGTTTGGTACAACGTAATTCCTCCCATCTTCTAGGCTATTTGTATGATAGGGATCATACAAATTTAAGTCATAAATAATAAATTTTTTTTTGAAACATTAAATAATTTCTCTTCGAAACTGAAACTAAACCATAATATAGTTTTGGAAGTCACTGAGATTCTTCTCAGGATTTGTTAAATCACCTACCTTTCTTTCTTTGAATTCTATAATAACTATTCCAAATTGATCCTTTCCCACTTCAATTTTTTGTGTCTGACCTTAAATACCCTAAACTTCGAAATTCATGAGGACAATATTTCCTGATTTAAATCGAGATTTTTCTTAGGTGACTTCGGTAGTCTAAGATGTAATTAACTATAGGGGCTTGCCCTTGTAGGAAACTTGAAGGACCCAGCATAATATAAAACCTATCTAATATCTTATATTAGATAGGGAAACTTGTCGGTCAACATAAATGTTTTGGCATATCAAAATAGATCTCATAATTTCTATAGTTTATTTAATCGAGCCTCATTATCAAGTAATGTGTCTATTTTTTGGGGTAGTTGCATAGCTTCTGATGTAGTGCTAATTTATTTAAACTATCGAATATATGGGATCAATTCAATCTCGTATTTTTTAAAATTAATGTATTACTTTCCAAAACTATATATATATATGTATGTATGTATATATATATATATATATATAATTAAATATATTTTAAAGCGGGTGATTAGATTCTAATTCTGGTGACCGACAATTCCTAATTTAACAACCGATAGTGGGCAGACAGTCCGACCAATTCTTTGGTGTCCAAATGAAAAATGTTTCTCGAGGTTTGATGGTATCCCAACTGGAGAAAGTTGCTTGAGGTTCGAAGGTATCCTAATCGGACAATATTGCTCAGGGTTCTATGGTGTCCCAAACGGACAACGTTGCTCATGACAAACTTTTATATTTTCAAATGAATATTGACATTCTTTTACTTATAATTTTAACATTCTATTTCTTTTTTTTTATTAGGTTTATTGATACTAACTATTAAGTGAAGTGTGTATCCATTTTTGTACTGTTATGAAGGGGTTTTATTGGTTCTAAATATCTAATGTGTAGTCATTGCAGTTTTGTTGCAAACAACACAACTACAGTGTGTCAGATTGGTCATTCACCTAGAAAAAGCTACAAATCAGCTATTTTATAAATGCACTAGCCAAACAACTAAACAATTTATCCAAAATAGGGGCATAATGTTCATTTATCCAGAATTAGCTGCTTTCCAAACACACAAACCAAACAGCTGGTCAGCTTATGAGGATAAGCTGCTCATCAGCAGATTATAAGGATAAGCTACTTATCTGGATAAGCTGGATAAGTTGCAACTGGCCCAAACATACCCTTAGATTATTAACTTGACTTTAGAGCAATATTTTTTATAAAAATTCCTCCCCAAAATCTATTTTACACAAATCACTTGAAAATAAGAAAAATTTAGCGGAAAACACATATCACAGTAAAAATGAATATACAAGAAAAGAAAATATACATTATAGTGAAGACATATTAACACAAGAGAAAAACAACACAAGTAGAGCTGAACACCACACCTGAATCACATACCCACCACATATATCACATGAGTCACATAACTATCATATACCTCACATAAAAATAATTATAAACATCATTAAATCACTTAAATATTATCATGAAATTCAAAGCTTATAGAAAAAGAAATCATGCTTCTCAACCCTGAATAATCAGTTTTTTGCAAATAAGGAAAATACAGAATCATTTAGAAAAAAAACACAGTGCCTGGTGCAATTAAATCATGCAATTAGTCTAATTCCATAGCGAATCATGCCACACATAACATATAATCAATCATATCAATATTCAATCAAATTAAGCCAACACAAAATAAGTTAGGATTGACTCCCAATAAAAACTTAGTTAAATCCTTCGTCTAACTAAGGAACGTGTGTGCATCATAAAGCAAAGTAAACATACAATCAGACTATAAGATAACACTAGGGTTGCATCCTAAGTAACATTTGTTTTAATGTCCTCAACTAGATAATGTAAACTATCCTAAGGATTTTCACTATGATCAATTTGTCTTTGTAATAGTCTAAAACCAATTTTCCAATTTTCTTGATTACCTGGAGAGTTTCCTATATTATCCTTTTGTAATCCACATTCATCTTATCCTTTTAAGTTATTTAATCTTTCACTCTCCTTGTTCCCATTCAATTTTTCTAACAAATTATCTACCTTCCAATCTAGAACACTCTTCAAGGGGATAAATTAGGGATAATAATAGGATTATAACTTTCAAAAATCAATTCTTGATCTTGTACTTTAATAGTAGAATCCTCTTTTTATAAGTCAATATTCACCCTGCTAGTAGTGAAATCTAGGATCTTGACATTTTTTTTCATATCGAATATAATAAAATCAGTTCGGAAGTAAAACTTATCAAAATTGGTTAAGAATTTCTTTATAGCTTTTTTAGGATAAGTTCAGAACCCTTATACTAACTGAGGAGTTCTTAAGGTATCTTGAACCTCTCTTAGTCCTAATCTCCTAAAAGTATAAATAACATTAAATTATATTAGCTTTTAAGTCACATAATATCTTTCTCAAAGATCTGTTCGTTATAGGATAAAACTATCCATACCTTTCAATTTTTGTTAGAGTTTCTTCTTTTAAATTATACCACTTGACATTTCAACTAATGTCAAAGTTTCAAAATTAGAAAATATATAATTCTTATTTAAATCATTTTTCATAAGTTCTATGTAACCATACACATAATCAAGCACTTTTGCAAATTTAATGTTGTTACTAATTTTCTTCACTTTCGAGAATCTAATGAATTGTCAATCTACTTTTTGTCTAACTAATCTCTAAGGAAAAATTGTGGTGGTCAATCTTCAAATTCCTCTTTGAGAGGTGAAGGTATTTTTCCAAAGTTTTATGAAAGTTTTCAATAGGTGTCTAGAGCTCAAACACGAGCACTCCTACTCAAGGCTCTTCCCATTCTACTTCCACTAACTTCTGTCTTTCCACTTTTAAGTGTAATGAAATTGCATTGTTCCATTCTTTGCAGTTTACGATTCACTTTAGTGTTGCTTAGTATTGTCCCTTGGGGTAAATAATTTAACGAATTAGCTAACTATCTTATTGTGTCTTAATATTTCTAATGGTTATTGTTGACCTCATTTTTGGTGAGGTCAATCTATTTTTTCTAGAACTTGGGACCTAGTCGTAGAACTTCATTAATGACACCCATGGAGGACTGATGCACCAAAAATATGTTTAATTTTTCATATATATTTTGTATTCATTTTTTGTGATTTTGCACTTTAATGGAAGATATTTTTCATGTTTTACTACAACTTTGATGATTTTAGGCAAATGGAGCAAAGAGAAGCAAAAATGAACGAGTTTGGAGTGAAAAAAGGCAAAATCTAGAATTTTGAAGTTCTGGCGCCGACGACGCCCAAAATGGCCTGAATGCGCCCTATTGGCCGCCGACGTCGCCCAATGTCGGTGGAGGCTAAATTCAATGTATTTAGAAGAATTTTGGAGGGATTCTTGAGGCAACTCTTGGGAATTTCATTCCTAGACTATTTTAACTTGTTTTGGGCACCAGAATTGAGTGATTGTGTGTGTGTTTATTTAAGTGAAATGTGTGTGAGTGAAGAGGAATTGTTTAGAGAGAGTTTAGAGTCTAGGGTTTGGTGTTAAGTTTTGTTTTGTGAGGGACTCTTCTCAAAAGAGTTGTAGGAGGAGAGGGAAAGTGAGAGATTGCTTCTTCCCTACTGTTCCAAGGGAAAATTGTGTGTTGTTGTGATGAGAGAAGGAGATTCAAAGGAACTTTAAGAGATTTTCTTGCAGAAGAAATAAAGATAAGTTGTATTTACTATTTGTAGTTTGTATGACTTTATTTTTATATCTAAAATCTTTGTTTTGTGTATCGTCCTCATGAATTTTGAGTAGATTTCTTTGTCTTTCTCCTTACAATGATAAATGGTGAAGCGAAGGTTTAGATTGGATGTGTCATATGAATGATAAGAAATTGTGATGACTTTTCACTTCGCTTCTTTTAACTTTTGATACGACTAATTGAATTGTTAAAATTTGTTGTGAAAAATATGATCTGAAAGGGTTATGCTTTTTACTACAAAAGTGAATATTACATTCAAAGTCCATGAATGAGTGATATAGTTCATGGGGGTTGGGTGCATATAAATAGAGAAATATGGTTTACTGGGCGTAGAATTGGAGATTTTAGGGTGATAGACTAAAATCCCCAATTTGGTTCTAATGTTTGGAAACTAAAGCGAGAGTTCCTTCAGGCAAAGGGAAGTGAGAGCTCTGGAGTGAGAGCCAGTATTCTCCCAGCCTAACCACGAATAAAGGGACTAGACCTAGGATTAGCTAATGTTCTTTATAGCACTCATAAGAGGATAAAGAATAGATATGCTCCTATTTGGCATAATACAATAACTATAATAATCTATATCATTTTCTCACCATAATATCATTGTAAGGGGGAGGACACTTTCTCAAAATTTGAACCTTGCATTACAAAACTTATTGTAGTAGTAGTTAACTTTAATTTGAAGTTTAGAAAGTAATTTAGAAATTTTAAATTCTCTAGCATCATTAATCTTTAGTAACTTTAGTATTTTCTTTTGGTGTTTGGCATATTTGAATATTGGATTTCTATGCTACGCTTTAAGGTTTGCTTCCTCTCTGTGGGATCGATAACTAGGACTCCACTAGAGCCCTGTATTACTTGAGTGACACTCATACTTGCATATAGATTGGTTGCTTTCTTATTAAATTGATTATACTTTATAAATGAATTGAAAATACTTTTAAAATATTACTTTAAGTCAACAAGCTGTGGTTAAGTTTTTAGTGTCATTGCCAGGGAGGCAATAGTAAATTTAGTAGTATCTGAAAACCTTTAATTCGTATTTGTGTATGCGTAGTTTTGGAACTGAAGGTTTATCACCTTACGATTTGAAATTAGAATGTACCGTTAGAAAAGTTTGAAAATACCAAAAAGAATTTAAAATTTTGAGCAAAATGGCGAACAATCAAGATAATCAAAGACATGAAAATGAACATCAACCTATACCTTTAAAAGATAATGCTAACCCTACAACAGATGAACTTCACTTAACTATTCAAAATCCTAATGTAGCTGCTAATTCATTTGAGCTTAAATGTGATATTATCCAAATGGTACAAAATAATCAATTTTGTGTAACACTAAATGAAGATCCTAACTTACATATTGCTAGTTTTCTAGAATTGTGTGCTACATTTAAATATGACGGAGTGTCGAATGACGCTGTTAGGCTTAGATTTTTTCCTTTTTCATTAAGGGATAAAGCTAAAGCGTGGTTAAATTCTTTAGCACCTGGATTTATCAAAACTTGGGGAGAACTATCACAAAAATTTTTGTCAAAATATTTCCCTCCATTAAAAACTGTCAAGCTTAGAAATGATATTACATCTTTCTGTCAATTTGAAGGGGAATCAATAAATGTAGCTTGGGAAAGATTTGAAGATCTCCTTAGGAAGTGTCCACATCATGTTTTGCCAGATTGGTTAATAATTCAAACATTTTATAATGCATTAGTGGGATCTCTTAGATCAATTATTGACACTAGTGCTGGTGGATCGTTAGTGTTAAAACCTTTTGATTAGGCATATTCTTTAATTAAAGAGATGAATACTAATAATTTTTAATGGCTCTCTGAACGAGTAAATCCAAGAAAAGTAGCTATTATTCATGATTCTGATACAATATCTAAACTAACTTCTCAAACTATTGTAATCTCAAAGAAAATAGATCAATTCAAAATGAATGATTCTCAAATGCCTCATGTGTTAGAGGAAAATTCATTGGGACAAATAGTAGATTCTTAATAATCTTATGAGACTTTAAATGTTATCAATAATAGACCCTACAATCCTTATTCTAATTATTATAATCCTAGTTGGAAAAGCCACCCAAACTTAAACAGGAATAATAAGACTGCTGCTGTTAACCCGCAGTGGGGAATAATTTTGTGAACCCATTAGGAAATTCAAAAAACCAGGGAAACATTACTTATAGACCTTCTTATCCTCCAGGTTTCAATAGTAACCACAATTTAAGGAAAAGAAGTTGTCTATGGAAAAGTTGATATTATACATGGGTAATCAATTACAAAGTCAAGGAGCTGCTATTAAAAATATTAAAAATCCATTGATACATATTGCCACTGCATTGAGTAATAGACCTTCAGGAACTTTCCCTAGTAATTTTTTGAGATCAACCCAAAAGATCAATATAAAGAACCACTCAAGGCTATATAGTTAAGAAGTTGAAAAGAATTGGAAACAAAAGTGTAAAAAGACATTGAAGCTAAAAAAGAGAAGGTGGAAACTGATAAAGGAAGTGATAATATATATCCTGATTTGGAATATCCGCTTAAACCAATGAAAATTACTGTAGAAAGACTACCACCTCCTTTTCAAAGATTGAAACAACAAAAGAGAGACAAACAATTTTCAAAATTCCTAGAAATCCTTAAAAGATTAATAGTAAATATCCCTTTTTTGAAGCCTTTGAACAAATGCCTAATTTTTTGCAGTTTATGAAGAATATACTAAATAAGAAAGGGAAGTTTACAGATAATGAGACTGTCATACTCGATGAAAATTGTAACGCAATTATTCAGAAAAAGCTTCCTGAAAAACTTAAAGATTCTGGTAGCTTCACTATACCTTGTGCTATTGGTGAAAAGTTTTTTGGAAGAGCCCTATGTGATATGGGAGCCAGTATTAATCTCATGCCTATATCAACTTTCAAATAGTTTGGAATAGGAGAAATTTCTCCTACATCAGTAACTCTTCAGTTAGATGATCGTTCTATTACTTATCCAAAAGGAGTTGTTGAAGATGTTTTAGTAAATGTTCATAAATTTATCTTCCCTGTGGATTTTATTATTTTAGACATGGAGGAAGATATAGAAATTCCTATCATTTTGGGAAAACCATTCCTTGCAACTGGAAGATCCATGATAGATGTTCAAAAAGAAGAATTAACTATGAGAGTGAATGATAAAGAGGTAATATTTAATATATCAAAAGCTATGAAATGCCCTACAACAGAAAAAGATGATGAACGCTTTCAAATGGAAATTTATGACTACTTAAAATATGAGTATTTTATAGAAATATTTGAAGAAAAAAAAGAACAAGAAGATTTAAAATGTGAGGTTGAAAATAAAAAGGAAGATAAATTCGATGAGATAGATAATGAAGATCTGGATTATGTTCAGAAAAGGTTCAAGATGTTGGATATTACTGAAAATGATAATAAAATTTTAATTTCATCTATCATAAAACCTTTTGAACTTGAGATGAAAATACTTCCAAATCATTTGAAGTACGTGTTCTTAGGAGAATTATCTACATTACCAATTATTTTATCCTCAGATTTAAATGATTTATAAGAGTAGAAATTACTAAGAACCTTGAGAAGATACAAAAAAGCTTCTGGTTGGACTTTAGCTGATATTAAAAGAATCAGTCCTTTGATCTGCATGCATAAAATTCTGTTGGATGAACAACATAAAACTAGAGCTGATCTGCAAAGGAGGTTAAATCCATTAATGAAAGAATTATAGAAGAAAGAATTTTTAAAATGGTTGGATGGTGGAATTATATGTCCTATTTCAGATAGTGCATGGGTAAGTCCGATCCATTGTGTTTCTAAGAAAGGAGGAGTGGCAGTTGAGACAAATGAAAGAAATTAAGTAATAACCACAAGACAAGTCACTTGTTTGTGAATTTGTATTTATTATAGAAATTAAATGCCACCACTAGGAAATATCACTTTCCTTTACCTTTTCTAGACCAAATGTTTGATAGGCTTGCTAAGCATAAATATTTTCACTTTTTAGATGGATATAATGGCTATCATCAATTACCAATTGCTCCTGAAGATCAAGAAAAGATCACATTTACCAGTCCTTATGGAAAATTTATTTTCGAAGAATGCCTTTTGGATTATATATTGCACTTGCAACATTTCAAAGATGTATAATGTAAATTTTAGTAATCTGATTGACAATGGAATAGAAGTTTTTATGGACAATTTTTCTATATTTGGAACTTCATTTGATATTTGCTTGAATAATTTAGAAAACGTTTTGGAATTAAGTGAAAAAAAAAAATTTAGTTTTAAATTAGGAGAAATGTCAATTTATGGTTGCAGGAGGAATTGTATTGGGGCATAAAATTTCTGAATATGGAATGGAAGTAGACCCTGTAAAGATTCAAATTATTGCAAAATTATCACCTCTAACTACGGTGAGAGAGGTTAGAAGTTTTTTAGGATATGTTGAGTTCTACAGGTGTTATATTAAAGATTTCTCAAAAATTACAAAACCTTTGTGCCAACATTTAGAAAAAGATAATAAATTTAATTTTAATAAAGAATGTTTAAATGCCTTTGAACTATTGAAAGAAAAATTAATCACTGCTCCTCTAAAAGTTTCACCTGATTGGGAGAAACCATTTGAACTTATGTGTGATGCCAGTGATTATGCGATTGGAGCGGTCTTAGAGCAAAGGCATGATAAAATTTTCAAAGTCATATATATGCTAGTAAAAATCTTAATGAAGCTCAAATTAACTATAACACTATAAAGAGAGTTATTAGCAATTGTGTATGCTTTTGAAAAATTTAGGTCGTTCTTAATTGGAACAAAATGTATAGTGTATACAGACCATTCTGTTATCAAATACTTAAAGCAAACGAAGGGTGGTAAACCAAGATTAATTAGATGAGTACTTCTAATACAAGAATTTTAACTTCATGATAGTAGATAGAAAAGGATCTGACAACCAAATAGCCGCACATTTATCTAGGCTAACAATATGAATTTTCTGACTTTGAAAATAAAATCACATAAACTTTCCCTATGAACAACTTTACAATATTAAGGAATGGAATTTACCGTAGTATGCTGATATTGTGAACTATATTGTAAGTGATATTTTAACACGTGATATATCAAAGAAACAATAGAAAAAATTTATTTATGATGCCAAATTTTATCTTTGGGATGACCCATATTTATATTAATAATGCAAAGTTCTAGTTTTTAGAAGATGTGTACCTTATGAAGAAATTGAACCAATTATTCAGAGATGTCATGATTCAGAATTTGGGGACATTTTGAAACTGACAAAACTACACATAAGATTTTACAATCTGGATTCTATTGGCTTACTCTTTTTGGGGTTGTTAATAAATATATTAAAACATGTGATAGATGAAATCATGTAGGTAATATTTCTAGAAGAAATGAAATGCTCCTAAATCTTACATTGGAAGTTGAAATCTTTGATGTTTAGGGATTAGATTTTATGGGACCATTTATTCCTTAATTTGGGAATATATATATATATATATATATATATATATATATATATATATATATATATATATATATATATATATATATATATAATGTTCAAACTGTTTGGTCCAGCTTTCTCAGCCAACTATCCATTCCAACTATCAACCTTATCTGGTTTTCCTTTTTCTTAAATTGGCATGTTTGGCATTCTCATCAACTCTTCACTGTTTTTGGGAGTGTGGCTTAGTTTATTTGGTTGGCAAGGAATCAACTTAAATTTGACATGGTGCCTATCTCTCCTCATCAGGTGACAGGTCATTACCTTAGCTTTTTGTCTAGGTTAAATCAGCACAAAGGCTTCCCAAATATCTTAAAGAAGGAGTCTTCTGTCCCTTTGCCCATAAAAGGCTCTCTCTAGTTCATTGGAAAAAAAACCTATGTCTCCATGGTTGAAAGTCAATACTGATGGTAGCCTCATTAATGTCAGTGTTGGGATTAGTGGGGTTTTCAGAGATCATTCTGGCAATTTTCTGCTACACTTTCAATCTCCTGTATGTGCTCTTGATGCTATGGAAGCTAAAGCCATGGTGATCCGCCTTAAAATTACTTAGAATTTTATATCAATTTTTATTAATATTTTAAGGATATTAAGCTTTAATGAAAGGTATTTCTTGTGTTTTGGTTGTAGGTACAACAAAATGAGTTTATGAAGAAAATAGTTAAAAAGGAGCAAAATGAGCCAAAAAGAGCAAAGAGGCTGATATGGCGCCTAGGCGCAAAATCTGGCGCCTAGGCGCCAGACACAACAGATTATTTCTAGAGATTTCTTGACGGTTCGATGGTTATTAATACTTTCAAAAAAATCTAGAAGCCCCTAGACATTTTCCCACATGTTATAAATCAAATGCAATGAATATAGACATAGGAGAGCAGTTATTAAATGAAGAGGTGCGACCTAAATGTGAAGGGGTGCATCCATTCACGCAGTGATCCTGGTGTTTAGGTGCCAGAACTGGCTCCTAGGCGCCACCGTTAAATTCTAGAACATTCATTGAATGTGGACGAATTTTGAAGTGGTGTTTTAAGCAACTCTTGTTCATTTCTGTAGATCTATAAATAGAGGACCATTTCTACAGCAAGGGTGTCAAGTAAGGTGTCAAGTAGTGTGCTAGAGTGAGTGAGTAATGTGTGTAGCGTGTGAGAGAAAATTAATTAAGAGTGTTAAGTGTCTTCTTCATTATTTTAGTGAGTGTTTAGTGTGAATTCAAGAGTCAAAGTTCTGTCAGAGTTTGTGGAGTCGGAGAAACTTCAGAGGATTGCTTGGATTACATTCCAGATAAGTGTTTATATCTTGTTTCTTAAGTTTAGTACTTTTGATTTGAGTTATATGAATATGATTTGTGGTGTAATTTCTATGCTTTATGTGTAGTTTTCTTTTCTTTATCCCTATGAATATGAAATGATTTAATAACAGATTTAAATCAGATTTGAGAACTTAATTTCCTATTTCTTAAAAATTTGTGATGATACTATACCTAATCTTTAATTTACTTTACAAATTGGCCTCTTATATTATTAAAAACTGTGGATAATTCTTAAGATCTGACTGCGGGCTAAGCAATTCTTAACTAGTATGTATTACATTTCTCTTAAAGCAGAAGTGCAAATAAATAGGGAGATAATCTTTAATGGGCATAAAATTTAATATGTTTTTAGAGTGACAGGCTAAATTCAATCAATTTGGTTTTATAAAAGAGGTGACGGGTCACTAGTAGACCAAACCATAGGCAACCAATCGGGGGGGAACCTAGTAGTGAGAGTCTAGAAATTCCTCCCTTTCTACTAATAATACATCATAATCCAATCTTTAAAAACTAGCTAATGTTCTTTATGACCAGGACCAAAGGGTAAAGGATATATATGCTCCTATTTATCACAAAACCACATTTTCAAGTTCTCAACTAATTTTTAACTGCTTATTAATCATGGAATATTTCGTATGGGGAAAGAATCTTTGTTTAATTTTTTATCACTAGCTAATTTTCATATTATACATATTTTAATTAGTTTTAAATTAAAAGATTTCAATTATTAGTTTTCTTTCTTTTAACTAAATTAATCCTCGTGGGATCGATATCTGGAATGATACATATACTTGTGTATTACCCCTAGTGTGCGATTTATATTTAATTATCAAAACTTTAATCTTTAATTATCATACATTAGCTGCTTAATTAGCTTTGGGATCAATTTTGGCCATAAATTAATAAGTTAATTTACTTACGTAATTACGGTTGGGTCAACTTTTTGGTGCTGTTACCGGGGACTACAACTAATTAAAAGAAATCAAATAATAAAAAAATATAAAAATAATATATATATATATATATATATATATATATATATATATATATGTATGTATTTTTTTTTAGTTAAAGGAGCATCCAAGGCTCCCTACATGTTAATATGGAGGAGGAGTACAACAGCTACCAAAAACACAAAGCAAAAGGGAATAGGGAAAGGAAACATGATCTCCCGTCTCTGTCCCAAATCTACACAAGGAAAAACAGAAGAAACCTATAGGGAAAGGCCTCCCCAACCAAAATAAACCAATACAAGATATTGCTATGTGTACCCAAAATAAAAAAGTGGCTAATTTCTAATAAATGGGAGGCCCAGTGTTGTCTCTATGTATCAAAATCAGCAGGGGGAGAGGCTATATCGGTAACTTGTATAGTTTCAGTGAGGCATCCCTGGGTGGCTAACCAGTGAGCAGGAGTGTTTCCCTCTCTTGGAATGTAAGTAAATTGAATTACCATGTTATCCCTATACTTGAGTAATTTCTGTAGCCATCTCTTGATGGGCCATGTGGCAGGTTCCAAATCTTTCAGGTAGTTGATACAAAGAAATTGGAGTCGATTCCACAATAAGATGAGAAATCCTACACACATCGGCAATTTTGATGGCCCGAAGATGGCAATAATGTTAGCTTCCGTGGCCTCGATGAGCTTCAGATGGGAGAATGGAAAGACAGCAAGCAAGTGCCCAAGGCTATCCCTAAAGATACCACCAATGCCAAGCAGCAGAAACGAGATAGCTCCCATCGCATTAACTTTGGTCCACAGAGGAGGAGGGGGTTTCCAAATTATTGTATTGACACTTATTTTAACATTGTGCTTATCAAGCCTGCAAATATTTCTGAAATTTTTTAACTTGATGAGTTTCAGGAGGTAACTAATACAATTGATAGCAACCTGCAGAGGGGAAGTAGCCTTTCCTTCAAATTTAGACTTATTCCGGCTCATCCAGATGAACCAAGCCACAAAACAAGGAATCACCAGCAGATGCACCTCATGCCAATCATGCCAGCAGCTTTCCAACTGATACCAGCTTAAATTCATAGTGTCAATAGTGAGTCTGCTAACAAGGAGAGACCATACCTCTTGGGAAAATGGGCACATGAAGAACAAGTGGTTAACGTACTCCTCCTCTTGAGAACACAGATGACAACATGAAGGACCCCTCAGACCCTTGAGTTTAAGAATGTCATCAGAAGGAATGGCAAGGTGTCTAAGTCTCCAACAGAAGAATGAAATGGATGGTGAAAGCCAATTGTTCTAGAATTCAGTACCCCCATTGAATACCAGCCCAATTAAAACAATTATGATAGATATATGATGATAGATTCTGGGACTTGTTGTTCTTTGTGATAAACTGATCCTTATGAGCTGGTATGATAGGGGTGAGGCTAACTCGCCGTACTTGCTCGGGAGTTAACAATGTTTGAAGAAGCCTACAGCTCCATTGGTTATCCGTCCGTAAATCTTTCACACAAGTCGTAGACCTATCATGAAGAGAATTGTCGGCTAGTTTGGTACCATTCCATGTCCATCGATCCAGCCGTGAAGTTGATTTGTCCCTCTCCAAGCTCCTGCATGAACAACTCGTTCATCTTTCTCTTTCACCTTCAAGCATAGCATTCCAAAGTCCGGAGTTTCCTGACTTAGGCTTAACAAGTAATTGGATGCCCAAACCTCGCTCGTATTTACCATGAAGAAATTTAGCCCATAGTGTATCCTTAACTTCGAAACGAATCCATAATCTACACATGTTGATGGTATGTAGCTGATCAAAACTCCTGAATCCCAGTCCCTCAGCCTGTAAAGGTTTGCAAGATGTTGCGAGGGAAACCAGTGAGCCTGCCTGTGTTGCCCAGCCCAAAGAAAATGATTAAACATCTTGCTTATCTGGAGATTGGTATTTTTTTTCATAGAGAACAGCTGAAGAGTATAAGAGGGAAGTGCAATAAGGATACTTTTTAGTAGGGTTATTCTTCCACCATTGGATATGAATGAATTGGACCAATTAGTAATTTGGGATTTGATCTTGTCCATAATGTCCTGAAATTGAGTCTGTTTAGTTCTACCTTTAACCAGCTGAACCCCAAGGTACTTGATAGGGAGATGAGCTGAGTGAAACCCAAGTATATTCGGAAATCCATCTCTTTTGGCTATTGTTTACTCGGTTTTCCTGGATAAAACAAAAATTTATTCAGATTTAATTCCGACTCGATACCTCCTTAAAATGTTGAAGTGTTCTCTCGAACCATCCGGACAACGACTTTGGAGGCCTTAGAAAATATAATAACATCATCTACATAAGAGAGATGACCGATCCCGATATTTGATTTATGATGGAAGGCAAGGTTAGGGAAACGACAAAAGCATGATCCAAGCACCTAGACAAGTAATCAAAGGCAAGTATAAAGATAGATGGGGAGAGAGGATCACCTTGTTTGATCCCTCTGAAGCACCGAAAAACCTTGTTGAGTACCATTGATAAGCACAGTAATGTGCATTTCATTTTAACCATCTCTTTATAAGCTGAACGAGGTTGGGTTGAAATCCTCTGGCAGTTAAAACATTAATTATAAACTCCCAGCTAATAGTATCATAAGCTTTTTTAATGTCCAGTTTAAAAATGATATTATTCTCCCTGCAGGTTCTATCTAAATCAGCAAGTAGCTCCTGAGCCAATAAAATGTTATCAGATATATTTCTATTTTTGACAAAGGCAGCCTGGCTTTCACTGATAAGATTCATCAAATGAGGTTGAAGTCTGGCTACAATAATCTTGCTAAGCATCTTGGACATCACAAAAGTAAGGCTGATAGGTCTGTAGTCACTCCAAGACTTTCTGATTTTGTTTTTGGGAAGTAGCACAATTGTGGAGGCACAGAAATACTTAGGAGGATCCATGCCCTGGAAAAAAGCTTGCACAGCTTGGACAACAACTCCTTTAATGATGGACCAGCTGGTTTTGTAGAAAGCTGAGGTGAAGCCATCAGGGCCAGCAGCTTTGGAGGCATCAATGGTATCAAGAGCTCTCTTGATCTCAGACTCATCGAGAACATAAGCTAAGTCTAAATCCCGCAGATAAGTATGGTTATCTTGAAAGAGAAATTGCTGCAGTTGAAGAAGAACAAAAAGGAACCTGGTTGAAGATAGATCTGAAATGCCTTTCAAAGATCTCTAGCAATATCCTCAGCATTGGTATGGGTGACTCCAGCTTCATCAGTGATACTTAAGATCATATTACACTTTCTCTTAAAATTGATATAAGCATGATAGTAATGTGTATTCCTGTCCCCCTCAATGAATTTAGCAGATGCAGCTTTTTGTTTGTAAAATGTTTCCTGATATTTTACCTGGGAAATCAAATGTTCAGAAGCAGTAAAAAGCTCAGCTTCACTTGTTGTACCCGACAAATAAGCACCTTCAGCAGCAGCCACCTCCAATTCAGCCTTTTGAATATTATCCTGAAGGTTCCCAAAAGTTGTCCAGTTCCAATTATTAAGGTGCTTAGTAGTCAATTTGTGAAGATTCCAGAGATTACCCCAAGGAGAGCTACCCTGAACAGAAGTCCAGACCTTACTAACTTCAATCAAGAAATCAGGATGAAGAGTCCACATGTTCTGGAATCTGAAATGTCTACCACCGTCCGTCCGAATTCCGAATGGAAATGAGCAAGGGTCCGTTGTCGAGCAAACCATAGATAAGTGAGTCACAAAAGTGAAGGGGAAGATCCGACACCAAGAGGAGTTAACCGTACTCGTTTAATCTTTCCTGTGTGTTGCCTCTCCTACAAGTGAATGGGGGCCAAGAAAACCCGTGTCAAAAAGCTTTGCATTAGTCATAAAGTGATTAAATCTGTCCATGGCCGCAAGGAGAGGGGGAACCTCCTTTCTTCTCGATTGGGAAGAGAGGCAATTAAAATCTCCCCAACCACCCGTAAGGAACTCATGTTACTTGCAATGAGGGTCAAATCCGACCACATCTCGCCGTTGGATGGTGGGATTACAACCGGAGTACAAGAAGGTGGCAAAGCCCAGCTGCTCCCCCAGTGCAAAATTCAGATGAATAAACTGAGCATTGTCAACAATCATAGAACATTGCAATTCTGGTCTTGTAAACACCCAAATTTTATTATTACTGTTAACAAAGCAGCTAAAATTGGGGAAAGATTTAATAATTTTACTTTGGTTCTTATGTGCCATGGGTTCCAAAAGTGCAAAACACCATAACTCGTGCAATTTCACTAACCGTTTAATTCTACCGAGGGAGGAAGGATGAATAGCCCCCCTGATGTTCCAACACATAAAATTAATCATTGGGAGAGATGTTTCCCTTTTCCCCTAGTTCTGGGGTGAGGTGCTTTAGGACTATCTATGGGGTCACTAGGTGACTGCAACTCTAGTAAACCTTGTAGTTCATATTTACTTTTCTTCCTTTTGCTATTTTTCTGTATCTGCCAGACATTAGTGAGATCATCTGTAGCCTCCAGGACCTGATCCTGAGCTATTACCAATGATTGGCTATTGGCAGATGATGATTTTGTGGGACTCGAGAGATTGATAACACTAGCTGGAGCAACTTCCTGTTCTACAAAGTCCTTGATTAGACACTTAGTCCCTGCAGGCTCCTCAAACCTGCCAGAATCAAAGCTGTACAGTTCTGAGTAGGCCTGCATAGTGTTGCCCATTAGATTTACCTCTGGTGGTGGTTCGAGATGTCGTCTGCAGATCGTTGTCCATTACCTGAACTTCTAGAAGGGGCTCAGTATCCACTTCCTGAGGGGGAAGAGCATTATTCTGATCACTAACTTTCCTGGAGTGTTCAGCTGAATGTTTTCTGCCTGGTGGATGGAGTCTATAACATTGGTTCATTAAGTGACCAAACATTCTACAGCACTTACAGTAATTTGGTTTAAATTCCACTTCAACTTCTTGCCAAAATCCTTCCTCTGGCACTTCCTCATCAGTTCTAATCCAAATTTTAGTAATATCAGGCAATGTTATATCTCGTTCCACCAAAACTCTTGCTGTAGCTGGTCGAGCCATGTCATCTGTATGGTTATCAATCTTCAATGGTGTGCCCAAAGCTTGGCTTATGTTGAACATGGCATTCTGATTATAAAGCTGTATAGGTAAATCAGGAAATTTGAACCACATAGGGATAATTGGGGGCTCCTTGGAGGGATCAAAATCAGGTGTCCATTTTAAGACTTTCATATATGTGCCAGCAATCAAAACAGCTTGCTTCCCAAAAATTCTAGCATAATCTTCCTCATTAGATAACCTTATCAGCAGGTGTCTTCCATCTAAAAGACCTAGCTTCCAGTTGCCCACAAGGTTTAAGTCTTCAAAAAATTTTCTCACATACTCCATTTTGGGATGCCCCATTTGAAATTTGACAATTAAATAGAATTTGACAGCTTCATTTAAGGATTTCATATCTTGCTTAGAGAATAGAACAGCAGGTAGACCATCTTTAGAACTCAAAGGCCTGATGAACTGACTAGAACCTTTCCCAGCAGCTGTATCATGAAGTTCCCGAGGAAAAACTAAGTGCTCAAAAGATTTATGAGGGGGGTTTCCTTTCCCAACCACTCCTGCATATGTGGCCTTAGCCCACATAGCATTGGTGGAGTTGTCGATAGGAAAAAGTCTTGTAGAGGGAGTAGCCATCTCACCATAAACGGAAAACCAAATTCCAGGACCAGAAATCCCAAAATAGAATCAAGAAAGTCAAACTAAACAGATAAGAACAGTGCCAGACACAACAAGGGCCCAAAAAACACAGACATAAGTGAAACCAAGAGGAGTCACCAAGAGAAAATCAACAGCAAGCCCCCCAAATCAATGGAATAGTAACTTACAAAATTCAAAAACAACAGAGCCCGGGAAGTCCAGGAGAGAGGGAAACAGTAGAACCACAAGACCTCAACTAGTTCAGTGAACACAGGAAGCAAAAGGGGACCAAGAAAGAGCTTACCAACTCCGGCCAGGGTCACAACCGCCATTGTCCCCAAGCAAACCCTAGCAGAGCCCTTCCTTCAGCAGCTGCCTCCATTATATATATATATATATATATACAAAAACAAAATAAAAAAAAATATAGATTTAAATAAATCAAATATCTTTCTTATATTTTTATGCGAAGTTCAGGAACTGAAGGATTAATACATTAAAATTCTGAATTAGAGCGTACTATAAGAAAGATTAGAAAGGAGAACAGATTTTGTAATTTGCAAGAAATGGCTAATATACCTCAAAATAATATTGATCAAAATATTGAAAATGAAAACCAAAGAGCTTTAAGAGAATATGCTAACCCTACAACTGATGAAATTCATCTAAGCATTCAATTACCTGTTATAGCTGCAAATTCTTTTGAATTAAAACCTGCAATTATACAAATGGTTCAAAATAATCAGTGTGTAGGGTCTCCTACTGAAGATCCTAATTTACACCTAGCTAGTTTTCTAGAACATTGTACCACCTTTAAATGTGATCGTGTTTCTGATGATGTTGTTAGACTTAAGCTCTTTCCTTTTTCTTTAAGGGATAAAGCTAAGATTTGGTTAAATTCATTACCAATAGGATCTATTAAAATTTGGAGAGAAATGGCTCAAACATTTTTAGCTAAATATTTTCCACCATAAAAAACTGTAAAATATAGAAATGATATAACTTCATTTACTCAACTTGATGGGGAAACTATTTATGAAGCTTGGGAACGATTCAAGGAACTTCTTAGAAAATGCCCACGTCACTCTTTACCATACTGGTTAATTATACAAACATTTTATAATGGATTAATAGGTTCTTTTAAATCTATTATTGATGCTGTTGCTGGTGGATTTTTAATGTCCAAATCATTTGATGAAGCTTATTCTTTAATTTAAGAAATGACAACTAATAATTTTCAATGGCCTTCTGATAGGATTAATCCTAAAAGAGTGGCTAGTATTCAAGAAAATGAAGACTTTCAATTTTAGTTTCTCAAGTGGCTGCTATATCAAAGAAATTAGATAACTTGTCTCATTTATCACACTTAAATGATAATTCAGGAAATGCTGATGAATATCAAACTTTAGAAACATTGCAAGCTATTGCAAGTAAAACTAATAACACATATTCTTATTATTATAATCCAGGTTGGAAAAATCACCCTAATTTTAATTGGAATAATGCAAATCCTCAATGGGGGTAACATCCAACCTATCACAGCTAGAAATTGGAATAAGCAAAATAATTCTAATTCTCGACCTTCTTATCCTCCTGGCTTTAATAATCAACAATTTAAAGAAAAGAAATTATCGATAGAAGAATTAATTTTACAAATAGGGAGTCAATTGCAAAGTCAAAATGCTGCAATAAGAAATATTGAAAATTAAATGGGGCAAATTACAAATGCTATAAATAATAGACCACAAGGAACATTACCTAGCACTGTTGAAGTAAACCCAAGAGAAAATGGAAAAGATCCTGAGCAAATTAAAGTTGTGTTACTTAGAAGTGGAAAAGAAGTAAGGGATGGAAAAGAGAGTAAGATTCAGAAAGAAACTGAAGTGGTAGAAGTTAAGAAACCTAAAAAACAACTACCTGAAACAGAGAAACAACTGCCATCTCAAGATGAATATGAAAAGTTTCCACCTCCATTTCCACAACGACTTAAGAAGCAAAAACTGGATCAACAATTTTCTAAATTTTTCGAGTTATTCAAAAAGCTTACTATTAATATCTCATTCGCTGAAGCTTTGGAACAAATGCCTAAGTATGCAAAGTTTATGAAAGACATTCTTAACAAGAAAAGAAAATTTGAAGCTTTTGAAACTGTAGCACTAAGTGAAGAATGCAGTGCAGTTATTCAGAAAAAACTTCCACAAAAACTAAAAGATCCTGGAAGTTTTACAATACCTTGTGTTATAGGAGATAGATTTCAAGGAAAATCCTTATGTGATTTAGGAGCGAGTATTAATCTCATGCCTTTATCCATCTATAAGGGATCAGATCTAGGAGAAATTTCTCCTACAACTGTAACCTTGCAATTAGCAGACTGATCTATTACTCACCCTAGAGGAGTAATAGAAGATGTTTTGGTAAAGGTGGATAAATTTATTTTCCCTATTGACTTTATAATTCTAGATATGGAAGAAGATAAAGAGATTCCTATTATCCTAGGAAGACCTTTTCTTGCTACCAGACGTGTTAAGATTAATGTGCAAAAATGGGAGTTAACCATGAGAGTAAATGATCAAGAAGTAACAATTAATGTTCTTAAATCAATGTGGTATCCTAACAAGGAAACATTTTATAGAATGGACATTTAGGATTAAATTATTGAACAACATTTTCAAGAAAAAATGTCAGATTCATTTTAAAGAAGAAGAATTTAATGATAATTGGGAGATATTAGATACTACTGAAAGTAATGAATTCAAACCATCTATTGAAAAGGCTCCTGAATTGGAATTAAAAGAATTATCATCTCATTTGAAATATTCCTTTTTAGGGAATTCATTAACTTTACCTGTTATTATATTTTCTGAATTGACTGCTAATCAAGAAGTAAAACTGCTTGAAGTATTAAGAGAATATAAAAGAGCTTTTGGATGGACTATAGCAGACATTAAAGGAATCATTCCTTCGATTTGTATGCATAGAATATTGCTAGAGCTGACAGTAAACCTAGAATTGACCCTCAAAGAAGATTAAATCCAGTTATGAAAGAAGTTGTTAAGAAGGAAAGGCCTAAATGGTTGGATGCTGGTATTATATATCCAATATCAAGTAGTCCTTGGGTAAGTTCTATTCACTGTGTTCCTAAGAAAGGAGGAGTAACTGTTGTTAAAAATGAGAATATTGAATTAATACCTACAAGACAAGTTACTGGTTGGCGAATTTGTATTGATTATAGAAATTTAAATGATGCCACCAGATCATTTTCCTCTTCCATTTATAAATCAAATGCTGGATAGATTAGTTGGACATTCTTATTTTTATTTTCTGAATGGATATTATAGGTATCATCAAATACCTATTGCTACTGAAGATCACGAAAAGACTACATTTACAAGTTCGTATAGAACTTTTGCTTTCCGAAGAATGACTTTTAGATTATGCATTGCACCTGCTACTTTTGAAAGATGTATGATGGCTATTTTTTGTGACTTAATTGAAAAAGGAATTAAAATTTTTATGGATGATTTCTTTGTAGTTGGAACTTCTTTTGATTCTTTCTTATGCAATTTATCAAAAGTGTTGAAACGCTGTCAAGAAACAAATTTAGTTTTGAACTGGGAAAAATGTCAATTTATGGTCACAGAAGGAATTGTACTTGGTCATAAGGTTTCTAAAAATGGTATGGAAGTTGATCAAGCAAAAATTTAAGTTATTGTTGGATTACAACCCCCAAATTCTGTTACTGGTTTAAGAAGTTTTCTTGGACATGCTGGATTTTAAAGAAGATATATTAAAGACTTTTCTAAGATTACAAAACCTCTTTGCCATCTTTTAGAAAAAGATACTAAATTTGAATTTGATGAAATTTGCCTAAAAGCCTTTAATTTGTCAAAGGAGAAATTAATTACTGCACCAATCATTATTTCACCTAATTAGGAAAAATCATTTGAATTAATGTGTGATGCAAGTGATTATGCTATTGGGGCCTCTTTAGGACAAAGTATGATAAGATGTTTAAAGTTATATATTATTCCAGTAAAACTCTTAATGAAGCTCAAATTAATTACACTACTACTGAGAAAGAGCTATTGGCCATAGTATATGTTTTTGACAAATTGCAATCATATTTACTTGAGAATAAATGTATAGTTCATACAGATCACTCTGTTATTAAATATTTAATGACTAAAAAAGAAGCTAAACCAAGATTGATTAGATGGATTCTTCTGTTGCAAGAATTTGGTTTTCAAATAATCGATAGAAAAGGGTCTGATAATCAAATTGTTGATCATTTATCTAGATTGAAAATAATGAAATGAATGATAAGGAAGAAATAAACAAATAATTTCTAATGAACAACTTTATACTGTTTCCGCTGGAATAATCCCATGGTATGTTGATATAGTTAATTATTTAGCTTGTAACATTATGTCGTATGGATTAGATCAGTATCAGAAAAAGAAATTCTTACATGATGTTAAATTTTATTTTTTGGATAATCCCTATCTTTTTAAACAATGTAAGGATTTTATTTTACGAAGATGTGTTCCTTATGAAGAAACCTATGAGATTATTCAAAAATGTCACAACTTTGAATTTGGTGGACATTTTGGAATTGATAAAACTACTTTCAAAATTTTACAATCTGGATTTTATTGGCCTACATTATTCAAGGATGTTAATAATTTTGTTAAATAATTTGATCGATGTCAACACATAGGCAATATTTCTAGAAGAAGTGAAATGCCACTAAATTTCACTTTAGAAGTGGAAATTTTTTATGTCTGGGTTTAGATTTCATGGGACCATTTGTGCCTTCTTCAGGAAAAATGTATATTTTATTAGTTGTTGATTATGTTTCGAAATGGATTGAAGCAATTGCTTTACCTCAATGTGATGCTAAAAGTGTGGAAAAATTTTTAAATAAAAATATTTTCACTAGATTTGGAATGCTACGTATAATCATCACAAATGGGGGAGTCACTTTAAGCCTTTTCTGATTCAGAGATTATGAATTTTGAATCAAACATAAAATTCCAACAGCTTATCATCCCGAAACTAGTGGATTAGCAGAAATATTAAATCGGGAGATTAAAAGAATTTTAGAAAAAATTGTTAATCCAAAGCGAACTAATTGGGTTGATAGACTTGATGATGAATTATGGGCTTATAAAAATTCTTATAAAACTCCTATTAAAATGTCACCTTATAGACTCATTTATGGAAAACGTTGTCATTTACCTGTTGAACTGGAACATAAAGCTTATAGGGCAATTAAAGAGTTTAATGATAATTTAAGAGATACTGGAGAAAGAAGATTATTACAATTAAATGAACTGGATGAGATGAGAAATCATTCTTATGAAAGTGCTCGAATTTATAAAGAAAAAATGAAGATTATGCAAGATAAAAGAATATTAAGAAAGAATTTTGAATCTCGACAACAAGTTTTATTATACAACTAAATATTAAAATTTTTTCCAGGAAAATTAAAATCCAAGTGGATAGGGTCGTATGTGCTTGAGAAATTTTACCCTTATGGAGCTGTGGATATAAAAGATTTAAAAACTGATTCAGTAATTAAGGTGAACGGACATAGATTGAAGCCCTATTATGAAGAAAGCATGCCATCTTTTAAAGATATTCTATTTTTAATCCTTTCGGAGTAAAATGGTGTTTATATCGGGCTGACGACGTTAAACTAAGCTCTTTTTGGGAGGCAAACCATAGTATGATTTTATTTCGAGTTTGTTTGTGTGTTGTATGTGACTATACTTAATTACATACCTTAGACCTACCTTTTTAAACCTTAATTGAGTTTGGAACTTAGGAGAATTCAACAAATGGTGAACCTATGATTTTCATGATTCTGGCGCCTAGGAGCCAGAACTAGCGCCTAAGTGCCATATATCTGTGATCCTGGTGCCTAAGTGCCCAATTGGTGCCTAGGCGCCACAGTTTCTGGATTGTGGAAAAACTGCCCCAAAGCAGTTTTTGCACATTCTAATCCACTTAAACCACCCTACCTTCGTCCCAACCTTTAAGCCATCAAAATTTTTGACTGAAACATTTGTTTAGACAGAAGAAAGAGTTTTGATTGCTTCCATGAAGGGATTAAACATTGGAATCAATGGGAAGGAGAAGTTTGTGAACAAGGATTCACAAACTTATTTTAATGGCTATCTAGCCATGACTGAAGAAGTTATGCGATCGCCTTGAGAAGATTGAAGAAGAATTAATTCTTGTTGGAGGGAGATTGCATGAGATGTTCCACAAAATTGAGCACATTGAATGGCAAATGAAAGTTCAATTAGATCATTTGGCATGCTTTGAAGTTTACCAGGTAACAATGTACGCTAAGAATAAATGGATTGATCAAAAGACGGCTTCGAAATCTCCTCGAGTCCCTTTCTTCCATTCCTTTATTCGTAGTGAATTACCTTGTGAAACTAATGAAGGTTCTGATGTGAATCCATCAAAATTAAGGAGAAATAGGTGGAGAGATTGAATGTGATTGTTAAGTGTGTTATGATTTGAAATCGTTTTATGTGGAAATATTTAAGAGTGTTTATGTGTTTGTGAGATATGAGGGTTTGTTGTTGTTGTTTATTTTCCATATTTTTTAGCCTTATCTTGAAGATCTGGAATGAATGAAATGAAGTAAAGTTCGAATTGTTATTTGTTTAATATTTGGAATGTTATGATTTGGAACCTTTAGGATTTTTATTGAATATTATTTTCTGGAGGATGTATGATGAAGATTAATAGTTGGTTTTAGGCTTACAGATGTTAAAATTACCTAAATAACATAATATAAAAATATAAAAAATTTTCAGAATATTTGGTAATTCTGGCGTCTAAGCTCCGGTTCACCTGGACCGAATTTTGGCCTTCATAACTGACCCAACGCCATTTTCAGGCCTAAGCTTCATCTTCTTCACCCAATTTTGTGAAAACCAGATCTAGGATTCCATTTTGAGTAAGATTTGAAGGATTTTGACATGTATTAACTTTGGATCTCTACTTCTTGAGGTTAGATCTACATTTTGACTTAATTTTCACCATGGATTTTTTTTTTACTTTTGCAAAGTGCTGAAATTTTGGAAGAAAAATCCATGGATTTAAGTTTGATTTAGTGAGTTGAGCTTTTATTTAGTGTGATTTTATATTTTTTGAGATTTGTTTGGAATTATTTACAAATTTTAGGAATAACACCTAAATCAAAGTGGGGTAAGGAGCACAGTGAATTTGATCAAACAAGGTTTACGAGTGCAAGTGCGCAAGTTAGTTATAAGGAATTTGCTACAGTTTGCAAGTTCATTGTTGAAAGAAGTTTTTATCATCCCGGTGGTTCGATCGAGTATGTTATTGCTGCCAGACAGTGGGAGTAGTTATGCTATTTTCTGCAGTGGCGACTATTTCTTTAGTTCAGGAGTTCTATGTAAATTTTCTCGAAACAACTGATTTTGAAGTTTATGTGAGAGGGACAACAGTTGAATTCACTTCAGAAGTGATCAACATATTTTATGGCCTGCCTCCAGTGACAGACTATTTCTATGATACTTTTGCTCCTTCTGAGAGAGAGCTCGATGAGATTCTAGCTTATTTGACTGATGGAAGAGGAGCCTGGAAAATAAGGACCAATAAACGGGTAAATTTCTCCTCTTCAATGCTTAATGCTACTTCTAAAGCCTGTCATTATTTTATTTTTGCTCGCCTCCTTCCGTCAAACCACTTAAGTGAGGTGACGAAAGAGAGAGTTATTCTGAACTATTGCATTCAAGAAATGAAGCCAATAGATGTGGGAGCCATTATTTATGATGCGATTAACACTTCTGCTAGAGGAAGTGTTATTTCTGGTTTAGGCTTTATAGCTCTCATTTTCTCGATTTGCAAGAATGCTGGTGTTTCTTATTCTATTTCTAAAGAGCAGCTTAAGCCGTTAAAGCCAGTAGGAAAATCTCATATTGATATTTATGGGAAGACTAAGAGTTAGAGTACTGGTGCATATCCTTCTTCAGTTCCTTCTACTTCTGCTTTTATGCCATCTACTTCTACATCTGAGACTCCACCTGATGTGTGGAACACTGTTTGTCAAAGATTTGGAGCATCAAAGTGATCTATTTTTGATGCAATGCAGAGTAGATGAGATGGATAGCAAATTATATCATGTATCAAATTATATACAGAGGAAGAGTGACTATGATGGGGACTATAATGAAGCACATGTAAAATTTTTGAAGGGTGATATAACTATTGAATTTCCTACTTGTCCTAAATTCACCCCATGGATCAACCTTAGAAGTCCTATTCCTGACGATTCTTTTGATGATGAGGAGGCGATTCAGGATGATTAGACTTTATATTTGCTTTTCTTTGCTGATGTGTCTGTTATGTGTGTTTAACACTTTTCATGTTTTATTGTACTGATTGAGAACTTGTAGTAACTCTATTTTATGTTTTCTGTTATTGGATTGCTTAGACTTAGTCCTTTTCATGCTCCTATTATTTTTAGCACATTTATTTTTAAATATTAAATTTTTCATGTGTTACTTTTAGCTACTCTTTTATATATCTATTCCTACTTATATCAATACTATTTTAAATACCTTTAAATGTTATACCTTTTCTTCTTGCTTAGTTTAAAATTTCATAGTAAAAAATATTTTAAAAAAATTACTAAAAGAACTAAGTTTGGGGGAGGGAAATGAACTTAAATATAAATTTTAAATGTTTTAAGTAAACAATATTTTCAAAACTAATAACATAATTTATGGAAGAAAAATCAATTAAAGATAGATATACTATTGTTTTCATGAATATTATAATAAACTTATAAAAGTGTTTTTAAATAATAAAGGATAATTCTAAAATTGTAATTGTTTAATAAAAAAGTGTTAGAATTTTGATTCAAATATGTAAATTAAAAATGTTGTATTTTTGAAATTATTAAGAAATCTAGATATTTACTTGAAAAGATGGAATTGAAACTCTATGAAAAATATTTTTGCTAAACACATTTTCGTTAAGTGAAAAATGTGTTAAGTCTTTAAATATAAGTTCAGGATAATGAATTTTAAAATCATTAACAGGCTATCCAAATATAATAAACCTTACTTAAAAAAAAGGAAAAGAAAAAAGATTGAAAACAATCCCAGAAAAATAAAAGGAAAAGAGAAGAGAAGCTTGAGGAAAAGCCTAAATAAAAAATTGGCTTCACTTGAATTATCTTATAGGAAGAGACCTAATGCAAATTTTTACTTAAATTCTTACGTATAAGCATCCTTACTAGTAGAGTTATCATGAAAATCTTTTCCTGTAAATTATCTACATGTTCTTAATATGACAAATTGCAATTATTTTTTGAAATAGATAGGAGAATAAAGTTCTTAACACATGCATATTAAAAGTATTACATATTTTGGTTTTAGCCTAAGTTATTTAAAAAGCTTTTCAAGTTTCATTATATTATTTATAAAACAAAAAGTTATAGAAGTCTTAAAGAAATATTTCTCCATAGATTATAATTTTTAGTAGTAAAAGGTTACTTGAGGACAAGTAACGTTTAAATTTGGGGAAATTGGTCCGCCTTAAAATTATTTAGAATTTTATATCAAATTATTATTATTATTTTAAGGATATTACGCTTTAATGAAAGGTATTTCTTATGTTTTGGTTGCTAGTACAACAAAATGAGTTTATGAAGAAAAAAAGCTAAAAAAGAGCAAAAATGAGCCAAAAAGAGCAAAGATGCTGATATAGCGCCTAAGCGCCAGACATAGCAGATTGATTCTATAGATTTCTTGATGGTTATTGGATGGTTATTGACGCTTTCAAACCAATCTAAAAGCCTCTGGACATTTTCCCACATGTTATAAACCAAATGCAATGAATATAGACATGGGAGAGCAGTTATTAAACGAAGAGGTGCGACCTAAATGTGAAGGGGTGCGTCCATTCGCGCAGTGATCCTGGCACCTAGGTGCCAGAACTGGCGCCTAGGCGCCACTGTTAAGTTCTAGAACATTCAATGAATGTGGACGAATTTTGAAGAGGTGTCTTAAGCAACTCTTGGTCATTTCTGGAGATCTATAAATAGAGGACCATTTCTACAGCAAGGGAGTCGAGTAAGGTGTCAAGTAGTGTGCTAGAGTGAGTGAGTAGTGTGTGTAGTGTGTGAGAGAGAATTAATTAAGAGTGTTAAATGTCTTCTTCATTATTTTAGTGAGTGTTTAGTGTGAATTCAAGAGTCAAAGTCCTGTTAGAGTTTGTGGAGTCAAAGAAACTTCAGAGGATTGCTTGGATTACATTCTAGATAAGTGTTTATATCTTATTTCTTAAGTTTAGTACTTTGGATTTGAGTTATATGAATATGATTTGTGGTGTAATTTCTATGCTTTCTGAGTAGTTTTCTTTTCTTTCTCCCTACGAATATGAAATGATTTAATAACAGATTTAAGTCAGATTTGAAAACTTAATTTCCTATTTCCTAAAAATTTTTGATGGTAATATACCTAATCTTTAATTTACTTTACAAATTGGTCTCTTGTATTGTTAAAAACTGTGGAGAATTCTTAAGATCTGAATGTGGGCTAAGCAATTCTTAATTAGTATGTATCACATTTCTCTTAAAGGGTAAGTGCAAATAAATAGGGAGATAATCTTTAATGGGCATGGAATTGAAGATGTTTTTAGTGTGACAGGCTAAATTCAATCAATTTGGTTTTATGAAAGAGGTGACGAGTCACTAGTAGGCCAGACCATAGGCAACCAATCAAGGGGGAACCTAGTAGTGAGAGTCTAGAAATTCATCCCTTTCTACTAATAATACATCCTAATCCAATCTTTAAAAACTAACCAATGTTCTTTATGACATGGACTAAAGGGTAAAGGATATATATGCTCCTATTTGTCACAAAACCACATTTTCAAGTTCTTAACTAATTTTTAACTGCTTATTAATCATGGAATATTTCTTATGGGGAAAGAATCTTTGTTTATTGCTTTATCACTAGCTAATTTTCATATTTTACATATTTTAATTAGTTTTAAATTAAAAGATTTCAAATATTAGTTTTCTTTCTTTTAACTAAATTAATCCTTGTGGGATCGATATCTGGGGTTTTAAAAAGAAAACTTTATATTACTTGAAACGATACGTATACTTGCGTAGTACCCATAGTGTACTATTTATATTTAATTATAAAAAATTTAATCTTTAATTATCGTACATTGGCCGCTTAATCAGATTTGGGCTTAAGTTTGGCCATAAATTAATAAGCTAATTTACTTACGTAATTGCGGTAAGGTCACATGGCAGTTTTTTGGGCTCTCAAGATTTCCCTCCAATATCACATCCATTTCCTGATTATTGAATCTGACTCTGAAATTTTGTTATCCTTTCTTAGAGGGATTTTTTCCCCAACTTGGCAGATTCTTCCTTGGGTTACACATATCAATTGTCTCTCTCAGCACTTTAATGTTAGGTACCATTTTGTGGCTAGAGAAGGAAACATACCTGCTCACTGGTTAGTTAAAGAAGGCAAATGTAATCAAAATGTTGTTATATATAAAACTCCCTCCCCCCTCTCTCTCTTTTGCTTCTTGGGAATTCTTTTAATCTCCACTATATTAGACTTTGTAATCCTTTACATAATTAATGATATTTGCTACCTAGATGCCTTTTTTGGGCACCTAAGGTAGTTTTTGGTATATATATATATATATATATATATATATATATATATATATATATATATATCTATATTAGTTTTTGTGGATTATGTATCAAAATTGATTGAAGCAATAGCTTTACCTAAATGTGATGCTCGAAGTACTTCAAAATTTTTAATGAAAAATATTTTTACTAGATATGGAATGCCGAGAGTTATCATTACTAATGGTGAATCCCATTTTAGAAATAATCTAATTTAGAATTTGACTGAAAAATATAACATTATGCATGGAATCTCAACTGCTTATCATCTGCAGACTAGTGGTTTAGCTGAAGTATCCAATAATGAAATTAAAAGAATTGTGGAAAAATCTGTAAATCCTCATAAATTAATTGCTTTATGAGATTAGACATTGCATTATGGGTATATAAGATGGCTTATAAAACTCCTATAGGAATGTCTCCTAATAGATTGATTTGGGAAAAACTTGTCATTTACTAGTTGAATTGGAACATGAAGCATATTGGGTGATTAAAGAGTTAAATTTTCAATTTAAAAGATGATAGTGAGAAAAGATTATTGCAATTTAAAGAATTGGAAGAAATAAGAAATGAATCTTATGATAATGAAAGAATTTATAAGGAGAAGATGAAGATATGGCATGATTGGAAGATTATAAGAAAGAGATTTGAACATGGACAAGAAGTTTTGTTATATAATACAAGATTAAGATTATTTTCTAGAAAACTTAAGTCTAGATAGATAGGACCTTTCACTGTTATGAAAGTTTACAAGTTTGGAGCTGATGATATTAAAGATCTTAAAACTAAAAGAATATTTAAAGTTAATGGGCATCGATTAAAACAAAATTTTGAGGGTTCACGACCTAATTATAAAGAGGTTTTAATGTTAAGTCATTCTGAATGAACTAATGTTTGTCGGGCTGACGATGTTAATCCAAGCGCTTTATGGGAGGCAACCCATAGTTATCTTTGTTGTTTAGTGTTTTTGGATGTGATTTTACTTGATATAACTATTATATAGTTGTATATTTGAATTCTACTCACTCATAATTATCCTAAATGGTGCTAATTATTAGATTGAATTGAAGATTTAGAATTATTTGGATGAAAAGACGTGGAGAAAAATTGTGATCTGGCACCGACGGCGCCCGATTCAGCGTCGACATCACCATATTAAGCACCGATGGCTCCCAAAATGGCACCAACGACAAGAGTTTCCAAAGAGTAATTTAATTTTTCAGAGATTGGGCACCGACGACGCTCTATTCAGCACCGACAACACTGAAGACCGAGAAGCGGTTTTTGAGTTTGTCAGATTTTACCGGTTCTAAGCGAGAGTTTCACCCTTATAAATCTCCAAACTCATTTTAGAACCAGAAAACTCTATAAAAATGAGGAAGAAGTTCTAAAATTTGCATTTCATCGGGTCCAACTTCTTAGAATCTCCAAGATTTAGAGTTTCCAACAGAAAAAAAGTTCATCAGTTTTGAGGTGTAGCGATTTTGCGACAAAGTTCTTATAAAGAGAAGATTAATTAAAGAATGAGGCTTTGTCAATCGAGTTATGAATGTTCCTTTTACTCGAGTAGAAGAAATTATTCTACAGAGGCAATGGGCAGTGTTGTGTTACACTACTGCCGCAGTAGTTATTCCTAGGGTGAAGGAATTTTATGCAAATCTTCATGGAATCAACCAAGAAGTTATCTATGTGCGAGAAAGGTGGATATCATTCACTCCTTCAAAGATTAATGAACTTCAAATAATAGATAATGTGCTAGTCTATCATTATACCAATTTCGTCCCTATGAGAGACAATAAGAATGAAATCTGTCGATATCTGACCAATGAAGGCAAAGATTGCAAGATAAGAGTCAACAGGTATGTTAATTTCTCTACTATCTTATTGAATCTTGTGTCGATGCAATGACATTTCTTTTTATCTTCGAAATTACTCCTGACCATGAAAATTAGTAAAGTGATAAAGGAAACTGCAATATTGAACTATTGTATTCAAACTGGAAGAGCTGTGGATATTGACACCATAATTGTGAAATCTGTTTTGGGTTTGATTGTGCACAGATCAAATTATGGTTTGGGACATCCTTCTATTATATTTCTTCTTTGCAATCAGTGACAATTGCCTTATGAGAGTTGGAAAAAAGTGTTTCTTCCTTGGAAACCTATGGACCCAAATAATATTTATGACTATCCAGCAATTGGGAATGAAAATGATTTATGCGTATCTGTGCATCAACCATCTCAGCAATCACTTCCTATTCAACCTAATTTTCCTGAATGTGTACAGTTAAATCTGAAGAAGATCAAGAAACTGGAGAAAGAGGTATGAAATGTTATGGATGCAATTAACAATATATCTGAATTATTTGATTAACTAGATTGGAGGATGAAAAAACAGTTTGATCATGTTGGGCGTATGGAAGAAGGATTGATACGATTGATGAAGAAAAACTCTTGGATTGAAGAGGATTCGACTGATGAATTCTCGTATCGACCCTTCTACAATTTGTGCAGCACCAATTTATAGGAGATATCAGAGAAGATAACACTAACATTGATGAGGATTAGTGATTTTATATTTTATCTACTTTATTTAGTATTTAGACATTAATTGCTTGTGTTTAGTTTATATTTGGCTTTCTTTTGGTGTGATATCAGACTTATTATGCTTGAGATTTGAATTTATGTTAAGATTTCAGTGTTAGAGTGTTGTGGTATGATTATGATGCTGAGTTAATGATGTAGTAGTATTATTGATGTGTGTACGTTTCTAAATTTAGATTTTATATATAAAAGTGATGTTTTGTGTTGTTTGTGTAATATTAGTATTAGTTAATTACTTAATATTGAATATAGATGCTTAAAAAGGCTAATTAGATCAATCGTATCTTGGAAACGATCAAAATTACGAAATAATTTTGGAACCAGAAAATTGGTTTGGCGTCAATGGTGCCCAAATAGCACCAACGGTTCCTGGTACTCGAAAGTTCCAAATCCCTTTTAAAATCACAATTGTGAATAGTAACCACCCCATTTATCACCTTCAACCTCCAGCCAAAGCCGAAAAACACCCTTAGGGCTTGCTTACATTTGGATTTGAGGCAATTTTAGAGATTTTTGAGGTTTGATCTCGTCTTCCCTTAGTAAGATCTCTACTTTAAACTAAAATTTTTTTATTTTAACATGAAAATCTCCTACCTTGGAGAGATTAAAAAATTTGGGGTATTTGAAGAAAATTTTGAGAAAATCCATGGGGAAATGCTCTTACTTAATAGATTTAAATTTGGAGTTTATTGCATTGTGATTTTGGAAATTTATTATGAATTATTTACAAATTTTATAGAGATTTTAATATGGCTCCAAATATGTTAAGGGAAAAAAAAAGGTTGATTTTAATGAAAGAAAATTTACAAATGTTAAAGAACAATACTATTTCAAATCTACACTCCAAAGCAAAAAGTGTATTCAAGATCGAGGATTTGAAAATCTGGGTGGATTTGTAGAGCGGGTGATTGCTTATCAGATTAGGAAACTTTTTGTTATTTTTTTGCCGATGCAGTTGCTGATGTAGTCCATGAGTTTTATGCTAATTTGTGGTATACTGAAGAAGAATATGTGATGGTTCAAGGATAAATGGTAGAATTCAGTCCTGCACGGATCAATGCTTTCTACCAGTTATGTGATAATCTATTCTGTGAGTACAAATCTTTTGGTACTGTGAATACTGCCTTGAATGATGTAAATAATTTTCTATCTGATGGAAAAGGGGAGTGGAAAACTAAACAAAGGTAAAAGATGAACTTTCTTGCTTCCACTCTTAATGTTGCATCGACATTACTTTATTTCTGCAAGACTACTACCTACTTATCATCATAGTGAGGTTTATAGAGATAGAACAATTCTAAATTTTTGTATTCAAAATATGAGAATAATTGACACTGGTAAAGTTATTTATTATAGCATTTTGACTATAACTAAGGGAGAAAACACTAGAGGATTGGGACATTCTTGTCTGATTTATACGTTATGTATGCGAGCACGAGTTGAGGTTGATGGTAGAAAAGAGTTGGTTCACCCTTTGAAGCCTATTAGTAAGGCCAACATTTACACTTATGAATCTCATGTAGGATGGAGACCTAGAGGTAAGAGTAGTGAGATTCCCTCTATTAGTCATGACATACCATTTACCTCGGGAACTCCTACTATTTCTGATGTTATGGAGCGGCTGATGATACAACAAGATGATATTATGATGCTTCATAGCAGGATGGATGTTTTGGAAGCAAGAAATAACATCAATGATGATTATTAGAGGAGAAGAGTGGAATATGATATTGCTTATCATGATGCTTAGATGAGATTTATGAGGAGAGATACTAGTGTACTATTTCCTACTTGCCCCCGTTACATTCTATACCAACCTGAGGAAGAAGAAGGAGCAGAAGAAGGAAGAGATGATGATTGGTAGTGTAATACTCTTTGTTGTAGATTTTATGTTTGTTATTTTTTTGTTGATTTTTGTTTTTGTTAGTTGATTTTGTGTAGTAGTTGTGTGTAGTGATTGAACTTTCATTTTAGTTAATTTGCATTGAAGTTTATGTTGGTATGTAATAATTGTAGTAAAAATTGTAATGGATTTTGTAGTAAGTGTTTAAAGTAGTGTTTTAAATTTTCTTTACCCTACGAATCTCTCATATATGTGAACAATGATTCTAACTATTTTATGCTTGTAGTTAAATTTTTATTTAAATACCTGCATGCTTCAGAAGAATAAAAAACCCAACACAAAAAGGTTAGTTTGCATTTTGTTTTTCTCTCTCATTTGTTAATTTGTTATACACGAAAAAACATAACTTTGGGGCATGAAAAATTAACTTTTATTTGTTCTCGATCAAAATATATTTTCAAAATTATCTTAACATGACTTAAAGTAGATGAACTTAACTTTAAATCACAAAGTTTTTTATTTTATTTAAATATTATAGTAGATTTGAATGAAAGTTTTTAGTAATGAAGGTTAACTTTATGGGGTTAAAATATTTAGTATAAGAGGATTAGACTATAGCTAACTATTTAAAGTAAATAAAATTGTATTTTTGAAATGGTAAGAGTATTAGAGGTTTATGTGAGGAGAAAAGATTGAGACTCTATGATGAATCATTAAAAAGCTAATATATATATAAAGTAAAGAAATGTTAAAAGTTCTAACTTTAGGAAGAGGAGAGAGAAGTTCAAAATTATTAAAGGCTATCCAGATATAGTAATCCTCACATGAAAAGAAAAAGAAAAAAAAAGAGAGAGTAGATTAAAAAGCAATCCCAAAAAAAAAAAAGTAAAGAAAAAGAAAAATATATGTGAGAAGAAGCATAAGGAGATGTCTAATCAAAGATTGGCTTCACTTGAATCAACTTAAAGGAAGAGCTTAAGTCCATTCCTGAATTTATAGTAAAGTATTAGCATCCTTACTAAAAAAGTTCTCATGAATTTCTTTTTCATATGATACTACAAAACACCCTTAGTGCGACAAATTATGATTATTCTTGTAATAAAAAAGAGACTAGAACTCTTAAACTTGATTACTAAATGTTCTTATACATATAGTGCTGACCTAAATTTTTGAAAATTTTTCTAAATTTTGCTATTATATTCATTTAAATAAAAAATCATAGTAATCACTAAGAGAAGTTCACTACTAAGACCATATTTCTATGTAATGAAAGAATTACTTGAGGACAAGTAATAGTTAAGTTTGGGGAGTTTTGATGCATAAAAAATATGTCTAATTTTTCATATATATACGCATTTTTGGTGATACTGCACTTTAATGAACGTTATTTTTCATGTTTTGTTGTAGGTATGTTTTTAGGCAAATGGGAAAAAGAGAAGTGAATATCAATGAATTTGGAGTTAAAAAAGAAAAAAAATAGAATTTTGGAGTTCTGGCACCGACGACGCCCAAAATGGCACCGACAGCGTGTTTTTTCCAGAGAGATGGGAATTAAATCGCACGGTAGGCCACCGATTGCACCCTATCTGCCGTCACTGGTGCCCAATGTCGGTCGAGGCCAATTTTCATGTATTTGGATGACTTTTGAAGGGATTCTTGAGGCAGCTCTTGGGAAATTTATTTCTAAACTATTTTTAACTTGTTTTGGGTGTCAGAATTGAGTGTGTGTACGATTATGTAAGTGAAGTAAAGTGCGTGTGAGTGAAGAGGAAGTCTTTAGAGAGTTTAGAGTCTTGGTTTTGGTGTTAAGTGTTGTTTTGTGAGGGATTCTTCTCAAAAGAGTTGTGGGAGGAGAGGGAAAGTGAGAGATTACTTCTTCCCAACTATTCCAAGAGAGAATTATGTGTTGTTATGAAGAGAGAAGGAAATTTAAAGAAACTTCAAGGGATTTGCTTGGGGTTTTATTTACTTTTTGTAGTTTGTATGACTTTGCTTTTATATATAAAATCTTTATTTTGTTGCATCTTTCTCATGAATTCTGAGTAGATTTCTTTGTATTTTCCTTGTAATGATAAATGGTGAAGTGAAGGTTTAGATTGGATGTGTCATAAGAAAGATAAGAAATTGTGATGATTTTTCACTTCGTTCTTTATTTACTTATCGATCTGGTCAATTTAATTGTTAAAATATATTATTAAACATATGATTTGAAAGGGCTATGCTTTCCACAACAAAAGTGGAGACTACATTCATTGTTAATGAATGAGAGATGTAGTTCATGAGGGTTGGGTGAAAATAAATAAGAAAATATGATTTGTTGGACATAGAATTAGAGATTTTATGGTAGCAGACTAAAATGTCCAATTTTGTCCTGGATTTTGGAAACAAAAGAGAGATTTAGCCTTCAGGTGAGGAGAAGTGAGAGCTTTGGAGTAAGAGCCAGTATCCTCCCAGCCTAACCACAGATTTAGAGACTAAACCTAAGATTAGCCAATGTTCTTTATAACACTTGGAAGGGTGTAAAGAATAAGTATGCTCCTATTCGACACAATACAATAATTATACTAATTTATATCATTCACTCACCATAATATCATTGTAAGGGGAATGAAACTTTCTCTAAATTTGAACCTTGCATTACAAAACTTATTGTAGTAGTAGTTAACATTAATTTGAAGTTTCGAAAGTAGTTTAGCAATTTTAAATTCTCTAGCATAATTAAACATTAGTAAATTTAGTATTTATTTTTAGTGTTTTACAAATTTTAATATTGGATTTCTATGCTACACTTTAAGGTTTTCTTCCTCCCTGTGGGATCGATAACCAGGACTCCACTAGAGCCCTATATTACCTGAGCGATATGTATACTTGCATATGATTGGCTGCTTTCTTATAAAACTAATTATACTTTGTAACTGAATTAAAAATACTTTTGAAATATTACTTTAAGTCAGCAAGCCATGGTCAAGGACTAGTATTGAGACCCAACACTTACGCTGCATCGCTCCAAATACACGTTCATGTACACCTCGATCAGAATTAAAATTAAAATTTCAAAGGATCAATAAAAAAAATAAAAATCAAAAGAAAGAAAATCAAGTTTGATGCATTATTGACACAGAATTGTAACCCTTTAGTGCGTGTTGAGTAACTCGCTGCTGAGAGCATTCTATTTGGCCTTAATCATCTCTCATGTAAGGATTGATAGAATTTTTCCTGTCGGATGACTCCGATCAGGCCGACAAATACTTTCCCCACGTCACTTGAAAATTAATACTTGAATTTGGCCTGATCATCGACAAATTTATCCAGAAAAACCTGGATGGCAAAATAGACAACATGATTGCGTCTGGAACATCGATTTACCCGGGAAGGACACCAATTTTTGTATGCTTTCAAAAAGGAGCCGGTAACACATAAATTGGCATGCTTAATATATAAAATGAAATATAAAAAGAATGAGAACAAAGAATTTAAAAACCCATTGGATGGATCTTCTTGATTCTTCCCCATTCGCGACCGTACCCTAGCCCATTCACGACCAAAGTCGAACTGCGTGCCGGCTTCACCTCCTTCTCTACCGACGATTCCTTCAGACTCACCCGTTAGAGCCCCTCTCAGCTGGTGCTCCCTCTTACAAAGGTACGTAAGCCCACTTCTCCTAATTTGTGACTCTCATGTCCCAACGGTCACACCAACCTCCCTTACATAACCCAAAGCTCTCATTACGGATGCTTCACCGGCTCTCCTCACTGGAAAAATCCACCGCTGCCATTTTTCTCATTGCATCACAGCCTCCTACCAGAGGGTGTTCTCACGGAACCATCCAATATTTCCCATTCTTCTTGGTCAAAGCGCCGATGCACCAGCTAGTGACACTCCGTCGGTTTCCTTTGACCGGGCATCCCAATTGAGTAAGCCCATGACTAGCTTCTCTCCCCATGTTGCAGCCTCCTCTTGAGTTGAAATCGTGGCCTACCACTACTGAAATGTTTCTCCACTAGAAACCCCCGACCCGTGCTTTCCTTCGTATATGAGAAAGTATCCCGCTTCGGCTGCTTCTCCCCTTTCCCGTGAGAAACCTGAGCACCCCTTTTTAGTCAACTTCTACTCCTGTCAGCAAAGCCTTATCGACCAATGAAGCATTTGTTAGCAAGATTTTCTACTGTTTCCTCCTTCATGCACAGGATTTAGAGTTGAGAAACTTCGATGGACACTAGTACCGCAACATGGAAAAGCATGAACATCCTCTCCCTTTTCATCGAGAGCTTCTCTTCAAACTTTGCTGGATGACCAAAAACCAACGTGATGGTATAACCTTCTCTGAACCATTCTCATTTCCTTCCTAACATACCCTAGGGTTTAGTGTTGCTAGGCATGTGGGTTTAATCACCCAGGTCAATGTGATCTGTCGCGACCACGTGCTTATGTGATGGGCTTTCTTATAGTGAGCCTTTAGTTTAGGATTTTTCATGCGTGGCCAAATACCCTTCGTAGAGCCGAGTGTTTCCTCTTGTTGTGAACCCTAGCACAAGTCCCAATGAGTAGGAGTCCCTTCCTTCCCTTTCTTTGGATTCCTCGATTTTCCTTAGAGAAATTGAAAGTTTTGTTTTGCAAAGTTAGAAAAGCTTTGTATCTAGCTCACTTTGTAAGGTACTAAAGAGTTGTGAAGTTGGAAAAGCTTTGTAGCTAGCTCATTTCACAACATTGTCGAGAGTTGCCCTAAAAATTCTCAAGGAGAAATATTACACATACCTCACTAAAGCAGAAGGTAGCTACACATCCAAATGTCGAATTGTTAGGTACCTAAGTGAGGGTGTTCGCAAGACCCTTGCTTTCTATTGAGCATGTTTCCTACCTTGGATTGCATCACATATCTTGCTTGAATCAAGTTACATGTCACTTGTTCCACGATCTGCAGCCCTATCCTTGTCGGCATTTCACTTTGGTTTGACTGACCGTCCGACATGGTCAGCCGATCACTTTGTTTATACCGCTACCCCAGCCTGATCAACCAACCATGTTGGTTCGACGGGCCACCACGATCTGCCCGACTGATCACTTTCACGTTGTATGATTTTTTGCATTATTTTTGTATGTTTATTTGCATCTGTCTATTTGCCTTCTTGTATCATGCATTGCATCTTGTATGTGTTAGCTTGTGCTGCACCTCTTTGAGTCATTACCTCCACGGCATACCCAGTTCTCAGGCCCCTACCTCTACGACATGCCCAAGGTCTAGTTACTACCTCAACAACAAACCCATTCCTCAGGTCCCTACCTCCCTGGCACACCCATTCACCGGGCCTCTACCTCCATGGCATGCCTATCCTTTTGTGTCATTGCCTCCACGACACCCCTGCCTACATGAGACGCCCACTCTTTTAGGTCACTGCCTCCACGACACACCCAATTTTTCCAAGTTATTACCTTCACAACTTGTTCTCCATTGTCATTTATGTGCATTGAATGTCTGCATTTATATTTGCATTCTTGCATGTTAAGGCGTTCTTTTGTAGGGCGTTGTGCCTACATATATGCACACTCACAGGTACCACTATGGGGTTAGATGTAATGATTTCTAACATTTTTTTCTTGTAGGTGCTATTTAGCTTCCCCACTTATAAGGCTTGACTCATTATATGCGCCGCTAACGCTTGTCTTCATGTAGGTCGAGTCTTTTGTTTTCTCTTATCAAATGTGCTTTTTAGAGTCCTATGAAAGTCCTATAGCAAAGATAAGATATGTGTACATGCTCCTTGGCATTTAGCATGGGAACCACGTGGAGAGGATAAGGAGTAGATGCCACTTCCCCATATCTTATTTTTGCATTTGATATTGATGTATAGAATTAGGACGAAACATCTCTATGCAGAGTTTGACCACTCTTTTTCCTTTCTAGGATATGTTGTCGACCCAGCGTCATTGCTTGTTTATTGCTTTTTCTTTGCTTGTTTTACTTTATATAGTTGCATATACATGCATGCATGTTTGAATTGCTTTTCATTATTTATTTTTGTGAATCTGAGATGCTACAATAACTATAATTTATGCTTTTTAAGGACCCTAAAATTATAATTGTTTTTAAAAAATCCTAAATAAAACACTCAAGTTAAACTAAATTTTGGATTAAAATATTTAGAATTTTATAAATTGTACTTTTATTTTTCTGCATAGCCTTCGAGTCGGTTTTAAAATGGGTTGCATGCATGGCTATCACCCATGTCATATTAATAAAGCCTCAACAATAATTAAGGACCGCTCTAGATAATTGCATTCAAATTTGCATGTCCCGAAGAGGAGCTCTTGTGATTCTCCAACCCAACTGGCCCAACATAGATTTTTTCTTAGGTGGTTGTCTAGCACACTTAGGGTGTTATGAGGCTCCCCGAACCAGATGGGATGTAAATCCTCTTATTCAGAGTGTTTCCAGTTTTGTAGCTAAACATCCACTTTTCTTCCTATCCTAAGGCATCTCTGCTACTTTGAAAAGTATAAGACCCACCACTCGGAGCACTAACCAATAGTCATAGGATAAACTTTCTTTCCTTTGACCTTAGGGTTATTGAGGTTCTTTGTGGACGACGTAATTCATGGATTGCTAACCGGGGATCAGAGGACATATTTGGTTGAAAACCTTCACGCCCAGGTAGACTTCGAGTCTTAGTGTTTTGGGATGAGAGGTCTATGGTACCCCGACCATGCTACCTCCACCTTCTAGAGATCACTCTGCCCCTTGTTTTGACAACCCATGTTGAGCGCCATCTCTTCACTTAAGTTCGTTGGTATCATCTTAATGACCTGATGCTGATGAGCTGCTGCCCGTTCGGGATACAATGATCCTTTGCTCTTATGGCCCAAAAGTGCTTTGATGTATTGGGATGTCCCCGTTGATACACCAAAAAACTATTCAATTTTACATATACCTTTAATGCTTATATTTGGTGATATTGTACTTTAAAGAAGGATATTTTTATGTTTTTGATGCCAATATACTCAAATTAGGCATTTGGTCTTAAACGTTCAAAAATAATGAAATTTGGAGAAAATGGTGCAAAAATGTGCAATGGCACCAAACAACACCAGATTCAGCCCCAAACGGTGCCCAGATCCAAGAACAACGCATGTGCAATGCCAAACGGTGATAGAGTGGCACAAAACAACACTAGAATGGTTATTCTTCAAAATACATCGAATTTAGAAAAATTTTAAAGGGGTGCTTAAGGGAACTCTTAGAATTTCAGCCAAACATTATTTAAAACTCATTTTGGACTAAAATGAGGGGCGAAGCAAGGAGAAGAAGCGGGAAAAGTTCTATACTTAGGTTATTGGGAGAATTAGAGAGCTTTTCTCTAAGAATTGTAATAGGAGAGGGAATGTGAGATATTTTTTCTTCTTTGCAAGTCTAAGAGAGGGTCAAATATCATTATAAGAGATGGAAGTAATTCAATGTAACTTCAAGGGATTTGCATATGGAGGAGAGTAAGATAAGTTATTTTACTTAACTTAATGTTTTAAAAACTTGCTTCTATATATATAAATCAATTTTTTGTTATCTCTTCCTCATGAGTTTTGAGTAGTTGCTTTGTCTTTCCATTTACGATGAGATATAGTGATGTGAAGAATCAATAGATGTTTGAATACATTCTTAATTTATTAATTGTGATGATTCAAATATTGTACTTAATTTACTTGTCCATCTGACCAATTGATTTGTTAAAATCTATGGAAAAACATCTGAGCCCGTAGGTCTATGATTTCTGCAATAAAGTAAGAATCACATTTAATGTCATGGATGAGACTAAATTCCATGGGGTTAAGAGCAAATAAATAAAGAAATATATTTTGAAGTGGGCATAAAATTGAAGATTTTATGGTGATAGACTAAAATTCCAATTTGGTTCAGGTGTTTAGAAACTGAAAAACAAGATTTTTAGCCCTCAGGTGAGGGGATGTGGGAACTCAAGAGTGGCAGCTTGTATCTTCTCAGCCTAACCACGAATTTAGATTCAAAACATCTGAATTAGCTAATGTTCTTTGTCTCTCGTAAAGAGGATTAAAGAGTATTATTACTTCTATTTTTCACATGTAATTTATGATAATTATGAATTTTCAGAAGCTATAACCTCATTGTAAATAGGAAATATATTTTCTTAAATTTGAAACTTTAGTATAAGCCTTAGCTTGCTTGCATTATATTTAATTTTAAAGTTTAGAAAATAGCATAGTAAACCTAGTTATATTTGTATCTCATTACAAAACATAACATTTACTTTTGTACCTATAGTCTCTGTAGTTTAATATTTTCTTCATGAGTTTTTATTATTAGAGATTTCCTTCTCCCTATGGGATCGATTCTTAGAGCTCCATTAGAGCTCTATAATACTCGAGCGATACATATACTTGCGTATAGGAACTAGTGAGCATTAAATCTTAAAAACATATTTTAGATCATAAGAAGCAGTTAATTAGCAAATCACACACCAATTTTTTTGGCACTTATCATTTTGAAAAACTACATAGACTAGGACCCCCATTAAGTTTTGTTGTTATTGCCGGGGAGTAATGGAAAAACTATAATTAAAAGCTTAGACTGTTTGAACTATAAAACTTATTTTGTGTGAGTGTATATTTTTTAAAATTATTATTAATTATTTTGTATTCGTAGCTTAGGATCTCAAGGATTAATACCTTTCGATCCTGAATTAGAAAGAACTGTAAGAAAAATTTGAAAACAATAAAAAAAACTTAAAAATTTGAACAAAATGGCAAACAATTTAAATAATCCAAATGAACATCAACAGAGACCTTTAAGAGATTATGTTAACCCTACAACAGATGAAATTCACTTGAGTATTCAAACTTCTGCTGTAGCTGCCAATTCATTTGTACTTAAACCAACTATCATCCAAATGGTACAAAATAATTAATTTAGGGGTACACCATCTGAAGTTCCTAATTTGTAACTTGTTAGCTTTCTAGAATTATGTGCTACATTTAAATATGACGGATTGTTAGATGACACTTTCTGACTTAGAATTTTTCTTTTTCATTAAGGGATAAAGCTAAGATGTGGTTAAATTCATTAGCACCTGGATCTATCAGAACTTAGGGAGATTTATCTTGGAAATTCCTGACAAAATATTTTTCACCATTTAAAACTACTAAACTTAGAAATGATATTACATCTTTTTGTCAGTTTTAAGGGGAAAAGCAATTTATGAAGCCTTGGAACGATTTAAAGATCTCCTTAGGAAGTGTTTACACCACGTTTTACCTGATTGGTTGATAATTCAAATGTTCAACAATGAATTAGTAGGATCTTTTAGATATATTTTTGATGCTGTTGTTGGTGGATTCTCAAAAATATATCTAAAAGATCCTACTAATTCGATGAAGCATATTTTTTAATTGAAGAGATGACTACTAACAATTTTCAATGGCCTTATGAAAGGCTAAATCTTAAAAGAGTAGCTAGTGTTCATGATTCTGATATTATGTCTATTATGGATTCTCAAATTGTTGCAATTTCAAAGAAGATGAATCAATTTGGAATGAACTATTCTTAAACACCATCTGTGATTGATGAAAATTTATCAGAACAGATGATAGATTCTTAATTATCATTTGAGACCTTGAATGAAATAAATAATCAAACTAATAATCAAAATAAAACTCTTATCTTTCATGCTATTTGCATGATCAAATAATATGTAAATGTAAGACCTAAATAATAAAATCGGTAAGATTGAAAAAAAAAAATAATGCCATCTTCAAAATCGAAGCCATACAGGAGATAGTTTGGGATGTCACTGAGGTTCTTCTCAGAATCTGTGACATTTCCTATTTTTCTTTCCTTTGGATTCCTAAAATAATTAGTTCCATTAGCTCTAATCTCATTTGATTTTCCATTTCCAACCTTGAAAACTAAAACTTTGAAATCTTGAAGACATAACCTCTGATGATTATCAAGAGTTTTCTTAAGAGACTTCAGTCACTTATGATGTAATTAATTATAGACGCTTGCCTCTAAAGGGAAGTAAGGAACCTAGCTAAAATAAACCCTACTTAAATCTTGTATAAAGTAGGGAACCTAGTTGTCCGTACACAAGGTTTCACTAACCAAACGGATGTCATAAAATTCTTAGTTTATATAGTTTATTCTACCGTGAAATGATGCACTTTTCATTCCAGAGTGTGTACCACTTATTTACTGCACTCAGTTATGTAAACTATGAAACATATGAAATTATTTATGTTTCATATTTTTAAATTTAAAACACTATTTTTCTCAAAACTAAAATTATACATTATTTACTAAATTAAATTAAACCAAATCATATTTCTAGTTTGAAGGGCGACAGAAAACCGACCGATAGTACTTTGTAATTCAGATGTTGAGCAATGAAATTGCATCTTTCTATATTGCATTTTGTTTGAACTGCTTGTGATGATTTCTTTATGAATATTAAAGGATCATATTGCATAGTTCAAGATAACATATGGCACATGAGATAGGTCATATTCATTTCTTAGATTTGAATGCAGAATTGTCATACATGCAAAGTAGAAGTCGTACGAGTGGTTTATACCTAACAAAATCAGTAATTAGCGTGAGAAAAGCCATGTACATCTCTTATTTTTGGTCTTCAATTCCACACTTTGGGCAGGTCTGAATGAGCATGTCCCACCCAGAATAAATGAGTGTGAAAGATACCCTCCCTTTAAAGGATTTGAGCTTAATTTTACTAGGCACTCCTTGAATAACTCTTATTACCTAGATAATCTCTACAATATGTCAATTAATAAAAGTCATCTTCGATTGATATTTGCCTAATGTGGAAAATCTATGCCCTTTTCTAGCATGTCTCGCAATTACCCATTTAACAAAGGGTCTGAATCAAGCATGTCTCATATATAATGGATGATTGTAACAGTTATGCTCATCCCACTCATCTCATGTGGGTATGGTATTTTCCCTCCTATGGGATATCTTAAGGTTCATTCTGAAGGATAAACACCATTTAGCTGATGCACTCTAACCACCTTCTTATGCTTCATGCATCAACCCTCAGGTCGTGGCAGACTTTTCCTCAAAACCCTATCTTGCCTTCAGTGTGGGCATTTACCCACCTTCTTTTATGCTTGATGCGTTATTTTCTGGGTCCGACATCCCTTTCCTTTAGAAGGTGACTCACCATTTATGTGGGGTTCCACTCACATGTTCTTATGCTTCATGCGTCAACCCTTGAGTCATGGTAGGCTTTTCTTCGGAACGTCATCTTGCCTTTTGTGTGGGTTTCACTCATTACTTTACACTTGATCTGTTCGCTATCTGGGTCCGGTGGCCCTTGCTTCGGAAGATGGCCCACCTTTTATGTGGGCTTCCAACAACCTATTTTTACACATCATGCGTCAAACCTTAAGTTGTGGAAGGATTTTGCTTCAGAAAGTCGTCTTACTTTTTATGTGACTTCACCTATCTCTCTTACGCTTTATGCATCAGCTTTAAGGTTGCGACGGCTTTCCTTTTGGAGCCGACTTTACTTTCACCAATCACCTTCTTTTACGCTTGATGTGTTGACCCTTTTGGTCTGACTACCCTTTCTTTGGAACATGGCCCGTCTTTGTTTGTGGGTATTCATCCACCATGTCCTATGCCTTCACGCATTGACCCTCTGGGTCTGGTTGGGCTTTCTTTTGGGGGCCAACATGCCTTTTATGTGAGATTTTATACTCATCACCTAGCCACATTCTTTGATCTTACTTGAGCCCTACGACACTGTAGTTGATTCAATAGGAGTAGATTTCATCTTCATATGCTTTCAGCTTTCTAGCCACATTCTTCGAGCAATGCGACTTTAAAGTCAGTTTTATGATGAGGATACCCTGTCTTTTGGTGCCTTTTTCCCCATAGTCATTTGATACGATGATTCTCAAGCTATATGATGTTATAATCATCTCTTACAATAATATGTTATTACATCTGGCTTGTTAGCCTTTCGATACTTCTCAAACTTTATTCCCTTTTGGGTCGGTTCTTATATGTGAACATTTTATCGTCAGACAATCCTGGCTGTAAGTCGCTTAAATTGAGTGTCTCTAAAATGGCATGACTTTATAGATAGTTTGAAGAAGAGAGCACCTCAAGTGGCTGGTCAGACTTCACGTTGTTTAGGATCTATGTTTTTTTAAGCACCTGATTAAGGTGATGAGTTCTTCTACACAAGGGGATCAGTTTTTCGGGGTCCCTTTTAGGAGATGCATAATAGGAGACTTATAATCACACAAGATGACTGAGCCTCATCTCACTTTTATAGTTAGGATTGAGGTCAGACAAATTTGAGCTTTTACCACCTATATTCAATCAAAAGTGATCAGATAAAGAGTGCTTTTCTCACGCGACTAGGGGGGGGCATAATAAAAAAGCGTATATGTGAGAGATGAAAGAACTGGGTAACACGAGATGTTCAGGCCTTTTGAATTTTTCATACTATTGAGGCACAGGAATAGTTGACACTTCAACCAGCACTTCTTGGTCTTTATGAACACCTGGACTGTCGTGATTTGTGCCACCCTCCGAGAGAACCTTCTAGTCAGTTCTTCATGTGAGAGCACAGTAGGAGACCTTGTCACACAAGATGATCATGCCTTCTTGGTCAGCTATACTATTGAGTCACTCACCGATTGGTACCTCTTATCAGGACTCTTTGTGCATTGTAGCTACCTGATTAATATGGTGGGTATTTTTTTTCAAGGAGATCAGTTAGACTCACAATTGTGGTCTCTTTTAGAGGAAACATAAATGGAGACTTGGTCACACAAGATGATTGATTCTCTTCCCTACCGATTTGAGTGAGGTTAGGTCTAGGGTTTTCATTGATTCTGTCATTCCAAAAGATAGATCAGATAGATCGAAGTGCCATTTTGAGTGAGGTCAGAAAAACCTTTCTCAGCCATACCATGTCTAGTTTATTTGGCTTGGTTGAGCCTTTTGGTGGACAGTTAGCTTCGGCTGCTGATCACCAACCCTAACCATTCTCTATCAATTTTATCTGGCCTAGTTGGGTTCCTTTGTGGTTGGTCGGTTACGGTTGGCTAGCCATACCCTTGACCATACCATGTCTAGTTTATCTGTCATGGTTGAGATTTCTTTTAGAATTCTCTTGGGATGTCACTTCAACTACCAAGAAGGAGTTTCTTTTAAGGTGCACCCAACAAGTGCACTATGTCATAGTGGTGCAGTACACTTGTTGGGGGTCATTCTTTGGCATCAATTTTTGATGTCAAATATGTATGGTATCCATCTGAATGACTCAATGTGGTCTACGATTTGTTTGTACTATTCGGTAGCTCAAAATACCCACTTGAGACCTTATGGCACTTATCAGAGCAAGTGGATAGATTTGGTGGTGATTCAGCCCTACCCTAGAAAATTCTCTCCAAGAGGCCTATCTAGGATGTGAGGCATGGCTGGTGCTTAATTTGATGATTAGAAGTCACCAAACCTCCATTCAGAACCTCCCACAACCATAAGAATTCACGGAGTCCACCTATGTGTGCTACTAGAAAATTATGGTTTGGGACACCCTACCTGCGCCACAGCTTAGGTCAACTATTGACACCAATTTCTTCAGTGCATGATTAATAAATATATTTCATGTTTATGTTATGGGACTATGTTTCGCTTAAATGGATTCTCCCTTAGCTTTTGGATCAAAAAAAATATCTCGTCAGGCGTTCCAGGTGAAAATCAGGGTTTTGGGCTAAATCAGTGCCTTTCCAATCCATCAAGCCCAAGTTTTTGAAGGTCTAAAACATAATTTAAAACTTTGAAATAGATCAGTTTCCTAGGTACCGCAGAAACCAGCTGCCATGGTCTCAAACAGGCCAAAAAATCAAGAATTTCCTGAGAGCTTGGTGCCTAGGTGCCTTCACTCTTGGCACCATGACATTCGACAAGCTGAGCCGGGAACCTTGCTGCCACTTTTCCTAGCGCCATGAGCTTTACTAGGCCAAAAGTTGGGACTTTCCAAAGAGCATGGCGCCTAGGCGCCACAATTTACGGCACCATAGCATTGGACATGCTAAGCTTGGCGCCTAAGCGCCATTTTTCTTGGTGCAATGGCCTTGTCAGGCCAAATTCTAGATCAATATGCCATGACCATGGTGCCCAAACTAGGCACCTAGGCATCAGTGGTGGTCCAAGTCACAATTTTTCATGATTTTGACATAATTTTGACTCCCAAGGTCACTGAAATGTCAGAAGACACGTAGGAACTCTAAAGGGGGTTGCAAAAGGACCATTTTGTCCTCATTTTAGAAGCTTCTTGGGAACTTTTGGGGGATTTTTGGTCTTTTTGGTGGAAAATTGGTTGCTTAATCTAGCAGCCCTCCTCATTATCAAATAAATAGGGGGAGCTGAGAGAGCTTTTGGAGAGGGTTGAGTCTTCTTCTTGTTGAGCTAGGGTTTCCTCTTCGTCCTCCACTTCTTCTCCATTTTTCCTCTCCTTCTTCTTTTCCATTGTTTCTTTTCAAGGGGAGTTCTTCTTCTTCCTTGAGGGCTTGTAGTTATAAGGGTTTTCTTGAAGGAGAAAGCTAAGGGTTGGTCATTCTTTCACCCTTTGCTTCTTGTGCCACCGTCTTCTTCCTCTTCAATGAAGGTTTCAAGGAGCACAATAAGGAAATCATCATCCTGGCTTGGAGAAGCCAACTTTGGTGAACTTCTGTTAACTCTGGTGATCTTTCTGGTGAGGAGAGCTTCTTCAACACTTAAGGAAGGACTTGTGGACTTCTCTCCCACCATTTGGAAGAGTTTCTTCCTGAACTCCAACGGGCTTTATGCAAACATCGTTGTGGTGAGACTTTTCCCCCTTACATTTCCTTTCCATAGCTAGCACTAAATTTTAGTTGTAGTAGGCGTGTGGGTTTGAATTCCCACACGGGTGCGTTCATGCGCTTATGTTTGTCAGATTTACTAGAGTGAACCTTTATGTTCTTCACGACCAAATCCTTTATGAAAGCTGAGTGAATCCCTTTGTTATGAACCCTAAACAAAAATCCCATTGGTCAGAGTCCCTTACTCCCCTTGCTTTCGATGCCCCTGTTTTCCTTAGAGAAATTAGGAGGTTGGACTTGGCAAAGTCAGAAAGGCCTTGTAGCTAGCTCACTTTGCAAAGGCTTAAAGGTGTTATGAAACTGGGAAAAGCTTTGCATATAGCCTAATCTCACTATGACATGGAGAATTTTCTCCCTCCCCTTGAGAATCTGAGGAGAAGTTCCACATATACCTTAACAAAGTATGAGGCGGCGATGCCGCACATCCAAGTGCTAACCCTAGGTTTCTCATGAGAGGTCATTAGTACTAGCATAGCTCACTATTGTGTGTGACCATTTTCACCTTAATGCCTGCATTTGTATAATTTATATGTTGCATATTGTACGTTGTATATTGCACTAGCACTTGCACTTGTACCTTAATTAGTTCTCCTAGATTGATCGACACCACTTGTTCCTTCAGTGGTCATTCTGAAACAATCGACACTATCTGTGCCTCAATTATTCATCTTGGACATATCGATAATACTTGTGCTTCAATCGCCACCCCGGCCAGTTGACACAATACTTTGGTTCGACCGATTTTCCCAACCCGATCGACCAACCACTTCTACTATTGTATGTTTCATGTGAGAATGTGTTTTCTTACTTTCTTGCATGTTGCATCGTGCCTTGTTCTTTTTTACATGCATAAGTACCACCACAGCATGCCCATCCCTTTTAGGTCACTGCCTCCTCGACATACCCCTTTTCGGGCTTCTACCACTAAGTCAAGCCCATCCCTTTTGGGTCACTGCTACCTCAACATACCCATTTTAAGTTGTTGCCACCATAGCTCGCCCATCCCTTTTGGGTCACTACCGCCTTAGCATACCTTTTTTGGGCTGCTACTGCCACGACATGCTCATCTCTTACCGAGTCACTATCGTCATGGTATACTCTTTTCCAACACTTGTGTAATTTTACTGCTTATAATTATATTTGCATGCTTGCATGGATAGTGAGCCTGACTCGTTAAGAGAGTGACTCCTCAACAAGTCGCGATGCTTTAACAAGCATTGCCCGTCGGGTTGATCCTGAGGAGCAATGTGAGTTAATTCATCAGGATTGTCACGAGAATGACTGTGTTAATGATCCCATAGCTCTAACTTACGTTACCCTTGCATGTTATGGGTCTGCATTTTATGTCCTATATTTTATGATAAATAAAATGTACCTTTTTATTTATTAAGTTTACCATATTTTAAAATTATAGCAAACTAGGTCATGTATGAGGTTGAATCATTTAAAAATCCAATTTAAGTGACACCTTTTAGATCCTTTAGATCCTTAGGGTGGGGCCGGCAAGGTGACCTCGTCGAAGTCATACTACATCGAGAGACCTACCCTGAAGTTAGATGCAGGATAGGACACTTGTCGTTAGGTGGTGTGCTAGGCTAGGGTTTAGGATGCTAGGCAGTATTTTTAAACACCTCTGGCTACTATTCCATGCTGTTTGATTTGTACTAGCCATGTGTCACCTTTTTGTACTTTTCGGTGTGCGTGCATGCTTATTGTGAATGATAGTATAGTAAGGCAGCCTTCTGCAGGGTGTTGTGCGTATATTTACACACACAAAAGTGCTAATAATGGGCAACCTGCAATTATTTCTAACCCTTTGTTTGCGGGTGTCAGTAACTCCCCATTTTAAGGCACAATCTATTTTGCATTGCATGGCTTTCTCGCTAATACTTATTTTATGCAGGTCAAATTTTTATTTTTTTATGCATTTGATAAAGTTAATAGGTTAAGTCTACATTAGAAGAAGGTACAGACATAGGTTCAGAGGCGGATGATGCACCAAACTACGTTACATGGACCATGAGCATCAGCTTGTATCCCGTAACTTAAGTCATAATTTCATTTTCTTATAAAGACTTATGACTGAGCATGTATATGTGGAAGCCAACCGCTTTTACTACATTCCTAGGATATGTTGCTGACCCAATAGCTTTTTGGCCTCTTTTATATATTATTTCAAATATGATTTCCTTTCTTTTAGTCCTTTGCATGTTTTGAGCATTTTATATTCTCTCTTTCCACATATCCGGGATCTCACAAAAAACACAACCTCGACTCATTAAGGACCTTAGAAGTATAATTTTTTCTGCTTTAAAATCCTAATAGAAGATTAAGATAATTAAAATTATAGGACTTAAAGATTTCGTACTTTTCAAAACCTATCTTTACTTACTGCATGGCCTTCAGACTGGATTTAAAAATGATTTTAATGCATGGAAACTTACCCAATCATGCTTAATAGGGCCTCCATATTTAGGATTATGGTAGTAAATTTCATCATTTTGCATGTCCCAAGGAGAAACACTCGTGCTTCTCCAACCACCTGGCCCAACATAGTATCTTATATAGCAGGTAGTCTAGTACGCTTAGGGTTTTAGAAGGCTCCCCGACCCAGATAAGGTGTAAGTCCTTTTATTTTGGAGTGTTTACAGCTTTATAACTGGCCTCTTCTTGCTCTTTCTTTCATTAGGCATCATTGCTATTTAGTTGGTATAAGTTCCACTTCACCAAAGCTCCGGCCGATAGTCATAGGATAGAGTCTCAATCCTTTGATTTTAGGGCTACCGAGGCTCCCGTGGATGATGCAATTCACACATTGCTAATTAGGAATCTTAGGACATGTTGAGTCAACTACTTTCATGACCATGTATACTTAGGGCCTTAGTAGCTTATGATGATGAGTTTGTGGTACCCCAATCTGGCTACACCTACCCGTTATGACTACTCCTCCCTACCTTTGACTACCCCTGTTGAGTCATTTGCTCCCCTTGACTTCGTTGATATCATTTTAACAACATAAAGTAGATAAGCCGCCACCTATTTAGGATACAATGATTTCTCCTTTGCGCTTACGGCCTGGATGTATATCGACGCGTAGTGATACCTCCATTGAAATTATTATAGTCATTTCGTTAGCCTCGCATGTCGAGGAGCCACTATTCATTTAGGATCTAAGAGATTTGCTCTTTGCCTAATAGCTTAGTCTGAGCTTTGAAGTCCCAGGACCACAACATACAAAGTAACCTACCTTTAATAACCTATCCCCCAGGTTCATGATAATAAAGAGAAACCATTTTATTGAGAGTATTATTAGGTATCTCCCAAGATGTAATTAACCAATAAGGATATGTCCTATGGGAGACATTTGACCCCATAACAAAATTATTCTTTTTAGTTTTCTGGTTTTGTTGACTTATATAGAGATTCTTTACGTGTATGTTGTGTTTCATGGTATTTTGATCTGATCTTGTTTAGACGTACACTATCAACCCATCACATGAGCATTACCCATATATAAGCCTTCCATCTCCTTTCTTTTTATTTATTTTCCTATTTTTCATTGTATATCCCTTTGCTATTTGATTCCTCTCCTCCTTGAATCATTTATAGGATTCAAGAGAGATTTATTTGAATGGGGGAATTGTACGAAGACACATAAATAGATAAACTGGCTACTCTAAGATGCTAAAAAGTACCAAGAAAACCACTAACATGCAAATTTGAGCAAATTAGGAATTTTAATTCTTTAGGTGGTCTTCTTTTTTTGGTTGTCTTAGGTTGATTTTGGATTTTAACAATATTTAATTTTTGATATTTGGTTGACCTTGGATTTTATTTCCAATTGATTTTTTCTTATGTTAATTTAATTTTAATTTTATTTGATGGGATTAGAATTTGGTCAACATTTTTGTTTGATTTGTAAGTGTTAATTTATGTTCATCTTAAGCTTTTTTTTTTGCTTACTTAGGTATGGGAAGGGAGACTAAGTAGGTTTTAAACCTAATGTGTGTTGACCACACTTTTGGTTGAGGTCTAGTCTTTCTTTAGAATAGTCTAGGGTCTAGCCATAGAAAAATATCCTCTTGCTCAGTGAACAGAGGAGAATAATGTGGAAATGGTTTGAAATTTATTTAATGCATGTATGATTTTTAATTAATTAAATATCGTCTGGGGTCTTTTGATTCTTCATGCATGTAGACATTTCACCATGGCCTAATGTTTTGGCATGTTACTGTCTTTATCATGAGGGATATTTCCTGATTTTTGCTAGGTCAGAGGGGATCTCTAGACAAAGAACTTTATTTTTCAAGTTTAGGCATCTGTTTTCATAAATTAATTCTAATAATTAGCATGGTGGTTATAAAAATCTTGAAAAATCATGGTAGGTTTCTTATGACCAGAGGACCTAGGATAAAATTTTCATCAGTTAAATCATGAAGAAATGACCTAATTATCAACTTGGCTTAAGACTAAATTTAAAATAATTTGAATTCATTAAATATGAAAATCACTTAAAAACAATTCTCCACTGTATTTTAAAGGTCAGAGAACTCCTCATTAAAACTTTAATGGCATTTAAAATTCATTTGGTCACCTAAATGAATTTTATAAGTAAAATGATAATTTTGAACATTAAGCTAGTTTTAATAATTAAAGTATAACTCAAAAAATTGTAAAATTGGTTTTGGGAGTTCTATGTGATCAGAGGATTTTTCTAAAAATAAAATTAGGATTTTCACAAAATTTTCATTTTTAATTATATTTTTAATATTTAAATAATTAAATAAATAATATTAAAAATCACTAAATTGTTACTTTTTCTCTCCTAATCACTTAGGAACCATCCCCATAATTTTCCCAAGCTTTAAAATTAAAATATTAGTTTTTTAAAGGCTTAAATCTATTTTTAAAAGGCTAAAAATGAACTTCTTTGATTTTCCAACAAAATAATTCTAATAGTTAAAATACAAATCATAAAAAAATATAAAGTTTGTTTCTCCAAGTTCTCTGACCTCAGAGGGACTTAATAAAAATATAAAACTGAATTTTCAACCTCTTAAATATATTATAATTAATTAAAATTCTAGAATTTACAAAAATTATAATAATTAAATTAAAAATAAAAAAATCATGAAATTTGGTCCAAGTGGTCCTCTTGTCTAGGTCTACCTCCAATAAAAATTTCAAAGTCATATGCTTTGTTATGGAAAACTTATTAAATTTTCATTAAAAACCCTTATTTTTTGCATTAAAATAAATATATAAATTAAATTAAAATTTGAAAAATTAAATCTTCTCCTCCAATGTTTTAATTAACCCATAAATGGGGTCACATAAAAATTTCAAAGTCATTGGAGCTAAATTTAATGAATTATGAAGTGATAAAGGCCTCTAGGGGTAATATTGTAATTTTGGAAAAATTTATCCTTAATTAATATTTAGGCTTAATCAAAATTGGATAAGGTCAATAAATGATCTTAATTATTATGTTGGATGATTTAAACATTAAGGGACAAATGGTAGAAACCCATTGCAATTTTGTCACATCAAAATTAAATATTTAAATTTCCTTAATTATTATAATTTGGAAGAAAAATCAAATTACAAGAACCTTAAAGTTAGGGGTTTGGAAGTTAATATTCCACTAATTTAATTCCCTTTCATTTGATGTTCAAATGATAAATTAGTATTTTAAAAAGGATCATAATCATGAAAGTCATAAAATTCCCTTTTTTAAAGACATAAAAATACCTACTAAATCTTAAGGGCTTAGTAATGAGCTAGGCTTAATCAAAAGAATTAACTAACTAGAGTTAGAAAAGAAAAGATGTTTAATCTTAAAACTACCTTTTCAAACATTACAAGCCCAACAAAATTTGATAAATTCTTCCATAAGTTAAATTTTGCCTTTAAGGGCCCACTCACATAATTCCTAAGTAAAGCACCAAGTGATAATTACCCCTCCTTTCGGGATGACTAAAACATTGGCTCACCGAGCATAAGGGTATGAAAGGGATAAATCATTTAATAACTATAATAAGTCTAAAAGGACCTCAAGGAAGTTCAAAAGTATTGTGAAATATCCGGGTTTCTCTTGGACCGTTTCACAAATCTTCTGGACACCTTGTAGGACTATTGCACATATTATATTTATTAAATGAAGAAATCTCATAAATGAATAGAATTCACCGGGTTATGACATATTGTTTGGTAGGCTTGTGAAGAACCTATCCATAGGGTTTTACTTCCCTGCAAAAATATAAATTGCAAGAATACTAAAGTTTCAGGGGGAGATGATTAGAAGACCTTCCAGGTGTGCTTTTATTTTAATGCAATTTACTTACCTACACTTTACTGCACTTTACTTTCTTGCAAACTTGCATGCTAAACAATAATTTCACCCTGCATGAAAACTAAAACCTTTAGGATAGCCATAAAACTGAGACCAAAATAAAAATTTTTTAAAAGAATTCACAACAAGATAAAATTTACCGCCACAACATTCAAAATATAAAACAACTCAAAATTTAATCACAAACAAAACAAAAACCACAATTGTAACTAAATTAAAACGTCTCATTAGATGATCAAGAATCCCTTAGAGGAGGTAACCTAGGTGTTGCTAACGGGGTTTCCCAGGGTCTAAATGAAAGTATGGAACTTATTAAGTTGAGTTTAGTAAATTCATTCAGACTAAGTGAATCCGATGAAAATAGCGATGCTGGGATGATGGAACCGTGGAAGCTTAACCGGTGTTGCTATAATTAACTTTAATGTTTCCCTAATAAAATATTAAGACATCTTAATTTTAAATATTTCCAAAACATGATACTTCTCTTCTCTGCTCAATTGCCACTTCTTTAAACTAAACCTGCTACGACAAGGAGGTTGGAGCATGCATAGTGGGCAGCACGACCATCTTCAACACCAAATTTTTAGTTTAAACAACAATCCATAGAACTTCGAGGTAGTCTGCCTAGTGCAACATAAATCCTCACTTATTCTTTTAAGCCTTTGCATAGCTCTACTGTGCAATATAAGCCCTAATTCACTTTAGGATTCTGAGGTTGTCATCCGATATGACATAAATCCTCTCATCTTCTAAGTTATTTGCTTAATCGGATATTATGCAAATGTAATTCCTATAATTAATTGTCAGGATTGAAATTTAAATAAATTCATTTCTAAGATTTAAAGCCGAACCATAGGATAGTTTGGGAAGACATCAAGATTTTTCTTGAATCTATGTTCTTCCGCTAGCCTTTCTCTCCTTTAAAATAAAATGTTCTAAAACTTGAGCCATTCACCTATTGAATTTCCGACTATCACATTTTCTTGAAAACCTTATCTTTGGAAGTCATGAATATAAATATTTCCTGATCTATATCAAGAGTTTTCTTAGGTGACTTTGGTTATCTAAGATGTAATTAACTATAGGGGCATGCCCTTATAGAAAACTTAAAGACCCCACATTAATATAAACCTTCACCTCAAGCCACATACTTATTCTCAGGGATAAATACATGTCTTGCGGTGAAATTCTTGATTATTTAAACTATCATTTATATGAGATCGGTTTGATTTCATATTCTTCAAAATTAAAATATTACTTTCAAAATCCACATATTATATATATATATATATATATATATATATATATATATATATATATATATATATATATATATATATAAACCGAGATTCCGCTCCCCGTCTCTCTCTCTCTAGGCGCTAGACCCGGCGAGTTGAATTCGGTACCATGATACAATCCGACCTTTCTAAGAATCTCGACTGGCCCTATAGGATACAGATCATCCATGTCGCTTGGGAGCACTAATGGATCCAGCGTCATCGTTCCGCGAAACTTCAGATTGCTTGAAGAGCTTGAGCGAGGAGAGAAGGGTATAGGGGATGGGACTGTGATGATGCGGATGACATCTACCTGCGCTCCTGGACAGGGACTACAATTGGCAGTCACAATTCTGTTCATGAAGAGAGAATTTATCAACTTAAACTGTTTTGTGACAAAGACTACCCTGACAAGCCACCGTCTGTGCGTTTCCACTCTCGAATAAACTTGACTTGCGTTAACGATGATACAAGAGCGGTTGAGCCAAAGAAGTTAAATATGCTCGTCAAATCGGCAGCACGAGTACACGATGGAACACATATTGACACAACTGAAGAAGGAAATGGCTGCCCCACATAACAGAAAACTTGCTCAGCCTTCTGAAGGTACCTTCTTCTGAGTCGATCTATCATGATGATGATTTCAATTATCCAAATTTAAAATTGACAAACATTGAACCTGCTAAATTGCATGAGTAGCAATTCAAGTACTATATTTTGGTTTAATTTAAATCAGTGGTAACTTGTTAGTGTGAAGCAGTGAGGTAAAGAGCATTTGGTAATCATGGAGTGCTTTGTTGTCTCTTATGGATTAATGTGATGTTTTAAGGTTCTCAATATATATATATATATATATATATATATATATATATATATATATATATATATATATTTATATATATATAAACCATATATATATTTATATGAGCTTCTTGCAGTTTATTGGGCCTTAATTACTGCCAAAGCTTTTCATATGAAATATGTTTGGGTTGAGGCTGATTCTCAACAGGCTATCCATATTATGCAAGGCACTTCTCCTCCTCCTTGGAACTTGGTTTATTTACATAGAGCCATTCTATCTATTTCTAGTTTTATTCAACTCAAATGGTCTCATATTTATCGAGAGGGTAACCAACCTGCTAATTGGTTGGCCAAAGCTGCTACTTTAAATTGTACTGTACTTTTTTCTGCTACACCTTCCGAGCCTTTAAGGCTTTTACTTTTGGGGACTCTCTTACTCTCCCCTTTCCGAGATGTACTTGATTTTTCAATTTTAATGAACTTTCATTTTTGTTTATATATATATATATATATATATATATATATATATATATATATAAAGAAAATACATTAAGAGGAAGGAAAATTACATCTGATGTGGGGAAGATCCAAACATTCCCCAACATGCAAAAAATTCAAAAAGGAGGAGGGGATGTTGTGACAAGTAAGTAACTGTAAAGAAGAAGCTTCTTGGGCTAGGTGGTGTGCTGGTTTATTACCTTCTCTTGGTGTATGTGACCAAATGATTTAGGCTGCTGAAGAAAGGTGGAAGATCATCTTCATCCAATTAATCAGATACCAAGGAGGAGAAGCCTTATGTTGAAGAATCTGCACTAATTGCAAACAGTGGACTTCTACATGTATGTTGATAAGTTGTTGAGCTAAGGCCAGTTTCAGCCCCAGTAGATAGCCACAGTTTCAGCTTCTAAGGCATTTAATGCAACAATGGGAGCAGCAAAGTACCACATGCATTTACCTTTAAAATTCCAGCATAGACCTCCAATACCAGCACTGTTAGTAGAAAAGCTTCCATCTGTGTTAATTTTTACCAAGGCTGAGGAGGGGGTCTCCAACGGACCAGGTGAATAGTTGGGGTGGCCACCCTCCAGGGAGGCAAGGGAGGTGAATTCTGAATTTTTTGAAGGAAAGTTTGACAGTGGATGATAATCATTTGATACTTGGGGGGAGCATTGTGGTGGAGGGAAGCATTCCTGGCATTCCAAATAAACCAGAAAATAATGAAAGGAATATACTGCTTGGGGTGGTGATGCCAATAGGACCAGCAAGAGTTGATGTTAGACCAGTTAATTTGAGGGTCAAGGAAGTGTTCCCCTGCCAGGACCCCAGACCAAACCTGCCTGGAGACATCACAGTGCAGGAACAAATGAGAAAGACCTTCCTCAGCTGAGTGATAGAGATGGCATCTTGAAGGACCTCTAATTCCCTTGAGCTTTAAAATATCATCAGTGGGAAGGAATTTTCTGAATAGTCTCCAGCAGAAAAAGGACATAGAGGGAGTGATCCATCCTTTCCAAATAAAAGTACCCCAATTAGTCACTTGCTAATGAAAATGAGATTGATAAATGAATTTAGAGAAGCTTTTCTGAGAGTTGTTTTTGATAATGAGTTGGTCCCGATTTGAGGGGTTGATAGGAAGATCTAGAATTCTTTTGATAAGATTAGGGGAGTTAATTTCCTGCAGCTTAGATAAATCCCAGTTCCCTTCAGTCCAGTAAACTGCTACATTAGTAACAATAGAGAGGGGAGGCTTATAATCTTTCAATATTTGATTCTCAAGCCAATTATCCAGCCAGAAATTAATATGGCCCTCTCCAACATCCCAAACAAATAAATCTTCAGCAGCATCCTTTACTTTGAGAAGGGATTTCCGGCTTCGGAATCTCCGATTGGGCGACACTTAAGAGGGATGAGAGTTTGGGCAGTATTTACCTTTCATATACCAAGCCCACAAAGAGTTTTGTTGTCTAAATCTGAGCCACTTTTTGCAGTTAAAAAAGTAACTCATGTGGGAGAAGCTTTTAAAACCCAAACCACCACTGATAGGAGGCTGGCAAATCTTATTCTAGGAGGTCCAATGATGTTGCTTGTATTGACCAGCCCAAAGGAACTTGTTAAAAGAAATTTCCAGCAATCTTTGTGTACTCTTCTTGAGCTTTATCATTTGAAGAATGTAGAGGGGGAAAGCAGAGAGCACTGAATTCAGCAGTGTCAGTCTACCCCCATTAGACAAAAAGGAAGTAGTCCAGCATTGAATTTTGCAAGTGACTTTCTTAATCACTTCATCATAATGATCTTGTTTTCTACTACCTTTAATCAGGAAGAAACCCATATATTTAAGGGGATAGGAGGCTACAGAGAAACTAATATGATCTTTAATCCAATTTACTTGACTAGTAGATAGCTTGGAACTAGGCAGAAAATGACTTTTGGCATACCTGAAGCAGATTGGAAGTATTCCAGAATAGCCATAACTTTCTTAACAGTTGTTTTGCTTCCATTAGTGAATAAAATTATATCATCTGCATAAGCCAAATGGGAAACCAAGAAGTTGGATTTATGCTGATATCTTATATGAGGAGCCATCTGATGAGACATATTCAATAACCTAGACAAATAATCAAAAGCCAAAATTAAAATGTAGGGAGAGAGTGGATCACCTTGCTTAATCCCTCTAGAAGCAGTGAAGAAACCATGACATTCTCCATTAATGAGAATGTTGTAATGGGAGTTGTGAAGCCATCTGTTAATCAAGGAGCAGAAGTCATTTGGAAAACCCCTGGCTTTAAGTATCTGAAGGATGAATTCCCAATTGATAGTGTCATAGGCTTTAGCTATGTCCAGTTTAATAATGAGATTAGAGCCTCTACATGGTTTGTCAATGTCTAGTAACATTTCCTGAGCAAGTAGCACATTATTAATTATACTCCTCCCTTGTACAAAAGCTGATTGGTTAACTGAGATTAAGCCATCCAACAGTGGTTATAACCTGGAGACAATTATTTTACTGATAATTTTGGAGAACATAGTGGTTAAACTGATAGGTCTGAAATCCTTCCAAGAAGCTTTGCTGTTATCTTTAGGAATGAGTACAATAGTAGTAGCAGTGAAATACTTGGCAAATCAGTGCCCGGGAAGAAACTTCTGAATGGCCAAAGAGAGGTCCTTTTTAAGGAAATCTCAAAAGTTCTAATAGAAACCTGCAATAAAGCCATCAGGGCCTGCTGTTTTTGAAGGATCCAAAGAAAAGACTGCTTTTTTGATTTCATCTTCATCAGGTGGAGCAGATAAAACTGATCCAGTAAAGTCGAGTTCAATTCTGGGTAGGATGTAATTGAGTAATTGTAGGGCCATAGTTGAAGAGCTGATGGAAGAATTGGATAGCAGATTCAGCAATAGCCTTGGGCTCAGTTAGCCACTCCCCACTCACCCCTTTAACTCTAGTAACTACATTCAGCTTCCTTTTATAGTTTATGACTGCATGATAATATTTGGAGTTTCTGTCCCCTTGTGAGAACCAAAGACAGGCAGCTTTTTGTTTTAAAAACTGTTCTTCCATAATAATTGCATCGAGTAGATTTTGGTTTGCTTCCACTAATTCAATATCATTGATTCTGCCCTCAACATTGGCCAACTCTAATTGCTTCACTAGATCTTCTGCTACTTTAACCTTAGAGTGTAAGTTACCAAACTCCTCCCAATTCCAGGTCCTCAGTTTCTTAGTCAGCCTTTTTTGTAGCAATTTGAAATTCAGAATAGGATTATTAGTGAATTGGGGGAGAGGTTCCTGCCAAGATGATTTCAGCACACTGCTGAAGGAAGGATGTGCTGACTAGACATTTAAATATCTGAATTGAGGTCTGCCCTTGTGACTTTGAATAGCCAGCTTGATAAGTAAGGGGGAGTGATTAGATCCAGCCCTTGGGAGATGCAAAATTGTGGTGGAGGGAAAACAATTAATCCAAGCTAAGTTAGCAAGGAATCTATCTAATCTTTCCCAAATATTGCCTATTCCAGGTAAAATCAGAGCCTTCATAACCCAGGTCAAACAGGTTAGCTCCATATATATTATTAGTGAAGGTAGTCATTTTCTTGATATCATACACCCTTCCACCTTTCTTTTCACTGGGGTTTGCAATGTTGTTGAAATCCCCTCCTACAATCCAAATGGATGATAAACTAAGACTGATTTGATGAAGATAGCTCCAAAGATCCTCCCTATCTGATTGATTACACCCTGCATAAATGAAAGTTGCATATCCTGCCACCTGATCAATTTGAAAGGAGAAATGAAGGAATTGAGGATGGTCTAAAATGACATCAACCACCATTTCTTTTCTACTAAAAAACTAGATTTTGTTGGTGCAGTTGGCCACAAAATTGACTGAGGAAATTTGTTGGTAATTCTTTTAATGTTATGCTGAACCATAGGTTCTAAAAGAGAAAATACCCAAAATTTGTGAATCCTGTTAAGGTTCACCAATCTATTAAGGGAGCCTAAGGCTGCAGCTCCCCTAATATTCCAACATAGTATACTATTCATTGGGAGCACTTTTTCCACCTCTAATTAGCCTAGGGATGGAAGAAACTTGCTGATCAGAGCTAACTGACGAAGCTATGATAATATTATCAGAAGATAGGTGTCTCAATTCCATAGCTTTCTTCTTCTTTCTAGACTGTTAAACAGTCCAACCTTTAGTTAAATCAACAGATTGGCTTTGAAAGTTAATAGGGCTAGAAACAGTGGAAAGAGGCAAAAAAAGGGAGGAGGGTACTCAGTAACAGGAGGAAGGACATGAGAGGAGGTTGGTACAGGGGGATGAGGAATGTCCAAGGGGGTCAAAGAAATAGGTTCAGGGATAGCAATGGGTTCAGGATCAGTGGGAGAGAAAACAGGTAGGGGGTCAAAAGCAGAGGGATCAGGTGGGGTAAGCAAAGAAGGAAGGTTAGCCAGCCCAGCAGTAGGAGGGTCAGAGACAACAGGTTCATCAACAGCAACATCAGAATGATCAAGAATCCCAAGAGCAGGAGGATCCGGGGGGAGATCAGGACCAGCAACAGGGATAGAAGGTAAGGGGGGCTCAACACCAGCCTGAGGTTTTTTCCTCAACTCAGGGTTCAATCTGTAACACCTATCCATCGAGTGGCCAAACATTTTATAGTGTAAACAATAATAAGGTCTTTTTTCCATAATAAGAGGCTGCCAATAGCCATTATGTGCAGTCCCCAACCAAATGTCTTTCACCTCAGGAAGAGTGACATCTCTTTCCACAAGAATTCTGGCTGCAGAAGGTCTAGTAACATCAGTGGTAGGGTCATCAATTAGGAGGGGTTTGCCACGTGCCAAACCAATATTATATAAGGTATGTTTCTCATATTATTGAAGCTGAAGTTCAGGCAAGTTGAACCAAATGGGAGCAATGGGAGGTTCAAGGGAGGGATCAAAGTCTGGTGACAATTTTAGCAGCTTCATGATTTTCCCAAGATAGCTTTCATAGCACTAGCATAGTCTTCTTACATGCTTAATTGAATAATGACATGTCTACCATCAAAGAGCTCAACTTTCCAAGTCCCATTGAGTTTTAGATTCTCAAAGACCTTTCTGATAAACCTTTTTGATATATATATTAAATTAAATTTCTATTTTATAAAATTAAATCCCTTTTCAAAATAAAATATATTATATTCATATATCGGTAATGTGCTCGTGTCCCTCATGAGCCAGATTACCATTCTTCTGTTGACATACTTTACCCATTCCTTCTTGGGAAAGTGTGATCAACTCCTCTAGATTTCAGGACTGTCTGTTTGCTCACTCTTAAACAGAAGGGTTCAGGAGTCCCTATGTTTTCCATTTCATATTGTGTGGTCGGCCCCCAATAAGTGTATCAGCGAGCAAATTTCGCTAGGGCAATCTGCGTTGTGAAAGGGATCTCCGATAGGGTCCCATACTTCACCTCCTTTCTGTATCCCCAAGGTTCAATCCTATTGAACCACTCTTCCTTAAATCTTAAAACTCCTTTTAACCAACATATGAAAACCTAAGAAAAATGAAATAAAAAGATAATAAAATATCAAAATAAAATAAAAATTTCCTCAGTCCACAGAACAACCTTTTTCATAGTGTTTGCACTATGATGACAAGGTTTTTGGCCCTCACTAACCTTCCGCATACTTCTCTTGACAGTTAAAGATGTCAATCCCTACGCTAAATTTCTCCTGCAACTCGCCCTCCTCCCGCGAGGCCCATCTTGCAACACCGATGATTCAGTTCGGGACTGGCTTCAATGAGTTTGAAGTCAAACTCAAAAAAGCCCCATTCATGGTCATGGAAGTTGCCACTCTTGAATTGCAAGAGCCGTCTGTTGAGTTTGATCTGAACTCCCACGAAGACTTCTCTTCTGCTAAGAAGGTGAAAGTAACCACTGCCCCCATCAGGTCAGTCATCTCCGTACCGAGGAGAGTCGTCACTTCTACTGCCACCGGCTTTGCCTTCACTGGACCTACTTTCCCGTCTGCCAAAGGGAAAGAAATTCTACGTGATGATGATTCTGAAGATACATTTCTTGCCCCGCCATCAGTCTTCAAGATTAGATCGAGTTCTAGACCTCCCATGCCAACCAAATCTCAAAGAAGAAACTGCAATAGCAGGATTCGTAGGTCTATTAGAACACAAGTTGCAAATCTGCCAGCAATTGATGAGATTCCTCAATAGGAGGAACTCGGTTTATCGGAACCTGTCCTCTTCTTCGAGGTAGCATGCTCCACCTGTTAGTTGACACTACTGGAGATGAAAGCCTCCATTGGATTGCTGCTACACTTCCAGCACCACATAGTCGTGATAAGGTGAGGGAGAGGCCCACACCTATCACCCGATCTCACACCCTTATATGAAGATTATCTGAAATAGAGGGTTGTTCCATCGCCAAGCTTCTCAAGAGGATGGTATGTGCAATATCCCCTGAAATTAAGGATAAAATTCTAAAAATGGAAAAACCCATCTGAGTTTTTGCCAAATACCGTTTGGGAAAACATGTTGATACAGCTGCTACAAATCATACTACTATAAGCAGGTCAGTCAAGTCCCGGCTGGGCCCGAGAGTACCAGCTGTCGATGATCATAAAGAACCACGAAAGAGAAAGAATAAGAGAGGATTATTCTCTTCTGTACATGGTCTACACACTAGGGAGCACACTTCCCTCATCTTCTCGATGTCCCCACCGAGACACATCGTCACAAGACGTCGACTTTTAAGAGAAAAGTGTGGTTACCAAGAGGTATTTTACCAGTACATTTTGAAAGTCTATTGACCAAAAAATGGATCATGAGTCTGATATTCCCATTGCCACTACCGCCGTTGCTTCTGAATCAGTTGTAGAGAAGAGTGACAGCACAGAAAAACCTACAGATTTAAAGTTTACTAAGAAGAAAACAGTTGATGATAGAGTTCGAAGGCTCCGAGCAGAAATTTCAGAGTTAGCCAAACAACGAGGGCTGGATATTGATGATCAGGATTACTTCCTGTCAGATTACATGGATGAATAATTCATGAAAATTAACATGGTCAAAACTCGGTCCACGTCATCTGAGTACGATGCTCCTAGTGAGGAGAACACCGCAGATGAGTTGCAGAGTGTCAGCTTATTTTTATAGATTTTAAATTTAATTTAAATATATATATATAATTTGAAAGGTAGCATTTGGTTTTTGAAAATAATTTCAAGTTTGAAAAATTTAATATATGAAATCGAACCGATCTCACATCCCAAATAGTTTATATAACCGAGCACTGCATCACAAACTGTGTGTCTATCCCGAGGAATAGACACACTGCTTGATGATTAGGCTTGATTAAATAAACTAGAAGATTTTTTACATCTGTTTGGTCTGCAAACCAATTTTATAAGCCGACAAGTTTCCCTGTGTAATATAAAGGAATTAAGCAGGGTTTATATTACCCTGGTTCTTAAAGTTCCCTATAAGGGCAAGCCCCTATAGTTAATTACATCCTAAATGTCTGAAGACACATAAAAAAAATTATCGATAATGATCAGTGGTTTTCCTCTCAAGAATTTCAAAGTTTAAGGTTTCAAACAAATTGGATTTTGGAAATTTTAATAGGGAATATCTTAAATTTGGAACAGTTTATTTTTAAGAGTCCAAAGGAAGAGAAGTAGGGCACGGACCCGAAGTGAACTTCGCTGACTTCCTGACTATCCTATGATTTGGCTTCAATTTGAGATTTTATTTAATGTTTCACTCCTACCAATTTTAATTAATTAGGACTTATATTTGTATGACATAATCATGCAAATAGCCTCGAAGATGTGAGGGTTTATGTCGTACCAAACGACTACCTCAGAGTTCTAAGACCGGTTAGGGCTTAATTTACATAATATGATTATGCAAATGCCTAACAAAGAGTTGAGGATTTATGTTGCACTAGGAAAAATACATCGAAATACTATGGTTTGGTTATTTAATTCTAAGAATGGTTTTGCTAAAGTAGTCACAAGTTTTGCTGAATGAAGATGGTCGTGCTGCCCACAATGCTCCAAGCTCCTTGTTGTTGCAGAGGTTTGGGTTTAGAAAGTGGCAATCAAGTGATGAGAGAAGTTTTTTGGTTTAGAAAAGTTTAAAATTGAGATGACTTAGTTTTTTAATTAAAGCAAATCTTAAAGTTGATTAAGCAGAACCGATTAATATCCCACGATTTCGTCATCCCGACACCGCTATTTTCATCGGATTCACTTAGTCCAAATGAATTTGCTAAACTCAACTGAATGAGTTCCACACTTTCATTTAGACCGTGGGAAATCTCATTAGAAATACGTGGGTTACGTCATCTGAGGGATTCCCGATCATCTAACGAGACATTTTAATTTTAGTTGTAATTATAGTTTTGTTTTTGTTGGTGATTAAATTTTGAGTTATTTAAATATGCTGGTTCGATCATTTTCATGAATTTATACGTACAAGAGAGTAAGATATTTAATAAATTACATAATGTAAATTGCAATAAACTTAAAAGCATACCTGGTAAGCATTTTCGTCATTTTTTTTACCTGCACTTAAAACACATGTCAGAGAAAATACCTAGGTAAAGCTAAGGGAAGGTTCTGGTTGTCTACCAAAATCCTAATCCTATTGCTAGTCATTTCCTATGACGTCTAGGTTCTTGTGCTTTGTTAAGGATGATTTTCTTCACCAAAGAACAATGAAGTCTCACTGTTCTTTTAGAACATCCCATCAAGTTAGAGAAGTGCTCGAAATTGAATTCTGAACATCTTCTTAAATGTTTTGGGGATTACTTAAGTTCAGTTAATTTCATTATGGTGATGAATAAATCACCCGGGTTACTCTTGCTCAGTGAATTAGGATGTTTGATTATCCTATGAATAAAGTTACATTTCATTTAATGTTTCATTTGAAAATTATGATAATGAAAGCCTTTAAGGGCAAACTAGTTCATTAAAGAATTTAGCCATTCTTAATTGAAGTTTGAATTAATGGTTTAAAGTGATTCAATTTAGTTATAAGGTTTTGATCAATCTTTTTTTAAAATTTTTAAATTATTTTAAGTTAAATAAGGTTCAAGTTGTTTATTTCAGTTAAATTTTACTATTTCAAATGGTCCTAACTTTTTAGATTAATTTTAAATATTTTAAAACTGTTTCAATATTTAATTTATGATATTTTAGTCATGAGTTGTTCCGGATTAATCTTTGATGTTTTAAATTTGTTTAATTTAAGTTTTAAACAACTTCAGATTTATCTTAATGTTTAGAGTTTGTTTTAAATTGATTTTTTTTAATTTTAAATTTGTTTTAAATGTTTTAGGTTTTAATTTAATTTTTTAGATTATTTACTTTTCCTTAGTTTCAATTATCATTTTATAGTTTAATTAATTAATAAGAACTTAATGACATTTGATTAAATCATTGATTAGGGATTCAATTTAAAGAATTAGAATATGCTTATATCACATCCTCAACCTTTAATAATTCAAGCCTTAATTAGTCTTCCAAGGTTTAGGTGATTTAATTAATGTTTCTCCTTTAATGTTCAAGGTGATTTTAATGAGTTTCTACCATTTAAAATTCTTATGTTTCAATCATCCAAACTGAAGCTATGATCAAATATTGTACCCCTCCCTTTGGTTAAACCTAAATTTCAATTAAGATTAAAACCTTTTAATTACCTTAATGCCCTCTTAAGCATATTTATCTCATAATTCATCAAATTAAGCTCAAATGAACTTGAAATTTTTATGTCACCTCACTCATATGTCAATTAAGACATTAGAGGAGAAAATATGATTTTCCTATTTTTACTTTAATTTATATAATTGTTTTAATGAAAATAGAGAGTTTTCAATGAAAATTTCATAATATGACCAAAAGGAAGTTTATGAACTTAGGAAATTTATGAGTGGTTTCTACTGACTAGAGGACCACTTGGACAAATTTGGTGATATTTTGAGTTACATTTTATTTATTATTATTATTATTATTATTAATTTTGAGGTATTAACTAATTATAAAATAAAATTAAAGTTTAAAATTAAGTTTTATATTTTTCCTAAATCCCTCTGACCTTAAAGAACTTAGAAAAATAAATTTTATAATTTTTTATTTTTCTTTGAATTTTTAGAATTATTTTAGTGGGAAAGGTTGAAAAATCCATTTTTTAATATTAAAAATGCATTAAGCCATTAAAATTCAATATCTTTTCTTAGGGACTTAGGAAAAATATTTGGTTGGTTCCTAAGTGATTAGAAGACCAAATATGACATTTTTGTGATTTTTATTATTTTTTAATTATTAAAATATTCAAAAATATGTTAAAAATGAAAATTTTAGAAAAATTCCAATTTTAATTTTCTTAGGCTTCTCTGATACTAGAGAGGCCTCAAAATGAATTTAGTGAATTTTTAAAATACATTTTGAGTTTTATGAATTTTTAAAGTTTAAAAGTGGCCATGTGATTTAAATAATTCATTTAGTGTGATAAATCATTTTCAATTGATTTCAAATTTTTATTTGAGACTCCTCTGACCCTAAAGATCTGTGGAGAATTAATTTTTTGTTATTTTAATGAGTGTTTGTTTCAAATTAATTCAATCTTAATTTTAGGGTTTTGGCAAATTAGGTTATGTTTGAATGAATTAAGTCAAATCATAATTTTACTAGGGTCCTCTGGTCCAGAGATACTTCCCCTAAATTTCCTAGATTTTATTAATCAATATGATAATTATTGGATATAAAATACCAAAACAGACACATAAACATGGAAAATAGATAACTTGCCACAAAGATAGCCTTTGGCCTTGGAAAATTCAGGGAATGTTCCCATGATCAGAGGCTACAAATGCTCTATGGTCTCATACCATGGTGAATTGTATGCATGAATGGAGAATTAAAATACTCAAAATAGTATTAATTTAATTAAAAATAAAATACTTAACAAAATAACTTAATTTTTTTTCCACATTAATCTCCTCTGTTCACTGAGCAAGTGGGTATTTTTAGTTTATTTTTAGGATTTTTCTATGCAAAGATATACATTTTAAAAGTTCTAGGGTTTAAATAATTCAGAAAATCTAGATTTTCCTACTTAACCACGTCAGCGCCACCTCAACCTACAGTGGGTCGAAGCTCCACGTGTCTCCTCCTGATTCGGTGCCGCCATCTAACTCGGCAGCCAAGCAGCCCGCGTTTCGTTCCAAGCTCCTATTCGGCGCGATTATGGTCGTCTGTCCGATACACGTTCGATCCAACGGCTATTGGTCATCATCTACGACTAGTGCGTCCCGAGAGCCATCCACCTTCTAACCCTAAGATCTCACTCAATACTCAACCAAATCTAGTGCTGTTTCTTCCTACATGCTCGTCTAAGCAAGGGCTACACATCTATATGGCTAATGCGCATTGAAATCAAGTGAAACAAAATGGAGAATCATTGGAAGTTCGGGAGCAAGAAGAATTTCCATACCTTAGTTCAAGAGGTGAAGCCTCGATTAAATATGCTCGACACGTTCGTTGGAGCTGGAGGAGCCTACGGATGAAGCCTCTGGTCCTAGTATGCCTAGGAATGACTTCGTCCAAGCCCGATTTCAAGCTCTGGCCAATAGAGGGAATGGCTAGCCTGGTGATGGGGCTTTAACTGGGAAACTTCTTCTCTATCTCTGGTGAAGGTGTGGGAGAAGTTAATTTGGTTTCTATGGAGATTTGGTGATTGTCCTGTTTCCAGCCTGATTTTGGACTGAGAAATTAAGCTCAGCCAGTGGGGTTCAGGGCAGGAGAATAGTGGGGTTCTTCTTCTCTAGGCTGAGAGAAGCTCTGGGAGTGAATTCAGGAGGTTTTTGTGAGAAAAATTTTCAACACCCCTCTCATGGCCGAGAGGTGTGAATTATATGGCCAGAGCCATAGGGCTGAGCTAGGGCTCAATTGAGGGGTGGATTCCACTGCTTAGGTGGAGGGTAAAGGAGCTCCGAGGTTTAATTTGGCTGAGGTGGCCAATTGGATAAGTTTGGGTGTTCTTAGGTAGATGGTAGCTCTCGTTTTTTAGCCCCTCCAGCTACTAGGCCAGCCGGCAAGGACAGAGGAGCTGGCCCTATGTCAAGTGAGTCAGGTGAGAAGGTTTAATGGTGATTAATCAGTTATGGGAGGATTTGGGGTGAGGCAAAAGGAGATTTATCCAATTAGGGGAAGAGATCCCTTAAAATGGGGGACCCTTGGTCCATGGCTCCCTTAGCTTGGGCTAGGTGGATTTAGGGTGGTTCCTATGGTTCAAATGGTGGCTGTGGAAGAGTTGGTTTAGCCACATTTGGTTCAATTTGGTTTGGTTAGGCCATAGGTTCAATGTGGCTCACTTGGGTTTAGGTTGGGCAAACTTAAGTTTGGGTTTGATTTAGGTCCAAGTGTTTTGAGAAAAATTGTAGAAATGATTGCCATGAAGAACTTTCATGAAGACATGGAATGGTTTTGAGTTCAATTGAAAGGTTAATTTGGTGGATTTAGGGATTTTGGTTAATTTAGGCAAGGTTGAATCAACTTGGGTCCAAGTTGGGTTAAGGTGGGGTTTAGACCAAATTGAAAGTTTCAAATGGTCTAGGGGAATGTATTGAAGAATTTCCAACATTGATTGGGAAGAAATTTTAGGATTAGGTCAATCAATTTGGTAGATTTAGGGCATGTGTTCCAAGTTAGGTTAAAATGGGGTATTATTGGTTTTCAAATGGATTTAGGTTAGGTTTGAGCTCAAATTGGGACAATTGAAAGTTTCATGGGTTTCATGGGAGTGCCATTGAAGGTTTAGGATTCAAATTTCGAGGGAAATGGTTGACATTAGGTTAATTGGGGAATTTTGGAATAATAATGCAAAATTGGGGATTTAGGTTTTAAATGGAATTGAACACAAATGTGAATCTATTTGGACTTGAATTTGGTTTAGATTGGTAGTGGGGATGTTGAATTAAAGTTTAGAATTGAAATTAGGTAAGATTGAGGTCAAATGGGTTGGTTTGGTTTGACATTGGGTCAATTCAGGTTAAAAATGGGTCAAATTGGGGATTTTGATAAAAGTGAGTTATTTTGGCAAAATTAGCTTATGGCGTAGTTGAAAAAAATGAAATGGGAATATTTGGGATCTTCTAGAATGTTCTGGGATTTTTTTTGGAATTTTTGGAATTTTGGGCAAAAAGGGTATTTAGGGTATTTGAAGGTTATTTGGAGGGTATTGGGGTATTTTGGTGGATTTAAGAGGTGGAAATTGTTTTAAAATGATTTTTAGGATTTTTGGGAATTTTGGATAATTTTTGGGAAATTTTGGAAAGTTTTGGTAGCAGTAGGGGTAATTTAGGTAATTTTAGGTTGGCTGAAGGACCCAATGTCAAAACCAAGGATTTTGGCAAAAGTAAAATTTGATTACGGTTGAGAGAGTGGAAGAGCATAAAGTGAGCCATGGACTAAGAAATGTCCATTTTGAACATCTCATAGGTTGTTCTTAACCCTCTTAGCCAAGAGCTAGGGGTTTGGACTTAGCCACATGAGTGCTCCAATGAACCAGGAGTCAAGATTGGGTAGAGATGGTTCAGGGTTTAGGATGGGTGTGAGAGTGCAGTGTGTGCAAGCCAGACCTCACCAGGACTAGGCCACCCAGGGTTATCCTAAGGCTTGAACATCCTATAAGAATTCATCTTTGTCTTCCTACACATTGGTCCCAACCTTCCAAGTGATTTGGAGGTTGATGACCATCTATGTAAGATTCTAAAGAGAATCAAGATTTGGTTTGAATTTCTAAACGGTGGGTTTCATCTCTAGTCTTCTAGGATAGTCAAGGAGAAGTCCTATGGCTAAATCCTAAGCACGAAAGAAAAGAGCTCACCAAAAATGAGGTCAACAAATAGACCCCCAATAGGTGTGGTGTGCTAACCAAGCACACCGCGCGTATTGGCGTTGACCGAAGAGATCAACAAAACCAACACAGACGTCTAAGTGTCACACTTAGAACAAAGCGTAGAAAATTTCCGCTGGGGAGTATCAGGTAAATCTCCAAGACTGAAGATTCCAGAACTCTCGTTGTGGAAAAGGAGGTGACTTCCAAATCACAAGATCTGGAGAGATTGGATTTTAGATTCATTTCATTTTTTATTTCAAGTTTTAATTTTGAGTTTGAATTTTGATTTAATCAGAGTTTTGGTTTAATTTGAAGTTGGATTCAAGGTTGATTCCGTGGAAATTCTGGATTTTGAAATGAGAATTGGAGCATAGGTTCCAACCTCGGGACTCGGAACAAGAACTGGAATTTGGGCTCCAGCCTCAGGATTTGAAGAGAGAACTAGAATTTAGGCTATAGCCTCAAGAAAAGAGCTAGAATTTAGATACTAGCCTCAGAAATGAGGACTGGAATTTAGGTACCAGCCTCGGAAGAGAGTCGGAATTTAGGTACCGACCTCGAAAAGGATGAGAATCAAAATTTAGGTACTGATATGGAAAAGAGATTCGTGTGAAGAGGGACCCAGCTCTATGCCATCAGAACCAAATCGAATAACATTCGTGGCTCCGTGTCAATAGAACCAGTTGATCCTCTAACACACAGAGAAAAGAGAATTGAAGGAGTTGGTAAGCGTACCAAGACGGAAAGAATCGACCTAGCGACAAGTTGATGAAAGGATTTAAATTTCGAAAGAGTTTCAAACAGATTCAGGTTTGAAGAAGAATCAAAAGGTTCAGATCAGGGGATTTAAATCAGAATTCAATTCGAGACTTAGATTTGTTTTGCTTGGTTTTTTAGTGATTCGATTTTATTTTCGTTCAATTAGAGTTCATGTTAATTTGGAGTTCATTTTGACATTCAAATTTTTAAAAGAGTTTTCATTTATTTTCAAATTGTTCTTCATTCAAAGTTTATTCAACTTCGTGGTGTTTCCCAGTCAATTTGTACAGAAGAAGTGAAGGCAAAACATGACATGGTCGTTTCCATTCCAATTTGCCGAAAATACATCATATAGCCTTATCCAAAACATGATGATATTTTCCCTGAAAATTAAGCATCTCATACAATCCACATAAATCCAAAAACGGACTGCGTAAGATTCTTGCAGGTTCCTTCCAAAGCATCTGTCAAAATCCATGTTGAATAGTGAGATACATGGATAATAACACCACCTTCCAAGCCATCCTTAGCAGGAAATGTCGTTCGGATGTGCATTGGATGTGCTATTTTCCATGTAACTCACAGCTCGTAAGGTTAGAGGCTTTCTAACTCTGGGCCTGACTGAAAGTGGAAAGGCATTTTGCAGTCGTCCATCCTCCTGAAAGTGATGGAGATCCGCTGAAATGGTACGCCTGGGATGCAGTGCTTTGCTATGTCTGCTCATTTCTTTTTAACACCAAAATTGAACCTACCGGTAAAGGTATCTCCACTGGCCCTCAGAATTCTCCGGGACCTGCTATCCGGAGGTTTGATCTGAACATGATGTTGCACTGGTTGACGAAAAACACTGTGCAGAAGGTTCTGATGAAATCATGATGATCTATGTGTGGCGGTATGCAGTCGCCTTCCTTGTATATATTGATGATGCAGTTGTTGGGTATGTAATCTGCAGGTAGCACCCACCATGTCACCATCCTTTTCACCATCCTCTTGATAATTCTTGGCATCAGATCCGCCTCACTGTGTCGGAGTATCCATGGTGGATTTCCCTTCCTGTCCTCTGCAATGTCGTAACAACACCCGTACTGGATTGTAACTCTTCTCTTTCCTTTCATCCATCTTTGGGGTTCTGAGTAGATCTTGTCTCTCAAACAACCAGCTTAGCCCATTTTCTGAAGCTCGACGATGCAGTCCACAATCTGCTGCTGCTCGTAGTCTGAGAACACATCCGTATGCAACTCAAGGCCCTCCAGGATGTTGATCTTCTTGCCTTGAATTCTTTCGAAACATACAAAGGTCTTCTTCTCAACTTTCTACAATTTCTCCATCTCATACTCTGGGATTATCTGCAATCGGTGAGGTCTGGTAACATACTGTGGGATGTATGGCTCAACCCCAGCACGCTCTCCTGCATGTCTCGGCTCCTTGGGGATAGTCTTTGTCAAGACATCCTCCGGGGTTGCTTTCGCAACAAGAATCTTCAGAACTGGTGCATCTGTCTGGCGTCATGGTGCTGATTCTATTCTTGCTCTTCTCGGAATTTCTTTCATCTTCTCTGCTGTTCTTGGAGTTGATCTCCTCTTTTCTGGTTCCTGCCGAATCGGCTTCTTAGAAGTGCTTGTACTGACGGTAGCAACTGTCTCCTCATGTTGGTCCGCCGCTAGCTTGCTCAACATCTTGTGAATGTGGCGGTTATTGTATCTTCGTTGTGTAGGAGTGAGAGTAGCTCTCCTTACTCCCTGAACTTCTGTGGGCACGGTGCTAACAAGCCTGCCCTCTGCTGTAGTAACCATAGACTTGACTTTCTTGTCTTTTCCCGTTACATGAGCGGCGTTCACTTTCCTCTTTCTGTTGGTAGACTGCTGACTCAAGCCACCCAATTTTACCACTGTCTGACTGCGGAAGTCCTCCCGATCGTCCAATCGGGCCTCCTAATACTGCAAGCCGGCCGATGTGAAATCAGAGTTGATCTCAATCACGGCCCCATCCTTCATCTTCTTTTCATGGAGGCTAGACTCACGCCATTCTTAAAGTGCAGAACTAACGACCCATTCGACATTTCCCTGCGAAAAATAAGGAAAGGATCAAGGGTTGTACTAAGAATAAGAACAATAAAAAGATATGTTCATTAATAAAACAATTTTATTTATTTATTTCTTTTGAGTTTTAATTAGATAGAAAAAGGGTAAGGGAAAAATGAGAATGGAATTGATTTGGAAGAAAAGGTCAAAATTTCATTATTATGATGGTTTCTTTCACATATTTTCCTTTTTGTCACAAAAATTTTGTTCATCATTTTTTATTATTCAAATTTTGGGTTCGGACCCAGTTATAAGTGATTACTCTGCCCGTGCTTCTAGGGATGGGACTCCATCCTTCGGAACATCAGGTTTCATAATACTTCTTTAAATATCATCCATTGATTGGAAGTATAGATCATTCTCCACAGTAATTCACTAGTTGGTAGGAACCTCCTGAGTAGACTGTCTTAACCACGAATGGCCCCTTCCAAGTAGGTTCAAATTTACCTCCTTTCTTGCGGTGTGTAAGAATAGGTCTTTTGAGAACTAGAACCAAGTCACCGACTTTGAACGTCCTTGGCCAGACCAGCTTGTTGTGGGCCTGGATCATTTTAGCTTGATACAATTCCAGATTCTGCTGCACTGAAAGTCATTTTCCTTCCAAGCTTTCCAGTTCTTCTAGCCGTAATTTGGCGTTGTAATCCATGAAAAAATACCCATTTTTATGCCTTGATTTTTATCAAATTTTTAAGGATATTATGCTTTAATGAAAGGTATTTTTATGTTTTTGGATATTGGTGATGAAAAAATGTTCAAGAAGGAAAAAAAGTGAAAAAGGAGCAAAAAGGAGCAAAAAGGAGCAAAAATGGAGCCAAAATGCAAAATTGTCAAAATTATTAGTCTGGCGCCTAGGCGCCAGAATCCGGCGCCTAAGCACCAGGTCGATACGGGATCTGTCAAGATTTTTGATGACTTCTAGACGGTTATTTTGACGGTGTTAGCGGTTATTGGACCTTCTAGAAGACTGGCAGTTGTTCCTTGTTTATAGGACATGTGATACAATGTATTTGGACGCTTGGAAATGGTTTTAATCGCGAAGAGGTGTGATCCAAAGTGAAGAGGTGCGAAGAAATGGACGCAGAGTCCGGCGCCTAGGTGCCAGATTCCGGTGCCTAAGCGCCAGACACACCTACTAGAAGATTCATTGAATGTGGACACATTTTTAAGAGGTGTCTTGAGGCAACCCTTGAATCCTATAAATAGGAGGCTACTCCTTCAGAGAAAAGCGTCCAAGGCCCAAGGCCCAACATCCAACTTAGTCCCCCAATCTAGAGCCCCATCTAGAGAGAGAATTAGAGAGATACTTTAGGGCCACATTTTACTATCCTTCATAAATTAGTTAGTTATTTTATTTAGAGTTTGTATTGAGAGTTTAAAGAGTTGGTGCTTTTGAAGATTATTTGCTTGGAGTCAGAAGAATTCAGAGGTTCAGTAGGAGAAACACTTGAGATAAGTATTTGTAATTTTATTCAAAGTTTTATTATCATGTTTTGTTATTTAAATTCAATGTGTTCTGAGTAGTTCGTTTACTTTCTCCTTTCAATTAAGAAAAGATAAATAAGGTAATATAAAATTCGTTGGAGAATTAGAAACTATTTATATTTTAAAACATTGTGATGATATTAATACCAGATCTTAATTTACTATTTAAATTAGTCATTTAAATTGTTAAAATCTGTTGAAGAGTTTTGATACCTAGAAGGAGATGAATTATTAACTAGTAGATATCACATGAATCCTTGGGTAGTCGAAGGCCTTATGCGGGTTATTCAAGGTGAAGTGCAAATAAATAGGAAGATATTATATAATGGGCGTAGAATTGATAAGTTTTTAGAGTGACAGACTAAATTCTTGTAATTTGGTTTATAGAGAAGGAAAGGGTCGCTAGTAGGGCCAACCATAGCCACCCTTGGACATCTAGTAGTATGAGCCTAGATTAACTCATTCTACTAACAATACATCCGAACATGATCTATAGGCTAGCCAATGTTCTTTACACCTAGATCAAAGGGTAAAGAATATGAATGCTTCTATTTGGCATAATACCATAAATTTATATTCTCTACAAATACTATCATTATCTGAGAAAATCTTCGATTAATTGAAAGGAAGAAAGTTGTTGTCTTATTGCTATTTACATTAATTATTTAATTACTGCTTTATTATTGCATCTAGTAAATTAAAAATATCAAATTTATAACTATAAAAGAAATACTTAAAAATAAAATTAAAATATTTAAGAATCCATAACTCACTCCTCGTGGGATCGATACTGGGATCTTTGTTTCAAAGCCCTATATTACCTGATACGATACGTATACTTGCGTAGTACCCCTAGTGTGTAAAATATTTTTGATAAAATAATATTTATATACACTAGCTGCTATTATTATCTATTACATTTTGAAAGAATTAATTATTATATTTGTCATCAGCGGATTGCGGGTCAAGTTTTTGGCGTCGTTACCGGGGATTGAATTTTTAGTACGCATATATTTAGCGTGGGTCAAGTTTTTGGTGCCGTTACCCGGGGAGGAGCGGAGGCAAATTTTTAGATTTTAAATATTTTTATTTTATTTTATTCATTTTCTTTTATTATCAAAAATATAAAATACCAAAAAAAAAAATAAAAAAATATAAATTTTTTTTTAATTTTTTATAAGTAGAGATTTTATTTCTTGTTAATTTACTTTTTATGCATAGTGCTGGATCTGAAGGATTATTACCTTTAAATTATGGATTAGAAAGAACTATTAAAAGAATTAAAAAAGGAAAATAAACTCAAAAAATCCAAATGATGGCTAATTTACATAACAATTTAAAAAATCCAATTGAAATTAATGAACAAAATGTTTACAAACCATTAAGGGGTTATGCTAACCCTACAGTTGATGAACTTCATAGTAGTATACAAATACCTACTGTAGATGCTAATTCTTTTGAGCTTAAACCATCTATCATTCAAATGGTTCAAAATAATCAATTTGGAGGAACACCAAATGAGGATCCAAATTTACACATTGCTAGTTTTTTAGAACTTTGTGCTACCTTTAAATATAACAATGTTTCTGATGATGCTATTAGACTTAGACTCTTTCCTTTTTCTTTAAGAGATAAAGCAAAGATGTGGTTGAACTCATAAGCAACAGGTTCTATTAAAACATGGGCTGAAATGGCACAGAAATTCCTTGCTAAATATTTTCCTCCTTCTAAAACTGCTAAATTAAGAAATGATATTACTTCATTTAGTCAATTTGATGGGGAGACAATTTATGAAACTTGGGAAAGATTTAAAGAACTATTAAGAAAATGTCCTCATCATGCTTTACCTGATTGGTTAATTATTCAAACATTTTATAATGGTTTAATTGGATCACAAAAATCAATTATTTATGCTGCTGCTGGAGGTTCTTCAATGTCTAAATCATTTGAAGAAACTTATACTTTAATTGAAGAAATTGCTAACAATAATTTTCAATGGCCTTCTGAAAGGATTAATCCTAAAAGAATGTTAAGTATTCAAGATAACAAAGCCTTTTCTATCTTAGCTTCACAAGTAGCTGCAATATCTAAGAAATTATATATCAACATATCACATAACAACTCATCTAATATTGAAGATTCTCAAACTATTGAAACTTTACAAGCTATTGCTAGTAAAAATAATCCGTATTCAAATTATTATAATCCTGGATGAAAAAATCACCGTAATTTTAACTGGAATAACCAACAACAACAATAGGGTAATAATCAATCCTATCCAACTGAAAATTGGAATAATCAAGTAAATTCAAATTATAAACCACCTGGATTTAATAATCAACAAAAAAAGTTATCAATAGAAGAATTAATTTTACAAATGAGTAATCAATTACAAAATCAAAATACTGCTATTCGTAATATTGAGAATCAAATGGGAAAAATCGCTCATTTAATTAATTACAGACCTCCGGGAACACTTCCTAGTAATGTTGAATTTAATTAAAAAGAAACTGGAAAAGAACATGAACATGTTAAAGCTGTACAACTTAGAAGTGGAAAGGAATTAAAAGAAAGAATGGAGAATGAAATTGAAAAAGAGATTGAGGTTGAAGAGATTGAAAAACCTAAAGAAACTCCTCCTAATAAAGATCAAACTAATATTTCTATTAATGTGGAAGTTGAAAAACCACCACCACCTTTTTCTCAAAGATTAAAACAGCAGAAGCTTGATCATCAATTTTCTAAGTTCTTTGAAATTTTTAAGAAACTTACTATAAGCATACCTTTTGCTGAAGCGTTGGAACAGATGCCAACTTATGTAAAATTTATGAAGGATATATTAAGTAAGAAATGAAAATTTGAAGCTTTTGAAACTGTTGCATTAAGTGAAGAATGTAGTGCAATAATTCAAAAGAAATTACCTCAGAAACTTAAAGATCCTGGAAGTTTTACTATACCTTGTGCTATTGGAGAAAAATTTTGTGGAAAAGCTTTATGTGATTTAGGAGCAAGTATTAATCTCATGTCATTTTCTATTTATCGAAGGTTGAATTTAGGAGAGATTACTCTCACCACTGTAACCCTTCAATTAGCTAATAGATCTATCACTGACCCTAAAGGAGTTATAGAGGATGTTCTTGTTAAAGTGGATAAATTTATCTTCCCTGTGGATTTCATTGTACTTGATATGGAAGAAGATAAAGAAATACCAATTATTTTAGGGAGACCTTTTCTAGCTACCGGACGAGCTATGATTGATGTACAAAAAAGAGAATTAACTATGAGAGTTAATGATCAAGAGATTAAATTCAATGTTCTTAAATCGATGAAGTACCCTGACAAAGAAAAATGCTATCGTATGGATATTTTTGATTTTATAATTGAAAAACACTATCGAGATAAATGTAAAATCATTCCTGAAGAAGAAATTAAATTTTTAACTAATAAAAATGAAGAACTAATAGAAGAAGAATTACTTAAAGAAACTCATTATATTAAAGATAACTGGGAAACTTTAGACATAACTCAAAATGATATACTTTTACCCTCAATTAAAAAAGCTCTGAACTAGAATTAAAAATGTTACTTTCACATTTAAAGTATGCATTTCTTGGAAATTCATTAACTTTACCTGTTATTATTTCTTCTGAGCTAAGTTTAGATCAAGAAGAAAAATTAATAGGAGTGTTAAAGAATTATAAGAAAGCTTTTGGTTGGACTATTGCTGATATAAGAGGAATAAGCCCTTCCATTTGTATGCATAGAATTTTAATGGAAGAAAATTTTCAATCTACTATTGAACCGAAAAGAGGATTAAATCCTATCATGAAAGAGGTTGTAAAAAAAGAAATTTAAAAATGGTTAGATGCTGGAATTATTTATCCTAATTCAGATAGCCAATGGGTAAGTCCTTTTCATTGTGTTCCGAAGAAAGGAGGAGTAACTATCACTGTCAATGACAAAAATGAACTAATTCCTACAAGACAAGTTACTGGATGACGAATTTGCATTGATTATCGGAAGTTAAATGATGCCACTAGAAATGATCATTTTCCTTTACCTTTCTTAGATCAAATGCTTGACAAATTAGCTGGACACTCATATTTCTGAATTCTGGATGGATATTCTGGTTATCATCAATTACTTATCGCTCCTAAGGACCAAGAGAAAACAACATTTACAAGTCCTTATGGAACATTTGACTTTAGAAGAATGCCTTTTGGTTTATGTAATGCACCTGCAACTTTTCAAAGATGTATGATGTCAATATTTTGTGATTTGATTGACAAAGGAATTGAAGTATTCATGGATGATTTTTCAGTTTTTGGAACTTTTTTTTAGTCTTGTTTGGAAAATATTTCCAAAGTTCTGAAAAGATGTGAAGAAACAAATTTAGTTCTTAACTGGGAAAATTGTCAATTTCTGGTTACAGAAGGCATTGTACTTGGTCACAAAGTTTCACGAAAAGGGATGAAAGTTGATCAAGCAAAAGTGAAAATTATTGCTGAAATGCAACCCCCTACTACTGTTAATGATGTGAGAAGTTTTCTGGCTCATGCTGGATTTTATAGAAGATATATAAAAGATTTTTCTAAAATTGCTAAACCTCTTTGTCATTTATTGGAGAAAGAAGCTAAAATTGAATTTAATGAAGGCTGTGTTAAAGCTTTCAATATTTAAAAAGAAAAATTAATACTAATTGGAATAAACCTTTTGATCTAATGTGCGATGCAAGTGATTTTGCAATTGAAGCTGTATTGGGACAAAAATATGAGAAAATTTTCAAAGTTATATATTATGCTAGTAAAACTCTTACTGAAACTCAAAGAAATTACACTACTACTGAGAAAGAGCTTTTAGCTATAGTATATGCCTTTCATAAATTTAGACCTTATCTTCTTGGTACCAAATGCATAGTTCATACTGATCATTCCGCTATTAAATATTTAATGTTAAAAAAAGATGCTAAACCTTGACTGATAAGATGGGTTTTACTTCTACAAGAATTTGATTTTCAAATAGTGGATAGAAAAGGAACAGAAAACTAAATTGCTGATCATTTATCTAGAATTAAGAATGATGTTATTACTGAAGAAAATATAAATGAGAAATTTCCTGATGAACATTTGTGTGTTATTTAAGGATGCCAAACATCTTGGTATGCATATATAGTTACTTATTTAGTTAGCAATATTTTACCTTATGGATTGGATAACAAATTTATTAAGAAATTTAAAACAGATGCTAAAACTTATATTTAGGAAGATCCTTACTTATTTAAAATAGGAAAAGATTCTGTAATTCGTAGATGTGTACCTTATGAAGAAACTTATGCTATTATTCAAAAATGTCATGATTCTGAATTTGGAGGACACTTTGGAATAGATAAAACTGTATTTAAAATTTTAAATTCAAGATTTTATTGGCCAACCTTATTTATAGATGTGAGACATTATGTGAAAACATGTGATCGATGTCAAATGATGGGAAATATATCCAAGAAAGATGAAATGCCTTTAAAATATATATTGGAAGTTGAAATTTTTGATATATGGGGTTTATACTTTATGGGACTATTTGTACCATCATCTGGAAAAATTTATATTTTATTAGCTGTTGATTACGTTTCAAAGTGGATTGAAGCTGTAGCTTTACCTAGTTGTGATTCCAAAAGTGTTTCAAAATTTTTAAAGAAGATGATTTTTTCAAGATTTGGAATGCCTAAGGTAATTATCACAGATGGTGGAAGTCATTTTAGAAATATAAGAATTCAATCATTATTAGAAAAATTTGGAATCAAACACAGAATTGCAACTGCATATCACCCACAAATAAGTGGAATGGTTGAAGTATCAAACAGAGAAATTTAAAGAATTTTAGAGAAGACTGTTAATTCTAAAAGAATTGATTGGGTTGATAGACTTGATTCTGCATTATGGGCTTATAGAATAGCTTATAAGACACTAATCAGAATGTCACCTTACCGGTTAGTTTATGGTAAACATTGTTACTTACCTGTTGAACTTAAACATAAAGCTTATTGGGCGATAAAGTAGTTTAATTTTGATTTGAATACTGCAGGAGAAAAAGGATTATTGCAATTAAATGAGATGGATGAAATAAGAAATGAATCATATGAAAATGGAAGGATTTATAAAGAGAAAATGAAAATATTAAATGATAAAAAGATTTCAGGAAAAATATTTGAGCCTGGACAAGAAGTATTATTATTTAATACTCGTTTAAGACTTTTTCCTGGAAAATTAAGATCAAAATGGATAGGACCGTATATAATTGAAAAAGTATACCATTATGAAGCTGTGGATATTAAAGATCCCAAAACGGGAAAAATTTTTAAAGTTAATGGATTAAGACTGAAGCCTTATTTGGGAGATATTAAAAAGATTTATAAAGAGGCTTATGAGTTGAGTCTACCTGATTAAAAACATAATTAGGTCGGGCTGACGATGTTAAACCAAGCGCTTTGTGGGAGACAACCCATAGTTATTCGTTGTTTTGTGTGTTTTTACATTTTTAATGTAAGGTTATGCCTCGGTCTTGTTTAATTTTATATTAATTTAGAAAATTTGATGCTAACAAGACTCTATTGACTTAAGCTGAAAATTATCTCGAAGTATATAAAGTTTAGACATTGGATCACTCTATTTCATATATGAGTAAAAAGGAGATCAATTTAACCTTCATTATGATTGCTTATAATTTGTGTTACTGAGTCTATATTGATCTTACCATTCTAAATTACCTATTTTGGAGAACAAAACTTTGAAATTTGACGTTAGGCGAAACGGAGTCGAACATGGTTCCGGCGCCTAGTCGCCAGATTTGGCGCCTAAGCGCCAGAGTAAACTTTGTGTTGATGGGTCCGGCGCCTAGGCGCCAGATTTGGCGCCTAAGCGCCACCGTTACTGGATCGTGTCAAAACTGAAAATCTTCAGTTTTTCACGCGATGTTTTCTTATAAATGACCCTATCTTCGTCCCCAATCCCTATGCAATCATTATTTCGACCCATACACTCCATTCTTGAGAGATTAGAGAGGATTTTTGAAGAAATGGAGAGGAGAAATCATGGAGAAGAGGCTAGAGACAAGGTCTTAAAGGATCTTCAACCCTACTTCAATGGTTTCATCGCTGTAAGTTTGGAGAAAATTTTTAGTCGTCTAGATAAGTTTGAAGCAGAATTTAAAAGCATTAGAGATCGCCTTCATGAGATGTATCATCAAATTGAACATCTGGAATGGCAGGCGAAACTTCAATTTGATCATCTAGCGGCTTATCAAGAAGCTCAAGTGGAAATGTATGTGAAGAACAATTGGATCGACGAGAAAACGACTACGGATTTTCTAACAGCGTTAGTATTCTTCCCCTGTAGGTCTAGCAATCTCCATTGTGAAGATAATGGGAATTAGATAGTGATATGGTGAGATTGTGATTTATCTAGTGTGTCGTTGTATCGATTTAGTGAATCGATTGTGTTTGTTTGTGTGTTTGCTTTCATGTTCAATGTGTGTTGTATTTGCTTTCAAATTTGTGTTGTTTGATCGTTGTTAGAACTTCAATCATGTTATGATACTTATCTGAATTGTATTGAGCCCGAAATTGAAAATCATGAATGGAATTAGAAGAGTTTGATTTAAACTTGTGTTTAATTGGTGGATTTAATTTTTAATTTTTAAAATTTTTGGAAAATATTTTGGAAGATGGAAACTGAAGAAATACTCTTATATAAGTAATTAGAAGTTTAAATTATTAATTTTGGTGGAAAATAAAATTTTTAAAGTGATTTTTTTGAAAGGCGAGTCTGGCGCCTAGGCGCCGGTTCGGCTTGCTTACCTGAAAAACATCATTTAAACCCCCATTAGCCATTTTTGACGCCCAAGCTTCATACCCTTCCTCTTTTTCGCAAAAACCCACCTTCTAAATCCATTTTGAGGTCAAAACATCAAGATTTTGAGCCCGAAATCACTTGATTTCTTCATCTCAAGGTCAGATCTACACTCTAATCCATTTATTTTTGATTTTCACCATAGTTTCTCCTATTTTTGGTTAAAAACTAAAATTTTAAGAAAAATTTTGATTTTTAATGTTTCTCCATGAATTTCTAAACTCATTTTAAGTTTCTTAAGCTTAAAAAGAGTTTAAATCTTTGATTTCTTAATTTATTTGTGTTTTCTTTCACGTTTAGATGGCACCGAAATCTAAGCGAGGAAAGACACAAAATTTTTTTGACAATAGCAAGTTCAGGACTGCGGCAGCGCATTTTCAAAATCACGAATTTGCGACGTCAAGAAAATTTATCTCAGAGCGAAGCTTTTACAATCCCGGTGAAATGATTGAGAACACGATCGTTGCACACAACTGGCAACGATTTTGTTATTTCACCATTGTTGCTGTTATTCCAGTCGTGTGCGAATTTTATGCTAACTTTTTGGATGCAGAAGACTAAGAAGTCTTCATCAGAGGTGTTGGAGTAGGATTTACACCATAAAGGATCAAAGTTTTTTATGGACTGCCACCTACCATCGAGTGCCACTATTCTGGATTATCTCCATCTGAGGGAGATCTTGAAATGATTATTGCTTATTTGACTGACAACACTGGAGCTTGGAAGATCCGGAATGAAAAACGGGTAAATTTGAAATTTTCTAAGTTAAATAGTATTTCAAAGGCATGGAATTACATTATTTCTGCAAGACTTATACCTTCCAACCACCTGAGTGAAGTGACTAGAGATCGAGCTATCTTAAACTACTGCATTCAGAAGAGGAAGCCAATAGGTGTCGGTAGTATTATTTATGATTCTGTGGAGTCTACTGCTAGATCCAGTACTTCTGTAGGACTAGGATTCCCATCCCTAATTTATACTTTATGTGTGAACAATTGAGTCACTACTGATATTTCTGAGGAGAAGTTAAAGTCTACCAAGCCAATTAGGCATGAGAGTATTAGTATCTATGATCATCTTCGTGGGAAGAGATCTACATCCCCTTCTACTTCTGCACCTACTCCAGGTAGAGCTTCTACTTCCAAACCTTCTACTTCTACTGCTGACCTACCGTCTAGTTTTTGGGAATCGATGCATGATCAATTGCTGGAGCAACAGAATGAGTTATTTCTAACTCACTTCAGAGTTGATAATATGAATGAGAAAAGTGATCACCTATCTGATTACACCCAGAGGAAGAGTGAGTACGATGCTGAGTATTCAGAGTCTTTGGTTAGATATTTAAAGGGTGAGCATGATATTCAGTTTCCCACCTGTCCTAGATTTTCACCATATGTTGATCCTAAGGATGTGGAGTTTTTTTTGGTGATGACGATGATGAGGCTACAGACAGTGATTAGTAGCCTGATTTACCTCTGAGATGTGCTGAGTCTGTTGTTAGTTTAGTTTTTGTTTCCTAGTACTGATTTTTGTTTGTTGTTTGCTAATTTAGATTTGTTTATGAGACTTTGTATGAAGTGTTTGATGTTAAGACTGTTTTAGATATTTAGTTGCAGACTGAAATTTGAATGAATATGGGTTTATTTTTGTTTCAGCCCACTGTTTAGTATTCTAGAATAGTTAGTAATGTTATTATATTTCTGTTAGTTATGTAATTATTTAATTCAACTACTGCTATAAGAAAAAAATTTTGAGCCTACTTACTTTTATATGCTTCATTATTTCTGTAATATTCATAAAAAGCATGTGTAGAAGTAATCTATATTTCTTTCTAGAATTTTTTTTACATGCTTATAAAATTCCTTTTTAAATTATACTTTTCTTTCTCTCATACTTTATTTTTTTTATGATGATATACCAAAACTTAAGTTTGTGGGAAGGGAAAATACATGCAAATTTAAGTTTTATTTGTCCTTAATAAACTAATATTTTCTAAAAAAATCTTAACATAACATAAAGAATGAAGAATCTATTTAAGATCACTTAAATTTTTGAAATTATAAATAATTTAGTGGACTTAACCAAAATTTTAATAACTTCGATTGATTTTAAGAATATAATTATTTAACTTAAAGAAGAATAAGATTAAGAAAGTTTTCTATTCATAATAGAAATAATTGAATTTTAGAAGTATTAAGAAATAAAAAATTATAACTTGAAAAAGAAAAGATTGAAAGTCTTTTTGAAATTCTATTCATGTTATAATAATTAAGTGAAATTGTAAAAGTTTGAAAATATAAGTTAAGGATAGTGAAGTTCAAAATCATTAACAGGCTATCCACATACAGTAATCCTCACTTAAACAAAGAAAACAAGAGAAAAAAAAGAGGAGAAGCTTGAGGATATGCCTAATAAAAAATTGGCTTCACTTGAATTATTTTATATGAAGAAAACTAGTCACATACTTTACTTAATTTTTATGCATGAATCTTTATTTAGGAAAGATTTTTCATGAAAATATTTTTCTTGTAAATAATCTATGTGATCTTAATATAATAAACTTCTATTATTTTCGAAATGAATGAAAATTTTTTGAAGTTTTATGATTTGGTAGTTGAATATTCTTTAAATTCTTAAAATTAAACTTAGTTAGTAAAATTTGGTTAATGATTTACTAAAGCCTTTATAAGATAAAAAATTACAAGGAGTCTTAAATATTTATCTTTCATTCCAAATGTTATACATTTTATATAGTAAAAAGGGTTACTTGAGGACAAGTAACGTTTAAGTTTGGGGGATTTTGATCCATGAAAAAAATACCCATTTTTATGCCTTGATTTTTATCAAATTTTTAAGGATATTATGCATTAATGAAAGGTATTTTTGTGTTTTTGGATATAGGTGATGAAAAAATGTTCAAGAAGGAAAAAAAGTGAAAAAGGAGCAAAAATGAGTAAAAATGGAGCCAAAATGCAAAATTGTCAAAATTATTGGTCTGGCACCTAGGCGCCAGGTCGATACGGGATCTGTCAAGATTTTTGACGACTTTTGGACGGTTATTATGACGGTGTTAGCGGTTATTGGATCTTCTAGAAGACTGGCAGTTATTCCTGGTTTATAGAACATGTGATACAATGTATTTGGACGCTTGGAAACGGTTTTAATCGCGAAGAGGTGCAATCCAAAGTGAAGAGGTGTGAAGAACTGGACGCAGAGTCCGGCGCCTAGGCGCCAGACACACCTTCTAGAAGATTCATTGAATGTGGACACATTTTGAAGAGGTGCCTTGAGGCAACCCTTGAAGCCTATAAATAGGAGGCTACTCCTTCAGAGAAAAGCGCCTAAGGCCCAAGGCCCAACATCCAACTTAGTCCCCCTATCTAGAGCCCCATCTAGAGAGAATTAGAGAGATACTTTAGGGCCACATTTTACTATCCTTCATAAATTAGTTAGTTATTTTATTTAGAGTTTGTATTGAGAGTTTAAAGAGTTGGTGCTTTTGAAGATTATTTGCTTGGAGTCAAAAGAATTCAGAGGTTCAGAAGGAGAAACACTTGAGATAAGTATTTGTAATTTTATTCATGGTTTTATTATCATGTTTTGTTGTTTAAATTCAATGTGTTATGAGTAGTTAGGTTACTTTCTCCTTTCAATTATGAAAAGATAAATAAGATAATATAAATTTCGTTGGAGAATTAGAAACTATTTATATTTTAAAAAATTGTGATGATATTAATACCAGATCTTAATTTACTATTTAAATTGGCCATTTAAATTGTTAAAATCTGTTGAAGAGTTTTGATCCCTTTAAGGAGATGAATTCTTAACTAGTAGATATCACATGAATCCTTGGGTAGTCGAAGGCCTTGTGCGGGTTATTCAAGGTGAAGTGCAAATAAATAGGAAGATATTATATAATGGGCGTAGAATTGACAAGTTTTTAGAGTGACAGACTAAATTCTTGTAATTTGGTTTATAGAGAAGGAAAGGGCCACTAGTAGGGCCAACCATAGCCACCCTTGGACATCTAGTAGTGTGAGCCTAGATTAACCCATTCTACTAACAATACATTCGGACCTGATCTATAGGCTAGCCAATATTCTTTACACCTGGATCAAAGGGTAAAGAATATGATTGCTTCTATTTGGCACAATACCATAAATTTATATTCTCCACGAATACTATCATTATCTTAGAAAATCTTGGATTAATTGAAAGGAAGAAAGTTATTGTCTTATTACTATTTACATTAATTATTTCATTACTGCTTTATTATTGCATCTAGTAAATTAAAAATGTCAAATTTATAACTATAAAAGAAATACATAAAAATAAAATTAAAGTATATAAAAATCCATAACTCACTCCTCGTGGGATCTATACTGGGATCTTTGTTTCAAAGCCCTATATTACTTGATACGATACATATACTTGCGTAGTACCCCTAGTGTATAAAATATTTTTGAAAAATTATATTTATATACACTAGCTGCTATTATTATCTATTACATTTTGAAAGCATTAATTTTTATATTTGTCATCAGCGGATTGCGGGTCAAGTTTTTGGCGCCGTTGCCAAGGATTGAGTTTTTAGTACGCATATATTTAGCGTGGGTCACGTTCTCTTCTGTAGTAATCTTGTTTGCCACTGCAATTATGAGAGACGGAAGCTGAACCTGTAAAGGTAAGACGGCCTCGGACTCGTACACTAGAGCGTAAGGCGTAGACTGAGTAGGTGTTCTGAAATTTGTTCTGTAGGCCCATAAGGCTTCTAATAAATTCTCTTGCCAATTTCTTTTGTTGTCGTCCAAAGTTTTCTTTAAGATTTGGACGAGAGTTTTATTAAAAGCCTTGGCCAAGCTGTTTGGTCTTGGGTAATAAATTGTCGAATAGCGTCAGTCTATCCCATGTCTTCTGACAAAATTATTGATCATTGTACTTCTGAATGCTGACCCATTGTCTGAGATAATTCTATTCGGTACCCGAAATGGTAGACTACTTGATTCTTGAAGAACTGTAACACGTGATGTGCTTTCACTTATCTAAGTGGTATAGCTTCTGTCCATTTCGAAAAGTAATCTATAGCTGTAGGAATTAAGCGATGTCCTCTTGAAGAAGGTGGTTCTATCGGACCCACGATATCTGTGCCCCAACACTCAAATGGCCACTACGCGATTGTTTGATGTAGCACATTCGGAGCTGGATGTAGAACTACTCCATGCACTTGGCACTGGTGACAACTCTTGGTAAATTTCATGCAGTCAGTCATCATTGAGGGCCAGTAGCGCCCTAGTCTCTTAATTTTCATCTTCTTCTTCGGACCCGACTGTTGAGCACCACAAAGTCCTTAGTGCACTTCTTTAACAATTTCATGGACCCATTCAGGCACCTTAGCCACATCTGATCGAAATATCTTCTGTATAACGTATTATTTATTAATGCATATGACAGAGTTCTTTTCTTGATATGATGGGCTAACAACTTATTGTCCTGTAGGTTTCTTGTTTGCTGGTAGTCTATTAATGGCTGCAGCCAATCTTCTGTAGTTTCTGCCACTGTTGCAATTGTTTCTTCTTTTTTTTTCTGACTCAGTTATTGCATCCATATCAAGCTGTGATAGGACCTGTCATCCCTGAACTGACATTTCAACTGACTCATCCTGTAAGAAGGCAAATTCCTTTGCAAGGCGGGCTAGAGCGTCTGCAAGAGCGTTTTCTTTTATGGGGATCTTATACATCGTTACATTCAGAATCTGTTCCAACAACTTCATGACATACTGAAAGCACTGCTCGAGTCTTGGTTTCAAAATTTTGTACTGTTCTGCGACCTGTTGAATGATCAACTGTGAATCGCCGTAGATGTTGATATCTGTTATACCCATCTGAATGGCTAACTCCAGTCCGGTTACAAGGGCTTCATATTCTGCTTCATTTTTGTACACGGTTCTGTCAAATAGTAGGAGTACCTTAACATTCCCCGCTCTAGTGTTATAAAGATTAGTCGGATTCCTGCCTTACCGGGCACTATCGTTGCAATTCTTTGTCTCTCTGTGCTGATGACGCTCCGTCGAAGTACAACTCCCAATGTTGATCATCAGGGTCTTCTAAGCTCATTATCTGCTCATCTGGCAAATTGTCGTTGAGAGGTGATTCTGCCAGTAAAGGGTATGCTGCGAGAAAGTCTGCTAGGACTGGTCCCTTTATGACACGAAGAGGAATGAAAGTTATATCGAATTGCAATAGTATCATCGACCACCTGGCAAGTCTGCCGGAGAGTGTAGGGCAAGTCATCAAATATTGCAACAGATTAAAATTTGAAATAAAGTTGACCTTATGAGAAAGCATGTAGTGCCTGAGCTTTTGAGCTGCAAAAACCAGGGCCAAAAAATGCTTCTCGATTGAAGGATACTTTACTTTCATCAGAATTAGACGACGACTTAAGTTGTAGAGAGTGTTTTCCCTACCCTCGTCATTGACCTGGCCTAGCAAGGCTCTGAAAGAGTCTTCTAAAGCCGCTGTATAAACTATCAATGTTCTTCCCGAGACCGGGGCTGCTAAGAAAGGAGGTGTCATCAAATATCATTTGATGTCATTGAAGACATGTTGACATTTGGAGTCCTAAGTAAACTTGCATCCTTCTTAACCAAAGCAGAAAAAGACTGACACCTTCCTGACAAATTTGAAATAAATCGTCGCAGATATGCCAACTTCCCCAGAAAGGATCGTAGTTGTTTCAAGGTTTTGGGAGGCAGCATTTCTAAGATAGATTTAATCTTCTCCGGATTGATCTCAATTCTGTGATGTTAGAAAACAAATTCTCAGAATTTCCCAGAGGCGACGCCGAAGGCACATTTCAGGGGATTCATCTTAAGGTTAAATTGTCTTAATCGTTCGAAAACAATTCTCAAATCATATAGATGATCTTCCTTCATTTTGGTCTTGATGACCACATCATCCACGTAGCACTCGACTTGGTTGTGAATGAGATCATAAAAATCCTTGTCATTGCTCTTTGGTAGGTTGCTCCTGCGTTCTTCAACCCGAAAGGCATTACTGTGTAGCAGTACACTCAGATTGGCATTCTGAAGGCGGTGAGCTTCTCATCTTCTGGTGCCATCTTTATCTGGTTGTATTCTGACGATCCATCCATGAATGAGAAGATCTCGTGTGTCGAAGCGATGTCGATCATCAATTCTGGCATTGGTAGCGGGAATTCGTCTTTTGGGCATGCTTTGTTCAAATCTCTGAAATCTACGCAGATTCTGATCTGACCATTCTTCTTTCTGACTAGTACCACATTGGCTAACCAAGTTGGATATTTTTCTTCATGGACAAATTTAGCATCGATTAGCTTCTTGACTTCAGCTATAACTTGTTGTTCAATCTCTAGACGCATTCTTCTCTGATCTTGTCTGACTGGAATGACAGTGTGATCCACTCCTAGTTTGTGAACTGCAACCTCTGGAGCTAATCCTGACATTTCATCATAACTCCAAGCAAAACAGTCATTTTATTCCATTAATAGCTTGATCATATTCTCGGATTCTTCTTTATTGAGTAAGGAGCTAACAAAGGTCGGCCTAGACTCTTCGCTAGTACCTAAGTTAACTTCCATAACTCGTCTATCGTAGATTTAATCTCTTCTTCAAATTCTCATGGAGCGTCTCCAATTGGTAGATCTTTGAGATCATCTGAAGCTTCCAGGCAATCTTCACTAGGCTCACAAGTGACAGCCAAGCAAAACTCTGTATCATCAGCTGGTGCTACTGTGCCGAATCTGAGACCCTGCTTTGAATTTGGCAGTAGACCGGTATTATTCCATAAATTTTCAAAGCACTGTGATTGAACTTTCGACCATTGCTTAGGTAAAATACCACGCTGAATTAAATTTTGAACACAGAGAGAGTACCAGGAAAAAGGAAATTACATTAATTCGGATAAAGCCACATCTTCAAATTTTACATCATTCTCAGTTTTAGAAGAAGAAGCACCACGGTAGAACTTGATCTGCTTAGCTCCGCCACCATGCACCTCCTTGACCACCATACCCTCAACCTTATTAAGATAGATCAGGGTCAGGGTCATAGTATGTACATAGTGGTTTATCTTCTCATACATTGCTTTGTATTTTTCGTTCTTTTCATCTTCTAGAGAGATCTTGAAGTGATGTTTCTTTTGATTTATCTTCATTACTTCCTTCTTGGTTTCTTCTTCTTCAGAATTGCTTTCCCAATCAACATCGATGATTGGTTTCTTCTCTTCAAATGTTCCACTGTTTCTTCCTCAACCTCGTCCCCGGCCTCGACCTCGGGTGTGAGTTCTGGAGAAACCTTCACCATATCGTCTTAAGGGAGTGGTGAGTAACTGTTGAACTAGAATTTCAGGTTCTTCGTCATCTTGAACTTTTTTTGCTTCGTTTAGTATGGTATTTCTGGAGAAGATAGTTTTCTTTGGAGGTGCGTAGTAAGCTGCATCTTCGTGAATTCCAATTTCATGCATGAAGAATGGTTGCAAGTCACCTTTGATGCACTGCTCTTCCCCTCCTTCATAGTACTTTATGCACTGATGTAGAGACGACGGTACCATCCGGTTTTCATGGATCCACAGCCAACCTAGTAGAGCATTGAACAATGTCTCAGAATCAATTATATGGAAATTTGCGGTTGTCCTTGGCAAATTACTGATCCTCATTGATAGTGTTATCAATCTAAAAACTCTTTCTCCTTTCTGATTGAAGCCTCTTTGTAACATTTTGTCTGCTTTGAGACTGTGGGCATCAATTTCCAAATATGCTAATGTTTGAAGATTCATCACAATGATTGATGCACCTGGATCAACTAACACCCTGAAGAGCGTGAACTTTCCGACGGTGACTGAAATGTACAACGGTAGGTTGTGATCGGTTGTCCCAAGTAGAAGATCATTGTCCATGAAAGTAACACCGCTCTGTTCTTTCAACGAGCAAACCTTGTCTAAGGAATTACCGGTCATTTGAGCTAAAAAATTTCTGGATGAAGTAAGGCCTTGATCAGAGTTTCCCTAATCTCCTTTTACAGGATCAGAGCATTGTAGATGCTCAGTTTGGCTGACATCTTCCTAAGATGAGCTAGCACGTTATAGTCCACTTTATTACTAGGTTCTTTAACCTCTTCCCGAATGGGTGTCGGCGTATTTTTTAGGTTATGTGTTGTATTTTGAAAAGGGGTCGCCTACAGAAGTTGTCGGCGAATTTTAATTTAATTTAAATAAATAATTTGAAAAGTAGTATTTGATTTTGAAAATAATTTTGAATTTGAAAATTTTAAGATATGAAATCAAACTGATCTCACATCCCGAATAGTTTATATAAACGAGCGCCGCACCACAAACCGTGTATCTATCCCGAAGAATAGACACATTGCTTGATAATGGGGCTCGATTAAATAAACTAGAAAGGTTTGTGACATCCGTTTGGTCTGCGAACCAATTTTATAAGCCGACAAATTCCCCGCTTAATATGAAATTATTAAACAGGGTTTATATTACTCGGGTTCTTAAAGTTCCCTATAAGGGCAAGCCCCTATAGTTAATTACATCTTAAGTGACGGGAATCACCTAAGAAAACTCTCGATAATAATCAATAATTCTGCTCTCAAGAATTTCAAAGTTTAAGTTTTCAAGGGGTTGAATTTTGGAATTTCAATAGGGAATGGATCAAATTTGGAACATTTTTATTTTGGAAATTCAAAGGAAGAAAAGTAGGAGAGATCACGGATTCGAAGCGAACTTCGGTAATTTCCCGACTATCCTATTGTTTGGCTTGGATTTAGGAAAGTCCTAATGTTTATTTAATGTTTTAATCTTGCCAATTTTAGTTAATTAGGGCTTATATTTATATGATAGAATCATACAAATTGCACTAGAAGATATGAGGGTTTATGTCGTATCGGACGACTACCTCGGAATCCTAAGACCGGTTAGGGCTTAATTTGCAATGCAAATGCCTAACGAAGAGTTGAGGATTTATGTTGCACTAGGCAAACTACCTCGAAGTCCTATGGCTTTGTTATTTAATTCTAAGAAAGTTTTGCTGAAGTAGGTTCAAGTTTTCGCCGACGACGATGGCCGTGCTGCCCACCATGCTCCGAGCTCCTTGTTGTTGCAGAGGTTTAGTTTTAGAAATCATAAATCAAGAGATGAGAGAAGTGTTCGGTTTAGAGAAGTCTTAATTTCCAAGTGTTTTTTGTGTTTTAATTAAAACGGATCTTAAAGTTGATTAAACGAACCGATTAAGATCCCACGGTTCCGTCATCCCGGCACCGTTATTTTCATCAAATTCACTTAGTCCAGATGAACTTGCTAAACTCAACTAAATGAGTTCCACATTTTCATTTAGACCGTGGGAAATCCCGTTAGCAACACGTGGGTTACATCATCCGAGGTATTCCCGATCATTCAACGAGACGTTTTAATTTAGTTGTAGTTGTAGTTTTGTGTTCTATTTGTGATTAAATTTTGAGTTGTCTTATATTTTGAAATGTTGTGGAGGTGAATTTTATCTTGTAGTGTCTTTTATTTTAATTTTGGGTTTCAGTTTTGGTTTCTGTCCTAAAGGTGTGGGTTTTCATGCAACTGTTGTTTATCATGCAAGAAAAATAAGTACGATGCAATTAAATAAATTACAATAAAATAAATTGCAATAAAATAAAAGCGTACCTGGAGGATCTTCACGTCATCCCAAGCTGCACTTAAAACACGATTAGAATATTTAAGCAAGTTCCTAGGTAAAGCTAAGGGAAAGGTTTATGGTTTTCTACCAAATTCCTAATCCTATAGCTAGTCGTTTCCTATGACGTCTAGGTTCTTTGTGTTTTTAGTTTGAAGACGATTTTCTTCATCAAAGAACAATTAAGTTCGATTGTTCTTGTAAATATCCTATCATATTGAGGAAGTGCTTAAGAAGAATCTTAAACATCTTTTCAATATTTCTAGGATTGTTTCAAGTCCAAATGAATTTAATTGTGTAAATGAATCGATCGTCCGAGGTTTTCAAGTTTTGTTAACTTGCTCGGTGAACTAGGACATTTGAATGTCCTATAAGTGGAGTAACATTTTAATGTTCTATTTAGGAGTTATGATAACTAAAGCTCCTAAGGGCAAAATGATTCTTAATGATTTGTGATTCAAATTTAAGTTCAAATTAATAATTTAAGTTTGGAATAGTGTTCAAGTTATCTTAGATTTATTTCTTCATGTCTTAAGTGAGGTTATTTAATTCAACTTAATTTAATTTAATTTAATTTAATTTAATTCAGTTTAATTTAGTTTGATTTGATTTAATTTAATTCAATTTAATTTATTTGATTTAATTTCTTAATTTAATTTAATTTAATTTTAATTTAATTTAATTTAATTTAATTTAATTTAATTTAATTTAATTTAATTTAATTTATTTATTTAATTTTAATGTATTTAATTCATTTAATTTAATTTAATTTGTTTATTTAATTTAATTTAATTTTAATTTAATTTAATTTAACTTTTAATCTTAATTTAATTTAATTTAATTGAAAATTTTTGAAAGAGTTTAATGATTTAATTTTTATTTAATGATTAAGTCTTTTAATATTTTAAATTTGAGTTATCACTTTAATTAAGAGTTGAGTATTAATGAGATGATTAATTTAGGGATTTTTAAATTAAAGAATAAATCTCTTCCTAATAATATCCCTATTTTAATAATTCCAAATTTATTATTCTTCCAAATTCAATTAATTATTTAATTAAAGTTTAATCATTTTAAATTGCTTAATGGGTTTCTACCCTTTGATTATTTAATTTCAATCATCCAAATCAGATTAGGATCAAATATTTTACTTGTTAATTTTTTTTATTAAACCTAAAGTCTTAATTAAGGATTAAAATTTTAATTACCATTTTGCCCTTTAAGCCTAATAATTTCATAACTCACTAAATTGAACTCAAATGAACTTGAAATTTTTATGTGACTTCACTTATGTGTCAATGAAGACATGAGAGGAGAAAATGTGATTTTTCTGTATTTAATTTATTTATATAATTATTTTTTGTAGAAAAGAGAAATTTCCAAGGAAAATTCAATGATATGACCAAGGGAAAGTTTCTGTCCTTAAGAAAATTAGGGGACATTCCTAATGACCAGAGGATCACTTGGACCAAATTTTGTAATTTTTTGAATTATATTTTATTTATTAGAATTATTTTAAGTTCTGGAGTATTAATTAATTTAAAAATAAAATAAATGTTGAAAAATAAATTTTATAATTTTTAAAATTCTCTCTGATATCAAGGATTCCAGAGAACCAAACTTTACAATTTTCTGATTTTTCTTTGATTTATTATAATTATTTTGGTGAAAATGCTAGAAAATACATTTTTTTAATTTTAAAATTACCCTAGAGCTTTAAAAATTAATATCTCACTAAATAGACCTAGGAAAAATATGGGACTTGTTCCTAAGTGATTAAAATTCAAAATATGACATTTTGGTGAATTTTATTATTTTTGTGATTTTTATTATTTTTTAATTATTAAAAATATTAAAATAATATTAAAAATCAACTTTTTTAGAAAATTGAAATTTTAATTTTCTTAAACTCCCCTGATATCAGAGAGACTCCAAAACCAATTTGGTGAATTTTTGAAAGATATTTTGAAAGTTATGAATTTTTAAAGTTTAAAATGGCTAAGTGGCTTAATCAACCCAATTAGTGGGGCTAACCAAGTCCAATTGACCTCAAATTTTTATGATGGGTTCCTCTGACCCTAAAGGTTAGTGGAGAATTGATTTCAAGTCAATTTGATCTATGGTTAACTCTAATTAATTAGAGACCTATTTTGGGTGTTTAAGCCAATTAGGGTTAATTTAAGTGAATTAACTCAAATCCTATTTTTCCTAGGGTTCTCTGGTCATAAGGAACATCACCAAATTTTCCTAGAATTTATTTCACAACATGCTAATTTTTGAAATTAAAATACTTAAAACAGCAACATGCATTTGAAAAATCAATAACTTTTCACAGAGATGGCCTCTGACCTTGGAAAATTCAGGGAATGTCCCTAAGTTCAGAGGCTTCAAAAGCCCTATGGTCTCATGCCATGGTGAATTGTATACATGCATGGAGAATTAAAACAATGCAGGGAGTAAATAATTAATTAAAAATAAAATACTTGGACAAAATTAATTAATTTCTTTTCCACATTATTCTCCTCTGTTCACCGAGCAAGGGGGTATTTTTATTTTATTTTTGTGATTTTTCTACACGGAGATATGAATTTTCCAAGTTTAGGGAATTAAATAAATAGGAAAATACCCTATTTATCTACTTATCCACGCGGCGCCGCGTCGACCTCGGCAGCCTCCGAAACGCCGCGTGGCGCGCTCCCATTCGACGCCGCCATCTGAGTCAGCAACCCGGGCCCCGCGGTTCTCGTACCGTCTCCTGGTCCAACGCCATCTGAGCCGTCCGTCCGCGCGTGTATTAAATGGACGGCATCCGTTCATCGTCCATGACTGGTGCGATCCCGTGACCGTCCACACTCTAACCCTAAGAACTCACTCGATTCTCAATGGATTTTCGTGTTCTTATGCTCTATGGATTCGTCTTGAAGAGACGAACACATCCATACGGTAAACATGCATTGAAATTAAGGCATTTGAAATGGAGAATCTCCGGAAGCTCGGGATGAAGAATTAGCTCATACCTTTGCTCGGAGAAGTGAAGCTTCGATCCGAGAGTTGTTGCACCTTCGATTGGATCTCGGCAAGCTCCGGATGAAGTCTCCCGGTCCGGTGAATTGTCTAGGTTGAACTTCGACCACAGCTCGATCACAAAGCTTGGAGTCCGGAGCAACCGGGTGGCCCGGAGATGGGGCTTTTGTCGGTGGACACCTTCCCTCGGTGCGGTGAAGGTGTAGGACCAATCAATTTGGGGATTGGTTCACCGTGGAGAAGTGTCCTGGTTTTGGGCTTGGATTTCAACTCCGAAATTGAGCTCGCGAGAGAAGAAATGGCGGGGGGATCTCACCGTGGATCAAGTGCTCTGTGTATGAGGAGGGGTCCGGAACAATTTTGGCGAGTTTTGGCAAGGTTTTTGCAACTCTCCTCTCATGGCCGAGAGGGGGTGGTGTTTAAATAGGCATGGTTGGAGGGCCTCCCGTGGGGAGTTAGGGCTTGGGATCGAGCTGCTCCGGTGAGGAGAAGAACAGCCATGGTGACCACTAGGCATGGGGCGGCTCGGCAGGGAGAATTCCAAAGTTTGGCTCCTCCCGAGGTTTCGGCCATGGTGTTTTCCGGCGACCGGGGTGGCCGGCCGGCGAGCATGGGTCACCCTCGGGTCCGGGTGGGTCGGGGTTAGAGGTTTGTGCAATCAATTGTCACTTGCCATGTGTAAAGTGGCTGAATTAAAATGGAATGGGGAAGAGGTCATTTTGGCTTCAATTTGGTCAACCCATTGGTTTGGGTTGGGTGCACCTCCCCATGGCTCGATTTTGGGCCGAGAGGATCGGTTGGGTCAGCTGAGAGAGAATGGTGGAGTCTCCATCAAGGATTAGGTGGCAAAGCATGGTTTAGAGTGTGACATGCTTAAGGTAAAAAGGGCTTAATGAAAGGTTAGAAAAGGAGCCCCTCCTTTTACCATTAATGGTATGGTCACATGCCAAACTTTCATGGCTTCCTATGGCTTGTGAATGGCTCATGCATGGCTCCATGTGGCTTAGTGGAAAAGTTTAGTCAATTTCATGAAAATGGGTTTTAAGAATTTTGGACATTTGGTGTAAAATTTGGATGGTTTGTCATATGGCTTTGTTTAGAAAGATTTGATTGCTGATTTAGGACTTAGGGATGATCTTAATTAAGTGAGGATGAGATGAGATTGTAATGTGGGCTTTAGGATGGGCTTGGGCTTTTGAGTTTGGTTTGGAATGGGCTTTTGAATGTCCTTTAGAAGTGGGCTTTTAGATGAAAATTTTGCAAAGGGCCATGCTAAATAAATGTTGGGTTTAGTGTAGGGATGTGTCATGAGTGGTTTGGAGTCAATTTGGTGTGATTTGGGTTTGAATTGGGTTGGATATGGGCTTTTTTGGTAAAGAGGCTAAAGTGGGCCAAAATGGGCTACCATGGGCCAAAGTTGGGCTAGAGTTGAAGTTGATGTGAAATTAATGTTGGGAAATGTTTATGGGAGTGTTTCAAAGAGGTTTTGGCTTTGGTTGGGTTTTGATTTTGGGGTTTGGGCTCATTTGGGCTAGGTTTGGGTTTAGGTCAAAATTGGGCTTTTTGATTTTGGGTTAAATTTGAGTGGGGTAAATTGACAAAATTAGCCCATGGTGTAGTTGAACAAAATGAAATTGGGAATATTTGGGATTTTCTGGAATTTTCTGGGAATTTTCTGAATTTTTGGATTTTTGGGTCAAAAGGGGTATTTTGGGTATTTGGGAGGTATTGGGGGGTGTAGGGTCCCGGGGTCAAAAATTGAAAATTTGGAAAATTGAAGATTGGGTGGATGTAAGTGGAATGAAATCATTTTTGTTGAGCCATGAAGCCATATCAAGCCCACATGAGCCATGAAGGGACTCATTTGAGGCATTCACCATGTTGTTCCTAACCCTCTTAGCCAAGGGCTTAGGGGTTAAGGACCATCCATGTGAATCACCTACATGAGTCAGGAAGTCAAGTCAGGTATGGGTGTGTTTTTAAGAGGTGTGTGAAAGTGTAGTGCATAGGTGTAGTGTATGTGTAAGTCAGCCCTTTACCAGACCAGGCCACCTGTAGGCGATCCTAAGGCCAAAGAGTCCTATAGGAACTCATCCTTTAAACTTCCACATTTGATTTCAACCCTCTAGGTGATTAGGGGTCTATAGTCAAGTTTGTGGAGTTTGCGGGGAGTTAAGAAGTGGTTTGAATTTCTAAAAGGTGGGTCCCGATTCTAGTCCTCTAAGATAGTCGAAGGAAAAGCCTAAGGCTAGATCCTAAGTACTAAAGAGAAGAAAAGAAGACCTCATCAAAAATGAGGTCAACAAATGGACCCTCAATAGGTGTGGTGAGTCGACGGAGCACACCGCGCGTATTGGTGTTGACCGAAACGATCAACAAAACCAACACGGATGTCCAAGTAACAAACTTAGGACAAAGTAGAAGAGCTTCCGGCGGGGAGTGTCAAGTATATCTGCGGGACGGGAGATTCTTGAACTCTCGCCGGGGAAAGGAAAAGGAGGTGAATCCCAAATCACATGATTTGGGAGAATTTCGATTTAGATTTTGTTTTGTTTCATATTCAAGTCATGATGCGTGAGTTTAGATTTCGATTTGGAGTTTTAATTTAGATTGAAGTTTGTCGAGATTAATTTGAAGGGGTTTGATTTGGAATGAAAATTGGAATTTTGAAGTTTTAGATGTAACATCTTCGACCCCAAAAGAAGATCGAATCGATTAGATCGGGTCATTACAATGAGAAAAGATCTCGGAGTAATGCGGTATTGGATGTAAAATCCGTAACCTCGAGAGTTTGATTTGATGTATTTCGGTGCGATAGGAAAAGAAATCCTAAAGCGAGTGCGGTCTTGGATGTAAAATCCTCGACCTCGGGAGTTTGAATTTGATGTATTTCGGTGCGGTAGGAAGAGAATCCTAAAGCGAGTGCGGTCTTGGATGTAAAATCCTCGACCCAAAAGTTTGGATTGATGTATTTCGGTGCGGTAGGAAGAAAATCCTAGAGCGAGTGCGAGTCTTGGATGTAAAATCCTCGACCCAAAAGTTTGAATTTGATGTATTTCGGTGCGGTAGGAAGAGAATCCTAAAGCGAGTGCGGTCTTGGATGTAAAATCCTCGACCCAAGAGTTTGAATTTGATGTATTTCGAGTGCAATAGGAAGAGAATCCTAAAGCGGTGCGGTCTTGGATGTAAAATCCTCGACCCAAGAGTTTGAATTTGATGTATTTCGAGTGCAATAGGAAGAGAATCCTAAAGCAAGTGCGGTCTTGGATGTAAAATCCTCGACCCAAAAGTTTGGATTGATGTATTTCGGTGCGGTAGGAAAAGAATCCTAAAGCAAGTGCGAGTCTTGGATGTAAAATCCTCGACCCAAAAGTTTGGATTGATGTATTTCAGTGCGATAGGAAAAGAATCCTAAAGCGATGCGGTCTTGGATGTAAAATCCTCGACCCAAAGGTTTGAATTGATGTATTTCGGTGCGATGAGGAAGAAAATCCTAAAGCGAGTGCGGTCTTGGATGTAAAATCCTCGACCCAAAGGTTTGAATTGATGTATTTCAGGTGCGAGTAGGAAGAGAATCCTAAAGCGATGCGGTCTTGGATGTAAAATCCTCGACCCAAAAGTTTGAATTGATGTATTTCGGTGCGATAGGAAGAGAATCCTAAAGCGGTGCGGTCTTGGATGTAAAATCCTCGACCCAAGAGTTTGAATTGATGTATTTCGGTGCGGTAGGAAAAGAATCCTAAAGCGATGCGGTCTTGGATGTAAAATCCTCGACCCAAAAGTTTGGATTGATGTATTTCGGTGCGAGTAGGAAGAAAATCCTAGAGCGAGTGCGGTCTTGGATGTAAAATCCTCGACCCAAAGGTTTGAATTTGATGTATTTCGGTGCGGTAGGAAGAAAATCCTAGAGCAAGTGCGGTCTTGGATGTAAAATCCTCGACCCAAAAGTTTGGATTGATGTATTTCGGTGCAGAGTAGGAAGAGAATCCTAAAGCGAGTGCGGTCTTGGATGTAAAATCCTCGACCCAAGAGTTTGAATTTGATGTATTTCGGTGCGGTAGGAAGAGAATCCTAAGCAAGTGCGGTCTTGGATGTAAAATCCTCGACCCAAAAGTTTGAATTGATGTATTTCAGGTGCAATAGGAAGAGAATCCTAGAGCGAGTGCAGTCTTGGATGTAAAATCCTCGACCCAAAGGTTTGAATTGATGTATTTCGGTGCAATAGGAAGAGAATCCTAAAGCAAGTGCGGTCTTGGATGTAAAATCCTCGACCCAAGAGTTTGAATTGATGTATTTCTGTGCAATAGGAAGAGAATCCTAAAGCGGTGCAGTCTTGGATGTAAAATCCTCGACCCAAAGGTTTGAATTGATGTATTTCAGTGCAATAGGAAGAGAATCCTAAAGCAGTGCAGTCTTGGATGTAAAATCCTCGACCCAAAGGTTTGAATTTGATGTATTGTTTGGTGTGAGATCCGGAAAGATCGAATTTGAGATTTGAAATTTGACTGAGATTTGAAATTTGGAAAGATTGAATTTGAATTTTTGATAGAGATTTGGAACCTGGAAAGATTGAATTTGAAATTTGAAAGGATGAGTTTGAACTCGGTTGAAATTTGATTGAGGATTTGATTTGAAATTTGGAAGATCAAAATTGAGATTTGATCGAGATTGGATTCGAAATTTGATTGAGAATTTGATTTAAGATTTGGAAGATCGAATTTGAAATTTGATTGAGATTTGATTTGAAAAAGAAAACAAGGAAAACTTTATTATCAGGATTTTATTTATTTTAGCACATTTTATTATTTTTGGGTTCGGACCCAGTCATAAGTAATCACTTTGCCCGTGCTTCTAGGGATGGAAAGTTCATTCCTTCGAAACATCAGGTAGCGTAATACTTTTTCAAGTATCGTCCATTGATCGGAAGCATATGTCGTTCTCCCTGGCAATTCACTAACTGGTAGGAGCCTCCTGAGTATACTGCTTCAACCACAAACGGTCCTTCCCAAGTGGGTTCAAATTTTCCTCCTATCTTGCGGTGTGCAAGAATAGGTCTTTTGAGAACGAGAACTAGATCACCAACTTTGAAGGTTCTCGGGCGGACCAGTTTATCATGAGCCTGAATCATCTTAGCTTGGTATAATTCTAAATTCTGTTGCGCTGCAAGTCTTTTCCCTTCCGAGCTTTCTAATTCTTCGAGTCGTAATTTGGCGTTCTCTTCTATTGTGATTTTATTTGCAATCGCAATTCGAGTGAAGGAGCCGAACCTCTAAAGGTAACATCGCCTCGGACCCATACACCGGAGCGTAAGGTGTAGCTTGCGTAGGAGTTACGAAGGTTGTCCGGTAAGCCCATAAGGCTTCTAACAACTTCTCGTGCCAATTTCTCTTATTGTCGTCTAAAGTCTTCTTTAAAATTTGAACGAGAGTTTTATTAAAAGCCTCGACGAGGCCGTTTGCTCTTGGGTAGTAAATTGTTGAATATCGCCGATCAATTCCGTGTCTCCCGACAAAATTGTTGATTTGTGTGCTTCGAAGGCTGACCCATTATCCGAGATGATCTGCGCGGCACCCGAAACGGTAGACAACTTGGTTCTTGAAAAATTGTAGCACGTGATGTGCTTTCACTTCTCTTAGTGGGACCGCCTCGCCCACTTGGAAAAGTAATCTGTAGCTGCAAGAATGAAGCGATGTCCTTTCGACGATGGTGGTTCTATTGGACCAACTATATCCGTGCCCCAACATTCAAATGGCCACGATGCAATTGTCGGATGTAGCACATTTGGAGGTTGGTGTAGAACCACTCCGTGCACTTGGCATTGATGACAGCCCTTGGCGATTTTCATGCGATCGGTCATCATCGAGGGCCGGTAGTACCCTAGTCTTTTAATTTTTATTTTCATCTTTGGACTCGATCGGTGAGCGCCACGGAGTCCCGAATGCACCTCTTTAACAATTTCACGGGCTTCGGACCCACTTAGGCACCTTAGCCACATTTGATCAAAAGACCTTCTGTATAATGTGTTGTTTATTAGTGCGTAGGACAGAGTTCTTTTCTTGATCTGATGGGCTAACGACCTATCCTCTGGTAGTTTTCCTGTTTGCAGGTAATCCATTAATGGTTGTCGCCAATCTTCCGTGTTTTCTGTCACTGTTGCAACTGATCCTTCTTCCTTATCTGATTTGTGTATCGTGTCAATGTCAAGCTGTGATAGGACCTGGCGTCCGTGAACTGACACTTCCACTGATTCATCTTGCAAACAGGCAAATTCTTTTGCGAGACGAGCTAGCGCATCCGCTAAAGCGTTTTCTTTTCTGGGAATTTTGTAGATTGTCACATTTGGAATCTGTTCCAACAACTGTATGGCATACTGGAAGTATTGCTCGAGTCTTGGTTTTAAAATTCTGTATTGTCCGGCGATCTGTCGAATGATTAACTGTGAATCCCCGTAGATGTTGATGTCTGTTATCCCCATTTGAATAGTTAATTCCAGTCTCGTTATGAGGGCTTCGTATTCTGCTTCGTTGTTTGTACATGGTTCTGTCGAGTGGTAGGAGTATCTTAACATCCCCCGCTCCGGTGTTATAAAGATTAGCCCGATTCCTGCCTTACCGGGCACTATCACTTGCGATTCTTCGTCTTTGTGCGCTGAAGATGCTCCGTCGAAATATAATTCCCAACGTCGATCATCAAGGTCTTCTAGATTCATTATTTGTTCATCTGGCAAGTCGTCATTGAGAGGCGATTCTGCCGGCAAAGGGTGTGCTGCGAGGAAGTCTGCTAGGACTTGTCCCTTTACGGCACGAAGAGGCACGAAAGTTATATCAAATTGCAATAATATCATCGACCATCTGGCAAGTCTGCCGGAAAGCGTTGGGCGGGTCATCAAGTATTGCAATGGATTAAACTTCAAGATCGAGTTGACCTTATGAGAAAGCATGTAATGCCCGAGCTTTTGAGCGGCGAAGATCGTGGCCAAACAATGCTTTTCAATTGCGGGATACCTTATTTCCGTCGGCGATAGAACGACGACTTAAGTAATAAAGAGCATTTTCTTTACCCTCATCATCGACTCAGGCTAACGGGGCTCCGAGAGAGTCGTCTAAAGCCGTGGTATAAAGTATTAGCGGTCTACACCGAGACCGGGGCTGCTAAGACAGGAGGTGTCATTAAATATTGCTTAATGTCCTCGAAGGCCCTCCGGCATTTCTCTTCCCAAATAAATTTGGCGTCCTTTTTAACTAGTGCCGAGAAAGGCCGACACCTACTCGACGGGTTTGAGATAAAGCGTCGAAGATATGCCGACTTCCCTTGAAAAGATCGTAGTTGTTTTAAGGTTTTGGGAGGCGGCATTTCTAAGATAGCTTTAATCTTTTCCGGATCGATTTCAATTCCACGATGTCGGACAACGAATCCTAAGAATTTCCGGAGGTGACGCCGAAGGCGCATTTTAAGGGATTCATCTTAAGGTTAAATTGTCTTAATCGTTCGAAAACAATTCTCAAATCATACAAGTGGTTGTCCTTTACTTTGCTTTTGATGACCACATCGTCCACGTAGCATTCGACTTGATTGTGGATGAGATCATCAAAAATTCTTGTCATTGCTCTTTGGTAGGTTGCTCCTGCGTTCTTCGATCCGAATGGCATCACCGTATAGCAATATACTCCGATCGGCGTTCGAATGCTCGTAAGTTTTTCATCTTCTGGAGCCATTTTTATTTGGTTGTATCTCGAAGATCCATCCATGAATGAGAATATTTCATGTGTTGAAGCAATGTCGATCATTAATTCTGGGATCGGTAGAGGGAATTCATCTTTTGGACATGCCTTGTTTAAATCTCTGAAATCCACACAAATTCTGATCTGACCATTCTTCTTCCTGACTGGTACCACGTTGGCTAACCAAGTCGGGTATTGTTCTTCACGGACAAATTTAGCGTCTATTAACTTTTTAACTTCAGCTATGACTTGTTGTTCGATTTCTAGACGCATTCTTCTGGGACCTTGTCCGATCGGAACGATGCGGATCCACTCCTAGTTTATGGATCGCGACCTCCGGAGCTAAACTTGGCATCTCATCGTAGCTCCAAGCAAAACAGTCTTTGAATTCCATTAATAACTTGATTATTTCTTTGGAGTCTTCTTTATTGAGTAAAGAGCTAACAAAGGTAGGTCTAGGCTCTTCGCTAGTACCTAAGTTAACTTCTATTAACTCATCTATTGTAGATTTGATTTCTTCTTCGAATTCTGGTGGAGCGTCTCCAATTTGTAAATCTTCGAGTTCGTCCATAGTTTCCATGCAGTTTTCATTAGATTCGCAAGTGATAACCAAGCAAAATTCAGTATCATCAACCGACCCTACTCGTGCCGAATCCGAGACCATGTTTTGAGTTGGGTGGACGACCGGGGTTATTCCATAAATTTTCAAAACGTTGTGATTGACCTTTTGTCCCCTGTCGAGGTAAGAAACCACGTTGAATTAAATTCTGAACACAGGGAGAGTACCACTCAAAAGGCAATTCCATTAATTCTGATGAAGTAGCATCTTCAAATTGTACATTATTTTCGGCTTTGGAGGAAGAAGCACCACGGTAGAATTTGATTGGTTTTGCACCACCGCTATGTGCCTCTTTGACCTCCATACCCTCAATCTTATTAGAATGGATCGGGGTCAGGGTCATAGTATGTACATAGTGGTTAATCTTCTCGTACATTGATTTATATTCTTCGTTTCTTTCATCTTCGAGAGGGATTCTGAATTGCGGCTTCTTCTGACTTATTGTCGCTGCTTCTTGTTTGATTTCTCTTTCTTCTTCAGAACTATCTTCCCAATCGACATTGATGGTTGGTTTCCTCTGTCCAATTGTCCTAACGTCTCTACCACGACCTCGTCCCCGGCCTCGACCTCGGATGCGAGTTGTGGAGAAACCTTCACCATCTCGCCGTAAGGGAGTGGTGAGTGACTCGTTGGACTAGAACTTCGGGTTCTTCGTTGTCCCGAACTTTCTTTGCTTCATTTGTTATAGTATCTCCGGAGAAGATCGTCTTCTTCGGCGGTGCATAATAAGCCGCATCCTCATGGATTCCAATTTCATGTACGGAGAATGGTTGTAAGTCACCTTTGATGCACTCGTTCCCCTCCATCGTAGTACTTGATGCATTGATGTAGAGATGATGGTACCATCCCGTTTTCATGTATCCATGGTCGGCCCGAGAGAGCGTTGAATGACGTTTCTGAATCAATTATGTGAAATTTCGCGGTTGTCTTTGCTAAGTCACCGGTCTTCATTAGTAGCGTTATTGAGCCGAGGGCTCTTTCTCCTTTCTGGTTGAATCCTCTTAATAATATTTTGTCTGCCTCGAGCTCGCGAGCATCAATTTCCAAGTATGCTAGCGTTCGAAGATTCATTATATTGATTGATGCTCCTGGATCCACCAATACTCTGGAGAGTGTAAATCTTCCGATTGTAACTGAAATGTACAACGGTCGGTTGTGATCCGTCGTTCCAAGTAGTAGGTCGTCGTCCGTGAAGGTAACACCTCGTCGTTCTTTTAACGAGCAAACCTCATCTAAGGACTCTCCGGCCATTTGAGCTAAGCAAATTTCTCGGATCAAGTAAGGCCTTGATCAGAGCTTCTCTCATCTCCTTTGATAAGATGAGAGCGTCGTAGATGCTCAGTTTGGCTGGTAGTTTCCTAAGATGGGCTAGCACGTTGTAGTCCACTTTGTTTTCATGTGTCTCTGCTTCTTCTCGAACGGGTGTTTCTCCTGCCGGGGTTGGTTCTTCCTGAACAACCACCTGCTTCCCTTTGTCTTTTGGACCCATTCTCGGAGGTAGAACTTTTCCACTCCTTAAGTTGACTTCGTAATTTCTTCGAATCTATTGTCGAGCTCGCCGGTGTCTCTTCTTGAATCGGAATGACGAGGCTCTTCCGGATTAGCTTCGCAGTCCGAAGGCTCTAACTCTATCGTGATCCGGAGCTCCTCGAAACTTGCGGATAGATTCGTTGCTTGTTGAACTCTCGTAGCCTCCTTGATGGATGTCTTCTTCGTTATTTTGCTTGTCGAGATCGTGTATGATTTGAGAATTATCGTTGGTATCGAAATCGATATCCGGATTATCGTTAGTTACGTAATCGTTAGAAACAGTCAAAACGTAGCCAACGCCATCACCCTTATCATTATATGATCCCACCGAAGTGAGCAGATAATCATACAGAGTCAAGGGTTCGAGGGATTTCTCCCCCGAATCGAAATAACTATCCTAGGATAAGCAGCCCCTAGTCTAGCCTTAGGTGCCTCAGTCTTCTCTTCTTCGTCAATTTTCTTCTTTTCTTCAATCGTCTCCTGTTGAGGTGGTTCTTCTATCGCAAGTGATAGTACCGGCTTAACAGGTTTCAAACTCTGAATTGAAGCTCGTACCGAAGCGGTCTGGATGCTGTCTAAAATCTTTTTCGAAGACCTCGTCCAAGCGGTAGTCCATCCATCGTCGCGTTGCATAGGGATCTATCGGAATGATGGGATCGGTCGAGATAACATTGACGGAACCTCCTTTACGGGGTTCCTTCATGTACTCCTTCGGGATCGTTATATTCCCTTTCCGCAGGTTGTCATTGAGCCAACTTTTGAAGGTAATGCAATCTTCTATTTTGTGTCCAAGCATTTGGTGGTAAGGGCAAAAGTTGGGATCACCTTTCTTGTTAACTTCTTCTGGTCTTTTAGGCTCTGGCAGCTGGAAATCCGGAGTCTTCATCAGACTACGGAACATTTTTGGCACTGCTTCATTCTTGAACGGATATTCTCTGCTCAAAAGCTCTCTTAATGTACGTTGCGGACGAGACGGTTGTTCATATTGCGGAGATGACCGATAGCCGGGCCGGGGTTGTCTGGTAATTCGTTGTGGTTGTTGCGGCCGTTCTGGTGGTATTTGCATCGATTGCTTGCCTTTGTCAACTGCTGCGACGATCCCGGATTTCTTTTCAAAAGTCTTTACAGGCTTTTGTTTATCTGTCTTGTCGGTGAAACTTAATTGCTTTGCCTCTTCTTGCAAGCTTCCGGCCTTGCTTAACAACTTCTCGAAAGTCTTAATAGTAAATCCCTTGAGGAGAAGTGCTATCGGGCCATGGATGCTTTTTAGCAAAATGCCGACTGCATGCTGTTCTTGCAGTTGTGGTTCACACTTCATACTTAAGTTCCTCCATCGGAGTATGTAATCCACCAAAGTTTCATTCGGCTTCTGCTTCTCTACCACTAAATCACCTATAGTGATGTGGTGCTGAGCTCCGGCGAATCGCTTGATGAAGAGGTTCTCTAGCTCTGAGAATGTCTTTACCGAACCGTTTGGTAATTCTGCATACCAGTCGAAGGCGATTCCCGACGGACCGCCGACGAACTCGTCGGAAGAGTAATGCATCGCTCCCGCCGGCATTGCAACAACCGGCACGAAAGTGTGCCACATGCTGCGTCGGGGTTCCTGGCTCCGTCGAAGGTCTTGGAACGCAGGTGGTACGAAGCCTTTCGGGTATTGGACAGCGTCGAATTCTTCGGGGTAAGGTCTACCCGTCCGAATGGATGTCCCGCTCTTTGATTGTGCTAAGGCTTCTCGCACCTGCTGTTCCACCAAGTTCTTGATATCCTTTTCAGGAATCATACTTTGTGTCGTATCCTTTTTCAGCTGATCATCCCCATTGACGGACGTAATCTCCTTTCCTCCGTCTACAATGTGAATGACTTCCGGGGTGTCTCTCTATGTGGTTGTACTTGACTCTGGAGAGTGGCCAGAGCTACGGCCATCTCTTCCATCCTTTTCGCCATTTGAGCGATCGTGTCGTCTTTCTCTTGAAGCTGCCTTCTCATCAGTTCTGGCTCCTCTCTCTCTGCGGCTGCAGGAGCACCTTGCGAAGCTGATGAAGCTCGTGTCTCAACCATGTTGATTTCTGCGTATTCGTCGTCCATAAATTCCGATGAATCAATCTCGTCTCCGAACTTTTCTTCTCTTTCTTTTGCCAACCGTCGGATATCGGTTCTCAACTTTTCCATGGCATCTTCTAGCGGGGCTTTCTGTGTGTCTTCGTGGTTGTCGTGCGATAGCTGCCGGGTTCCCTTCTCACGAGTCCCCTTCATCGCGGTAGCACTTTCTTCGCATTCAAGTCTCTCGGCAAGACTTTCTTTCTCGGGCCATCGTTTCAATCTCAATCGCCCAAGTAGTGGGACGCCATACCATCCTTCGGCGGCGGAAGGTCTAGGACCGGATGGTCCGTCGGCCAAATGCCGGAAGGTGGTATCCTCCCTAATCTGTAATCCCGAGACGACAACAGGCGGACTAGCCTTCATTCTTTTACTTGGCTTTTCCGTCATGATGGCGGGTTCTACTCGGAGCCCAAGACGGGATTTGACCGGCACCCGCCCTATCCTTCGTAGAATTCTGATACGGGGCAGTTTTCCTTCTTCGCTAACTTTTCTACCAAAGTTTGCAGTCGAGCAAACGGCGTAGTTCTAGTTCTTTTCTTGCGGCTATCGTTGTAATATGCGGGTTGTGGTAATGTGGCAGCAATCTTGCGAATATTTTCTTCATCTTCTCGCGGCGGAGAGGGGATGAAACCCGCTTCCTCCCAAGAGTGGTATGTATTCGAGCAGCGGTGTATATTCCGGCGGCTTCCGGAATTTCCTCTAGGAAAGCAATTTCGGCGGCTCGGCTTCTTTAGCGATCCTTCTATTTCTGTTTCTTCTTTGGGTCTTTGTCGGTGACGGAATCTTTGAACCGGACCCGATTTCGAAAACGGAAGGTCTTACAGAAGATCTGTACCCTCCACGGTAACGAGTCCATCATAATCTTGGATTTCTTTCCCTTTGATTTGGCAAAAGTCGGGGCGAGTGCGAAACAACTAGACCGGTGGGGTAGAAAGAACGAGTCCTCCCGCGGGCAACGGTATTCCTCTTAGTCGGGATCCTTTGCGAGAGGAGGGAATTCTTGGGTTGACCTAAGGTTGAATTCGAGCGGCGGCTCTTCGGCTTCGGATACCTTGTTCATCGGTGCGAAAAGGAGACGTCGGTGACCTTGACGTTCGTGTTTTCAAATCCTTGTCCAAATCGGATGATTCCATTGTCGGGCAACTCATCCTTATAGCATGCCGAGGTCCAGTCCATTGGTGAAAGAGAAAATCGGTTTCGGGGCTTCCATTTCTGCAGGGTAGATTCTGGTTGTCAGTCCCAAGTTATGCTTCTTTTCTTTAGGACGAAAAGAAAGGAATTGAAAAGAGTCCGAACTCATTCATGTTCATGTATTTATAAGAAGGAATCACTTATTAAAAGGTTTGTTTATTTAGAACGGAGTGTTCAAAGGTGTAGAGAAGGTAAGGAATCTGAATCGGAGTTGGAAGGGAAAAGATAGTCTTAAGCAAGACTTCTCGACCCGAAGGATCACTCCTAAACTAACACCTATTGGGGGTCCACCCCACCTCAGAAATGAGGTAAAAGGATCTCGGAACCTCTCTGTCTAGGGGTGTCTAAACAGTGGCTCCTAAATCCGAGAGAATGTTGGTTATACTTGTTCAAGGTAGAAATGAACATAGTATCCAACGGAAAGAAGGGTAGTTTGACCCACAAGGGATATGGATACACTACCGATTTTTGAAAGCAGAATTATTTAATTAAGATGGAGAGAGGAACTGATCCCCAGCGGAGTCGCCAGAAATATGTCGGCGTATTTTTTAGGTTATGTGTTGTATTTTGAAAAGGGGTCGCCTACAGAAGTTGTCGGCGAATTTTAATTTAATTTAAATAAATAATTTGAAAAGTAGTATTTGATTTTGAAAATAATTTTGAATTTGAAAATTTTAAGATATGAAATCAAACTGATCTCACATCCCGAATAGTTTATATAAACGAGCGCCGCACCACAAACCGTGTATCTATCCCGAAGAATAGACACACTGCTTGATAATGGGGCTCGATTAAATAAACTAGAAAGGTTTGTGACATCCGTTTGGTCTGCGAACCAATTTTATAAGCCGACAAATTCCCCTGCTTAATATGAAATTATTAAACAGGGTTTATATTACCTGGGTTCTTAAAGTTCCCTATAAGGGCAAGCCCCTATAGTTAATTACATCTTAAGTGACGGGAATCACCTAAGAAAACTCTCGATAATAATCAATAATTCTGCTCTCGAGAATTTCAAAGTTTAAGTTTTCAAGGGGTTGAATTTTGGAATTTCAATAGGGAATGGATCAAATTTGGAACATTTTTATTTTGGAAATTCAAAGGAAGAAAAGTAGGAGAGATCACGGATTCGAAGCGAACTTCGGTAATTTCCCGACTATCCTATTGTTTGGCTTGGATTTAGGAAAGTCCTAATGTTTATTTAATGTTTTAATCTTGCCAATTTTAGTTAATTAGGGCTTATATTTATATGATAGAATCATACAAATTGCCTAGAAGATATGAGGGTTTATGTCGTATCGGACGACTACCTCGGAATCCTAAGACCGGTTAGGGCTTAATTTGCAATGCAAATGCCTAACGAAGAGTTGAGGATTTATGTTGCACTAGGCAAACTACCTCGAAGTCCTATGGCTTTGTTATTTAATTCTAAGAAAGTTTTGTTGAAGTAGGTTCAAGTTTTGCCGACGACGATGGCCGTGCCGCCCACCATGCTCCGAGCTCCTTGTTGTTGCGAGGTTTAGTTTTAGAAATCATAAATCAAGAGATGAGAGAAGTGTTCGGTTTAGAGAAGTCTTAATTTCCAAGTGTTTTTTGTGTTTTAATTAAAACGAGATCTTAAAGTTGATTAAACGAACCGATTAAGATCCCGCGGTTCCGTCATCCCGGCACCGTTATTTTCATCGAATTCACTTAGTCCAGATGAACTTGCTAAACTCAACTAAATGAGTTCCACATTTTCATTTAGACCGTGGGAAATCCCGTTAGCAACACGTGGGTTACATCATCCGAGGTATTCCCGATCATTCAACGAGACGTTTTAATTTAGTTGTAGTTGTAGTTTTGTGTTCTATTTGTGATTAAATTTTGAGTTGTCTTATATTTTGAAATGTTGTGGAGGTGAATTTTATCTTGTAGTGTCTTTTATTTTAATTTTGGGTTTCAGTTTTGGTTTCTGTCCTAAAGGTGTGGGTTTTCATGCAACTGTTGTTTATCATGCAAGAAAAATAAGTACGATGCAATTAAATAAATTACAATAAAATAAATTGCAATAAAATAAAAGCGTACCCGGAGGATCTTCACGTCATCCCAAGCTGCACTTAAAACACGGTTAGAATATTTAAGCAAGTTCCTAGGTAAAGCTAAGGGAAAGGTTTATGGTTTTCTACCAAATTCCTAATCCTATAGCTAGTCGTTTCCTATGACGTCTAGGTTCTTTGTGTTTTTAGTTTGAAGACGATTTTCTTCATCAAAGAACAATTAAGTTCAATTGTTCTTGTAAATATCCTATCATATTGAGGAAGTGCTTAAGAAGAATCTTAAACATCTTTTCAATATTTCTAGGATTGTTTCAAGTCCAAATGAATTTAATTGTGTAAATGAATCGATCGTCCGAGGTTTTCAAGTTTTGTTAACTTGCTCGGTGAACTAGGACATTTGAATGTCCTATAAGTGGAGTAACATTTTAATGTTCTATTTAGGAGTTATGATAACTAAAGCTCCTAAGGGCAAAATGATTCTTAATGATTTGTGATTCAAATTTAAGTTCAAATTAATAATTTAAGTTTGGAATAGTGTTCAAGTTATCTTAGATTTATTTCTTCATGTCTTAAGTGAGGTTATTTAATTCAACTTAATTTAATTTAATTTAATTTAATTTAATTCAGTTTAATTTAGTTTGATTTGATTTAATTTAATTCAATTTAATTTATTTGATTTAATTTCTTAATTTAATTTAATTTAATTTTAATTTAATTTAATTTAATTTAATTTAATTTAATTTAATTTAATTTAATTTAATTTATTTATTTAATTTTAATGTATTTAATTCATTTAATTTAATTTAATTTGTTTATTTAATTTAATTTAATTTTAATTTAATTTAATTTAACTTTTAATCTTAATTTAATTTAATTTAATTGAAAATTTTTGAAAGAGTTTAATGATTTAATTTTTATTTAATGATTAAGTCTTTTAATATTTTAAATTTGAGTTATCACTTTAATTAAGAGTTGAGTATTAATGAGATGATTAATTTAGGGATTTTTAAATTAAAGAATAAATCTCTTCCTAATAATATCCCTATTTTAATAATTCCAAATTTATTATTCTTCCAAATTCAATTAATTATTTAATTAAAGTTTAATCATTTTAAATTGCTTAATGGGTTTCTACCCTTTGATTATTTAATTTCAATCATCCAAATCAGATTAGGATCAAATATTTTACTTGTTAATTTTTTTTATTAAACCTAAAGTCTTAATTAAGGATTAAAATTTTAATTACCATTTTGCCCTTTAAGCCTAATAATTTCATAACTCACTAAATTGAACTCAAATGAACTTGAAATTTTTATGTGACTTCACTTATGTGTCAATGAAGACATGAGAGGAGAAAATGTGATTTTTCTGTATTTAATTTATTTATATAATTATTTTTTGTAGAAAAGAGAAATTTCCAAGGAAAATTCAATGATATGACCAAGGGAAAGTTTCTGTCCTTAAGAAAATTAGGGGACATTCCTAATGACCAGAGGATCACTTGGACCAAATTTTGTAATTTTTTGAATTATATTTTATTTATTAGAATTATTTTAAGTTCTGGAGTATTAATTAATTTAAAAATAAAATAAATGTTGAAAAATAAATTTTATAATTTTTAAAATTCTCTCTGATATCAAGGATTCCAGAGAACCAAACTTTACAATTTTCTGATTTTTCTTTGATTTATTATAATTATTTTGGTGAAAATGCTAGAAAATACATTTTTTTAATTTTAAAATTACCCTAGAGCTTTAAAAATTAATATCTCACTAAATAGACCTAGGAAAAATATGGGACTTGTTCCTAAGTGATTAAAATTCAAAATATGACATTTTGGTGAATTTTATTATTTTTGTGATTTTTATTATTTTTTAATTATTAAAAATATTAAAATAATATTAAAAATCAACTTTTTTAGAAAATTGAAATTTTAATTTTCTTAAACTCCCCTGATATCAGAGAGACTCCAAAACCAATTTGGTGAATTTTTGAAAGATATTTTGAAAGTTATGAATTTTTAAAGTTTAAAATGGCTAAGTGGCTTAATCAACCCAATTAGTGGGGCTAACCAAGTCCAATTGACCTCAAATTTTTATGATGGGTTCCTCTGACCCTAAAGGTCAGTGGAGAATTGATTTCAAGTCAATTTGATCTATGGTTAACTCTAATTAATTAGAGACCTATTTTGGGTGTTTAAGCCAATTAGGGTTAATTTAAGTGAATTAACTCAAATCCTATTTTTCCTAGGGTTCTCTGGTCATAAGGAACATCACCAAATTTTCCTAGAATTTATTTCACAACATGCTAATTTTTGAAATTAAAATACTTAAAACAGCAACATGCATTTGAAAAATCAATAACTTTTCACAGAGATGGCCTCCGACCTTGGAAAATTCAGGGAATGTCCCTAAGTTCGGAGGCTTCAAAAGCCCTATGGTCTCATGCCATGGTGAATTGTATACATGCATGGAGAATTAAAACAATGCAGGGAGTAAATAATTAATTAAAAATAAAATATCTGGACAAAATTAATTAATTTCTTTTCCACATTATTCTCCTCTCGTTCACCGAGCAAGGGGGTATTTTTATTTTATTTTTGTGATTTTTCTACACGGAGATATGAATTTTCCAAGTTTAGGGAATTAAATAAATAGGAAAATACCCTATTTATCTACTTATCCACGCGGCGCCGCGTCAACCTCGGCGGCCTCCGAAACGCCGCGTGGCGCGCTCCCATTCGACGCCGCCATCCGAGTCGGCAACCCGGGCCCCGCGGTTCTCGTACCGTCTCCCGGTCCAACGCCATCTGAGCCGTCCGTCCGCGCGTGTATTAAATGGACGGCATCCGTTCATCGTCCATGACTGGTGCGATCCCGTGACCGTCCACACTCTAACCCTAAGAACTCACTCGATTCTCAATGGATTTTCGTGTTCTTATGCTCTATGGATTCGTCTTGAAGAGACGAACACATCCATACGGTAAACATGCATTGAAATTAAGGCATTTGAAATGGAGAATCTCCAGAAGCTCGGGATGAAGAATTAGCTCATACCTTTGCTCAGAGAAGTGAAGCTTCGATCTGAGAGTTGTTGCACCTTCGATTGGATCCCTGGCAAGCTCCAGATGAAGTCTCCTGGTCTGGTGAATTGTCTAGGTTGAACTTCGACCACAGCGGATCACAAAGCTTGGAGTCTGGAGCAACTGGGTGGCCTGGAGATGGGGCTGTTGCTTGGTGGACACCTTCCCTTGGTCTGGTGAAGGTGTAGGACCAATCAATTTGGGGATTGGTTCACCGTGGAGAAGTGTCCTGGTTTTGGGCTTGGATTTCAACTCGAAATTGAGCTCGCAGAGAAGAAATGGCGGGGGATCTCACCGTGGATCAAGTGCTCGTGTATGAGGAGGGGTACGGAACAATTTTGGCGAGTTTTGGCAAGGTTTTTGCAACTCTCCTCTCATGGCCGAGAGGGGGTGGTGTTTAAATAGGCATGGCTGGAGGGCCTCCCGTGGGGAGTTAGGGCTTGGGATCACCGCTGCTCGGTGAGGAGAAGAACAGCCATGGTGACCACTAGGCATGGGGCGGCTCGGCAAGGGAGAATTCCAAAGTTTGGCTCCTCCCAAGGTTTCGGCCATGGTGTTTTCCGGCGACTGGGGTGGCTGGCCGGCAGGCATGGGTCACCCTCAGGTCCAGGTGGGTCAGGGTTAGAGGTTTGTGCAATCAATTGGCCACTGCCATGTGTAAAGTGGCCGAATTAAAATGGAATGGGGAAGAGGTCATTTTGGCTTCAATTTGGTCAACCCATTGGTTTGGGTTGGGTGCACCTCCCCATGGCCTGATTTTGGGCTGAGAGGATCAGTTGGGTCAGCTGAGAGAGAATGGTGGAGTCTCCATCAAGGATTAGGTGGCAAAGCATGGTTTAGAGTGTGACATGCTTAAGGTAAAAAAGGCTTAATGAAAGGTTAGAAAAGGAGCCCCTCCTTTTACCATTAATGGTATGGTCACATGCCAAACTTTCATGGCTTCCTATGGCTTGTGAATGGCTCATGCATGGCTCCATGTGGCTTAGGGAAAAGTTTAGTCAATTTCATGAAAATGGGTTTTAAGAATTTTGGACATTTGGTGTAAAATTTGGATGGTTTGTCATATGGCTTTGTTTAGAAAGATTTGATTGCTGATTTAGGACTTAGGGATGATCTTAATTAAGTGAGGATGAGATGAGATTGTAATGTGGGCTTTAGGATGGGCTTGGGCTTTTGAGTTTGGTTTGGAATGGGCTTTTGAATGTCCTTTAGAAGTGGGCTTTTAGATGAAAATTTTGCAAAGGGCCATGCTAAATAAATGTTGGGTTTAGTTTAGGGATGTGTCATGAGTGGTTTGGAGTCAATTTGGTGTGATTTGGGTTTGAATTGGGTTGGATATGGGCTTTTTTGGTAAAGAGGCTAAAGTGGGCCAAAATGGGCTACCATGGGCCAAAGTTGGGCTAGAGTTGAAGTTGATGTGAAATTAATGTTGGGAAATGTTTATGGGAGTGTTTCAAAGAGGTTTTGGCTTTGGTTGGGTTTTGATTTTGGGGTTTGGGCTCATTTGGGCTAGGTTTGGGTTTAGGTCGAAATCGGGCTTTTTGATTTTGGGTTAAATTTGAGTGGGGTAAATTGACAAAATTAGCCCATGGTGTAGTTGAACAAAATGAAATTGGGAATATTTGGGATTTTCTGGAATTTTCTGGGAATTTTCTGAATTTTTGGATTTTTGGGTCAAAAGGGGTATTTTGGGTATTTGGGAGGTATTGGGGGGTGTAGGGTCCCGGGGGTCAAAAATTGAAAATTTGGAAAATTGAAGATTGGGTGGATGTAAGTGGAATGAAATCATTTTTGTTGAGCCATGAAGCCATATCAAGCCCACATGAGCCATGAAGGGACTCATTTGAGGCATTCACCATGTTGTTCCTAACCCTCTTAGCCAAGGGCTTAGGGGTTAAGCACCATCCATGTGAATCACCTACATGAGTCAGGAAGTCAAGTCAGGTATGGGTGTGTTTTTAGGAGGTGTGTGAAAGTGTAGTGCATAGGTGTAGTGTATGTGTAAGTCGACCCTTTACCGGACCAGGGCCACCTGAGGCGGTCCTAAGGCCAAAGAGTCCTATAGGAACTCATCCTTTAAACTTCCACATTTGATTTCAACCCTCTAGGTGATTAGGGGTCTATAGTCAAGTTTGTGGAGTTTGCAGGGAGTTAAGAAGTGGTTTGAATTTCTAAAAGGTGGGTCCCAATTCTAGTCCTCTAAGATAGTCAAAGGAAAAGCCTAAGGCTAGATCCTAAGTACTAAAGAGAAGAAAAGAAGACCTCATCAAAAATGAGGTCAACAATGGGCAATTTCTCTGACAGGGTTGGCTCTTCCTGAGCAACCACCTGCTTTCCTTTATCCTTTGGTCACACTCTCGGGGGTAAAAATTTTCCACTTCTTAGATTGACTTCTGTTATTTCTTCTGAATTTGGTGCTGGACCTGCCGGTGTTTCCTCTTAAATCGAAACGACTGGCTCTTCTGAAGTTGCTTCGAAATCTGACAGCTCTAATTCTATTACGATCGGAGCTCCTCGGAATTCACAAACGAACTCGTCGCTTCTTGAGCTTTCGTGCCTTTCTTGTGAACGTCTTCTCCTCTGTCACGATCGTCAATGTTTTGTATGATTTGAGAATCGTTAATTGTGTCAAAATAGAGATCCGAATTAGGTAGGTTGTCGTTAGTTATGTAATGATTAGAAACAGTCAAAACGTAGCCAACACCAAGACTCTTATCTTTATAAGATCCCGCCGGGGCAAGCAAATAATCATACAGAGTCAGAGGACCGAGGGATTTCTCCCCCAAATCAGAAATAACCATTCTAGGAAAAGCAACCCCTAGTCTACCCTTCAGAGCCTTGGTCTTCTCTTCTTCCACGATCTTCTCCTCCTTCTGGGGCGGTTCTTCAATCTCAATCGATAGTGCCGGCTTGGCAGGTTTTGAACTTTGAGCTGAAGCGCGAACCAAAGCGGTCTGGATGTGATCCAAAATTTTCTTTGAAGACTTCTTCCAAACAGTACTCCACCCATCGTCGGTCGTGTACGGGTTTATCAGAATAATATGATCCGTTGAAATAACATTAACGGAACCTCCTTTTTGGGGCTCCTTCATGTATTTCTTCGGGATCATTATGTTCCCTTGTCGTAGGTTGTTCTCGAGCTAATTCTTGAAAGTGAAGCAGTCCTCGATCTTGTGTCCGATCATCCTATGGTAGAGGTAATTTTTCGGATAATCCTTCTTGTCGACTTCCTCCAACCTCCTGGGTTCTAGTAGCTGAAAGTCGGGCGTCTTGATCAAACAGTGAAACATCTTGGCCACTGCTTCAGCCTTGAAGGGGTATTCCTAATTCAAAAGCTCCTTCAGGGCCTGCGGTAAATGAGGCAGCCGTTGATCATGCTGTTGTGACTGATAGCTCGATCGAGGCTGTTGATAGCTCTGATGAGGTTGTTGGTAAGTTCGTTGCGGTGGTTGATAACTTGGTTGTGGTCACTCTGGCTGTATTTGTACTAGCTGCTTACCTTTATCCACTGCCGCTACGATTTCTGATTTCTTCTCGAATGCTTTCATTGGTTTCTGTTTATTAGCTCTATCGACGAAACTTAGCTGTTTCGCCTCCTCCTGCAAGCTCCTAGGCTTGCTAAGCAACTTCTCGAAAGTCTTAATTGTGAATCCTTTAAGGAGAAGTGCTACCATGAATGCTCTTCATCAGGATACCAATTACATGCTGTTCTTGAAGTTGTGGTTCACACTTCATGCTTAAGTTCCTCCATCAAAGTATGTAATCCACCAAGGTTTCATTCAGTTTCAGTTGCTCCAATACTAAATCACCAATAGTGATGTGGTGTCGGGCCCCAGCAAACCGTTTAACGAAAAGGTTCTCCAATTCTGAAAAGGTCTTGACTGAACCGTTCAACAATTTTGCATACCAATCGAAGGCGATCCCTGACAAGCTACTACGAACTGACAAAATAGCAAAGCGTCGCTCCCACTGTCATTTTAGCAACTTGCACGAAAATGTTTGACATGTTGCCGGGGGTTTCCTGTACCGTCGAACGTCTTGAACAGAGGTGGTACGAAGCCTTTTGGGTATTGGACTGCATCAAATTCCTCAAGGTAAGGTCTCCCCGTCTGAATAGATGCTCCACTCTTTGAATGGGCTAAGGCGTATCGCACCTACTGTTCCACCATATTCTTAATATCCTTTTCGGGAATCATGCTCTGGGCTAAATCCTTCTTTGGATGTTCATCTCCGTTGACAGATGTAACTTCTTTTCCTCTATCTGCAATGTGAATGATCTCTGGAGGTGTTTCCTTCTGAGGTTGAGGCTGACTCTGGAGTGTGGCTAAGGCGGCCACCATCTCTTCCATCTTCTTTTCCATCCGATAGATTGTGTCATCCTTTTCTCGAAGACGTGCTCTCATTGCCTCTGGTTAGTCTCCTTCTGAAGTTGACGGATCTCATTGCAAAGCTGACGATGCTCGGGTCTTAACTACATTGATCTCGACAAATCCTTTATCCATGAACTCTGATGAATCCACTTCATTTCCCAATTCTTCTCTTCTTTCTCTTGCCAAACATTGGTTGCCAGTTCTTAGTTTCCCTATAGCATCTTCAAGCGGTCTTTTGCAAACGGTCACATGGTTGTCAGGCGACGACTGTTGAACCTCATCTTCAGGAGTTTCCTTTAGAGCAGCAACACTTTCTTCAGATTTGGGCTTTTTGACGAGACTTCTCTTCCCAGAGTGTTCTGTTGGTATCAGTTCAGAAATAATAGATTGCCACACCACCCTTCTTGTGGTAGGAGGCTTAGGACCAGATGGTATGTCGGCTGTACATCGGTAGGTGGTGTGCTCCCTAATATGGTGACCTGATACAACGACCAGCGAACTCTTCTTGCTAGCTCGTACTTTCTTCCTTGGCCTTTCTATGGTAGTCAGGGTCAACTCGTGGTCTGAGGCAGGATCTAACTGGCACTCGTGCCATCCTTCTCAGGATCTCTGATATAGGGCATCCCTCATTTCTTGCTAACTTCTCCACTACCGCTTGCAATCGGGTAAGCGGCGTAGTCTTGATCTTCTTCTTGTTCTTACAATCAACGTAGTATGCAGGTAAGGGTAACACAGCGGCGATCTTTCGAGCGTCTTCCTCATCAAATGAAGCAAAGAGAGGGTAGAACCTACTCCCCTCTAACAGTGGTGAGATCTCAAGTAGCTCTTCCTCTTCTTCAGGAATTTCTTTAAGAAAGGCAGCATCAGCAGCTCTGGTTTTTCTGATCCTGGCAATCTTTCTGCTCTTATTCCTTCTTTGCGTGCGGGTTAAGGGTGCAAACCTCAAACTAGACCCTATTTCAAAAATAGACGGTATTGCAGCAAAGTCTTAACCCTCCAGGGTAATAGGCTCATCACTTACTTAGACTTCTTTTCCTTTCAGTTTGGTGGGAGCCGGGGTAGGTGCAGTGATGACCAGACCGGTGGGGATAGAGATGACAGTCCTGGGGGTAGCAGCTAACCTCCTATGAACAACAGTATTTCTCCCAACTAGGACCTTTTACAGAGGGGGAAATTCTTGAGTCGCTTCAGATTGAACTCAATTATGGGTTCAATGGTTTCCTATACCTTGGCCATTAGTGCGAAGAGAGTAACATCGGTGAACTTAATGTCCATGCTATCAAATCCTTGACCGAAGCGAATGATCACATCGTCAGGCAGCTCATCCTTGCTAACTACCAAGTCCAGTCCGCTGGTGAAGGAGAAAATCAGCTTCGGTGCAGACATCTTCTGCAGGGTAGATTCTGAACGCCAGTTCTAAATCATGCTTCCTTTCGTCACAACAAAAAAAACTTTTCAGGATGAAAAAAGAATTTCTCTGGAAAAAAGAACCCAAACACATTTTCACTTATCTTCTCGTTTTATTTATAAGGTATTTCAGATTTTTCCTTATTCGTGTATTTGTGGGTTTTAAAAAAGGTTCGTTTATTAAAAGGTTCGTTCATTAGAAGGTTAAACAATTAAGGGAGGAAGGGTGCAGAAAAGGATCCAATCCAAAATTGTAAAGGAAGAGAAAGTCTCGGAAGACTTCTCAACTCGAAGGACCGCTCCTAAGCTAACACCTATTGGGGGTCCACCCCACCTCTAAGAGGTAGAATGATTTTGGAACATCTTTGTTTAGGGGTGTCTAAACAGTGGCTCCAAAATTCTAGAGAGTTGACTATACCCGTTCAAGACAGAAATGAACATGGTATGCCAACAGAAATAATGATAGTTTGGTCCACAAGGGGCATGGATTCACTACCGATTTATGAAAGCAAAACCATCTGATCAAAATGAAGAGAGGAACTAGTCCCTAACGGAGTCGCCGTAAGCCGTCGACATATATATATATATATATATATATATATATATATATATATATATATAATTTGAAAGGTAGCATTTGAGTTTTGAAAATAATTTCAAGTTTGAAAATTTTAAGATATGAAATAGAACCGATCTCACCTCCCAAATAGTTTATATAACCGAGCACCGCATCACAAATCGTGTATCTATCCTGAGGAATAGACACACTGCTTGATGATTGAGCTTGATTAAACAAACTAGAAGATTTGTGAAATTCGTTTGGTCTGCGAACCAATTTTATAAGCCGACAAGTTCCCCTGCTTAATATAAAGGAATTAAGCAGGGTTTATATTACTTGGTTTGTTAAAGTTCCCTATAAGGGCAAGCCCCTATAGTTAATTACATCCTAAATGTTCGAAGGCACATAAGAAAATTCTCGATAATGATCAATGATTTTTCTCTCAAGAATTTCAAAGTTTAAGGTTTTAAACAAATTGGATTTTGGAAATTTCAATAGGGAATAGCTTAAATTTGGATCAGTTTATTTTTAAGAGTCCAAAGGAAGAGAAGTAGGGGATGTCACGAACCCGAAGTGAACTTCGGTGACTTCCCGACTATCCTATGATTTGGCTTCAATTTGAGAGTTTATTTAATGTTTCAATCCTACCAATTTTAATTAATTAGGACTTATATTTGTATGACACAATCATGCAAATAGCCTCGAAGATGTGAGAGTTTATGTCGTACCAAACGACTACCTTAGAGTCCTAAGACCGGTTAGGGCTTAATTTACATAATATGATTATGCAAATGTCTAATGTAGAGTTGAGGATTTATGTCGCACTAGGAAAATTACCTCGAAATCCTATGGTTTGGTTATTTAATTCTAAGAAAGGTTTTGCTGAAGTAGACACAAGTTTTGCTGAATGAAGATGGCCGTGCAGCCCACTATGGTCCAAGCTCCTTGTTGTTCCAGAGGTTTGGTTTTAGAAAGTGGCAATCAAGAGATGAGAGAAGTGTTTTGGTTTAGAAAAGTTGAAAATTGAGATGACTTAGTATTTTAATTTTAAATAAATCTTAAAGTTGATTAAGCAGAACAGATTAAGATCCCACGGTTCCGTCATCCCGACACCGCTATTTTCATCGGATTCACTTAGTCGAAATGAATTTTCTAAACTCAACTGAATGAGTTCCACACTTTCATTTAGACCCTGGGAAATCTTGTTAGTAACACGTGTGTTACATCATCTGAGGGATTCCCGATCATCCAGCGAGACGTTTTAATTTTAGTTGTAATTGCAGTTTTGTTTTTGTTGGTGATTAAATTTTGAGTTATTTAAATATGTTGGGTTTGATCATTTTAATGCATTTATAAGTACAAGAGAGTAAGACATTTAATAAATTGTAGAATGTAAATTGCAATAAACTTAAAAGCGTACTTGGTAAGCATTCCCGTCATTTTTTATACCCGCACTTAAAACACATGTCAGAGCAAATACCTAGGTAAAGCTAAGGGAAGGTTCTGGTTGTCTACCAAAATCCTAATCCTATTGCTAGTCATTTCCTATGACGTCTAGGTTCTTGTGCTTTGTTAAGGATGATTTTTTTCACCAAACAACAATGAAGTCTCACTATTCTTTTAGAACATCTCATCAAGTTAGAGAAGTGCTCTGAATTGAATTCTGAACATCTTCTTAAACATTTTGGGGATTAAATTAAGTTCAGTTAGTTTCATTGTAGTGATGAGTTAATCTCCCAGGTTACTCTTGCTCAGTGAATTAGGATGTTTGATTATCCTATGAATAAAGTGACATTTCATTTGATGTTTGATTTGAAAATTATGATAATGAAAGCCTTTAGGGGCAACTAGTTCATTAAAGAATTTAACCATTCTTAATTGAAGTTTGAATTAATGGTTTAAAGTAATTCAATTTAGTTATAAGGTATTGATCAATCTTTTTTTAAATATTTTAAATTATTTTAAGTTAAAAAAGGTTCAAGTTGTTTAGTTCAGTTAAATTTTACTATTTCAAATGGTATTAACTTTTTAGATTAATTTTAAATATTTTAAAACTGTTTCAATTTTCAATTTATGATTTTTTAGTCATTAGTTGTTCCAGACTAATCTTTGATGTTTTAAATTTGTTTTAATTTAAGTTTTAAACAATTTCAGATTAATCTTAATGTTTAGAGTTTGTTTTAAATTGATTTTTTTTTATTTTAAATTTATTTTAAATGTTTTAGGTTTTAATTTAATTTTTTAGATTATTTACTTTTCATTAATTTCAATTATCATTTTATAGTTTAACTAATTAATAAGAACTTAATGACATTTGATTAAATCATTGATTAGAGATTCAATTTAAAGAATTAAAATCTGCTTATGTCACATCCTCAACCTTTAGTAATTCAAGCCTTAATTAGTCTTCCAAGGTTTAGGTGATTTAATGAATGTTTCTCCTTTAATGTTCAAGGTGATTTTAATGGGTTTCTAGCATTTAAAATTCCTATGTCTCAATCATCCAAAGTGAAGCTATGATCAAATATTCTACCCCTCCCTTTCGTTAAACCTAAATTTTAATTAAGGTTAAAACCTTTTAATTACCTTAATTCCCTCTTAAGCATAGTCACCACACCCATATGTCAATTAAGACATTAAAGGAGAAAATATGATTTTCCTATTTTTAATTTAATTTATATAATTGTTTTAATGAAAATAGTGATTTTTCAATGAAAATTTTATAATATGATCAAAATTAAGTTTCTGTTCTTAGGAAAATTATGGGAGGTTCCTACTGACCAAATGACCACTTGGACCAATTTTGGTGATTTTTTGAATTATATTTTATTTATTATGATTATTTTAAATTTTGAGGTATTAATTAATTATAAAATAAAATTAAAGTTTAAAATTAAGTTTTATATTTTTCTTAAATCCCTCTGACCTCAAGGAACTCAGAGAAACAAATTTTATATTTTTCTAATTTTTCTATAAATTTTTAGAAATATTTTTGTGGGAAAGGTTGAAAAATCAATTTTTTAATATTAAAAATGCATTAAGCCTTTAAAATTCAATATATTTTCTTAGGGACTTAGGAAAATTATTTGGTTGGTTCCTAAGTGATTAGGAGACCAAATATGATATTTTTGTGAGTTTTATTTTTTTTGTAATTTTTGTTATTTTTTAATTATTAAAATATTCAAAAATAGGTTAAAAATGAAAATTTTAGTAAAACTCCAATTTTAATTTTCTTAGGCTTCTCTGATACCAGAGAGGCCTTAAAATAAATTTGGTGAATTTTGAAATACATTTTGAGTTTTATTAATTTTTAATGTTTAAAAGTGGCCATGTGATTTAAAAAATTTATTTAGTGAGTTAAATCATTTTTAATTGATTTCAAATTTTTATGTAAGACTCCTCTGACCCTAAAGATCAGTGGAGAATTGATTTTGTGTTATTTTAATGAGTGGTTGTTTCAAATTAATTCAATTTTAATTTTAGGGTTTTGGCCAAATTAGGTTTTGTTTGAATGAATTAAGTCAAACCATAATTTTCCTAGGGTCTTCTGGTCCAGAGATACTTCCCATAATTTTCCTAGATTTTATTAATCAATATGCTAATTATTGGAATTAAAATACCAAAACAGACACGTAAACTTAGAAAATAGATAACTTGCCACAGAGATAGCCTCTGGCCTTGGAAAATTCAGGGAATGTTCCCAAGATCAGAGGTCACAAAAGCCCTATGGTCTCATTCCATGGTAAATTGTATGAATGAATGAAGAATTAAAATACTCAAAATAGTATTAAATTAATTAAAAATAAAAAACTTAACAAAATAACTTAATTCTTTTTCCACATTAATCTCCTCTGTTCACTGAGCAAGAGGGTATTTTTAGTTTATTTTTGAAATTTTTCTATGCAAAGATATGCATTTTTAAAGTTCTGGGATTTAAATAATTCAGAAAATTTGGATTTTCCTACTTAACCACGTCGGCGCCACCTCAACCAATGGCAGGTCGAAGCTTCATGCGTCTCCTCCTGATTTGGCGCCGCCATCTGACTCGGCAGCCACGCAGCCTGTGGTTCTGTTCCAACCTCCTATCAAGCGCAATCCTGGCCATCAGTCTGATACACGCTCGATCCAACGGCGGCTGGCCATCTGTCGGCATATTTTTAGGTTGAGTGTTGTATTTTATAAAAGGGGTCGCCTACAGAAGTTGTCGGCGAACTTTAAATTTAATTTAAATATATATATATAATTTAGAAAGTAGTATTTGATTTTGAAAATAATTTTAAATTTAAAAATTTTAAGATATGAAATCAAACCGATCTCACATCCCAAATAGTTTATATAAACGAGCATCGCATCACAAACCGTGTATCTATCCCGAAGAATAGACACACTCGCCCGATGATGGGGCTCGATTAAATAAACTAGAAGATTTGTGACGTCCGTTTGGTCTGCGAACCAATTTTATAAGCGGACAAGTTCCCCTGCTTAATATAAATGAATTAAGCAGGGTTTATATTACCTGGGTTCTTAAAGTTCCCTATAAAGGCAAGCCCCTATAGTTAATCACATCTTAAGTGACGGGAATCACCTAAGAAAACTCTCGATAATAGTCGGTAGTTCCGCTCTCAAGAATTTCAAAGTTTAAGTCTTCAAGGGATTGAATTTTGGAATTTCAATAGAGAATGGATCAAATTTAGAACATTTTATTTTGGGAATTCAAAGGAAGAAAGGTAGGAGAAATCACGGATTCGAAGCGAACTTCGGTAATTTCCCGACTATCCTACTGTTTGGCTTGAACTTAGGAAATTCCTAATATTTATTTAATTTTTTGATCTTGCCAATTTTAATTAATTAGGACTTATATTCGTATGATAAAATCATACAAATAGCCTCGAAGATGTGAGGGTTTATGTCGTATCGGACGACTACCTTGGAGTCCTAAGATCGGTTAGGGCTTAATTTACATGATACGATCATGCAAATGTCTAACGAAGAGTTGAGGATTTATGTTGCACTAGGCAAGCTACCTCGAAGTCCTATGGCTTGGTTATTTAATTCTAAGAAAGTTTGTTGCAGTAGACTTAGGTTTCTGCTGATGACGATGGCCGTGCTGCCCACCATGCTCCGAGCTCCTTGTTGTTGCAGATGTTTAGTTTTAGAAATCATAAATCAGGAGATGAGAGAAGTGTTCTGGTTTAGAGAAAGTCTTAATTTCCAAGTGTTTTTTATGTTTTAATTAAAACAAATCTTAAAGTTGATTATAACAACACCGGTTAAGATTCCACAGTTCCATCCTTCCGGCATCGTTATTTTTATCGGATTCACTTAGTCCAGATGAATTTGCTAAACTCAATTGAATGAGTTCCACACTTTCATTTAGACCGTGGGAAATCCCGTTAGCAACACGTAGGTTACATCATCCGAGGTATTCCCGATCATCCAACAATACGTTTTAATTTAGTTGTAGTTGTAGTTTTGTGGTTTTGTTTGTGATTAAATTTTGAGTTGTTTTATATTTTGAAATGTTGTGGCGGTGAATTTTATCTTGTAATGACTTTTAATTTAGTTTTGGTTTCAGTTTTAGGGACTATCCTAAAGGTGTGGGTTTTCATGAAACAGTTGTTTATCATGCAAGAAAAACTAAGTGCGATGCAATTAAATAAATTGTAATAAGGTAGATTACAATAAAATAAAAGCGTACCTGGAGGGTCTTCCCGTCATGCCAAGTCTGCACTTAAAACACAATTAGAATATTTAAGCATTTAAAGCAAGTTCCTAGGTAAAGCTAAGGGAAGGGTTATGATTTTCTACCAAGTTCCTAATCCTATAGCTAGTCATCTCCTATGACGTCTAGGTTCTTGTATTTTGGTTTGAGGACGATTTTCTTCATCAAAGAACAATTAAGTTCAATTGTTCTTATAAATATCCTATCATATCGAGGAAGTGCTTAAGACAAGTCTTAAACATCTTTTCAATATTCTAGGATTATTTTAAGTCCAAGAGAATTTAATTATACAAATGAATTAATCGTCCGGGAGTTCAAGTTTATTATCTTGCTCAGTGAACTAGGACATTTGAATATCTTATGAATGAAGTAACACATCACTTAATACTCCATTTAGGAGTTATGACAACAAGAGCTTTCGAGGACAAATGAATGTTCAAATGATTTATGAGTTAACTTAATTTCAATTAATGGGCTTAAGTTTGGAATAGTGTTCAAGTTGTTTTAGATTTATTTTTGAATTCTTTATGTCTTAGGTGATGTTATATTTAATTTAATTTAATTTAATTTAATTTAATTTAATGTGGTTTAATTTAATTTAATTTAATTTAAGTTAATTTAATATAATATGATTTAATTTAATTTAATTTAATTTGATTTAATTTAATTTAATTTAATTTAATTTAATTTAATTTAATTTAATTTAATTTAATTTGATTTGATTTAATTTGATTTAATTTGATTTAATTTAAATTTAATTTAATTTAATTTAAATTTAATTTAAATTTGTAATTTAGTTTGATTTAATTTAATTTTACTTTAATTTACTTTAATTTAAATTTTAATTTAATTTTACTTTAATTTACTTTAATTTAAATTTTAATTTAATTTAATTTTTTTTTTAATTTTTTTTTTAATTTTAATTTAATTGAAATTTTAAAAGGGTTTAATAATTTAACTTCAATTTAATTTAATGATTAAGTCTTTTAGCATTTTAAATCTTAAATTTGGATTATCATTTTAATTAGGAATTAAATATTATTGAGATGATTAATTTAGGGATTCTTAAATTAAAGTACAAATCTCTTCCTAATAATGTCCCTATTTTAATAATTCCAGTTTTATTATTCTTCGAGATTTAATTAATTTTTTAATTAAAGTTCATTTTAATTATTTTCAAATTGTTTGGTAAGTTTCTACTCTTTAATTATTTAAATTTCAATCATCCAAATCATATTAAGATCAGATATTTTACTCTTTAATTTTATTAAACCTAAAGTTTTAATTAAGGGTTAAAATTTTAATTACCATTTTGCCCTTCAAGCTTAATAATTTCATAACTCACTAAATTGAGCTTAAATGAACTTGAAATTTTTATGTGACTTCACTCATATGTCAATAAAGACATGAGAGGAGAAAATGTGATTTTTCTGTATTTAATTTATTTATGTAATTATTTTTGGTGGAAAATAGGGATTTCCAAGGAAAATTTAATAATATGACCAAGGGAAAGTTTCTGTCCTTAAGAAAATTATGGGACATTCCTAATGACCAGAGGACCACTTGGACCAATTTTGGTGATTTTTTGAATTATATTATTTTTATTATAATTATTTTGAGTTTTGGAGTATTAATTAATTTAAAAAAATAAAATAAAATAAAGATTGAAAAATGAATTTTATATTTTTCAAAAATCTCTCTGATATCAAGGAAATCAGAGAATCAATTTTTGTAATTTTCTAATTTTTCTTTGATTTATTAGAATTATTTTAATGGAAATGCTTAGAAAATACATTTTTTTTAATTTTAAAATTACCCTAGGGCTTTAAAATTTAATATCTCATCATAGGGACTTAAGAAAGATATGGGGTTTGTTCCTAAGTGATTAAAATTCAAAATGTGACATTTTGGTGAATTTTATTATTTTTGTGATTATTATTATTTTTTTAATTATTAAAATATTAAAATAATACAAAAAATCAACTTTTTTAGAAAATTGAAATTTTAATTTTCTTAAATTCCCCTAATATCAGAGAGGCTCCAAAACCAATTTGGTGAATTTTTGAAAAGTATTTTGAAAGTTATGAATTTTTAAAGTTTAAATTGGCTAAATGGCTTAATCAACCCATTTAGTAGGGCTAACCAAGTCCAATTAACTTCAAATTTTTATGGTGGGTTCCTCCGATCCTAAAGGTCAGTGAAGAATTGATTTCAAGTCAATTTGATGCATGATTAGCTCTAATTAATTAAGGACCTATTTTGGGTGTTTAAGCCAATTAGGGTTATTCCAAGTGGATTAATTCAAAACCTATTTTTCCTAGGTTCCTCTGGTCATAATAAACATCAAAAAATTTTCCTAGAATTTATTTCACAACATGCTAATTATTGGATTTAAAATACTCAAAACAGTAACATGAATTTGAAAAATCAATAACTTCTTATAGGGATGGCCTCTGACTTTGGAAAATTCAGGGAATGTTCCCAAATTCAGAGGCTTCAAAAGCCCTATGGTCTCATGCCATGGTGAATTTCCTATATGCATGGAGAATTAAAATAATGCAGACAGTAAATAAATTATTAAAAATAAAATACTTGATGAAATTAAATGATTTCTTTTCCACATTATTCACCTCTGTTCACTGAGCAAGAGGGTATTTTTATTTTATTTTTCTGATTTTTCTACACAAAGTTATGCATTTTTGAAGTTTAGGGAATTAAATAAATAGAAAAATACCCTAATTTTCTATTTAAAACGGCGGCGCTGACTCATCCTAGGCAGCTCCGAAACGTCGCGTGTCGCATTGCCATTCGACGCCGCCATAAAACTCAGCGCTCCGGGGGCCCGCTGTATCGTTCCATCTCCTTGTCTGGCGCGATCCTGGCCGTCCGTCCGCGCGTGTATGGAATGAACGGCATCCGTTCATCGTCCCCAAGCGTCCTCACCCGAGAGCCGTCCACACTAAAACCCTAAGAACTCACTCATTTCTCAACGGATTTTCGTGTTCTTGTGCTCTATGGATTCGTCTTGAAGAGTCGAATACATCCATACGGTGATCATGCATTGAAATTAAGGCATTTGAAATGGAGAATCTCCAGAAGCTCGGGATAAAGAGTTAGCTCATACCTTTGCTCGGAGAAGTGTGGCTTCAATCCGAGGGTTGTGTCACCTTCGATTGGGTCCAAGCAAGCTCCAGATGAAGTCCCTTGTCTGGTGAATTGTCTAGGTATGATTTCGACCAAGCCCGATCACAAAGCTTGGAGTCTGGAACAGATGGGTGGCCTGGAGAGGGGGCTTTTGCTGGTGGACTTCTTCCCTTGGTCTGGTGAAGGTGTAGGACCAATCAATTTGAGGATTGATCCACTGTGGAGAAGTGTCCTGGTTTTGGGTGGAACTTTGGCTGAGAAATTGGGCTCGTTGGTGGGGATTAGGGCAAATTGTCACTTGGGGATCAACTCGCTCTAAGTATGGAGAGTGATCCGGAGCAATTTTGGCGAGTTTCAGCAAGGTCCGGTTCGAGCACCTCTCATGGCCGAGAGGGGGTGGTGTTTAAATAGGAGAGGGTGGAGGGCCTCCTGCGGGGAGTTAGGGCTTGGGATCAGCTGCTCTTGGCAAGAGAAGAACAGCTACAATGGCCACTGGGGATGGGGCAGCTCAGCAGATGAGAATTCCAAGTTTGGGCTCACATGTGAGCTCTCGGCCTGGTGGTTTCCGGCGGCCTGGTGGCTGGCCGGCCAGTCTCAGGTCACCATCTTGACCAGTGGGGTCAGGGCTTGGCATTAGTGCAGTCAATTGAGCATGGACATGTGTAAAGTGCTTGGATCAAAATGGCATGGGGACATGGCTAATCTTGGCTAGGTTTGGTCAACCCATTTGTTTGGGCTGGGTTCACCTCCCCATGGCTGGCCTTGGGCTGAGAAAATCAGTTAGGCTAGCTGGTCAAAAGGTGGTGATGTCCTTATCCAAGAATATTTGGATTAAATCTTGGTTAAGGGGTATCATGGGTGAGGTTAAAGACTTTTAGGAATTAAGGAAAGCTCCCCTCTTCTTACCCAATGTGGTATGGTCACATGTCAAACAATTCACATGGCTTGCATGTGGCTTAAGAGTGGCTTCATGGCTCACCTTTGGCTTGGGGAAAAGCCAAGTCAATTTCATGGAAATGGGTTTAAGAAAATTTTGGCATTTTGATGGGAATTTGTATGAGGCTTAATTTGGAATGGCTTCATGATGAGTTTTGAAACTTAGGGATTGATTTAATTGAAAATATGGTGTAGAGCAATTGTCATATGGGTTTAGGATTGATTTTGGCCTTTTGGATTTTTGGTGGAGATGGGCTTTAGGAAGGTTTCATGTAAGTGGGCTTTTAAGTTTCAAATGGGCTTTTGGGTGGAGATTTTTGCAAAGGGCTATGCCAAATAAATGTTGGGTTTGATTTAAGAGTGTATCATGAGTGATTTAAAGCAAATTTGGGGTGGTTTGGGTTTGAATTGGGTTGGATTTGGGTTTCTTTGGTAAAGGGGCTAAGGTGGGTAAAAATGGGCTACCATGAGCTAAGGTTGGGCTAAAGTTGAAATTGATGTAAAATTAATGTTTAAAATGGCTTATGGGGCTGTTTTAAAGAGTTTTCAACTTTGATTGGGTCTTGATTTTGGGGTTTGGGCCTATTTGGGCTAGGTTTAGGTGTAGGCCCATTTAAGGGATTTTGGCTTTGAGTTGAATTTGAGTGAGGTTTGAGTCCAAATATTGGGCAAATTATGTTAATGTTTTGTTTGTGAGGATGTTAGGGAAGGTTTAGAAAAGGTTTGGGGTCAATTGGGTAGATTTGGTTTGACATTGGGTTCATTTGGGTTAAGAATGGGCTAAATTGGGGGTTTTGGTGGAAGTGGGGTAAATTGACAAAATTGGCCCATGGTGTATTTGAACAAAATGAAATTGGGAATATTTGGGATTTTTTGGAATTTTCTGGGAATTTTCTGAATTTCTGGATTTTTTGGCTAAGAGGGGCTTTTTGGGTATTTGGAGGGTATTGAGAGGTATTTTTGGAATTTTCGGTATTTTTGGCTATGGATGATCAATTGGATTGGTGAGGAAATGTTTAGGAATGATTTTTGGAGAATTTTGGTTAATTTGGAAATTTTGGAGGATTTGGGTAATTTCAAGGGTTTTGGGTAGGCTAGGCGGGTGTAGGGTCCCCGGGTCAAAAATTGAAAATTTAGAAAATTGAAGATTGGGTAATTGTAAGTGGAATGAAATCATTTTGGTTGAGCCATGAAGCCATATCAAGCCCATATGAGCCATGAAGGGACTCATTTGAGGCATCCACTATGTTGTTCCTAACCCTCTTAGCCAAGGGCTTAGGGGTTAAGGACCATCCATGTGAATCACCTTCATGAGTCAGGAGGTCAAATCGGGTATGGGTGTGGTTTTAGGAGGTGTGTATGAAAATGTAGTGTATAGGTGTAGTGTGTGTGTAAGTCAGCCCCTTCACCAGACCAGGCCACCCAGGGTAGTCCTAAGGCCAAAGAGTCCTATAGGAAACTCATCCTTTAAACTTCCACATTTGATTTCAACCCTCTAGGTGATTAGGGGTCTACAATCAAGTTTGTGGAGTTTGCAGGGAGTTAAGAAGTGGTTTGAATTTCTAAGTGGTGGGTCCCAATTCTAATCCTCTAGGACAGTCAAAGGAAAAGGCCTAAGGCTAGATCCTAAGTACTAAAGAGAAGAAGAGAAGACCTCATCAAAAATGAGGTCAACAAATGGACCCCCAATAGGTGTGGTGTGCTAACCCAGCACACCGCGCGTATTGGCGTTGACCGAAGCGATCAACAAAACCAACACAGATGTCAAAGTGACAAACTTATGACGAAGTAGAAGAATTTCCGCTGGGGAGTGTCAAGTATATCTCTGGGACTGGAGATTCCTGAACTCTCGCTGGGGAAAGGAAAAGGAGGTGAATCCCAAATCACATGATCTGGGGGAATTTCGATTTAGATTTCATGTTGTTTTGGTTTAAGTTTTGATGTGTGAGCTTAGATTTCAATTTGGAGTTTTAATTTAGATTGAAGTTTTGTCAAAATTAATTTGAAGGGATTTGAACTTGAAATGAAAATTGGAATTTTGTGGTTTTAGATGTAACATCTTTAACCTCAAAAGAAAATTGAATTGATTAGGTTGAATCATTACAATGAGGAGAGATCTCAGAGCAATGCGGTATTGGATGTAAAATCCTTAACCTCAAGAGTTTGACTTTGATGTATTTCATTGCAATAGGGAAAGAATCCTAAAACAATGCAGTCTCGGATGTAAAATCCTCGACCCAAAGAATTTGATTTTTTGATGTATTTCATTGCGATAGGGAAAGAATCCTAAAGCAATGCAGTCTCGGATGTAAAATCCTCAACCCCAAAAGTTTGATTTTGATGTATTTCATTGCGATAGGGAAAGAATCCTAAAGCAATGCAGTCTCGGATGTAAAATCCTCAACCCCAAAAGTTTGATTTTGATGTATTTCATTGCGATAGGGAAAGAATCCTAAAGCAATGCGATCTCGGATGTAAAATCCTCAACCCCAAGAATTTGATTTTGATGTATTTCATTGCGATAGGGAAAGAACCTAAAGCAATGCAGTCTCGGATGTAAAATCCTCAACCCCAAGAATTTGATTTTGATGTATTTCATTGCAATAGGGAAAGAATCCTAAGGCAATGCAGTCTCGGATGTAAAATCCTCAACCCCAAAAGTTTGATTTTGATGTATTTCATTGTGATAGGAAAAGAACCTAAAGCAATGCAGTCTCGGATGTAAAATCCTCAACCCCAAAAGTTTGATTTTGATGTATTTCATTGCGATAGGAAAAGAATCCTAAAGCAATGCAGTCTCGGATGTAAAATTCTCAACCCCAAAAATTTGATTTTCATGTATTTCATTGCGATAGGAAAAGAACCTAAAGCAATGCAGTCTCGGATGTAAAATCCTCAACCCCAAAAGTTTGATTTTGATGTATTTCATTGCGATAGGAAAAGAACCTAAAGCAATGAAGTCTCGGATGTAAAATCCTCAACCCCAAAAGTTTGATTTTGATGTATTTCATTGCGATAGGAAAAGAACCTAAAGCAATGCAGTCAAGGATGTAAAATCCTCAACCCCAAAAGTTTGATTTTGATGTATTTCATTGCGATAGGAAAAGAACCTAAAGCAATGCAGTCTCGGATGTAAAATCCTCAACCCCAAAAGTTTGATTTTGATGTATTTCATTACAATAGGGAAAGAATCCTAAGGCAATGTAGTCTCGGATGTAAAATTCTCAACCCCAAAAGTTTGATTTTGAATGGTAATTGATATTGCAAAGACTTGTAATGTTGATTTGAAAAGTGTGGAATTTTGGTGTTTCGAGAATTTCATGAAAGTTGTAAAAGAATTTCATGGAAGGAAATAGATTAGGAGGGAATATGTAGATGCTACATATCTCATTCAAAAGAGTTGATCGAAAGTTGCTGGTTTGGATTAGATACAACTCCTCGCCACTAGATCCGAATCGAAAACCCCGTGGCTCCGTGTCAATGGAATCGACCGCTTCCATCCCAGACAAGGGAAAGAGTAGAACGGATTGGATTTCAAATTTGGAAGGTTGAGTTAGAATTTGATTGAGATTTGATTTGAAATTTGGAAAGTTGAATTTGAATTTTTTATTTTAAATTTTGTGTTCATTTTGTTTATTCTTTAACGATTTATCGTTCATTTAATGTTCATGTGAATTTGGAGTCCATTTTTTTATTTAGATTTTTTAAGGAAAGTTTTCTTTTATTCATTTTGTTTCTTTTCTGTTCTTCGCTCGAAGTTCATTTAATTTTAATGGCGTTTCCCAGTCAACTTGCACAAAAGAGGTGAAGGCCAAAAATTTGACATGGTCACTTTCATTCCAATCATGTTGAAGATACATCATACAACTCGATCTGGAATACATCTCATACAATCCATATAGACTCAAAACGGACTATGTATGATCTTTGTCGATCCATCCAAAAAGGTATTTATTAAAAATCCATGTCTGAATAGTGAGGTACATGGTCAATAACATCACCTTCCAAGCCATCCTTGGCAAGGATGCCGTATGGATGTACGTTGGAGGTGTAATATTTTCCATGTAATTCACAGCTCGTAAGGCCGGAGACTCTCTAGCTCCGGGTCTGGCTGGAAGTGGTAAGGTGCTTTCCTGTCATCCATCCTTCTAAAAGTAACTGAGATCCGCTTCATTGGTACTCCCGGTATGCAATGTTTAGCGACATCTGCTTCGTTGCCCTTCAGTATCATGACAGAACCTACCGGTAATGGTATCTTTACTGGCTCTCGGAACTCACCTCGGCCTGCTATCCGGAGGTCAGATCCGAACATGATATTACACTCGTTCAGAAAAGAAACTGTGCAAAAAGGTCTGACAAAGTCATGGTGATCTATGTACGGGGGTATGCAGTCACCCTTCTTGTAAATGTTAATGATGCAACCGTTGGGTATGCAATCCGCCGGCGATACCCTCCATGTTATCATTCTTTTTACCATCCTTTTGATGACTAATGGCATTGGATCCACCTGGCCATGACGGAGTATTCCGGTGGGTTTCCTTCCCGTCTTCTGCGAAGTTGTAGCAGCATCCACATTGTATTGTAATTCTCCCTTTCCCTGGCATCCATCTCCGGGGTTCTGAGTAAGTGTTTTCTCTTAGGCGGCCCGCTCAGCCCATTCTTTTCAAATCCCGGATGCAATCCACGATTTGTTGTTGCTTGTATTCTGAAAACAAGTCTGTATGTAGCTCGAGGCCTTCTAGTATATTGATCCTCCTGTCTCTGATTCTCTCGAAGTATTTAAAAGTTTTCTTCTCGACTTTCTACATTCTTTCTAACTCGTATTCTGGAATAATCTGCAAATGGCGAGGTCTGGTGACGTACTGTGGGATATATGGCTCAATCCCTTCGCGTTCTCCTGCATACCTCGGCTCCTCGGGGATGGTGTCCGTCGGGACATCCTCCGGGGTTGCTTCTGCAACAAGGTTATGCATTACCGGTGGCTTTGTTTGGTGGCGTTGTAGCCTTCTTTCTTCTGTTCTTCTTAAGATTTCCCTGGTCTCTTCTGTTATCCTCGGAGCTGGCCTCCTTTCTTCAGGTTCCTGGTGAACTGGTGTCCTTGAAGTGTATGCACTGGCAGTAGCAACTGCCTCGTCGCGCTGGTCCGCTGCTAGTTTAGTTAACATCTTGCGGATACGGTGATTTTTATTTCTTCGCTGGGTTGCTGTGAGAGTAGCTCTTCGTACTTCCTGAGTTTCTGTGGGCGCGGCGCTGACAAGCCTGCCCTCTGCTGTAGCGACTACAGATTTGATTTTCTTGTCTTCTTCAGTGTTTGTTTTTCTTTTCTTGCTGCTGGATTGGTGGCTTGGGCCACCCACTTTCATTACTGTCTGACTGGGCAGTTCCTCTCGGTCAATTGGGACCCAATCACTTTCCTCGTATTGTAGGCCTGCTGGTGCGAAGTCTGAGTCAATCTCTATTATCGCTCCATCTTTCACCCTCTTTTCATCGAGTGCAAGGCTTACGCCATTTCTAAAGTTCGGGACCAACCGCCCGTTCGACATTTCCCTGCGAAAAGACAAGGAAAAGGATCAGGGGCTGTACTAAGAACAAGAACATTAAGAAAATGTTTATTAAAGACAGTTTTTTTTTTTATTTACTTTTTGTATTTTTAAATTTAACAGGAGTGAAATGGGATAAGATCAGGAAAGAGATTTTGATTTGGAAAAGAAAACAAGGAAAACTTTATTATCATGATTTTATTTATTTTAGCACATTTTTTATTATTTTTGGGTTCGGACCCGGTCATAAGTGATTACTTCACCCGTGCTTCTAGGGATGAAAAATCCATTCCTTCGAAACATTAGGTAGCGTAATACTTTTTCAAGTATCGTCCATTGATCGGAAGCATATGTCGTTCCCCTTAGCAATTCACTAGCTGGTAGGAGCCTCCTGAGTAGACTGCCTCAACCACAAACGGCCCTTTCCAAGTGGGTTCGAATTTTCCTCCTATCTTGCGGTGTGCAAGTATAGGTATTTTGAGAACGAGAACTAAGTCACCAGCTTTAAAGGTTCTTGGGCAGACCAGTCTGTCATGGGTTTGAACCATCTTAGCTTGGTATAGTTCTAAATTCTCGTCGCGCTGCAAGTCTTTTCCCTTCCGGGCTTTCCAATTCTTCTAGTCGTAATTTGGCATTCTCTTCTCGTCGTGATTTTGTTTGCAACTCGCAATTCGAGTGAAGGAAGCTGGACCTCTAAAAGGTAACACTCGCCTCGGACCCATACACCGGAGCGTAAGGTGTAGCTTGAGTAGGAGTTCGAAGGTTATCCGGTAGGCCCATAAGGCTTCTAATAACTTCTCGTGCCAATTTCTCTTATTGTCGTCCAAAGTTTTCTTTAAAATTTGAACGAGAGTTTTATTAAAAGCCTCAGCCAGGCCTTTTGCTCTTGGGTAGTAAATTGTTGAATAGCGCCAGTCGATTCCGTGTCTCCTACAAAATTGTTGATTTGTGTGCTTCTGAATGCTGACCTATTATCTGAGATGATCCTTCGCGGCACTCTGAAACGGTAGACAACTTGGTTCTTGAAAAACTGTAGCACGTGGTGTGCTTTCACTTCTCTAAGTGGAACTCGCTCTCGCCCACTTGGAAAAGTAATCTGTAGCCGCAAGAATGAAACGATGTCCTTTTGAAGATGGTGGTTCTATTGGACCCACTATATCTGTGCCCCAACATTCAAACGACCACGATGCAATTGTTGGATGTAGCACATTTGGAGGTTGGTGTAGAACCACTCCGTGCACTTGGCATTGGTGACAGCTCTTGGCGATTTTCATGCGATCGGTCATCATCGAGGGCCGATAGTACCCTAGCCTTTTAATTTTCATTTTCATCTTCGGACCCGACCGGTGAGCACCACAGAGTCCCGAATGCACCTCTTTAACGATTTCACGAGCCTTGTACCTCGCTAGGCATCTTAGCCACATCCGATCAAAAGACCTTTCGTATAATGTATTGTTTATTAATGCGTAGGACGGAGTTCTTTTCTTGATCCGATGGGCTAACTGACCTATCGTCCGGTAGTTTTCCCGTTTGCGAGTAGTCTATTAATGGTCGTCGCCAATCTTCCGTGTTTTCCGTCACCGTTGCAACCGATTCTTCTTCTTTTTCCGATTTGTGTATTATGTCTATGTCGAGCCGTGATAGGACCCGACGTCCGTGAACCGACACTTCTATCGATTCATCTTGCAAGCGAGCAAATTCTTTTGCGAGGCGGGCTAACACATCTCGCTAAAGCGTTTTCTTTTACGGGAATTTTGTAGATCGTCACATTCGGAATTTGTTCCAACAGCTTTCATGGCATACCTGGAAGTATTGCTTGAGTCTTGGCTTTAAAATTCCGTACTCGTCCGGCGATCCGTTGAATGATTAACTCGCGAATCCCCATAGATGTTGATGTTTGTTATCCCCATTTGAATAGTAAATTCTAGTCCTGTTACGAGGGCTTCGTATTCTGCTTCGTTATTTGTACACGGCTCTGTTAAGTGGTAGGCATATCTTAACATCCCCCGCTCCGGTGTTATAAAAATTAGTCCGATTCCTGCCTTACTGGGCACTATCACTTGCAATTTTTCGTCTTTATGTGCTGAAGATGCTCCGTCGAAATACAATTCCCAACGTCGATCATCAGGGTCTTCTAAGCTCATTATTTGTTCATCTGGCAAGTCGTCATTGAGTGGAGATTCTGCCGCAAAGGGTGTGCTGCGAGGAAGTCTGCTAGGACTTGTCCCTTTACGGCACGAAGAGGCACGAAAGTTATATCGAATTTCAATAATATCATTGACCACCTGGAAAGTCTGCCAGAAAGCATCAGACGGGTCATTAGGTATTGCAATGGATTAAATTTCGAAATCAGGTTGACCTTATGAGAAAGCATGTAGTGCCTGAGCTTTTGAGCGGCGAAGATCAAGGCCAAACAATGCTTTTCAATTGTGGGATAATTTATTTCCGTTGGAAGTAAACGACGGCTTAAATAGTAAAGAGCATTTTCTTTACCCTCATCATCGACACAAGCTAACGGGGCTCCGAGAGAGTCGTCTAAGGCCGCAGTATAAAGTATCAATGGTCTACCCGAGATCGGGGTCTGCTAAGACGAGAGGTGTCATTAAATATTGTTTAATGTCCTCAAAGGCCCTCCGGCATTTCTCTTCCCAAATAAATTTGGCGTCCTTTTTAACTAATGCCGAGAAAGGCCGACACCTACTCGACAAGTTCGAGATAAAGCGTCGAAGATATGCCAACTTCCCTTGAAAAGATCGTAGTTGTTTCAAGGTTCGGGAGGTGGCATTTCTAAGATAGCTTTAATCTTTTCCGGGTCGATTTCAATTCCACGATGTCGGACAACGAATCCTAAGAATTTCCGGAGGTGACGCCAAGGCGCATTTTAAGGGATTCATCTTAAGGTTAAATTGTCTTAATCGTTCGAAAACAATTCTCAAATCATACGAGTGGTTTTCCTTTACTTTGCTTTTGATGACCACATCATCCACGTAGCACTCGACTTGATTGTGGATGAGATCATCAAAAATTCTTGTCATCGCTCTCCGGTAGGTTGCTCCTGTGTTCTTCGGTCCGAATAGCATCACCGTGTAGCGAAGTATACTCCGATCGGCGTTCGAATGCTTGTAAGTCTGTTCATCTTCTAGAGCCATTTTTATCTGGTTGTATCCTGAAGATCCATCCATGAATGAGAATATTTCATGTGTTGAAGCGATGTCGATCATTAATTCTGGGATCGGTAGAGGGAATTTATTTTTCGGACATGCCTTGTTTAAATCTATGAAATCCACACAAATTCTGATCTGACCATTCTTCTTCCTGACTAGTACCACATTGGCTAACCAAGTCGGGTATTGTTCTTCACGGACAAATTTGGCGTCTATTAGCTTTTTAACTTCAGCTATAACTTGCTGTTCGATCTCTAGACGCATTCTTCTGGGACCTTGTCTGACTGGAACAGAAGTAGGATCCACTCCTAGCTTATGGACTGCGACCTCTGGAGCTAATCCTGGCATCTCATCGTAGCTCCAAGCAAAACAGTCTTTAAATTCCATTAATAACTTGATTATTTCTTTGGAGTCTTCTTTATTGAGTAAGGAGCTAACAAAGGTAGGTCTAGGTTCTTCACTAGTACCTAAGTTAACTTCCGTTAACTCATCTATTGTAGATTTGATTTCTTCTTCGAACTCTGGTGGAGCGTTTCCAATTTGTAAATCTTCAAGTTCTTCTGTAGCTTCCATGCAGTCTTCATTAGACTTGCAAGTGACAACCAAGCAAAATTCAGTATCGTCAACTGATCCTACTGTGCCGAATCCGAGACCATGCCTTGAATTGGGTGGGCGACCGGAATTATTCCATAAATTTTCAAAATATTGTGATTGACCTTTTGTCCATTGTCGAGGTAAGAAACCACGCTGAATTAAATTTTGAACACAGGGAGAGTACCACTCAAAAGGTAATTCCATTAATTCTGATGAAGTAGCATCTTCAAATTGTACATTGTTTTCAATTTTGGAGGAAGGAGCACCACGGTAGAACTTGATGGGCTTTGTACTGCCGCTACGTACCTCTTTGACCACCATACCCTCGATCTTATTAGAATGGATCGGGGTCAGGTTCAGGGTCATAGTATGTACATAGTGGTTAATCTTCTCGTACATCGATTTATATTCCTCGTTCTTTTCATCTTCGAGAGAGATCCTGAATTGCGGCTTCTTCCGACTTATTGTCGCTGCTTCTTGCTTGGTTTCTTTTTCTTCTTCAGAACTATCTTCCCATTCAACATTGATGGCTGGTTTCCTATGTCCAACTGTCCTAACGTCTCTGCCACGACCTCGTCCCTGGCCTCTACCTCGGATGCGAGTTGTGGAGAAACCTTCACCATCTCGCCGTAAGGGAGTGGTGAGTGACTGTTGGACTAGAACTTCAGGTTCTTCATCGTCCCAAGTTTCCTTTGCTTCATTTGTTATGGTATCTCTGGAGAAGATTGTTTTCTTTGGGGGTGCGTAATAGGACGCATCTTCATGGATTCCAATTTCATGTACGGAGAATGGTTGTAAGTCACCTTTAATGCACTGTTCCCCTCCATCGTAGTATTTGATGCACTGATGTAGAGATGATGGTACCATCCGGTTTTCATGTATCCACGGTCGGCCCAGTAGAGCGTTGAACGACGTTTTTGAATCAATTATGTGAAATTTCGCGGTTGTCTTTGCTAAGTCACCGGTCTTCATTAGCAGTGTTATTGAGTCGAGGGCTCTTTCTCCTTTCTGGTTGAATCCTCTTAATAACATTTTGTCCGCTTCGAGCTCGCGAGCATCAATTTCCAAGTATGCTAGCGTTCGAAGATTCATTATATTAATTGATGCTCCTGGATCCACCAATACTCTGGAGAGTGTAAACTTCCTAATTGTAACTGAAATGTACAACGGTCGGTTGTGGTCTCAGCGTCCCAAGTAGTAGGTCATTGTCCGTGAAGGTGATACCTCGTCTGTTCCTTTAACGAGCAAACCTCATCTAAGGAATCTCCAGGTCATTTGAGCTAAGCAAATTTCCGGATCAAGTAAGGCCTCGATCGAGCTTCTCTCATCTCCTTTGATAAGATGAGAGCGTCGTAGATGCTCGGCTTGTCTGGTAGTTTCCTAAGATGGCCTAGCACGTTGTAGTCCACTTTATTTTCATGTGTCTCGGTTTCTTCCCGAATGGGTATTTCTTCTGCCGGGGTTGGTTCTTCCCGAACAACCACACGCTTTCCTTTGTCCTTTGGACCCATTCTCGGAGGTATAACTCTTCCACTTCTTAAGTTGACTTCGTAATTTCTCCCGAATCTAGTATTGAGTCCGCTCGATGTGTCCTTCCGAATCGAATGACGGGTTCTTCCGGATTAGCTTCGGAGTCCGAAGGCTCTAACTCTATTGTGATCGGAGCTCCTCGAAACTCGCAAATAGATTCATTACTTGTTGAACTCTAGTAGCCTCCTTGGTGGATGTCTTCTTTGTCATTGTGATCGTCGAGATTGTGTATGATTTGAGAATTGTCATTTGTATCGGAATCGACGTCCGGATTAGGTTGATTGTCGCTAGTTACGTAATCGTTAGAAACAATCAAAACGTAGCCAACGCCATAACCCTCATCATTATAAGATCCCACCGGAGTGAACGGATAATCATACGAGTCGGAGGTTCGAGGGATTTCTCCCCCGAATCAGAAACAACTATCCTAGGATAAGCAGCCCCTAGTCTAGCCTTAAGAGCCTCGGTCTTCTCTTCTTCGTCGATTTTCTTGTTTCTTTCAATGATCTCTTGTTGAGGTGGCGCTTCTATCGCAAGTGATAGCGCCGACTTGACAGGTTTCGAACTCTGAATTGAGGCTCGCACCAAAGTGGTTTGGATGCGATCTAAAATCTTCTTCGAAGACTTTGTCCAAGCGGTACTCCATCCATCGTCAGTCGCATAGGGATCTATCGGAACAATGAAATCCGTCGAGATAACATTGACGGAACCTCCTTTCTGGGGTTCCTTCATGTATTCCTTCGGGATTGTTATGTTCCCTTTTCAAAGATTGTCGTTGAGCCAACTTTTGAAGGTAATACAATCCTCTATCTTGTGTCCGAGCATCCGGTGGTAAGGGCAAAAGTTGGGATCACCTTTCTTGTCGACTTCTTCTGGTCTCTTAGGCTCTGGCAGCTGGAAATCTGGAGTCTTCATCAGACTGCGGAACATTTTCGGCACTGCCTCATTCTTGAATGGATACTCCCTGCTCAGAAGCTCCCTCAATGTACGTTGTGGACAAGGCGGTTGTTCATACTGTTGAGATGACTGATAGCTGGGTCGGGGTTGCTGGTAACTCTGTTAAGGTTGCTGCTGACGTTCTGACGGTATTTGTATTGGCTGCTTGCCTTTATCGACTTCTGCGACGATCCCGGACTTCTTTTCAAAAGTTTTCACGGGCTTCTGTTTGTCTGTTTTGTCGGTGAAACTTAATTGCTTCGCTTCCTCTTGCAAGCTTCCGGCCTTGCTTAACAACTTCTCAAAAGTCTTAATAGTAAATCCCTTGAGGAGAAGTGCTATCGGGCCATGAATGCTCTTAAGTAAAATGCCGATCGCATGCTTGTTCTTGTAATCGTGGCTCACACTTCATACTTAGGTTCCTCCATCGAAGTATGTAGTCTACCAAAGTTTCGTTCGGCTTCGCTTCTCTACCACTAAATCACCTATAGTGATGTGGTGCCGAGCTCCGGCAAATCGCTTGATGAAGAGGTTCTCTAATTCTGAAAATGTCTTCACCGAACCGTTCGGTAATTCCGCATACCAATCAAAGGCGATCCATGACAGGCTGCTGACAAATTGTCGGAAGAGTAAAGCATCACTTCCGCCGGCATTGCAACAACTGGCACAAAAATGTGCAACATGTTGCTGAGGGTTTCCAATTCCATCAAAGGTCTTGAACAGAGGTGGTACAAAGCCTTTTGGATATTGGACAACATCGAATTCTTCGGGGTAAGGTCTACCCGTCTGAATGGATTTCCCGCTCTTTGATTGTGCCAAGGCTTCTCGCACCTGCTGTTCCACCATGCTCTTGATATCCTTCTCTGGAATCATGTTCTGGGTAGAATCTTTCTTTGGCTGATCGTCTCCGTTAATAGATGTAATCTCTTTTCCTCCGTTTGTAATATGAATAACTTCTGGAGGCGTTTCTCTTGGGGATTGAGCCTAAATCTAAAGAGTGGCTAGGACTGCAGCCATCTCTTCCATCCTTTTTGCCAATTGAGAGATTGTATCGTCTTTTTCTCGAATTTGTACTCTTAATGCTTCTGATTCATCCCTTTCCGCAGCTACCGGAACACCTTGTGAAGCTGACGATGCTCGTGTTTCAACCATGTTAATTTCTGCATATTCATCATCCATGAACTCTGACGAGTCGACTTCATCTCCGAACTTTTCTTCTCTTTCTCTTGCTAATCGTTGAATGTCGGTTCTTAGCTTTTCCATAGCGTCTTCTAATGGTCTTTTTCGTGCGGTTTCGCAGTTATCATGCGATGGCTGTCGGGTTTCCTTCTCATGAGTCTCCTTCATTGCGGTAGCGCTTTCTTCGGACTCGAGTCTCCTGACGAGACTTTCCTTCTCATGTCGCTGTTTCGGTCTTAATTGGCCGGTAGTGGGACGCCATACCATCCTTCTAGCAGCAGAAGGCCTAGGACCGGATGGTCTGTCGGCTGAATGCTGGAAGGTGGTATCCTCCCTGATCTGTAAACCTGAAACAACAACAGGTGGACTAGCCTTCATCTTCTTATTTGGCTCTTGTGCAGCGATAGCAGGTTCTACTCTTGGCCCAAGACGGGACTTGGCTGGTGTCCGTCCTATCCTTCTTAAAATCTCTGATACAGGGCATTTCTCTTTTTTTGCTAACTTCTCAATCACAGTCTGTAGTCGGGCAAATGGTGTAATCCTAGCCCTTTTCCTTTTGTTGTCGCTATAGTATGCGGGTCAATGTAATGTAGAAGCAATCCTGCGGACATTTTCCTCGTCAGCTGCGGCGGAAAGGGGATGGAATCTACTTCCTTCCAATAGGGGTGTATATTCAGGCAATGGTATGTATTCGAGTAGTGGTGTGTACTCGGGGATTTCTTCTAAGAAAGCGACTTCAGCAGCTCTGGCCTTCCTGGCAATCTTCCTACCTCTGTTTCTTTTCTGAGTCCGTGTTAGGGGTGGAACCCTTGAGCTGGACCCAATTTCAAAAACAAAAGGTCTTGCACGGAAATCTGTACCCTCCACGGTAACATGCTCGTTACAAATTTGAACTTCCTTCCCCTTCAGTTTGGCGGAAGCCGGGGTAGGTGCAGAGACGACTAGACCAGTGGGGGTAGAGATAACGGTCCTCCTTTAGACAGTAGCATTCCACTCAGCTGGAACCCTTTGCAGGGGAGGAAACTCTTGAGTTGACTTAAGGTCGAACTCGATCAAAGGTCTCTCGCTTCGTATACTTTGTTTGTCAGCGCGAAAAGGGTAACGTCAGCGATCTTGACATTTGTGTTCTCGAATCCTTGTCCAAACCGGATGATCCCATTGTCGGGCAGCTCATCCTTGTAACCAGCGAAGTCCAGTCCATTGGTGAAGGAGAAAATCAGCTTTGGGGCTTCCATTTCTCAGGGGTAGATTCGATTGTCAGTCCCAAGTTATGCTTCTTCTCATCGGACGAAAAGAAAGGAATCGAAAAGAGTCCGAACACATTCTTGTTCATGTATATTTGTTAAAAGAGTCATTTATTAGAGGGTTTGTTTATTTAGAACGGAATGTTCAAAGGTGTTGAGAAGGTAATGAATCCGATTCGTAGTTGGAAAGGAAAAGAAAGTCTTATGCAAGACTTCTCGACTCGAAGGATCACTCCTAAACTAACACCTATTGGGGGTCTACCCCATCTCAGAAATGAGGTAAAAGGATCTCGGAACCTCTCTGTTTAGGGGTGTCTAAACAGTGGCTCCTAAATCCGAGAGAATGTTGTTATACTTGTTCAAGGTAGAAATGAACATAGTATTCCAACGGAAAGAAGGGTAATTTGATCCATTAGGGACATGGATACACTACCGATTTTTGAAAGCAAAACTATCTGATTAAAAATGGAGAGAGGAATTTTCCCCAGCGGAGTCGCCAAAAATTGTCGGCATATTTTTAGGTTGAGTGTTGTATTTTTTAAAAGGGGTCGCATACAGAAGTTGTCGGCGAATTTTAAATTTAATTTAAATATATATATAATTTAGAAAGTAGTATTTGATTTTGAAAATAATTTTAAATTTGAAAATTTTAAGATATGAAATCAAACCGATCTCACATCCCAAATAGTTTATACAAACGAGCATCGCATCACAAACCGTGTATCTATCCCGAAGAATAGACACATCGCCCGATGATGGGGCTCGATTAAATAAACTAGAAGATTTGTGACGTCCGTTTGGTCTGCGAACCAATTTTATAAGCCGACAAGTTCCCCTGCTTAATATAAATGAATTAAGCAGGGTTTATATTACCTGGGTTCTTAAAGTTCCGTATAAGGGCAAGCCCCTATAGTTAATCACATCTTAAGTGACGGGAATCACCTAAGAAAACTCTCGATAATAGTCAGTAGTTCTGCTCTCAAGAATTTCAAAGTTTAAGTCTTCAAGGGATTGAATTTTGGAATTTCAATAGGGAATGGATCAAATTTAGAACATTTTATTTTGGGAATTCAAAGGAAGAAAGGTAGGAGAAATCACGGATTCGAAGCGAACTTCGGTAATTTCCCGACTATCCTACTGTTTGGCTTGAACTTAGGAAAGTCCTAATATTTATTTAATGTTTTGATCTTGCCAATTTTAATTAATTAGGACTTATATTCGTATGATAAAATCATACAAATAACCTCGAAGATGTGAGGGTTTATGTCGTATCGGACGACTACCTCGGAGTCCTAAGATCGGTTAGGGCTTAATTTACATGATACGATCATGCAAATGCCTAACGAAGAGTTGAGGATTTATGTTGCACTAGTGCAAGCTACCTCGAAGTCCTATGGCTTGGTTATTTAATTCTAAGAAAGTTTGCTGCAGTAGACTTAGGTTTTGTTGATGACAATGGCCGTGCTGCCCACCATGCTCTGAGCTCCTTGTTGTTGCAGAGGTTTAGTTTTAGAAATCATAAATCAGGAGATGAGAGAAGTGTTCTGGTTTAGAGAAAGTCTTAATTTCCAAGTGTTTTTTATGTTTTAATTAAAACAAATCTTAAAGTTGATTATAACAACACCGGTTAAGATCCCACGGTTCCATCCTTCCGGCATCATTATTTTTATCGGATTCACTTAGTCCAGATGAATTTGCTAAACTCAACTGAATGAGTTCCACACTTTCATTTAGACCGTGGGAAATCCCGTTAGCAACACGTAGGTTACATCATCCGAGGTATTCCGGATCATCCAACAATACGTTTTAATTTAGTTGTAGTTGTAGTTTTGTGGTTTTGTTTGTGATTAAATTTTGAGTTGTTTTATATTTTGAAATGTTGTGGCGGTGAATTTTATCTTGTAATGACTTTTAATTTAGTTTTGGTTTCAGTTTTAGGGACTATCCTAAAGGTGTGGGTTTTCATGCAACAGTTGTTTATCATGCAAGAAAAACTAAGTGCGATGTGATTAAATAAATTGCAATAAGGTAGATTACAATAAAATAAAAGCGTACCTGGAGGGTCTTCCCGTCATGCCAAGCTGCACTTAAAACACAATTAGAATATTTAAGCATTTAAAGAAAGTTCTTAGGTAAAGCTAAGGGAAGGGTTATGATTTTCTACCAAGTTCCTAATCCTATAGCTAGTCATCTCCTATGACGTCTAGGTTCTTGTATTTTGGTTTGAGGACGATTTTCTTCATCAAAGAACAATTAAGTTCAATTGTTCTTATAAATATCCTATCATATCGAGGAAGTGCTTAAGACGAGTCTTAAACATCATTTCAATATTTCTAGGATTATTTTAAGTCCAAGAGAATTTAATTATACAAATGAATTAATCGTCCGGGAGTTCAAGTTTATTATCTTCGCTCGAGTGAACTAGGACATTTGAATATCTTATGAATGAAGTAACACTTCACTTAATACTCCATTTAGGAGTTATGACAACAAGAGCTTTCGAGGACAAATGGATGTTCAAATGACTTATGATTTAACTTAATTTCAATTAATGGGCTTAAGTTTGGAATAATGTTCAAGTTGTTTTAGATTTATTTTTGAATTCTTTGTGTCTTAGGTGATGTTATTTTTAATTTAATTTAATTTAATTTAATTTAATTTAATGTGGTTTAATTTAATTTAATTTAATTTAAGTTAATTTAATATAATATGATTTAATTTATTTTAATTTAATTTAATTTATTTTGATTTAATTTAATTTAATTTAATTTAATTTGATTTAATTTGATTTAATTTGATTTAATTTAAATTTAATTTAATGTAATTTAAATTTAATTTAAATTTTTAATTTAGTTTGATTTAACTTGATTTTACTTTAATTTACTTTAATTTAAATTTTAATTTATATTTATTTTTTTTTTTAAACTTTTTTTTTTAATTTTAATTTAATTGAAATTTTAAAAGGGTTTAATAATTTAACTTCAATTTAATTTAATGATTAAGTCTTTTAGCATTTTAAATCTTAAATTTGGATTATCATTTTAATTAGGAATTAAATATTATTGAGATGATTAATTTAGGGATTCTTAAATTAAAGAACAAATCTCTTCCTAATAATATCCCTATTTTAATAATTCCAGTTTTATTATTCTTCAAGATTTAATTAATTTTTTAATTAAAGTTCATTTTAATTATTTTCAAATTGTTTGGTAAGTTTCTACTCTTTAATTATTTAAATTTCAATCATCCAAATCATATTAAGATCAGATATTTTACTCTTTAATTTTATTAAACCTAAAGTTTTAATTAAGGGTTAAAATTTTAATTACCATTTTGCCCTTCAAGCTTAATAATTTCATAACTCACTAAATTGAGCTTAAATGAACTTGAAATTTTTATGTGACTTCACTCATATGTCAATAAAGACATGAGAGGAGAAAATGTGATTTTTCTGTATTTAATTTATTTATGTAATTATTTTTGGTGGAAAATAGGGATTTCCAAGGAAAATTTAATAATATGACCAAGGGAAAGTTTCTGTCCTTAAGAAAATTATGGGACATTCCTAATGACCAGAGGACCACTTGGACCAATTTTGGTGATTTTTTGAATTATATTATTTTTATTATAATTATTTTAAGTTTTGGAGTATTAATTAATTTAAAAAATAAAATAAAATAAAGATTGAAAAATGAATTTTATATTTTTTAAAAATCTCTCTGATATCAAGGAAATCAGAGAATCAATTTTTGTAATTTTCTGATTTTTCTTTGATTTATTAGAATTATTTTAATGGAAATGCTAGAAAATACATTTTTTTTAATTTTAAAATTACCCTAGGGCTTTAAAATTTAATATCTCATCATAGGGACTTAAGAAAGATATGGGGTTTGTTCCTAAGTGATTAAAATTCAAAATGTGACATTTTGGTGAATTTTATTATTTTTGTGATTTTTATTATTTTTTTAATTATTAAAATATTAAAATAATACAAAAAATCAACTTTTTTAGAAAATTGAAATTTTAATTTTCATAAATTCCCCTAATATCAGAGAGGCTCCAAAACCAATTTGGTGAATTTTTGAAAAGTATTTTGAAAGTTATAAATTTTTAAAGTTTAAATTGGCTAAATGGCAATCAACCCATTTAGTAGGGCTAACCAAGTCCAATTGACTTCAAATTTTTATGGTGGGTTCCTCTGATCCTAAAGGTCAGTGGAGAATTGATTTCAAGTCAATTTGATGCATGATTAGCTCTAATTAATTAAGGACTTATTTTGGGTGTTTAAGCCAATTTGGGTTATTCCAAGTGGATTAATTCAAAACCTATTTTTCCTAGGTTCCTCTGGTCATAATAAACATCACCAAATTTTCCTAGAATTTATTTCACAACATGCTAATTAGTGGATTTAAAATACTCAAAACAAGTAACATGAATTTGAAAAATCAATAACTTCTCATAGGGATGGCCTCTGACTTTGGAAAATTCAGGGAATGTTCCCAAATTTGGAGGCTTCAAAAGCCCTATGGTCTCATGCCATGGTGAATTTCCTATATGCATGGAGAATTAAAATAATGCAGACAGTAAATAAATTATTAAAAATAAAATACTTGATGAAATTAAATGATTTCTTTTCCACATTATTCTCCTCTGTTCACTGAGCAAGAGGGTATTTTTATTTTATTTTTCTGATTTTTCTACACAAAGTTATGCATTTTTGAAGTTTAGGGAATTAAATAAATAGAAAAATACCCTAATTTTCTATTTAAAACGGCGGCGCTGACTCATCCTAGGCAGCTCCGAAACGCCGCGTGTCGCATTGCCATTCGACGCCGCCATCAAACTCAGCGCTCCGGGGGCCCGCTGTATCGTTCCATCTCCTTGTCCGGCGCGATCCTGGCCGTCCGTCCGCGCGTGTATGGAATGAACGACATCCGTTCATTGTCCCCAAGCGTCCTCACCCGAGAGCCGTCCACACTAAAACCCTAAGAACTCACTCATTTCTCAACGGATTTTCGTGTTCTTGTGCTCTATGGATTTGTCTTGAAGAGACGAATACATCCATACGGTGATCATGCATTGAAATTAAGGCATTTGAAATGGAGAATCTCCGAAGCTCGGGATAAAGAGTTAGCTCATACCTTTGCTCGGAGAAGTGTGGCTTCAATCCGAGGGTTGTGTCACCTTCGATTGGGTCCAAGCAAGCTCCGGATGAAGTCCCTTGGCCCGGTGAATTGTCTAGGTATGATTTCGACCAAGCCCAATCACAAAGCTTGGAGTCCGGAACGGATGGGTGGCCCTGGAGAGGGGGCTTTTGCTCGGTGGACTTCTTCCCTCGTCCGGTGAAGGTGTAGGACCAATCAATTTGAGGATTGATCCACCGTGGAGAAGTGTCCCGGTTTTGGGTGGAACTTTGGCTGAGAAATTGGGCTCCGTTGGTGGGGATTAGGGCAAATTGTCACCTGGGGATCAACTCGCTCTAAGTATGGAGAGTGATCCGGAGCAATTTTGGCGTAGTTTCAGCAAGGTCCGGTTCGAGCACCTCTCATGGCCGAGAGGGGGTGGTGTTTAAATAGGAGAGGGTGGAGGGCCTCCCGGGGGAGTTAGGGCTTGGGATCAGCTGCTCTCGGCAAGAGAAGAACGGCTACAATGGACACTGGGGATGGGGCGGCTCAGCAGATGAGAATTCCAAGTTTGGGCTCACATGTGAGCTCTCGGCCCGGTGGTTTCCGGCGGCTCGGTGGTCGGCCGGCCGGCCTCGAGTCACCATCTTGACCAGTGGGGTCAGGGCTTGGCATTAGTGCAGTCAATTGAGCATGGACATGAGTAAAGTGCTTGGATAAATATGGCATGGGAACATGGCTAATCTTGGCTAGGTTTGGTCAACCCATTTGTTTGGGCTGGGTTCACCTCCCCATGGCTGGCCTTAGGCTGAGAAAATCAGTTAGGCTAGCTGGTCAAAAGGTGGTGATGTCCTTATCCAAGAATATTTGGATTAAATCTTGGTTAAGGGGTATCATGGGTGAGGTTAAAGACTTTTAGGAATTAAGGAAAGCTCCCCCTCTTCTTACCCAATGTGGTATGGTCACATGTCAAACAATTCACATGGCTTGCATGTGGCTTAAGAGTGGCTTCATGGCTCACCTTTGGCTTGGGGAAAAGCCAAGTCAATTTCATGGAAATGGGTTTAAGAAAATTTTGGCATTTTGATGGGAATTTGTATGGGGATTAATTTGGAATGGCTTCATGATGAGTTTTGAAACTTAGGGATTGATTTAATTGAAAATATGGTGTAGAGCAATTGTCATATGGGTTTAGGATTGATTTTGGCCCTTTGGATTTTTGGTGGAGATGGGCTTTATGAAGGTTTCATGTAAGTGGGCTTTTAAGTTTCAAAATGGGCTTTTGGGTGGAGATTTTTGCAAAGGGTCATGTCAAATAAATGTTGGGTTTGATTTAAGAGTGTATCATGAGTGATTTAAAGCAAATTTGGGGTGGTTTGGGTTTGAATTGAGTTGGATTTGGGTTTCTTTGGTAAAGGGGCTAAGGTGGGTCAAAATGGGCTACCATGAGCTAATGTTGGGCTAAATTTGAAATTGATGTAAAATTAATGTTGAAAATGGCTTATGCGGCTGTTTTAAAGAGTTTTCAACTTTGATTGGGTCTTGATTTTGGGGTTTGGGTTTATTTGGGCTAGGTTTAGGTGTAGGCCCATTTAAGGGATTTTGGCTTTGAGTTGAATTTGAGTGAGGTTTGAGTCCAAATCTTGGGCAAATTAAGTTAATGTTTTGTTTGTGAGGATGTTAGGGAAGGTTTAGAAAAGGTTTTGGTCAATTGGGTAGATTTGGTTTGACATTGGGTTCACTTGGGTTAAGAATGGGCTAAATTGGGGGTTTTGGTGGAAGTGGGGTAAATTGACAAAATTAGCCCATGGTGTAGTTAAACAAAATGAAATTGGGAATATTTGGGATTTTTTGGATTTTTCTGGGAATTTTCTGAATTTCTGGATTTTTTGGCTAAGAGGGGCATTTTGGGTATTTGGAGGGTATTGAGAGGTATTTTTGGAATTTTCGGTATTTTTGGCTATGGATGATCAATTTGATTGGTGAGGAAATGTTTAGGAATGATTTTTGGAGAATTTTGGGTAATTTGGAAATTTTGGAGGATTTGGGTAATTTCAAGGGTTTTGGGTAAGTTAGCTACATGTAGGGTCCCGGGGTCAAAAATTGAAAATTTAGAAAATTGAAGATTGGGTAATTGTAAGTGGAATGAAATCATTTTGGTTGAGCCATGAAGCCATATCAAGCCCATATGAGCCATGAAGGGACTCATTCGAGGCATCCACTATGTTGTTCCTAACCCTCTTAGCCAAGGGCTTAGGGGTTAAGGACCATCCATGTGAATCACCTTCATGAGTCAGGAGGTCAAATCGGGTATGGGTGTGGTTTTAGGAGGTGTGTATGAAAATGTAGTGTATAGGTGTAGTGTGTGTGTAAGTCAGCCCCTTCACTGCACCAGTGCCACCTGGGGTAGTCCTAAGGCCAAAGAGTCCTATAGAAACTCATCCTTTAAACTTCCACATTTGATTTCAACCCTCTAGGTGAATAGGGGTCTACAATCAAGTTTGTGGAGTGTGCAGGGAGTTAAGAAGTGGTTTGAATTTCTAAGTGGTGGGTCCCAATTCTAATCCTCTAGGACAGTCAAAGGAAAAGGCCTAAGGCTAGATCCTAAGTACTAAAGAGAAGAAGAGAAGACCTCATCAAAAATGATGTCAACACCATCGTCTACAACTGGTGCGTCCCGAGAGCCGTCCACCTTCTAACCCTAATATCTCACTCGATACTAAACCAAATCAAGTGTGGTTTCTTCCTACATGCTCGTCTAAGCAAGGGCTACACATCTATACGGCTAATGCGCATTAAAATCAAGTGAAACAAGATGAAGAATCACTGGAAGCTCGGAAGCAAGTGGAGTTTCCATACCTTGGTTCAAGAGGTGAAGCCTCAATTAAATGTGCTCAGCACGTTCGTTGAAGCTGGAGGAGTCTACGGAAGAAGCCTCTGGTCCTGGTGAATTGCCTATGTATGTCTTCGTCCAAGCCCGATTTCAAGCTCTGGCCGATAGAGGGAATGGCAGGCCTGGTGAGGGAGCTTTAACTGGGAAACTTCTTCTCTACCTATGGTGAAGGTGTGGGAGAAGTTAATTTGGTTTCTATGAAGATTTGGTGAGTGTCCTTTTTTCGGCCTGATTTTGGACTGAGAAATTAAGCTCAGCTAGTGGGTTTCAGGCAGGAGAACAGTGGGGTTCTTCTTCTCTAGGCTGGGAGAAGCTCTGGAAGTGAATTCAAGAGGTTTTTGTGAGAAGTATTTTCAACACCCCTCTCATGGCTGAGAGGTGTGAATTATATGGCCAGGGCCAGAGGGCTGAGCCAGGGCTCAATTGAAGGGTGGATTCCACTGCTTAGGTGGAGGACAGAGGAGCTCCAAGGTTTAATTTGGCTGAGGTAGCCAATTGGGTAAGTTTGGGTGTGCTTAGGTAGATGGTGGCTCTTGGTTTTGACTCCCTCCAGAGACTAGGCGGGCTGGCAAGGACAGGGAAGCTAGCCCCAGGTCAGGTGAGTCAGGTGGGAAGGTTTAATGGTGATTAATCAGTTATGGGAGGATTTGGGGTGAGGCAAAAGGAGATTTATCCACTTAAGGGAAGAGATACCTTAAAATTGGGGACCCTTGGTCCATGGCTCACTTAACTTGGGCTAGGTGGATCTAGGGTGGTTCCTAGAGTTCAAATGGTTGTTGTGGAAGAGTTGGTTTAGCCACATTTGGTTCAATTTGGTTTGGTTAGGCCATAGGTTCAATTTGGCTCACTTGGGTTTAGGTTTGGCTAACTTGAGTTTGGGTTTGATTTAGGTCCAAGTGTCTTGAGTAACATTGTAGAAATGATTTCCATGAAGAACTTTCATGAAGACATGGAATGGTTTTGAGTTCAATTGAAAGGTCAATTTGGTGGATTTAGGGATTTTGGTTAATTTAGGCAAGGTTGAATCAACTTGGGTCCAAGTTGGGTTATGGTGGGGTTTAGACCCAATTAAAAGTTTCAAATGGTCTAGGGGAATGTATTAAAGAGTTCCTAACATTAATTGAGAAGAAATTTTAGGATTAGGTCAATCAATTTGGTAGATTTGGGGCATGTGTTCCAAGTTAGGTTAAAATGGGGTATTTCTGGTTTTCAAATGGATTTAGGTTAGGTTTGAGCTCAAATTGGGACTATTGAAAGTTGCATGGGTTTCATGGGAGTGCCATGGAAGGTTTAGGATTGAAATTTGGAGGGAAATGGTTGACATTAGGTTAATTTTTGATTAATTGGGCAAAATTGGGGATTTAGGTTTCAAATGGAATTGAACTCAAATGTGAATCAATTTGGACTTAGATTTGGTTTAGATTGGTAGTGGGGATGTTGAATTAAAGTTTATAATTTAAATTGGGCAAGTTTGAGGTCAAATGGGTTGGTTTGGTTTTAAATTGGGTCCATTTAGGTTAAAAATGGGTCAAATTGAGGATTTTGATAGAAGTGGGTTATTGTGGCAAATTTAGCTTATGGTGTAGTTGAACAAAATGAAAATGGGAATATTTGGGATCTTTTGGAATTTTTTGGGAATTTTTTGAATTTTGGGCAAAAAGGGTATTTATTGTATTTGAAGGTTATTTGGAGGGTATTGGGGTATTTTGGTGGATTTAAGAGGTGGGAATAGTTTCAAAATGATTTTTAGGATTTTTGGGAATTTTAGGGAATATTTAGGAAATTTAGGAAAGTTTTGGTAGTAGTAGGGGCAATTTGGGTAATTTTAGGTAAGCTGAAGGACCCAACGTCAAAACCAGGGATTTTGGCAAAAGTGAAATTTGATTAAGGTTGAGAGAGTGGAAGAGCTTAAAGTGAGCCATGAACTAAGAAATGTCCATTTTGAACATCTCATAGGTTGTTCTTAACCCTCTTAGCCAAAGGCTAGGGCTTTGGACTTAGCCACATGAGTGCTCCAATGAACCAGGAGTCAAGATTGGGTAGAGATGCTTCAGGGTTTAGGATGGGTGTGAGAGTGCAGTGTGTGCAAGCCAGATCTCACTAGGACTAGGCCACCCAGGGTTATCCTAAGGCTTGAACATCCTATAGGAATTCATCTTTGTCTTACTACACATTGGTCCCAACCTTCCAAGTGATTTGGAGGTTGATGACCATCTATGTAAGATTCTAAAGAGAATCAAGATTTGGTTTGAATTTCTAAATGGTGGGTTCCATCTCTAGTCTTCTAGGATAGTCAAGGAGAAGTCCTATGGCTAGATCCTAAGCACTAAAAGGAAAGAAAAGACCTCACCAAAAATGAGGTCAACATGGAGGACCATCCTGACAAGGGATGAACATATTAGCCTTCTAGAGAAGAGAATGGAGGGCATGACAGCCGCCATGACAGCCATGGCTACACTCCACGGGCAGTCACAGCCTTGACCAACTGCATCTCCAGAGGTTAACCAGCTTGAGATTATACACATTACCGATGAAAGAAAGGAGGTTGCTTCAGCCAATGAAGACAAACCACCAAGAAGAGATCCAACTTTGAATCTGCTAGAAAAATACATCAAACAGATGGTCGAACAACAATTTTGGGAGGCCTTGGCTCAATCCAAAGGTGGAGCATCAGTTTCAAAGGGTAGATCCTACCCGGAGGAGTTTGATGTCGTGTGTTACCCCAAAGGCTTTGTGCCCCTAAGACATTCGACGGGACAGGGAATCCTCGCCAGCACATAGCACATTTCAGAGTTAGTTGTTACAAAACAGGAGGAAGTGAAGCTCTGTTGTTCCTTCAGTTTGTCAGCAGCTTGTTAGGAATAGCTTTCGATTGATATGCCAAATTTCCCAATGGATCGATAAAGACTTTTGTAGAAATGGAAAACATGTTCGTGAAAAGATTCACCGGTACCCGAAGTCATGTCACTATAAGAGATCTCATGCTGGAGTGGCAGAAGCTCGATGAGACTTTGGTCGAATACATTCTATGATAGAGAAACTTAAGCATGCAATGCGAACTACATCTACAAAAATAACATGCGATCGAGATACTACTCAAGAGTATCCACAGTCCGGTAGCTTTCATGCTTAAGGGTCTACCATTAAGTCCTTCGAGAAGCTACTCAGCAAAGCCAGCAGCCTACAAGAAGAGGTCAAGCACATGGAGCCTACATAAAGGACAGAGAAAACAAAATCTGCTAAAGCATACGAGAAGAAATCTAGTGTAGTGACAACAGTTGACATAAAAAAGCAGCCAATGAGGATTCAGCCTGAGCAGTTACCACAATGGCACAGTCAGTCGCCTCAGTGCGGTCAGCCTCAACAAAATGGTCAGCCTCGTGCACAGCAGAGCAATTAGTCTGGTCAGCAGCAGAGGTCATCTAGGACAGATGGACGACAGGGTCCAACAATGTCAGAACGGCTGCACAGAAACTATTCCTTCAAGGAAGACACCGTAGCAAAGATGTTCAAGAATTTAATGAAGAAGCCCATGTTCAGATTACCCGAGCCGAAGAAGCCGGAAGAGGTGGACAAGAAGGATCAGCCAAACTTCTGCCCCTACCACAAGATGCTCGGACACACCATAAAAAAATGCTTCAGTTTCAAGGATTGGCTCGAGCGAAATTACAAAGAAGGGAATATAACAATACCAACGGAATACTTGAAAGAACCTGAAAAAGGTTCTATAAACGTGATTTCAGCCGAGCCAATATCTCCTGTTGATCCATATACCAGCAAAGTGGATGGAGCCTAATTTAGAATGAGCTCAAGAAAGTCCTGGATCAGATCCAGTCTACACCAAAGAAAGCTGTTGTCCGCAGTCTACCGCCAGCTCAATCCAAGATCAAAGCTTCGTTGAGGAAGCCACCACAACAGGAATGGAGAAAGAAGCGAATCCTGAATGAAATTAAGGACGATATAGCAAAGGGTAGGATAGAGGCTGCTGATGTTAGATTGGTTGTTTCAGATTCTGGAGTGAAACCCCTCGAACCCTTGACCTTGTACCATTATCTTTTTTCCAATCCAGGGTCTCATAATGATAATATAAAAAATTTTCGCTATGTTCTTACTGTCTCTAGTGATGACGTAACTAATCACAACCTCTCAAACCCTGATTTTGATTCCCAAAATGATCCTAAAATCATGATTGTTCCCGATGAAAATATTGACAAAAATGAAGAAAGTATCGACAACACCGGCTACGATAGCACCGGAAGTGAGGAACCAGTCCTCGAATGCAATGGAACTCCACTTGCCATCAATGTGGACTTTTCAGATACAGAAGGGCCAAATACAGTAATAAAAGAACCTCTGGGTCCGTATGAAGAAGAAATAACAGAAGTACATTTAAGAAGTGGCAAGGTACTACCGCCAAGGACAGCTCCAATGGATAAAGCAAAACAGACAATTACTCAAGAAGAAGAATCTCCAACAGCGGAAGACAAGTTTGAAATGAAATTAAAGATTCAAATAAAGTGGATTATAAAATGCTAGCTCATCTCAGGAAGTTTCCAGCCAAACTAAGCATTTTTGACGCACTAATCCTATTAAAAGAGATGAGAGAAAATTTGAGCAAGGCTCTACTTGATCTGGATATTTGCTTAGCACAGCTGGCTAGCACATCCTTAGATGGAGTTTGTACTTTAAAAGAACAACCTGGCATAACCTTCATCGATGAAGATTTGCTTCTCGGTACAGCCAATCACAACCGTTCGTTCTACATGTCTGTCATCATCAGTAGGTTAATACTTTCCAGAGTGTTAGTAGATCCTGGAGCGTCGTTCAACATAATGAGTCTACGGACGTTAGCCTACTTGGACATTGACGTTCGAGAACTTTCTATGGATAAAATGATGCTATGAGGATTCAACCAGAAATGAGAAAGAACCCTCGGATCTATAACATTACAAATGTAAGTTGGAAATCCAGTAACAATTGCAAAATTCCATGTCATCGATGCGGATACATCGTTCAATACCCTGCTTGGTCGGCAGTGGCTTTACGAGTGCAATATGGTCTTGTCGTCACTTCACTAATGCATCAAGTACTATAAAGATGGACAAGAACATTGCATTAAAGGAGATTTACAACCATTTTCAATACATGAAGTAGGCATTCACGAAGACGACACTTATTACGCTCCCTCAAAAGAGAACAATACTTTCAAGAGAAATTGTGACAAGTAAAGCAGAAGATTCAGAAGAACTACAAGAACATGACCATACAACTCCAATTCAACGATCTCCCACCACTCCTTCACAACGAGTTGGTGGAGGTTCTTTTAGCCCACGCATTCGAGGTCTAGGCCGGGGACGTGGTCGATGAAGAACTCACCAGATTGTTGAATGGATGAAGTCGTTGATCAGCATTGAAGAAGAAGGAAGCTCCAAAGAAAATAAAGAAACAATGATGACAAGTCAGAAGAAGCCTCAGTTCGAGATTTCTACAGATGACACAAAAAGCGACAAACATGAATCAATGTATGATCTGATTAATCATTATGTTCAATCCATGACTCTAACTTCGATCCATCCTCAAAAGATCGAGAGTGTGGAAGTCAAGGAAGTCCATAATGATGGTTTCAAATTGATCAAGTTTTATAAAGCTTCTCCTTCTACTTCTGAACCTTGCGTAATTCTCGAAGAAAACGATTCTAATGAATTAATGGAATTACCTTTTGGTTACTTTTCACCTTATGTACAAAAGTTAATTCAAAAAGGATATGTACCAAAGCAAATGCCAAAAGATAAGTTACAATCGTTTGAAAAATTATGGAATACAAAAGGAAAGAAACTCAACTCAAAAGAAGGTCTTGGGTTCGGTACGATCAGACCTGTCGATGACTCAGGATTTTGCATGGTTGTTATAAGTTAACCAGTGGAAGATTGTCTGGAAATCCAAGATGAATACAAAGATCAACCAATAGAAGAGGTCCCGCCAGAATTCAAAGACTAAATCAAATCAACATTCGACGAATTAAAAGAAATCAATCTCGGGACTGAGGGGCAACCCCGACCTACTTTCATAATTTCGTTGCTCAATAAAGAAGAGGTTACAGACTTGGTCAGGTTACTGTCAGAATTCAAAGATTGCTTCTCTTGGAGCTATGCTTAAATGCTTGGACTATCTCCAAAAGTTTTAGTTCACCGACTAGGAGTGGATCAAAATACAACACCAGTAAAGTAAGCTCCCAAAAGAATGAGCCTCAAAATTGAACAACAAGTTACAACAGAAATAAAGAAATTAATAGATGCTAACTTTGTCTAAGAAGAATAGTATCCGACATGGTTACCCAATGTCTTGCCAGTAAAGAAGAAAAATGGACAAATCTGAGTGTGTGTCAACTTCAGGGATTTGAATAAGGCATGTCCAAAAGATGAGTTCCCATTATCGATGCTGGAACTGATGGTGGACATTGCGTCATCACATGAAATTTTCTCCTTCATGGATGGATCGTCAAGTTACAATCAAATCAAGACGGATCCAGAAGTTGAAACATTTACAACATTTAGAACTTCAATCGAGATTTACTGCTGCACTGTGATGCCGTTTGGATTGAAGAAAGCAGGAGCAACATATCAAAGAGCAATGACAAAGATCTTTGATGACCTCATTCACAACCAACTGTAATGCTACGTGGATGATTTATTCATCAAGAGAAAAGTAAAGGAAAACCACCTAAAAAATTTGAGGATCGTATTTGAACAATTATGGTAATATAATCTAAAGATGAATCCCTTAAAGTGCGCTTTCGGTGTTACCTCCGGGAAATTTCTAGGATTTGTTGTCTGTCATCGGGGAATCAAAATTGACACAGAAAAGATTAATGATATTAGAATTGCCTCCTCCCAAAACCTTGAAACAATTACAGTCTTTTCAAGAAAAAATTGACATATCTAAGATGCTTCATATCTATTTTGTTAGGAAGGTGTCTCCCCATTTCAAACCTACTTCAAAAGGATGTAACATTTATTTGGGGAGAGCCGTGTCAATGAGCTTTCGAAGATATTAAATGATATCTAACACCACCTCCTGTTTTGGCAGCCCCTATCCCGGTAGACCATTGATACTTTATACTGCGGCTTTGGATGATTCTCTCGGAGCCTTACTTGCCCAAGTCAATGATAAGGGTAAAGAAAACGCACTCTACTACCTGAGTCGACGTCTAATACCTACAGAGATAAAGTATCCTTTTATTGAGAAGCATTATCTAGCTTTGGTTTTCACTGCTTAAAAGCTTAGACATTACATGTTATCTCATAAGGTCAACCTAATCTCAAAAGTTAATCCATTGCAATACTTGATGACCCGACCAACACTTTCCAGATGCTTAGCAAGGTGGTCAATGATACTATCGCAATTTGACATAACTTTTGTTCCCCTTCGAGCTATCAAAGAGCATATTCTCTCAGATTTTCTTACAGTGCACCCACTGCCAGCTGAGTTTCCAATCAATGAAGAACTACCAGATGAACAAATACTACAAATAGAGTAACCCAGTGCCAGACGTTGGGAAATGTACTTCGACGGAGTGTCATCAGCCCGAAGAGATAAAGGACAACTGACAGTGATATCAGGCAAAGCAAGAATTGGTTTAATCTTCGTGACTCCGGATCAAGCGATGCTGAGATTCTCCTACCACTTGTCAGAGACCTGTACCAATAATGAAGTAGAATACAAAGCTCTAATCATCGGTTTGGAATTAACAATACTAATGGAAATAACATATATTGCCATTTATGGCGACTCACAACTCTTTATTCAACAAGTGGCAGGACAATACAAAATTCTGAAACCGAGAATAGATGAATACCACTGGTACACGAAGAAACTACTCGAGCAAATTTCGAGTGTGATATTCTATAGGATCCCTAGAGCAAAAAATACCAATGCAGATGCTTTAGCTAAACTTGCTAAAGAATTGTCTTGTCCATCCTAAGATTCTTTGGATATTACAGTACATGGACTCCAGGTTTTGTCACAAATCGACCTCGACAGTCTACACAAGATTAGAAAAGAAGAGATTGAAGCCACAGTGGCAGAAGATACAAAAGATTGGCGTCAGCCATTGATAGATTATTTGCAAACTGGAAGATTACCAGAAGACAAGTCAGCAGCGCATCAAATTTAGAAGAGAGCTCTCTCATATGCCTTAATTGGCAGTTTTCTATACAGAAGATCTTTTGATCAGATGTGGCTTAGATGCCTCAGCAGAGCAGAAGCACAAAAAATTGTCAAAGAAGTACATGCTGGATTGTGTGGTGCTCACCAATCAGGACCAAAAATGAAGATGAAAATCAAAAGACTCGGACACAACTGGCCGACAATGATGAAAGACTGCATGGACACAACAAAGAAATGTCATCAATGCCAAGTGCACAAAGTGGTCTTGCACTAACCCTGAATGTTCTATACCCCACGATTGCCTCGTTGCCATTCGAGTGTTGGGGCATGGATATAGTAGGTCTGATAGACCCTCCATCTTCAAAAGGACGCAGATTCATACTCGAAGATACAGACTACTTCTTTAAGTGGATAGAGGCAGTTCAGTTACAGTACAGCAAGTTCTACAGTTCTTCAAGAATTAGGTTGTCTACCGCTTCGGTGTGCCGCGCAGGATCATTTCTGACAATGGTTCCACCTTCAAGAGCCCAAAAATTAACAACTTCATTAGAAGGCATGGGAAAGATTGGAGGTATTCTACAATTTACTATCCGAAAGCAAATGGCTTGGCAGAAGCCTTCAACAAGGCGCTCGTTCAAATTTTAAAGAAGACACTTGACGACAACAATAGAGGATGGCACAAGAAATTGCTAGAAGCATTGTGGGCCTACAGGACAACAGACAGAACGCCGACACAGTCTACACCTTATGCGCTTGTGTACCGGTCTGAGGCAGTCCTTCCGTTAGAAGTTCAGCTACCGTCACTCCGGATCACTATCACCAATCAAATTACAATAGAAGATAATGCCAAACTTTGATTAGCAGAAATGAAAAGTCTCAAAGGAACAAGATTGCTTGCACAGTATAATTTGCAACTTTACTAAGAAAAAATGAATCAAGCCCACGATAAGTTGGTCCGCCTGAGGTCATTCAAATTTGGTGACCTCATGCTCATTCTCAGAAGGCCTATTCTTGTACACTGCAAGATAGGTGGAAAATTTGAACCGACTTTGGAATCACCATTCGTGGTGGAAAAGGTTTACTCTGGAGGGACGTACCGGCTGGTAGATTCTCAAGGGGATATACCCATGTTGCTAATAAATGGACAAAATCTCAAAAAAAAAAAACTACGCGACATGAGGAATCTAAAGAAAGATTTTCATTCTGATGTAGAATAGGGCCAACGTCTGTGACTAGGTCCAAATATTATAATAAAGAATAAAGTTAAATAAAATAAAGTATTTTTTCTCACAAAACGAAATACACTTATTGAAATTTCTAAATTTAAAACTTATAAAATTATATTAAATAAGATAATGGCATCAAAACAGTTATAAAACTTATTAAGAATTGAAAGATAATGATTTTTGTCCTTGTTCTCGTTCGTGCACAACACCACCCACTGACAGTTCCCCTGTTTACTTGTGCAGGCGGTGTCGGGTTGCGAGTCGGTGTTTGCTCCCATAAACAGCTTGGACTTCACATCTTGAAAAAGAAACACACAAAAGAAGATTACATATATGAAGTCGATGAGGAAGATTGGTCTTAGAGAGACCAGACAGACGTCAGGATACGGAGGAACTGGGGGATTCGTCGAATTATACCTCCTCTACATTAGACATACTCAGGTTCCATCCATGATCACTACTCCAGAAGGTGATCTTGTTGATGCTTCAGCTGAAAGAGTTCCAGATGCGCCTTTGGCGCGTACAAAAAAAAGAAAAGCAAATCGCCGCAAACGCCGCCTCTTGGATAGGATGGAGAAGAGACAAGCTCGGAAGCTAGCCGCCGCGCTATCACCCATTCCAAAATATTCTTATAATCTTGAAATGAAAGAAACAGATGACAGCGCACCGCGCACCGATACTGAGCTAGAGACTGCAGAGGATCCCGCACGGATACCAGATCCAATAGAAGAAATTTTGACTGGGTGTCCGACTTGCAACTCGGGTTTACACAGACTCTCTACGGTGATAGGGCATTTTTAGAGAGCCCAGAATGTCATGTTCTACAGCTTGAGTAGTATGACGCATTTGAGGCATATGCAGCTGCCTCAATGCTACTCAGGAGCCGGGATTATCCTAATGTAGAGCCGTATGTGCCACAGTTCGTCCTACCACCACAGCCGAGAGGATTTCTGGACTACGTCATGGGATTGATTAGAAGAATCAGAAAACAAGAATTTCAACATTATGAAGACATACAAGGAAAGTTTGTCAATATCCTAGAAGGACTCGAGCTATACACTGATGTATTCTCGAGGAAGGATGAAGAAGAAATTATGTACTGCATCGACACTCTACAGGCATTGGGCAGAGCAGGTTGTCTAAGGTCGAGGACATAAACAGAGCTGTCAAAATGGAAATGTAGAAAGGGCATAGTCACTATTCAGTGTGGCTGTTGTTATAACTTCGCTATAGATAGACAAGACAATCCCTCGAGTTTTCGCAGCAAGATGAGGTGGATCTGATGCCGCCATAGATCAAAAAAATCATAAAGTGGATGGTCGAGTGGCACATCTTGCTTGTAGACTGTATTAATAACAGCTGCATCATAAATATTTATGAGGACGAGGACTGCATCCTGCCTTATATTGACCAACAAGATTTGTGAGACCCTTATGTACGGTCTCCTTTATAATTGATACACCTAAAATATATAGTATTTTTATGCACATTTTTATACCTATTTTTAATGATATTGCACTTTAATGGAATGTATTTTGTGTTTTTCTTGCAGGTATGATGAAAATGGATGGTCATGATGAAAGGAGCAAAATTGGATCAAATTTGGAGAAAAAAATTAAAAACAAAAAATTTGGCACTAGCGGCTAATCGCCGCTTGGCCGGTGCTTAGCCGCCACAGTTAAAAATCAAACTTCAAATGGATTTGGTGCCAATTTCAAAGGGGATGGGATGCAAGTCTTGGTGGTAACATCTATAACTTCCTTTGGGCGACAAGTTTAAATGAAGAGGTGAGTTCCTTGGTAGATACATTGAATCTGGACACATTTTGAAGAGACACCAAGGCACCTTTTGGTTTACTATTTAAAGAGAGTCTTAGGAAAGATTAGGGGACTCTTCCTTTGCATTTTGAAGGGCTCTTTCTTTCTTTCTTTCTTTTGTTCTTCCACTGTATTTTTAGGAGTTTTTATTTTAGAGTAGGAGTAGAGAGTAGAAAGGAGAAAAGGGTCGGAGTGAAGTATTCTTCTTCCCACTTCTTCTCTTTCTTTTAGTTTAGTTTTTATTATTGAAGTCTGAAGTCTGTATTCTGAGTCAACAGAGTTGGGAGACTTGCTCTGAGGAGTAGTTTAGCGAAGAGTCAAAGTTTCAGAGGAACTTCCTTAGTCTTATGGAGAGGATTTTCAGATAAGTGTTTACTTTTACTTTGTTTATTAATACTTGTTTTTGTTTATTATTTTTCTTGTCGTTGTTTTTAATTTCAAATCAATGTGTTTTTGTATTTTCTCAATGCATTCTGAGTAGTTTACTTTATCTTTTTCTTTCTTAAATGGAGAAGTAATTAATTTAAAGAGAATTGTTGCGGAAAATATAAGTGTTTAAATGTTCGAAGAAGTTGTGAAGATTGATTCTAAAAACCTTGTTTACTTCTTAATTTGGCATGTTAAGTTGTAAAATTTCTTGAGATTATGGATGATCCAATGCAGTATTATCTCATAAAAGTTAACAAGAATCACATGAAATTATATGGGTGAGAACTGTAGTCCATATAATTAATGTAATATTAGAAGATATTTTAATAAAAGGGAGTAAAATTAGAGGATTTTAGAGTGACAGAGCTAAAACTCCCTAATTTGGTTTGAAGTTTTGAGTTTTGTTATGAGAAGTTAGTTCCCGTGTGGTGGGAATCGAGGGAACTCTAGAGTGAGAGACTCGGTATCTTCCCCGCCTAACCATGTTCAAAATAATATAAATTTCAAATTAACCTATGTTCTTTATAGAACAAAGTAAGGGTAAAGAACACAATTGCTTCTATCTGTCACAACAAAAATTTGAATACTTCCACAACAATGCTTTAAGAATTATTACTACTTCATGAAAAGAATGAAAAAGATTTTCTAGTTAATAGTATTTTAAATCCAGTGTTATTAGTTATTGTAATTTTAATTTCTTGTTTAGCATTTAGTTAAGAAATTTTCAAAAGACATATCAACCTTCAAAACTTTTCAAAATCTAGACATACTTTTTCGAAAACAATCAAAGAAAGTAAAAAGATAATTTCTCTGATTCCTTTAAAGATTTTCACATTTTCCCTGTGGATTCAATATCTCGGGGCTTAATCAGAAAGTCCAATATTACTTGTTAAACGATACATATACTTGCGTAGTATCCCATATTATAAAATCATAATTTTCATATCAAAATCACATATATTTGGTGTGGAGTCAAGTTTTTGGCACACATACATATATTCCTCGCGGCCGAAGTTTTTTGGCGCCGTTGCTGGGGATCAAGTTTTTAGCGTCATTACATTTACAGGACAATATCAAGTTTTTTGCGCAGTTGCATTTATCGGGGATCAACTTTTTGGCGCCGTTGCCTGGGGAAAATTAATTTAAATTGCATTTTAAAGAGAATTAAGAAATTATAAATTTTTACTTTTCTTTGTTTTTGTTAGTGTGTTGTATTTTGTTTTGTTTTATTATTGTATGCGTAGTTCAGGTTCTGAAGGACTTGTACCTTACGATTCTGAATTAGAAAGAACTATAAAAAAAATCAAAAAATTAAAAATACAGAAAAAGATAAAAATATTCAAGAAATGGCAAATCATCAAAATCAAAATGTAGGCATCCATCAAGAATGAAGACATTTAAGAGATTATGTTAACCTTACAGTAGATGAACTTCGTAGTAGTATTCAAAACCCTATTGTAGCTGCTAATTCTTTTGATCTTAAACATGCTATTATCCAAATGATGTTAAATAATCAGTTTGGGAGAGCAACAACTGATGATCCTAATTTGCATCTTGCTAATTTTCTAAAGTTGTGTGCTACTTTTAAATATGATGGTGTTTCGGATGATGCTATTAGACTTAGACTTTTTCCTTTCTCACAAGGGATAAAGCTAAAATTTGTTTAAATTCTTTAGCACCTGGATCAATTAGAACTTGGGGTAAACTGTCACAAAAATTCCTTGCTAAATATTTTCTACTATCTAAGACTGCTAAGTTGAGAAATGATATAACATCTTTTTGTCAATTTGAAGGGGAATCAATATATGAAGCATGGGAAAGATTTAAAGATCTCCTCAGGAAATGTCCACATCATGTGTTACCAGATTGGTTAATAATTCAAACTTTTTATAATTGATTAGTTGGATCTCTTAGATCAATCATCGATGCTCGCTCGTCGGTGGATCATTAATGTCTAAACCATTTTCTGATGCTTATGCTATAATTGAAGAAATGTCTACTAATAATTTTCAATGGTCTTCTTAAAGGTTAAATCCTAAAAAGGTAGCCAGTATTTATGTAAATGATGCTTTTACAATGTTAGCAAATCAAGTTATTGTTGTATCAAGGAAAATAGACCAATTTGGGATGAATTTTTCTCAGCCAAATCTCATGATTGAAGAAAATTCATTAGGTTAAATGGTTGATTCTTATTCTTCGCCAGAAACTGTGAATGCTATAATCAAACCTAACAACCATATTCCAATTATTATAACCCAGGTTGGAAGAATCATCCAAATTTTAACTAGAATAACAATAATCAGGGTGGTGTTAATCAACAATGGGGGAACACCCAAGTAAACCCATTGAGGAATTAGAACAACCAAGGTAATAATAATAATAGATTAACTTATCCTTCAGGTTATAACAATGCTTTACAAAATAAAGAGAAGAAGTTGTCTATGGAAGAAGTAGTATCACATATGGGAAATCAATTACAAATTCAAGGAGAAATCATCATAAATATAGAAAATCAATTTGGACAAATTGCAAATGCCTTAAGTAATAGATCCCAAGGAATTCTTCCAAGTAATACCGAAGTGAATCCAAGAGAAAAGAATAAAGATCAAGTGAAAGCAATTCAAATTCGAGAAGTGGAAAAGAATGGGAAGGTAGAGTTCAAAAAGAAACTGAAGTAGAGAAAGAAGAGATTGAAAGACCTAAAAAGGATGCTCCAAAAGGTTTTGAAAGACCTATTTCTCCGCCTAAGGTTGATTTAGAAAAACCACCACCTCCATTTCCTCATAGACTTTGTCAACAAAAGTTGGATAAGCAATTTTCAAAATTCTTGGAGATATTAAAGAAGCTTACCATCAATATTCCATTTGCTGAAGCCCTAGAACAAATGCCAAGCCATGCAAAATTTATGAAGGATATTCTTAAAAAAAAGAGGAAGTTTGAAGAAAATGAGATGGTTGCATTTAGTGAGGAGTACAGTGCGATAATTCAGAAAAAGCTTCATGAAAAACTTAAAGATCCTGGTAGTTTCACAATTCCATGTGCAATCGGAGACAGATTTTTGTGGAAAAGCTTTATGTGATTTGGGTGCAAGCATTAACCTTATGCCTTTATCAATATTCAAATAACTAGGACTAGGAGAAATAACCCCGACTGTTGTAACACTACAATTAGTTGATCGTTCGATCACATATCCTAAAGTAATTATAAAAGATGTTTTGGTAAAAGTGGATCAATTTATTTTTCGTGTGGATTTCACTGTGTTAGATATAGAGGAAGATAAAGAGATACTCATAGTTTTGGGGAGACCTTTTCTAGCTACAGGTAGAGCCATGATAGATGTGCAAAAAGGGGAATTAACGATGAGGGTTAATGATCAGACTGTTACATTTAATATTTCAAAATTGATGAAATATCCTGCAAGAGGTAAAGAAGATGAGTGTTTTAGGATGGATGTTATCGAATATTTAAGTGAATGTCATTTCAAATCAACTTATGAAGAGAAAGCTGAAAGAGAAGAATTTGAATATAAGCAAGAAGAGGAGTTATTTGATTCTGATGATTTTCAAGAAGAAGATTTAAAGAATGTTCATGAAAGTTTTGAATTATTGGATATGATTGAAAAAGATAAATCTTATGGTCCATCAATTGAAAAACCTCCTGAACTTGAGTTAAAAATGCTTCCTGATCATTTGAAGTATGTTTTTCTAGGTGAATCCTCAACCTCACCTGTTATAATTTCCTCTCAATTAACTGAAAAAGAAGAAGAGAGTTTGCTTGAAACTTTGAAGAAGCACAAGAAAGCCTTTGGATGGACAATTACTGATATTAAAGGAATCAGTCCTTCAATTTGTATGCACAGAATTCTTATGGAAGATAATTGCAAACCGCGGGCTGATCCCCAAAGGAGATTAAATCCTATCATGAAAGACATTGTTAAGAAAGAAATTTTAAAGTGGTTGGATGCTGGAATTATCTACCCTATTTCAGATAATGCATGGGTTAGTCTTATTCATTGTGTTCCTAAGAATGGAGGAGTAACTGTGAATGTTAATGAAAAGAATGAAATGATACCAACAAGATAAGTTACAGGGTGGTGAATATGCATTGATTACAGAAAATTAAACCTTGCCACAAGGAAAGATCATTTTCAACTCCCTTTTCTAGATCAAATGTTGGATAGACTGGTTGGGCATAAATACTTTTGTTTTCTGGATCGATATACTGGTTACCACCTAATTCAAATTGCTCCTGAGGATCAAGAGAAAACTATATTTACCAGTCCTTATGGTACGTTTGCTTTTAGAAGAATGCCCTCTGTTTATGTAATGCCCCTGCTACATTTCAGAGATGTATGATGGCTATTTTTTGTGATTTAATTGAAAAAGGGATTGAAGTTTTTATGGATGACTTTTCAGTGTTTGGAATTTCATTTGAATCATGTTTAGAACCTCTACCTAAAGTTATAAAACGCTATGAAGAAACTAATTTGGTCCATAATTGTGAAAAATGCCAATTTCTGGTACCAGGAGGAATTGTTTTGGGACATCGGATTTCAGAAAAAGGTTTGGAGGTAGATCCTGCAAAAATTCAAGTTATATCTAATTTACCTTGCCCAACAAATGTAAGGTGAATTAGAAGTTTTTTAGGACATTTTGGATTCTACATGCGTTACATCAAATACTTTTCAAAGATTACAAAACCTTTATGCTGTTTACTGGAAAAGGATGTAATTTTTAATTTTGATGATGACTGCCATAAAGCCTTTGAAACATTAAAAGAAAAATTAACCACTGCACCTGTAATTATTTCACCAAATTGGGAAAAACCTTTTGAATTAATGTGTGATGCTAGTGATTATGCTATTGGTGCTGTTTTGGGTCAGAAATATGATAAAATTTTCAAAGTAATTTATTATTCTAGTAAAACTCTTAATGAAGCTCAAATTAATTATACCACTACTGAGAAAGAGTTATTAGCTATAGTATTTGCTTTTGATAAATTTCGATCATATTTAGTTGGAACTAAATGTGTTGTGCATACTGATCATTCTGCTATCAAATACTTAATGAAGAAAAATGATGCAAAACTGAGACTTATAAGATGGATTCTTCTTTTACAAGAATTTGATTTTGAGATAATAGATAGGAAGGGTTATGATAATCAATTTGCTGATCATTTGTCCAGGCTTGAAATTGAAAAATCTTTCTGTGATATTGAAGAAATTAATGAACATTTTCCTGATGAAAAACTGTTCATTGTTAAAGAATGGAGTGTTCCGTGGTATGCAGACATAGTAAATTTTATTGTTAGTAATATTATACCCTATGGTTTGACATATCATGAAAAGAAGAAATTTTTTTCCGATGCTAAGACTTATTTTTGGGATGACCCATTTTTATATAAACAAGGAAAGAATCTTATAATTCGAAGATGTGTACCTTTGGAAGAGACTTATGAAATTATAAAAAAATGTCATGATTCTGATTAAGGGGGACATTTTGGAAGTGATAAAACTGCATATAAAATATTACAATCAAGATTTTATTGGCCTACAACTTTTAAGGATGTGAATGTTTATATTAAAAATTGTGATAGATGGCAATATTTCTAGAAGAAATGAGATGCCCCTCAATTATATGTTGGAAGTTGAAATATTTGATGTTTGGGGATTAGATTTTATGGGACCATTTACACCATCTTTCGGAAATGTTTATATTTTGATAAGCAAGAGACTATGTTTCCAAATGGATCAAGCTATTGCTTTACCTCGATGTGATGCTCAAAGTGTTGCAAAGTTTTTAGAAAAGAATATATTTTGTAGATTTGGAATACCAAGAGTAATCATAACCGATGGGGGAAGTCATTTTAGAAATACGATTATCGGGAAGTTAAGCAAAGAAATATCATATTAATCATCGCATTGCTACTGCTTATCATCTGCAGACAAGTGGTTTGGTTGAATTATCCAATCGTGAAATTAAAAGAATATTAGAAAAAACTGTTAATCCAAATAGAAAGGATTGGCCAATTAAACTGGATTATGCTTTGTGGGCATATAGGACTGCTTACAGAACATCTATAGGAATGTCCCCAAATAGGCTGATTTTTGGAAAAGCATGTCATTTTCCTTTTGAACTTGAGCATAAGGCTTATTGGGCTATTAAAGAGTTCAAATATAATTTGAAAGATGCTGTTGAAAAAAGATTATTGCAATTGAATGAGCTTGAAGAAATAAGGAATGAATCTTATGAAAATGCTAAGATTTATAAGGAAAAGATGAAGTTATGGCATGATCGGAAGATTCTTACCAAAAATCTTGAACAAGGACAATAAGTTTTGCTGTATAATGCTAGATTGAGAATATTTTCTGGAAATCTTAAGTCCAGGTGGATTGGTTCATTCGTTATGATAAAAGTTTATTCTTATGGACCTGTAGATATTCAAGAACCTAAGACTGGAAAAATATTTAAAGTTAACGGACATAGACTTAAACCATATTTTTCAGTCAATAAATCTAAATCTGATGAGAATTTAATGTTGGGTCACTCAGAATGAGTTCTGGGTATGTGAGGTTGAAGACGTTAAAACAAGCGCTTTATGGGAGGCAACCCATATTTATCGATGTGCTTTGCTTTATGTTTGTTTTGTGTGTTTTGTTTGCTTTGTTTGGTTTGTTTTTATGTTTTTAGTGGTAGTAATTTGGAGTTTTTAAACATAAGTGGAGTTTATTTAGCCTTAATTGATGATTTGGAGAAGTCAGAATGAGAATTTGAACACTTAGCAGACCTGTGCTAATTTGTGCACTGGCGGCTAAGCGCCGACTAGTTGGCGCTTAGGTGCCACAGTTATAAAAAACGTGAAAAATGTGAATTTAGAGCCTAGATCATGGGGGAGAAGTTGTGGGAGTTATTTAGGAGATTCTAAACGTGTTGGAGAATATTCTAGCATCTCTCAAGTCTATAAAAAGGTCATGACTTAAGGAAAACACTTGCTCCAAGTCCTATTTTCATTTTTGAAGTCTAAGAAGAGAATTTTGAGAGCTCCATGTCTTCCTGGGAGAAGAAGATGAAGAAGAAGCAAGATTCTGATAAAAGTAAGTTCATTAGTGATAGTGCTAAGGAGTTATTTAATGGATATCTGGCTGTTAGTATTCAAGGTATTGCAGAGATGATTGCAAAAATTGAAGCCCGAGTGACTTTAATGGAAGCAAAGATCAATGATATTACTTTACATCTGGATCACATGGGATGGCAACTCAAGAAGCAATTCAATCATTTAAGGTATGTGGAAGAAATAGATAAGGCGATGTTTGTGAAGAACAAATGGATTGAAGAAGATGATATAAGAATGAACAATGATCGCCCGTTCTATCAAATTTATATTTCTGAAGGGTCAAATGAGAATAATAGTGGTCCTGGTTATATTTCGCCTAATGGAGAGTGGAATTAAAAGTGTTTTGTTTCTAATTGTTTAGTTTCTTATATGTTATGTTAGTGTTCTTGTCAGTTCATGTTTGGTGTGTTTAATGTTTTTACATATGCATGATGATGTGATGGGTACATATTAGAGATGTACACTTATCAGTTTAAGATTATAGTGTCTTATATTTTGAGAATTTTATCCTTTATGTTTGGATAAAAATTCTAGTACTATATTAAGTATTATGTTTGTTTTAATATAAGTTTGTTTTTTTGAAATTTGTGTGGAATCATTGGTTATTTAACGTTGATTTGGAGTATTATAAGATTTATGGGGAGAATTAATTACTGTGGACTAATTAAGGGTAATTAACAAAGTGATTTAGTGCATATACCTTAATTATAAAAATTTGGGTACTGGTGGCTAAGCGCCAGAATGTCGGTGTTTGCACGCCATATTTCGTGGCTAACCGCCGAGAGTTCGCTCTTAGGCGCCAGTTTGCGAAAATTGATTCCTGAAAGTTAAAAACCCAAAAATTGTCATTTTCAACCACCCCATCGTCTTGAACCATTGCTTTGCCGTGAAAGAGGAGCCTAGGGTATCATATTGTGGATCATTTAAGTACCGATCTCAACAAAAATTGTTAGATTTCGATTCTTTGAGGTAAGAGCACTACTCCTAAGTAAAAATTTTTTATTTTCACCATGTATTTTGAGTACATTTTGGAAGATCTTAAAATCACTATTCATGGTGAAAATTTGAGGAAAAGTTTGATAAATTGCTTGGATTTAGTGAAAATATCTTTTGGAAGATAATTTAGCAAGTTTAGTTTGATTTTGGAATTTATGGTGAATCTTTTTTGAATTTTTAGAGATGGCTCCAAAGTCAAAGCGTGCACGAGAAAAGATGAAGTTTTATTATGACAAATTTGTTAGTTTGAGGGCTGAGGAATGATACGTCGATGCATTGCAATCACGTAAGTTGATTCCTGAGCAATTGTTTAGTAAGCCAGGAGAGGTGATTAAAGATATGATTGCAAGAAGAAACTGGCAGAATTACTGTTGCTTCTCCGCTGTTGCTGTTGTTTCTGTGGTAAAAGAATTTTATGTAAATTTACCTACTGTAGAGGAAAATCAGGTGATGGTTAGGAGGCATGAAGTAAACTTTTCTTCAGGTGCAATCAATACCTTTTATGGACTACCTCCTGACATGTTATGTTTTTATTCTAACTACATCCTTCGGAAGGAGACTTCGATAAGATTATGGAATATCTGACTGATGGAAGAGGGTTATGCAAAATTACAAATGATAAAAGAGTGAACTTTCCTGTTTCCAAATTAAATGACATTTCTAAGGCATGACATTATTTTATCTCATCTAAGTTGTTACCTTCAAGTTATACCAGTGAAGTGACAAGAGAAAGAGCAGTGTTGAACCATTGTATTCAGCAAGGGAAGCCTATTGATATTGGAAGCATAATTTTTTATTTTGTTTTGAACTGTGCTAGATCAACCACGACTGCATGTATGGGATTTCTTTCCTTGATTCACTCACTTTGTGAAAGATTTGGAGTGAAATTTGAAACCTAGGAAGAGGTACTTCAGCCATTGAGACCAATTACTAGTGTAAACGTTGGTGCTTACACTGTACATTCAGAGTTTTGTTGGAAAGGAGGATTTGGTAGGGCGTCTACTGCTTCTGCTTATGTTGCATCTACTTCTTGTGCTACTACTTCACGTGCTTCATCATCTACTAATTCGTAGACTGGTTTATTAAGAAAAATTTTGAAAAAAGTGAGTCTTACTCGAGAGCATATGAAAGATATGGATGGTAAGCTGGATAATGTTGAGAGATATATGGTAAAACATGATGAATATGAGGAGAATTATCAGTAATATTTGGATAAACTGATTAGAGGAGATCAGAGTGCTGAGATGCCACCTAATTCATTCTATATACCTTATGTGCCATCCAAAGATTGGAACGAGCAAGATGATGATGATGATGAGGATGAAGAGTAGATGTATGTTTTTTGTTTTAGTTGTTTTATTGATGTGTTGTGTCATTGTGAACTTTATCTATTATTTTTTTTATGATTGTGTTGTGATGTGAACCTTGATAGTATGCATATTGTAGTTGTACTGGTTATCTGTTATGTATATTCAGGTATTGTTGTTGTTTTTATTGTTGATTTATATGTGCTGTGTAGTAGTGTGTAATAGTAAATTTTTTTATGTGTATGTTATGTCAGAGTTTTTAGTAGTGTGTACTTTAATTCCAAAATCTGTTAGGAAATTATAAACCACTACTAGAAACTTCTACTTAGGAAAAACTACAAGTTTAAAATTTTTCAAATTCCACTATCATCTGTTATCTGTATCAGTGTGTTATTTTAGTTGGTGTGTATTTGCTTTGAAAACCTCCACTAATGTAGAAGTTTTCTGAAATTTTTACTTTTCTTATTATTAAAAAAAATGAGAAAAATATTTTGAAAAACTAAATTTGATTTCATTTTACTCCTGTATTTAAATTGTTACACTTGCATATTAGGATATTAAAAATTCCTGCAAGCATGATATGTTAGTTTTTATTTCTCACCCCTGTATCATTTATTATGCTTAAATATTTTATCTTAATTAAAAATTTAAAGTTTGGGGGAGATTTTGAAAAAAAAACAAAAATTTTCAAAAACCTAAAACTTTATTTGATTCTCAAGAATACTTAAAAATAAATCTTATTTTTGATTGAGAATAATTATGTACATGAAGTTATATTAGGGGAACAAAATTTTGAATATAGAAATGAATAAAAGAATTTAGTTAAAATTTATAGTAATCATGAAAAAATTAAAGTTAAAATTTTCTTAATGAAGAGGTGTTAAATAAAGTTAAACTATCTTTAGTAAAAAGTTTTGTATTTTTAGATAAATAGAAGATTTGACTTTTATTCTTCAAAGCTTAAAATACTATTATTATGATTTTTAAGTGAAAGATGTATATCTGATCTTTATTTTAAATGGAAGGATGGAATTCAAAATCATTAAAGGTCTATCCAGATATAGTAATTTTTGCCTTATGAAAAAAAATAAAATAAAAATAATATATATATATATATATATATATATATATATATATATATATATATATAGTATATGAAAAGGGAGGAGAAGCTTCGAGGATTTAAGGGCCTAATCAAAAATTGGTTTCATACCTAAAGTTTAAGATATAAGTTCAAAGAAAATCTAAAGCTTAAAGTTGTAATATAGTAAGCAAAATTATTTTTCAAATAAAGATTTGTAAGTGAGAAAAATAAATGTTTGAATCCTATATTTTGAAAAATCTACAAATATTTTTGAATTAGATTGAAACTTATATTTATCATTTTTTTTTACTTAAGAACTTTCAAAACTTTAAGTTGGTTTTAATTACTGAAATTTTTTCTAAATTGGACTATTCCATTTCTAGAATAAAATTTTGTTATCTTCCTAAGAAACTAATTACATAATTTGCATGCTAAAATGTTCTATGAGATTAACTGTCACTTGAGGATAAGTAACATTTTAAGTTTGGGGGATTTTGATACACCTAAAATATATAGTATTTTTATGCACATTTTTATACCTATTTTTAATGATATTGCACTTTAATGGAAGATATTTTGAGTTTTTCTTGCAGGTATGATGAAAATGAATGGTCATGATGAAAGGAACAAAATTGGATCAAATTTGGAGCAAAAAAATGAAAAATAAAAAATTTGGCACTCGCGGCTAAGCTTCGCTAGGACGGCGCTTAGCCGCCACAGTTAAAAATCAAATTTCAAATGGATTTGGCGTCAATTTCAAAGGGGATGGGTTGCAACTCTTGGTGGTAACGTCCATAACTTCCTTTGGGCGGCAAGTTTGAATGAAGGGGTGCGTTCCTTGGTAGATACATTGAATCTGGACACATTTTGAAGAGACTCCAAGGCACCTTTTGGTTTACTATTTAAAGAGAGTCTTAGGAAAGATTAAGGGACTCTTCCTTTGCATTTTGAAGGGTTCTTTCTTTCTCTCTTTCTTTTGTTCTTCCACTGCATTTTTAAGAGTTTTTATTTTAGAGTAGGAGTAGAGAGTAGAAACGAGAAAAGGGTCGGAGTGAAGTATTCTTCTTCCCACTTCTTTTCTTTCTTTTAGTTTAGTTTTTATTGAAGTCAGAAGTCTGTATTCTGAGTCAACGGAGCTGGGAGACTTGCTCTAAGGAGTAGTTTAGCGAAGAGTCAAAGTTTCAGAGGAACTTCCTTAGTCTTGTGGAGAGGATTTTCAGATAAGTGTTTACTTTTATTTAGTTTATTAATACTTGTTTTTGTTTATTATTTTTCTTATCGTTGTTTTTAATTTTAAATCAATGTGTTTTTGTATTTTCTCAATGCATTCTGAGTAGTTTACTTTATCTTTTTCTTTCTTAAATGGAGAAGTAATTAATTTAAAGAGAATTGTTGTGCAAAGTATAAGTGTTTAAATGTTCAAAGAAGTTGTGAAGATTGATTCTAAAAACTTTGTTTACTTCTTAATTTGGCCTGTTAAGTTGTATAATTTCTTAAGATTATGTATGATCCAATGCGCTATTATCTCATAAAAGTTATTAAGAATCACATGAAATTATATGAGTGAGAACTGTAGTCCATATAACTGATTGTATTATTAGAAGATAATTTTATAAAAGGGAGTAAAATTAGAGGATTTTAGAGTGATAGGTTAAAACCTAATTTGGTTTGAAGTTTTGAGTTTTGTTATGAGAAGTTAGCTCCCAGGTGGTGGGAGTCGAGGGAACTTTAGAGTGAGATACTGGTATCTTCCCTGCCTAATCATGTTCAAAATAATATAAATTTCAAATTAACATATGTTCTTTATAGAACCAAGTAAGGGTAAAGAACACATTTGCTTATATCTGTCACAACAAAAATTTGAATACTTCCACAACAATACTTTAAGAATTATTATTACTTCATGAAAGGAAAGAAAAAGATATTCTAGTTAATAGTATTTTAAATCTAGTGTTATTAGTTATTGTAATTTTAATTTCTTGTTTAGCATTTTATTAAGAAAATTTCAAAAGACATATCAACCTTCAAAACTTTTCAAAATTAAGACATACTTTTTCGAAAATAATCAAAGAAAGTAAAAAGATAATTTCTCTAATTCCTTTAAAGATTTTCACATTTTCTCTGTGGGTTCGATATCTCGAGGTTTAATAAAAAAGTTCTATATTACTTGATAAATGATACGTATACTTGCGTAGTATCCCATATTATAAAATCATAATTCTCATATCAAAATCACATATATTTGGTTTGGAGTCAAGTTTTTGGCACACATACATATATTCCTCGCGGCCCAAGTTTTTTGGCGCCGTTGCCGGGGATCAAGTTTTTAGCATCGTTACATTTACAGGACGGTATCAAGTTTTTTGCACAGTTCCATTTATCGGGGATCAATAAGTGAAAGTAATATCTTGTTTGGATGAGAAATCCAGATAGTTAAACCGGGAGAATTCTGAGATTCTGTCAAAATTCCCCTACCAGTCGGATCAGTGCTGGTATTTAAAGAAAATGGAGCAGACTTAACAAAGCACTGCATCCCAGGACTTACAAGAAAAAGAGTGTCAGTCACCTTCAGAAGAATGGATGAAGATAAAGCGTCGTTTTACTACGAACCTGATCCAGAACTGGAGAACCTCTGTCCTTTGCCACTGTGACGACAGTACCTCCGGGTGTTCGCGAGGGGGCTTTTGATCCGGAGCGTAACCTTGGTGGGTTGGTTCGTCCCCGCAGCAGTCTCAGGTAGCAGAAATCTACCACCCCTTACAACAGGTCATAACAGTTGTTGTCACCACTTTTGCAGTAGCCAGACAATATGATATGCCAGCTCTGTTCAATTTTGTACACATGATCTACTTTTTGATGCTTGTGAGCATATGATCAGTTGTACTACTTTCAGCAGAATTAATGAGGATTTCTATTTTCAGAAATGCTTTCTTTTCAATGCGACAGTCGAAAGCCGTAGAACCACATATTTGGTTCCAAAATGAAAAGGACAAAAGAATAATGCAGAAAAAAAGGATAAAATGATAACAAACTAAAATTAAAATCAAAACGAACTTAAAAATTAAGTCAAACAAAAATGAAATTTAAATCAAAATTTGAATCAAATTTAAATCTAATCTTAAATTGAATGAAACAAAATGAATTGAAACAAGACAAATTGAAAAGAAAATAATGAATTAAAAACAAACAAATGATAATATACTCTCTATCTCTCTGTCTCTCTCTCTCTCTCTCTCTCTCTCTCACTCAAGATTGTGTGTCCTTGCACTCATCTTCAAATCCTCGCTTTTGCGGGCACTCCACAAAATTTGGCACTCTTTCACACAACACCACTTCTCAAAAAATTTGAAATATCTTGAAATTCTACAAGTCTTGCAATGGCAATCGGTCTTGGCCGAATTGCACCAAATTGCTTTCTTTGAAAGTCAATATCAAGTTTCACAAAATTCTCCTCAAATGAAATTCTAGGATCAGTAGCTAAATTCTGATTCCCTTATGTCACCTCTTAGGTTGGATGTGAGTCCTTAAGCTTTCCCTCATAGTGTGACACCTAGGGCCAGAGGTGAGTCCTTGAGCTTTCCTCCCTAAAATTTCTAAAATTTCCTTAATTTTCCATCTCCCTTCCGAGAAATTTTTCCACCTTCCATGAAATTCTAGGAATGGAGCTTAGTCATTTGGTTCCCCCAAAATTCCCTAATTTTCCAACTCCCTTCCGAGAAATTTTTTCGCCTTCCATGAAATTTTGGGAACGGAGCTTAGTCGTTCGGTTCCCCCAAAATTCCCTAATTTTCTATCTCCCATCCAAGAAAGTTTTACACCTTTTATCAAATTCTGGGAATGGAGCTTAGTCGTCTGGTTCCCCCAAAATTCTCTAATTTTCCATCTCCCTTCCGAGAAATTTTTCTGCTTTCCATGAAATTCCGGGAATGGAGCTTAGTCGTCCGGTTCCCCTAAAATTTCTTAATTTTCCATCTCCCTTCCGAGATATTTTTCTGACTTCCATGAAATTCTGGAAATGGAGCTTAGTTATCCAGTTCTCCCAAAATTCCCTAATTTTCCATCTCCCTTCCGAGAAATTTTTCCGCCTTACATAAAATTCTGGGAACGAAGCTTAGAATTCTGGTTCCCCCAAAATTCCCTAATTTTCCATCTCCCTTCTGAGAAAATTTTCAGCCTTCCATGAAATTCCGGGAACGGAGCTTAGTCGTTCATTTCCCCTAAATTTCCTAATTTTCCATCTCCCTTCCAAGAAATGTTTCTGCCATCCACGAAATTCTGGGAACGGATCTTAGTCGTCTGGTTCCCCTAAATTTCCCTAATTTTCGATCTCCCTTTAGAGAAATTTTTTTTCTGCCTTCCATGAAATTCTGGGAACGGAGCTTAGTCGTCTGGTTCCCCAAAAATTCCCTAATTTTCTATCTCCCTTCCGAGAAATTTTTCCGCCTTCCATGAAATTCCGAGAACGGAGCTTAGTTGTACGATTCCCCCGAAATTCCCTATATACTTTCCATTTCCCTTTCGAGAATCCACGAAAATTCTGAGGTCGGTACTGAAATTCTGATTCTCATTTCTGAGGCTGGTACCTTAATTCCAGTTTTCATCCTCCCAGGATCGGTACTGAAATTCTGATTTTTCCCTCTACGCTCAAAATTTTCCCCACAAAATTAAATTCTTTAAGTTTAAAATTCCACAAATTCTGAAATTTCCGTAAACTCCATGAAATTTAAAATTAAAACTTAAAATTAAATTAAAATTCAAACTTCAAATTCTAAATCCAAATTCTAAAATCCAAATTCCAACTTCAAATCGATTCGGATCGGACTCCTTCAGAAATTGAAAGCTTGAAATCCATAGCTTCTCTCATGAAGGTATTTCATTTTCCTTCCCCAGCAAGAGTTCCTGGGACTTGAAGGTTTCAACCAAATAATCTCCAGTGGAAACTTCCTAGCTAAATTTTGTGTTTGTCTTGAGTATTAACTCAGATAGTTGTGTTGGTCTTGTTGATCTCATCTTCAACACCAATACTTGCAGTGTGCTTGCACAGCACACCACACCTATTGAGGGTCCATTTGTTGACCTCACTTTTGGTTGAGGTCTAGTCTTTCTTTAGAATAGCCTAGGGTCTAGCTATAGGACTCTCTTGGTGACTTTCTTAGAATACTAGTCATGGAACCCTCCCCATAGAAATTCAAGCTTTTCTCACTTCACTGTGAGTTTTCATATGCTTAAGGCCTAACCTTCAGTTTTTTAGGAGGAAGAGACCAAGCATAAGGAAGCCCAGGGGGATTCTTCAATTGGTGGTCAGGTCATAGGATCTACACTGGGAGGTCTGGAGCTCACACTACACCCTCACACTACACCCTCACACTACACCCTCACACTACACCCTCACAACTCTAAGCAAAACACATCCCACTTTGATCCTCTAACTCTTTAGAAACTCATGTAAGTGGTTTTCCCAAGCTATTAGCCTCATGCTAGGGATTGGCTACTACCAACACATAGAGGACCAAATGAGGATAACCCTTGTTCCATGGCTCCACCTAAACAATTCCATATTACTCACTTTCAACCAATCCCAATTTTCCCAAACATTCTAAATTTCTAACCCCTTTGCCCCAAAATACCCAAAATGCCCCAAAACCCTAAAATCTTTAAAAAATTTTAAAATTACCCAAATTATCCATAATTCTCCAAAAATCATTTTAAAATACTCCCTTCTAGTCAAAGTAGCCAAAATTACCAAAAAATGCCAAATTTTCCCAAAATTCCCCAAAATGACCAAAATGCCCCTCTTAGCCCAAAATTTCAAAATTTCCAAAAATTCCCATAAATTTTCAAAATATCCCAAATATTCCCAATTTAATTTCTCTCAACTACCACATCACCTAAATATGACCAATTTTGTCCAATTTAACCAAAATCCCCCATTTGACCCACTTAACCTAAAAATGCCCAAATTAAACCCAATGTCTACCCAATTGATCCCAATCTTGCCCAATTTCAATTAAAAAATTTAATCCAAAATCTCCAATACCAATCTAAACTAAATCCAAGTCCAACTTGACCCACATTTGAGTTCAACTTCACTTAAAATCCAAAATCCTCAATTTTGTCTAAATGACCCAAAACCCCCCAAATTAACCTAACACCAATCAATTTCTCCCCAATTTCAATTCTAAACCCTTCATAGCACTCCCCTAAATTGAATTGAACCATAAATTGCCCCCAATGTGAGCCCAAGTCTCATCCAAATCCTCTTGAACCAAGCTTATCCAATTTTGATCCAAACATGCCATATGCCCAAAATCTCCCAAATTGATTGCCCTATTCCCAAAATTTCCACCGAACTGATATTGAAAACTCTTCATGACATCCCCCTAGACCATTTGGAATCTTTAATTGGCCTTGGACCCAACTCTAGACCAACCTAGACCCAAGCTTAGACAACTTGCCCAAACTGGCCAAAGTCTTAAATTCCACTACATTGACCCCTCAATTGAACTCAAAACCACTCCAAGTCTTCATATAAAGTCTTCATTACAATCATATACACAATATTGCTCAATCATTTGGGCTCAACCCAAGCCCAATGTAAACCCAAAGTGACCCAAATGAACCCATGACCCAATTTAATCAAATTGAACCAAATGTGACCAAACCAACCCCTCCACAGCCACAAAGTTGACCCTAGGGACTGGACTAAACCCACCTAGCCCACCCTAGTGGACCTATGGACCAAAGGACCCCTAAATTAGGGGATCTCCTCCCTTAAATGGTTAAACATATGAGGGATTTGCCATAATGCATTAACCACTTAAGCTCACCCCCATGATGGCCTGCCCACTGGTCCACTTGACCCACTCGACACCTCCCTTGGCCTGACCAGCTGGCCTAGTCGCCGGAGGAGCCAAACCGAGAGCCACCTCACACTTGGCCAAACCCAAACTCCACCCTATGGCCAAGTCAGCCTAAAATTTCCATTGGAGCTCCTTTGCACTCCACCTAGGCAACTCTTTGTACCAGAATTGAAGCCCTGGCAGCCACCCCAGCCATGGCTATTTAAGCCACAACCCTTCACGGTGAAAAGTTTGGGCTGAACCGGACCTTAACAAAACTCTGCCAAAATCACTTCAAAACTTTTCCACAGCACAAAGAAGACAATCTTCACTGCATTTATGCCCTGAAACTCATTGACCCAGCTTAATTTTGAAGTCCAACTTCAGGCCAGAAACAAGACATCTCCCTAAACTCCACCAAACTCAAATTAAACTCACCCACACCATCCCCACAGCAAGAGAAGAAATTCCCCACTGAAAGCCCCATCACTAGGCCACTCTAACGGAGACTTCCATCAAAGCTCCAAATCGGGTCTGGTCACATTCATACTTAAGCAATTCATCATGGCAAGAGGCTTCATCCCTAAGCTCCTAGGACTCTAACTAAGTTGTAGAGCATCTCTGATCGAGGCTTCACTTCTCAGAGCCAAGGTATTGAACTCTTCTTCTTCCCGAGCTTCTCTGAATTCTCCAAGTAATTAGAGTTAATTTAAACCATGATTAGCTGTATGGATATGTTTGCCATGCTTAGACGAGTTCATAGGATCAAACCCGAAGTGATTTGCTTGATTCTAGGCCGAGAAATTAGGATTTTAGTGTGGACAGTGATCCCCGAATATTTATGCTTACAATTTAGATAGGAAATTTATGATTTATAATATGGGATACTACGCAAGTATACGTATCGTTTATCAAGTAATATAGGACTTTCTGATTAAGCCCCGAGATATCGAACCCACAAGGAAATGTGTAAAACTTTAAAGAAATAAGAAAAATAATTTTTTACTTTTAAAATTACTTTTTGTAGGTATGTTTTAAGGTAGTAATTTCAAAAGTTGTTTTTGATATTTTTAATAAAAAGTTAAGCAGGAAATAAAATTATCAATACTCTAAACACGATATAAAAGTTATAAGAATCAAATATCTTTTTCCTTCTTCAATGAATCATTAATAATTATGGAATTTTATGTTGTGGAAGTATCTAAATGTATTGTGCCAAATAGCATAAATTATATTCTTTACTCTTACTAGGTTCTATAAAGAAAATTAGTTAATTTGAAATTTTAAAATTTTGTAGATGGGTTAGGCAGGGAAGATACCAACTCTCACTGTAGAGTTCCCTCTATTCCCTCTACCTGGGGACTAACATCTCATAACAAAGTTTAAAATAACAAACTAAATTTGGGGGTCTTTAGCCTGTCACTCTAAAGTCCTCTAATTTTACTCCCTAATAAAGCATATCTCCCTATATATTTTCATTCAATCAGATGGACTACAATTCTCACCCATATAATTGCATGTGATTCTTTCCAATTGTTGTTTGAGACAATACCGCATTGGATCTACATAATCTCACAACAAATTTTAACATCTTAATTGGCCAAATCAATAAGTAAATTAAGTTCATGGAAATGAATCATCACATTTTATTTCAGCATTAAACACTTCTACTTTCCACAACATACTTCCATAATTTAATTGCTTCATCATCTAAGAAAGAAAAAGATAAAGTAAACTACTCAAATTTCATGAAGAAAACACAAACAAAACTTGATATGAAAGCATAAACCATAATGAAAACACAACAATCTTACTTAAAAACAAAGTGTAGAAACAAATATAAATAATTATCTGAAGATCCTCTCCACAAGACTCTGGAAGTTTCTTTGGAATTTTTCTTTCCACAATACAACTCTACAGAGGTTGGCGCCTAACTCTGATGTCTCTAATAAGAATTTTAAACTTTAATAAAAAGTAGATACAAGGATAAAAGAAAATTGGTGAGAAAAAGGCTTCACACTAACCATTTTTCCTTTCTTACTCTCTGCTGTCTATTAACAACTATAGAAAAGAAGAACTTTAAAACACACTTTCAATACTAACAACTACTACTCTTTTCAACACCCACACACAGACACACTTACAAATTATGAGGCTTCATTTTTATAATTTTCCAAAAGGTGCCTTGGTGTCTCATCAAATCATGTCCCGATTCAATGTATCCACCAAAATATACATCCCTTCAATCATATTTGCCGCCCAAACGAAGTTAAGTCACCACCAAAAGTTGCTTCAAACACCCCTTGAAAATAGTGCCAAATTTGAATTTAATTCAATTTTTAACTGTAGCGCTTAAGCGTTGGCACTTTGGCGCTTAGGTGCTAGAGGCCAAATTTCTCAAACTTCATAATTTGCTCCAAATTTAATTCTTTTTCGCTCCTTTCATCATAATTAATCTTTTTCATCATACCTGCAAGAAAAACACAAAATACCTTCCATTAAAGTGCAATATCATTAAAAATAGGTGTAAAAATGTGCATAAAAATAATATATATTTTAGGTGTATCAAAATCCCCGAAACTTAAAATGTTACTTGTCCTCAAGTGACTCTTAACCATAAAAACTTTAACATGCAAATTATGTAAATGTGTTTCTTTAAGAAGGTTTAAAAATTTTGTTCAAGAAATGAAATAATCCAATTTAGAAAAGAAATTTAGTAAATAAGACCAATTTAAAGTTTAGAAAGATCTTAAGTAAAGGATAATGAAAATATAAGTTTCTATCTAATTCAGAAATACTTGTTGATTTTTCAAAATATAGGATTTAAACATTTTATTTTTCTCACTTAAAAATTTTATTAAGAATAATTTTACTTAATATATAATAACCTTAAGTTTTAGATTTTCTCAAAACTTATATTTTTAACTTTAGGCATGGAACCAATTTTTGATTAGACCATTAAATCATCAAGCTTCTCCTTCCTTTTCACATACTACTTTTCATTTTTTCTATTTTTATTTTCTTTTCTTTTTTCTTTTCTTTTCTTCTTTTTTTTATAAGGCAAGGATTACTGTATCTGAATAGGCTTTTAATGATTTTGAAATCCACCCTTCCATTTAAAATAAAGGTCTGATATGTATCTTTCACTTAAAAATTATAATAATAGTGTTGAAAATTATTTCTAAAAAAAATTTAAGCTTTGAAAAATAAAAGTCAAATCTTCAATTAATCCAGAAATACAACATTTCTTACTAAAGATAGTTTAATTATATTTAACATTTCTTTATTAAGAACATTTTAACTTTAAATTTTTCACTATTACTATAAATTTTAACTAAATTCTTTTATTTATTTCTATATTCAAAATTTTTTCCCCCTAATATAACTTCATATACATAATTATTTTCGATCAAAAACCAAATTTATTTTAAGTATTCCTGAGAACAAATAAAATTTTAGGTCTTTTTTTAAATTTAGTTTTTTTAAATTCCCCCCCAAACTTTAATTTTTAGTCAGGATAAAAACATTTAAGCATGAGAAATGATACATGAGTGAGATTTAAAAACTAAAATAACATGCTTGCAAGAATTTCAATATCCTAAATATGCAAGTATAACAGTTTTAAAGAAAAATAGGAGTAAAAAGAAACTAAATTCAGTTTTTCATAAAAGAAAATTTTCAAAAGACTTCTACAATAGTGGAGGTTTTCAAAGTAAATACACACGAACTTAACATAAGTAAAATCACAACAACACTAGATAATAATTGGTAGTAGATTTTGAAAAGTTTTAAACATGCAATTTTCAAATAGTGATTTTTAAAAGTGTTCAACATTTCCTAACAAATCTGAATTAATTCATACTCTATTAAAAAAATTCAAACACTAAATACACATTTAAAACATTTACTACCACACACATATCACAAACTACAACATAAAACATTAATTTATCACATAAACATCTGAATGTGCTTGAAAAGAAATAGTCCAACTATGCTCTATACAAAATCAGAGTTCATATCATAAATACATCACACAACAATTAATTATAAAATCAAATATAAAAACATCAAAATAAAAACATAACTAGATATAAGAAATCACAAAACAAAACAAACTAAATACAACAACCCTAATCATCATCCTCATCATCATCTTCTTCAGCCTAGTCTCTGGATGGCACATAAGGTATATAAAACGGATGAGGGGCCATCTCAGCACTGTTATCACCTCTAATCACTCTATCCATATACTGTTGATAATTTTTCTCATATTCATCATGTTTAACAATATACCTTTCAATATTTTCAATCTTACCATCTATATCTCTAACATGCTCTCAAGTAAGACTCACTTTCTTCAAATCTTCTTTAATAGTCCAGTCTATGAATCACTAGATGATGATGCTCTAGAAGTAGTGGCACGTCAAGTAGAAGCAGCAGAAGCAGAAGCAGAAGTAGTGGAAGTTCTAAAATCTCCTCTCCAGCCAAACTATGAATGTACAGTGTAAGCACCAACATTTACACTGGTAATATGTCTCAATGGCTGAAGAACTTCCTCCCATGTTTCAAACTTCACACCAGAATGCTCACAAATCAAATGAATTAAGGATGGAAATCCCATATCTGAAGTAGTAGCAGATATGGCACAGTTCATCACATAATAAAAAACAATAGCCCCTACGTCAATAGGCTTTCCTAACTAAATACAATGGTTCTGAACAACTCTCTCCCTCGAAACTTCACTACTATGACTTGAAGGTAAAAGTTTAGATGAGATAAAATAATGACATGCCTTCAAAGTGGTATTCAATTTAGAGGCTTGAAAATTTACTCTTTTTTCATTTTTTTATCTTCCATAAACCTCTTCCATCAGTCAGAAATGATATGATCTCATCTAATTCTCCTTCGCTAGGATGATAATTAGCAAAAAAACAAAACAATGCAGGAGGCAAGTGATAGAAGACATTGATTACCACAGGTTAAAAATGGACTTGTTCACCTCTAGCCATCACCAAATTCTCTTCTGTTGCAGGCAAGTTTGCATAAAACTCTTTGACCACAGAAACAACAGTGACAATGGAGAAGTAACAATAATTCTCCTAATTCCTTCTAGTAATCATTTCTACAGTAACTTCACCTTGCTTACTAAACACTTGTTCCAGAATCAATTTCTGTGATAACAGTACGTCGACATATCAATCCTCTACTTTTGCACTAACAAATTTGTTGGAATCAAATTTTGATTTATCTTTCGAGCGCTTTGACTTTGGAGCCATCTCTAAAAAAAATGCAAAAATTCACCATAAATTCCAATATTATACTAAATTTGCTAATTTAATTTTCAAAGGTAATTTCCACTAAATCCAAGCAATTTCTCATGCTTTTCCTCAAATTTCACCATAAATAATGATTTTAATATTTTTCAATAATGTACTCAAAATATATGGTGAAAATAAAATTTTTTTTTACTTAGGAGTAGTGCTCATACTTCGAGGAATTCAAATCTGATAAATCTCGTTGATATCGGCTCTTAATTGATTCAATCTAAGGATGCCCTAAATTTTATTTCGTGATTTTAAGAGGTTGAGGGTAATGGGAGATGTTTAAATGAGAATTTTTTGGTTTTTAACTGTAAAAAACCAATTTTTGCGAACCGGCGCTTAGCGCGAGGCATCCGCGCTTAACCACAAAATCTGGCGCTTAAGTGCCTAAGTTCTGGTGCTTAGTCTCCAATACCCTGATTTTCACAATTAATTTAAAAATGTATTAATCACCCTAAATCACTTTAAATAATCATTTCTCCCCTCTAAACTTTTCTAATTCTCCAAAGAAAGTTAAATTTCCATCAATTCCAAATAAATTTCACACAAACACAAACTTTCATTTAATTAAAACAACCACACCTAATACAAACTAAAAATTTCTATCCAAACAATTTGGATGAAATTTCCCCAATACACAATGATTCAAATACATAAAAACAAAGATAAATTTACATCATTAAGATGTAACAAACACAATCTAAAGTTTAATAACACAAACATATAACACTAGACACAAAACACTTAACACATAAAACCACAACACTAGATTATACTCAAATTAAATCCAATCTCCATTAGGTTGAATATATCCAGAACCACCATTAGTTCTACTTGAACCATCTAGAATATAAATATGATAAAATGGGGCGATGGTTGAAAACTCTCACATCTTATTCTTTTAACCATTTGTTTTTCAGAAACATCCCTTATCTGCTTCTTCCACATGACTTGTATGACTGAATTTCATTTTAAGTTGCCATCCCATATGCACTAAATGAGCGTTAGTTTCATTTACCTTTGCTTCAATTGACTCTACGTTGGCTTCAATCTTCGCAATCCTTTCTGCAATACCTTGAATTCTAACTGCTAGGAATCCTTTATATAACTCTTGCACACTTTAACTAATAACTTCCTTCTTGTTCTCTTCCTCCTTCTTAATTTCACTCTCCCAAGAAGACATTTTTACACTCAAAACACTCTTCTTAAGACTCAAGAATGAAAATAGGAACTGGGGCAAGTGTTTCTCTTAATCTAGGGCCATTTTATAGACATGGGAAGTACTAAAACTGACCCTATACGTTTTAAAACTCCAAAATAACTTCTAAAACTACTTCCCCACGATTTTGGCTTCTAGAAATTCATATATCACGTTTTTCTTAACAGTGGCGCTTAAGCGCCAGCCAGGCAGCGCTTAGCCAGCAGTGCACATTTTTGCACAGGTCTGCCAAATGTCTAAATTTTTCATTCTTACTTTTTTAAGTCATCAATTAATGTCAAATAAACACCACTATAACCAATCTCTTCAAAATACTACCACATAATCATAAAAATAAACCAAACAAACCACATAAAGCAAAGCACACAGATAAATATGGGTTGCCTCCCACAAAGCGCTTGGTTTAATACCTTCTACCTGACATACCCAGAACTTATTCTGAGTAACCCAACATCAGATTCTCATCAGGTTTAAGTTGATCGACTGAAAAATAAGATTTCATTCTATGACCACTAAGTTTGAATATTTTTCCAGTCTTAGGATCTTGAATATCCACAGCTCCATAAGAATAAACTTTTATCATAATAAATGGACCCATCTATTTGGACTTAAGTTTTTCAGAAAAAATTTCAACTTGGCATTATACAACAAAACTTTTTGTCCTGGCTCAAGAATTTTAGTAAGAATCTTCCGATCATGCCATAACTTCATTTTCTCTTTATAATCTTAGCATTTTCATAAGATTCATTCCTTATCTCTTCATGCTCATTTAATTACAAAAATCTCTTCTCAGCAACATCCTTTAAATTATAACTGAACTCTTTTATAGCCCAATATGCTTTATGCTCAAGTTCAACAGGTAAATGACAAGATTTTCCAAAAATTAGCCTATATGGGGACATTCCTATAGGAGTTCTGTAAGCAGTCTTATAAGCCCACAAAGTATAGTCCAGTTTGATCGACCAATCCTTTCTATTTGGATTAACAGTCTTTTCCAATATTTTTTTAATTTCACGATTGGATAATTCAACCAAACCACTCGTCTGCGGATGATAAGCAGTAGCAATGCGATGATTAATATGATATTTCTTTACTAACTTCTCCATATTCGCATTTCTAAAATGACTTCCCCCATTTGTTATGATTACTCTTGGTATTCCAAATCTATAAAATATATTCTTTCTTAAAAACTTTGCAATACTTTAAGTATCATATTGAGGTAAAGTAACAGCTTCAATCCATTTGGATACATAATATACTACTATTAAAATATAAATCTTTTTGAAAGATGGTGTAAATGGTCCCATGAAATCTAATCCCCAAACATCAAATATTTAAACTTCTAACATATAATTGAGGGGCATCTCGTTTCTTCTAGAAATATTACCTACACACTGACATCGATCATAATTTTTAATATATGCATTATCATCTTTAAAAATTCTAGGCCAGTAAAATCCAGATTGTAAAATTCTATAAGCAGGTCTATCAACTCCAAAATGTCCCCCATAATCAGAATTATGATATTTTGAATAATTTCATAAGTTTCTTCTAAAGGCACACATCTTCGAATGACCAAATCTTTTCCTTGTTTATATAAAAATTTGTCATCCCAAAAATAAGTTTTAGCATCAGATAAAAATTTCTTTCTTTCCTAGTTTGTCAAACCATATGGTAAAATATCACTGAAAATAAAGTTTACAATGTCGGCATACCACAAAATATGTCACTCATTAATAGTGAACAATTTTTCATCAGGAAAATGTTCATTAATTTCTTCAGTATCACTAAGAGATTTTTCAGTTTCAAGCCTGGATAAATGATCAACAATTTGATTATCAGCACCCTTCTTATCTACTATCTCAAAATCAAATTCTTGTAGAAAAAGAATCCATCTAATCAATCTTAGTTTTTCATCTTTCTTCCTCATTAAATATTTGATAGCAAAATGATCAGTATGCACTACACATTTAGTTCCAATTAAATATGATCGAAATTTTTCAAAAGCAAATACTATAGCTAATAACTCTTTCTTAGTAATGGTATAGTTAATTTGAGCTTCATTAAGAGTTGTACTAGCATAGTAAATTACATTGAAAATTTTATCATATTTCTGATCCAAAATAGCACCAATAGCATAATCACTAGCATCACACATTAATTCAAAAGGTTTTTCCCAATTTGGTGAAATATAATAGGCGCAGTGATTAATTTTTCTTTTAATGTTTCAAAAGCTCTTAGGCATTCATCATCAAAATAAAAATTTACATCCTTTTCCAATAAATGGCATAAGGGTTTTGTAATTTTTAAAAAGTCTTTAATGTAATGCCTATAGAATCCAACATGTCCCAGAAAACTTCTAATTCCCTTTACGCTCATTGTACAAGGTAAATTAGAGATAACTTGAATTTTTGCATGATCTACCTCCAAACCTTTTTCTGATATTCTATGTTCTAATACAATTCTTCTTGCTACCATAAATTGGTATTTTCCCAATTAAGGACCAAATTAGTTTCTTCACAACGTTTTAGAACTTTAGACAAATGTTCTAAACATGATTCAAATGAACTTCCAAACACTGAAAAGTCATCCATAAAAACTTCAATCTCTTTTTCAATATTACTTTGATGCTCCAAGTACCTCTGACAAACAGTATTCCACACATCTGGTGGAGGCTCAGAAGTAGAAGTGGAAGGTTTGGGAGCAAACGTAGAAGGCATAGAAAAACTAAATGCTCTAGAACTTTGACTTTTTGTCTTTCCATAAGTATCCACATGAGATTTTCCAATTGGCTTACGTGGCTTAAGGATCTCTTCAGAATGAAAGTAAGTATACCGACATTTTTGGAAATCGAGAAAATGAGAGCTGGGAAGACTAAACCAGAAATAACACTTCCTCTAGCCAAAGTGTTGATTACATCATATATAATGGATCCCATATCTATTGGCTTCATTTCTTGAGTGCAATAATTTAAAATAGCTCGTTCTTTCGTCATTTCACTTAGGTGATTTAATGGAAGAATACGAGCAGAAATAAAGTAGTGTCAAGCTTTAGAAGTAGCATTAAGCATAGAAGAGGAAAATTTTACCCATTTATTGTTTCAGATTTTCCAAGATCCTCTTCCATCAGTCAGGTAGGCTAAAATCTCATCAAGCTCTCCTTCAGACGGAGTAAAAACATCATAGAAGCAATCTGTAGCAGGAGGTAGGCCATAAAACATGTTGATGACTTCAGGAGTGAACTCAACTCCCATCCCTCTAATATAAACTTCATTATCGAGAGTTTCAGGAAAATTTTCATAGAATTCCCAAACAACAGAAATAACGGCCACAGCAGAAAAATAACAAAACTACTCCTACAGTCGAGCAGCAATAATATTTTTGATCGAGCCGCCGGAATGATAAAAACTCCATTTCGCAATTAATTTGCAAGCCGACGCAAATTCATTATAGTGTGCTTGAGAACTTGCACTAGCAAACTTCAACTGATCAAATTCACTTTCCTCCTTTCCTCGATTTAATTTTGGTGTCATTCTGTAATTTTGAAAATAATTTCAAACAATTTATAAAATCCATAACATGGAACAAAATCTAAGCTTAAAACACTAAATTAAGCATAGATCCATGGATTTTCCACTTAAAAATCAAAATTTTCTTCCAAATTTTCGGTACTATTCATATGTAGGGAAATCCATGGTAAAAACTCAAAATAACTATGCCAAAATATAGATCTAACCTCGAGAAGTTGAAATCCGATGTTTTTAAGCTTTGAAACTTCACGAATCAAGAACAAAATGGAACCCTATGACCGATTTTTGCGAGTTTTGGGGAAGAAGATGAAGCTTAGGAGTGTTAATGGTGATGGGCTCGGTTTTAAGGCTGAAATATTAATTCAGGTGAACCGGCGCCTAGGCGCCAGAATCGTCAAAAATTTCAAAAAATTCTCAAATTTTTACATTTTGTAATTTAGGTGTTCTAGCATCTGTAAACTTAAAATTACATCATATACTTCATCAATCATCTCCCAGAAAATATTTAAGTCCAAAATAGATCACAAATTTAAGATACATTCCAAACACAACTTGATACATTACAAATTCAAATTTTACTTCATTTCATTTCAGATCTTCAAGATAAGGTTCAAAAAATACAGAAAAGACAAATAAACAACTTCTCACATCTCACTACAAAATATAACAATCACATAAATCATTAACATAAAACATCAAGCAAATCACTTAACATTTAACTACTACATTCAATTTCTCCACATAAATTCACTCTGATTTCATGGATTCACATCTGAACCTTCATTAGCTCCACAAGGTATTTCACTACGAACAAAGGAGTGGAAGAATGGGACACGAGGAAATTCCAAGGTCATCTTTTCATCAATCTATTTGTTCTGAGCATGCATTGTTACCTGATAATCTTCAAAGGCAGCTAAATGATCAGATTGCACCTTCATTTGCCATTCCATATGCTCATTTGGATGGTACATTTCATGCATCCTTTCTCCAATATGCACCAATTATTCTTCAATCTTCTCGCGTTGACAAAATAGTTTCTCCAATGTCACGGCTAGGTAGCTATTAAAGTAGGTTTGTGAATCATTGTGCACAAACTTAGATTTCCCTCCATTCTCTATATTTAGTCTCTCCATGGAAGCAATCAAATCTCTTTTCTCTCTCAAAAGTATAGTTTTAGGTCAAAAATTTGATGGCTTGACGTTTAGGGATGGAGAAGTGGTGATTTATAGGGGTTTGAGTGGGTACAAATTGCTATGGGGCGGTTTTTCCACGATACAAAACTGTGGCTCCTAGGTGCCAATTTTAGCACTTAGGCGCCAGGATTTCAGATGTCTGGCGCTTAGGCGCCAGTTCTGGTGCCTAGGCGCCAGAATCCTGAAAATAACAGGTTCACTCTTCGTCAATTATTCATAAGTTTCATACCAAATTAGGGTCTAAAAATTTAGATCAAAAGATATGTAACTAAGTGAAGTCACATATAAAACACTCTCAATATCGAAACAAATCAAATCATACTACGGGTTACCTCCCACAAAGCACTTAGTTTAATGTTGTGAGCCCGACATAAACAATTGTTTTCTTCAAATGGGTTAAATATAGCACATCCTTAAAAGATGGCAAACTTTCTCCAATATAGGGCTTCAATCTTTGTCCATTTACTTTAATTACAAAATTTGTTTTCTAATATATTATATCCACTGCTCCATAAGAATAAAGTTTCTTAACAACAAAAGTCCCTATCCATTTGGATCTCAATTTTCCTATAAACAATTTAAATCTGGAATTTTATAGTTAAACTTCTTGTCCAAGCTCAAAAATCTTTCTTAATATTCTTTTATCATGCAGTTTCTTCATTTTCTCTTTATAGATTTGATCACTTTCATATGAATCATTTCTAATTTCTTCAAGTTCATTCAATTGCAATAATCGTTTATCTCCAGCATCACTTAATTTGTAGTTAAACTCTTTAATCGCCCAATAAGCTTTATGCTCCAATTCAACAGGTAAATGACAAGGTTTTCCATAGATGAGTCTATATGGTGACATCCCAATAGGAGTTTTATAAGCAGTCCTATAAGCCCATAAAGCATCATCGAGTCTATCAACCCAATTAGTTCGTTTTGGGTTAACTGTTTTCTCTAAAATTCTTTTGATCTCCCGATTTGAAACTTCAACTAATCCACTAGTTTGGGGATGATAAGCTATTAAAATTCTATGTTTAATCCCAAATTTACTCAGTAGTCTCTGAATCAAAAAATTCTTGAAGTGACTTCCCCCATCCGTGATAATTATTCGTGGCATTCTAAATCTAGTAAAAATATTTTCAGTTAAAGATTTTTCAACACTTTTTACATCACAATGAGGTAAAGCTTTTGCTTCAATCCATTTTGAAACATAATCAACAGCCAATAATATATAAATTTTTCCTTAAGAAGGTACAAATGGTCCCATGAAATCTAAACCCCAGACATCAAAATTTTCCACTTTCAAACAAAAATTTAGAGGCATTTCATCTCTCCTAGAAATATTGCCTATACGTTGACATAGATCACAGGATTTAACAAAACTATTAACATCCTTAAATAATGTATGCCAATAAAATCTGGATTATAAAATTTTAAACTAGTTTTATTAATTCTGAAATGCCTGCCAAACTCAGAGTTGTGGCATTTTTGAATAATCTCGTAAGTTTCTTCATAAGGAACACATCTTCGTTAAATAGAATCCTTATAGTGTTTAAACAAAAAGGGGTTATCCCAAAAATAAAATTTCACATCATGTAAGAACTTCTTTTTCTGATTATGATCTAATCCATATGGTATAATGTTACAAGTTAAATAATTAACTATATCAGCATACCATGGAATTAATCCATTAGAAACATTATAAAGTTGTTCATCAGGAAAACATTCATTTATTTATTCCTTATCATTAATTTACTTATTATTTTAAATTCTTGATAGATGATCAGTGATTTGATTATCAGATCATTTTCTATCAACTATTTGAAAGTCAAATTCTTGCAAAAGAAGGATCCATCTTATCAATCTAGGTTTAGCTTCTTTTTTAGTCATCATATATTTAATAGCAGAATGTTCTGTATGCACTATACATTTATTCCCAAGTAAATACGATTGAAATTTGTCAAAAGCATATACTATAGCCAATAGCTCTTTTCCAGTACTAGTTTAATTAATTTGAGCTTCATTAAGAATTTTACTAGCATAATATATAACTTAAACATCTTATCATATATTTGTCCTACTGCTGCCCCTATAACATAATCACTCACATCACATATTAACTCAAATGATTTTTCCCAATTAGGTGCAACAATGATTGGTGTTGTGATTAACTTTTTTTTAATAAGTTCTAGGCATTTAGGCAATTTTCATCAAATTTAAATTTTGTATCTTTTTCTAGAAGATGGCATAAAGGTTTAGTAATCTTAGAAAAATCTTTAATATATCTTCTATAAAATCCAACATGATCAAGAAAACATATTATACTTATTATATTAGTTGGGGGTTGTAATCCAGCAATAATTTGGATTTTTGCTTGATCAACTTTCATCCCATTTTTAGAAATTTTATGACCCAGTACAACTCCTTCCGTGACCATAAATTGACACTTCTCCTAATTCAAAACTAAATTTGTTTCTTGACAGTGCTTTAACACTTTAGTCAAATTATGTAAGCAAGAATCAAAAGAAGTTCCAAATACAGAGAAATCATCCATAAAAATTTCAATTCCTTTTTCAATTAAGTCACAAAAAATAGTCATCATACACCTTTGAAAAGTAGCAGGTGCATTACATAACCCAAAAGGCATTCTTTGAAAAGCAAATGTTCCATAAGGACTTGTAAACGTAGTCTTTTCTTGATCCTCAAGAGTTATAGGTATTTGATGATAACCAGAATATCCATCCAAAAAGCAAAAATATGAATGTCCTACTAATCTATCCAGCATTTGATCTAAGAATGGAAGAGGAAAATGATCTTTTCTAGTGGCAGCATTTAGTTTTCTGTAATCAATACAGATTCACCAACCAGTCACTTGTCTTGTAGGAATTAATTCATTATTTTCATTTTCAACAACAGTCACTCCTCATTTCTTTGGAACGCAATGAAAAAGACTAACCCAAGGACTATCATATATTGGAAAAATAATTCCAGCATCCAACCATTTCAACATTTCTTTCTTAACAACATCTTTCATAACCGGGTTTAATCTCCTTTTAGGTTCAATATTGGGTTTACTGTCATCTTCCAATAATATCCTGTGCATACAAATTGATGGGCTAATTCCTTTAATATTTGTTATTGTCCATCCAAAAGCTTTTTTATACAGTTTTAACACTCTAAGCAATTTCATCTCTTGTTATGTAGTTAATTCAGAAGATATAATAACAGGTAAAGTTAATGAATTCCCTAAAAAGTCATACTTTAAATGGGAGGGTAATTCCTTCAATTCCAATTTAGGAGCCTTTTCAATTGTTGGTTTGAATTCATTACTTTCAGTTGTATCTAATATTTCCCAATTTTCATTAATATAATCAATAACCTTTACATCTTTTTCGGAATAATTTTCATCACTTAAATCTTCAGGGTCTAAAAACTATTCTTCTTTAGAAATGATCTGACATTTTTCTTGATAATGTTGTGCTATCATGTAATCAAAGATATCCATTCTGTAACACTTTTCTTTCTTAAGATACCTCATTGATTTAAGAACATTAAATGTTACTTCTTGATCATTAACTCTCATGGTTAAACTCTCCTTTTTGTACATCTATCATAGCACATCCAGTAGCAAGAAAAGGTCTTCCTAAAATAATAGGAATCTCTTCATCTTCTTCCGTATCTAGAATTATAAAATCTATAGGGAAAATGAATTTCTCCACCTTTACCAATACATCTTCTATCATTCCTCTCAAGTGAATAGTAGATCGATCTGCTAATTGTAAGGTTACAGTTGTAGGAGATATTTCCCCTAAATCTAACCTCTTAATGATGGATAAAGGCATGAGGTTAATACTCGCTCCTAAATCGAATAAGGCTTTTCCATGAAGTTTGTCTCCAATAGCATAAGGTATAGTAAAACTTCAAGGATCTTTAAGTTATTGAGGTAGTTTTTTGAGTAATTGCACTACATTCTTTGCTTAGTGCAACGGTTTCAAAAGCTTTAAATTTTCTTTTCTTATTAAGAATATCTTTCATAAATTTAGCATACTTAGGAATTTGTTCCAAAGCTTCAGTGAATGGGATATTTGTGGGAAGCTTTTTAAATGCCTCAAAAAATTTCAAAAATTGTTGATCCAATTTTTGTTGTTTCAGTCGTTGTGGAAATGTGGTGGAGGTTTTTCAAATTCATCACTAGATATAAATTGTTTTTCTTCTTCATGGATTATTTCCTTAGGTTTCTCAACTTCTATCACTTCAGTATCCTTTTGAATTTTATTTTCCTTTCCATCCCTTAGTTATTTTCCTCTTCTAAGTAATACAGCTTTAATTTGCTCTTTGTCTTTTCCATTTTCTCTTGGATTTACTTTAACAGTGCTTGGAAGTGTTCCTTGTGGTCTGTTGTTAATTGCATTTGCAATTTGCCCCAATTGATTCTCGATATTTCTTATCGCAGCATTTTGACTTTGTAACTATCTACCCATTTGTAAAATTAATTCTTCCATAGAAAACTTCTTTTCCTTAAATTGCTGGTTATTAAAACCAGGAGGATAAGAAGGTCGATAGTTAGAATTACCTTCATTATTCCAATTTTCAATTGGGTTAGGTTGGTTATTACCCCATTGTGGATTTGCATTGTTCCAATTTAAATTAGGATGGTTTTCCCAACCTGGGTTATAGTAATTGGAATATGGGTTATTAGTTTTGCTAGTGATAGCTTGTAATGTTTCTAAAGTTTGAGATTCATCTATACTTCCTGAATTATCATTACTTAAATGCGATAATTGAGACAAATTATCCAATTTCTTAGTTATTGCAGCAACTTGAGAAACTAAAATAGAAAATGCTTCATTTTTTTGAATATCAGCCACTCTTTTAGTATTTACTCTATCAGAAGGCCATTGAAAATTATTAGTTGCCACTTCTTCTATTAAATCATAAGCTTCATCAAATAACTTAGCCATTAAGGAACCACCAACAGCAGCATCTACTATAGATCTAAGAGAACCTATTAATCCATTATAAAATGTTTGTATAATTAACCAGTCTAGTCAAGCATGATATGCGCACTTTCTAAGAAGTTCTCTAAATTGTTCACATGCTTCATAAATAGTTTGTCCTTCAAATTGAGTAAATGAGGTTATATCATTTCTAAGCTTCGCAGTTTTAGATGGCGGAAAATACTTAGCTAGAAATTTTTGAGCCATTTCTCCCCACGTTTTAATAGATCCCGTTGCTAACAAATTTAGCCACATCTTAGCCTTATCCCTTAAAGAAAAAGGAAAAAGTCTAAGCCTAATAGTATCATCAGAAACATTATCATACTTGAAAGTAGCACAAAGTTCTAGACAAATAGCAATGTGTAAATTAGGATCTTCAGTAGGAGATCCTCCAAACTGATTATTTTGGATAATTTGTATAGTTGCAGGTTTAAGTTGAAATGAATTTGCTGCTACAGCAGGTATTTGAATGCTTAAATGAATTTCATCAGTTGTAGGGTTAGCATATTCTCTTAAGGGTCTTTGTAAATTTTGATGATCATTTTCTACAATATTTTGTTGCATATTATTTCGAGGTATATTAGCCATTTCTTGCAAATTATGAAATCATTTTTCTTTTCTAATTTTTCTTACAGTGCATTCTAATTCAGAATTATAGGGTATTAATCCTTCAGATCCTAAACTTTGCATAAAAGAGATTAGAAAATATTTTTAATTAATAATAGCACAAAAATATACTTTAAAAATATGTATTATAAAAATGTTTATCTTTCTTTTTTAATTTATGTTTACTTCGACAACGGCGCCAAAAACTTGACCCGACCGCAATTACGCAAGTAAAATAGCTTATAAAATTTTGGCCAAACTTGACCCCAAATCAGATTAAGTAGCTAATGTATGATAATTAAAGATTAAAGTTTTTGTAAATAAATATAAATCGTACACTAAGAATACTACGCAAGTATACATATCATTTCAAGTAATATAAGCTTTTTTAAAAAAAAACCCCAGATATTAATCCCACAAGGAATGCTAAGTAAAAATTAAGAAAGAAAGAAGAAAATCTATTTAAAAGCTAATCAACTAAAAAGTAAAAATATGCAAGTTACTTAAATAGCAGTTGTAAGTAAGAACGTAATTTAAATGTTTTAACAAAATAAACAAAGATTCTTTCCCCATAAGAAATATTTCATGATTAGTAAACATCTAAATTATCTTGAGAACTTTGAGAATGAGATATTGTGACAAATAGGAGCATATATATTCTTTACTCTCTAGTCAAGTGTATAAAAAACAATGGCTAGTTTTTGAAGATTGGATATAGATGTATTGTTAGAAATAAGGACGAATTTCTAGGCTCTCACTTCTGGATTCCCCCTAAGGATGCCTATGGTCGGGCCTACTAGTGATTCGTCACCTCTTCTTAGACCAAATTGATAGAATTTAGCCTATTGCTCTAAAAACACATTCAACTCTACACCCTTTAAAGATTATCTCATTATCTATTCGCACCTCCCCCTTCAAGGATTTACCATCTATCTTTCCAAGGGAAATGTGATACATACAAGTTAAGAAATCTTAGCCCACGGTCATATCTTAAGAATTCTCCACAGATTTTAATATTACAAGTGATCAAGTTGTAGTGTAAATGAAGATCAGGTAAAGTATCATCACAAATTATGGAAGAAGAAAAGAAAGTTCTCAAAAATAAATTAAATCCTTAACTAAATCATGTCTTATTTGTAGGGAGAAAGAGAAGGAAACAACTCAGAAAGCATAGGATTCACACCACAAACCATATTTATATAATTTAAATTCAAAGTACAAAACTTAAGAACCAAATTATAAATACTTATCTGGAATGATATTAACCAATCCTTTGAAGTTTCTCTGACTCTGACTGACTTTTACAATACTCTAACTCTAAAAATCACACTAAAAACACTCTGAACTCTCACTAAAGTAAGGTAAATAACACTCCTCACTCTTTAACTTAATGAGAATACACACCTCTTTCACTCTTACAACACTTACACACTCCAAACAACCATACTTTAGAATCATCCTCTATTTATAGAGCTTAGAAAATTACTAGGGTTGTTTTAGGTACCTCTTCAAAATTCGTCCAAATTTGTTTAATATTCTAGAAAGTAACTGTAGCGCCTAGGCACCAGATTTGATGCCTAGGCGCCAGTCTCCTACGTGAATGGATGTGTCTCTTCAAGTTTTAAGTCACACCTCTTCTATGAATAACTGATTCTATGTGTCTATATTCATTGTATCTTGTTTATAATATATGAGAATTTGTCCAGAGACTTCTAGATTGCTTATGAGTCATCAATAACCGTCACAAAACTGTCCAAGAATTCTATAGATTCCCCTGCTAAGTCTAGCGCCTAGGCGCCAGAATCAGCCCTTTTTTCTTCTTTTTTTTACTTGACTCATTTTTTTACCTTTTACACCTTTTTTTACTCTTTTTCTTCATAAACTCACTTTCTTGTACCTGCATCCAAAAACATAAGAAATACCTTTCATTAAAGCGTAATATCTTTAAAATATTAGTTAAAAATGATATAAATATTTAGGTAATTTTAAGGTGGATCACTTATAAGCACTTGCTTACTAATCAAAAAGGATATCATAAGATACAAAAATCAAAATTTGTTTCATAGAGATAATTTGAAAGGTTTCATTATTTTCCCAGTTTACAAACAAGTCATTATTTTTTATGTCGCATAATATTTTTTCAAGAAACTCCCATTAATTAGGGGTAAGACTCTTTCTCCTTAACAATTTACCAATTGTTAAGATCCTCCCGAATATATCTTTTCAATTACATACGAGCCCTTTCATATTGGTTCAAACTTTCCACCTATTCTTTGATGAGCGAGGATAGGAATTCGGAGAACTAAGATTAATTCACCGATTTGAAAGGTTCTAAAGTGAACCAATTTGTTGTGGGTCCTTGTCATTTTTGTTTGATACAATTCAAGATTTTGCTGAGCTTCTAGAAGTTTGCCTTCTAAAATCTCAAGTTCTTCAAGTCGTAATTTGGCATTTTCTTCTTCAATTATTTTGTTTGCAATTTCAAATCTAAGAGATGGAATTTGCACTTCGAGTAGTAAAATGGCCTCAGAACTGTATACCAAAGCAAACGTTGTTGACTGTGTTGGTGTTCGATTGTTGACCTCATTTTTGGTGAAGTCTTTTCTTTCCTCTTAGTGCATAGGATCTAGTCATAGGACTTCTCCTTGACTATCCTATAGAACTAGAATTGGGACCCACCCTTTAGCAATTCAACCACTTCTTGACTCCTCTTGGGACCCCACTTGGATGGTTGTAAACCTCTAAATCATCTTGGAAGGTTAAAACCACCATATGGGCAACCAATATTGAGTTCTTATAGGATATCCAAGCCTTAGGGCTACCCTGGGTGACCTTGGGTGACTTGAGCTTCTCCTGCACACACACACACCCCTAAGCCACATAACCTAAAACTTGAACCCTTGCCTTTCTACCCTTATGAAACTCACATGGTTGAACCCAAGACACTAATCTTTTATTGAGATGGCTAAGGTCAATATGTGAAGGATCATAAAGGGGTTACCACTAGGCTAAACTTGGCCCCAAAGTGGTTGGACATAGCTAAGTCCATGACACATGCTTCCAAACCCTAATTCCATTCCAAATAAATTTTTACTCAATCTTAACTCCACTAAAATGGTCTCATTCTTCCTTATTTAAAACCCCATTCAATTGCCAAAATTTCTGGTTTTGACATTGGGTCCCCTAAGCTTACCCAAAACTACCGAAATGGCCCCCACAACCACCAAAATCATCCAAAATTTTCCACAAATTACCCAAAATTCCTAAAAAACCTAAGAATCATTTCAAAACAATCCCTACCTTTTAAATCCACCAAAAATACCCCAATACCCTCCAAATAACCTCTAAATACCCTAAATACCCCTTTTGGCCCAAAATTCTAAAAATTCAAAAAATTCCCAGAAAATTCCAAAAAATCCGAAATATTCCCAATTTCATTTTCTTCGACTACATCATAATCCAATTTTGCCTATTTAACCTACTTTTATCAAAATCCTTAATTTGACCCATCTTTAACCCATGTGGACCCAATGTCAAACCAAGTCAACTCATTGACCCCAACTTTGCTCAAACTTAATTATAAACTTCAATTAAACATCCCCAATACCAATTTAAACCAATACTAAGCCCAATTTGACTCACACTTGAATTCAATTTTAACTTGAAACCAAAACCCCAATCTTAACCTATGACCCAAACCTACCCAAATCCAACCCAATTCAACTCAATTTTCCCCAATTTCAATTTCAAGTTCTTCCTAATACATCCATACACCAAACAAAATTTCAATTGGCTCTCAATTTAAACCCTAACCCAACTCAAAATCCATTTGAAATCAAAACCGCCAAATTTGCCCTAAAGTTGTCACCTACCCCTAAATCTCCAAATTGAATCCCCTAAGCCCAAAATTTACACCCAATTTCTATCCTAAACCCTTCCTAACAATCATTTGAAACATTTTGGACCATCAATTGGCCTTGAACCAAACTCTAGCCAAACCTAAACCCAACCTAACCCATTGTGACCAAAGTTGACCAAGACCCCAAAATCCTCCAAAATGAAACCCCAAGTGAACTCAAATCCACTTCATGTCTTCATGAAAAATCTTCCTTACAATCATCTACACAATGTTGATTGACACGCCTAAAATATATATGCTTTTTGCTATATCATTTTACTTATTTTTTGATGATATTACACTTTAAAGGAAGGTATTTTGTATGTTTTTTTGGTTTTAGGTACAAGAAATAGCGATTGGAGCAAAAGGAAACAAAAACGGTGCAATTTGGAGTAAAAACGAGCAAGAAATGAAATTCTGCCCTGACACCTTTCGATAAGTCTTTCGATGCTTAATCTCTTTTATACTTTTTGCATATTTTTGAATGAGATTACACATTAAAGAAAGGTTTTTTTTATGTTTATTTTATAGGGCTATCTCTTACGAACGCAACGTAACTGAAACGGGGTGAAACGGAGCTAAAACGGGGCCAAACGGAGCGAAACGGTGGAGCTACTCAGAGCCATCTCGCCGACGGCGAGATCGATCTCGCCGACGGCGAGATTTTCCCGAGACCACAGAAAAGTGGCCGAAAAGCTCGCCGACAGCGAGCTCGAACTCGCCGACAGCGGCCCGGACGACCACGAACCGACTTTTGGCGGTTTTGGGCCAATATTCGACGTATTTGGACGCTTTTTCGAAGGGGCGCGTAAGGAAACTCTTGGGAATTCGTCCAAACTCTTTAAAAATGGCGAATATATGTTAGAAAAAGGAGATTAAGAGAAGATTAGAGAGAAAAAATTGGAGAAAAACTTAGAGGAATGTTTAGAATTCTTAGATTAAGAGTAGAAATGTAGATTTCTACCCTTTTGGAGAGATTGGAGAGGAGATTTTTGAGAGAATTTGTAAGGGATTGTACAAGCATTGCATGGATCGACGGGAGACTTTGTGGGAGAGATCTTCCTCTTTCTTTTAAAGGAAAAAAGCCAAATATTATTCTTCATTATCCTATGATTTTGTAAACATTTATGTAGTGGATTTGCTTTTTTTAAATGAAGTTTCCTTTGTGTTTTCTTCGTGCTTTGTGACGTATCTCTCTTACTCTTTCTTCTTCTTTGGAAATAGTGGCATGAGATGATTATGTCATTGTTTTCATTTTACTTTTCTTTTCTATTGAGTAGAATTCATGCTTAGGATTTTGTGATGCATGTTAGAAGTTAATTTAGATATAAATGTGATGGTTTTTACTTGCACTTCATTTACATCGCAATTAAGGCCTCGTTGTAATGTTAAAATTTGTTGTGAAAACATACAATCCGAGAGGCCTATGCTTTCTACAACTAAGTACGAACCACATTTAAATTCCATGAATGGTGAAGTTCATAGAAGTTGAATGCAAATAAATAGGGAAATAATATTAATCGGGCTCGTAATCGGAGATTTTAGAGTGACAAAGCTAAAATCCTTAATTCGGTCCTATCATTCGGTGCCGAAGTGTAGATGTTAGCCCTCAAGCAAGGGGAACGTGGGAGCTCCGAAGTGGCAGCTCGGTATCCTCCCGACCTAGCCGCGATTCGCGTAACCAAGTATAGGATTAGTCAATGTTCTTTATGCCCAGGCTAAAGGGTAAAGAATAGATCGCTCCTATTCGGCACATACAATATTTAATGCACCTCAATCCTTTACATTATCTATTTCATTACATAAGAATAGTAGTTTTTAATATCTCAAAATTCTCCAAACCAATTCATCCAAAAAGGGTTATCTTTAGAATTATTATTTCGCACTTAGTTATAATTACTATTACATTTAACACTTGCATTTAGGAGTAGTTTTTAGATAAAACACAATTTTAATCGACATTCCAAACTAAGGACTATTAGTAGTAGACTAGAATTTGACTAAAGACCTCTTACTTCACTTCCTCGTGAGATCGATACTGGGGTTTTTAAAGAAAACTCTATATTACTTGAAACGATACGTATACTTGCGTAGTACCCCTAGTGTGTAAAATATTTTCTAATTTTTATATCATTTAAGACTTTGCACACTAGCCGCTATTTATAAATCGGGTCAAGTTTTTGGCCATCTTTTGGAAGTTAATTTACTGCGTAATTGCGGGTCGGGTCATTGATCAATCAATTTGATCCAATTTAAACCCAAACTCTAGCTAGCCCAACTCAAACTCATGTGATTCCATGTGTACACATGAACCAAATTGAACCAAACCAAACCAACTTCGTGGCTGCTGACCCTAGGCCTCCTAGGGTGGGTTTGACCTGACCTAACCCATGCCCCATGAGCCATGGACCAATGGTCCACCACTTTGGATCGATGGGCTAAGCCACATGGCTAAGGCCATGTCCCATCCTTAATCTCCCTTTAAGCAAGCTCCCTGCCCAAATTAATTGAGCAAAACCTCTCTTCCACTCCTCCTCGCCAGCTTGACCGCCCGACCGTCCTTGCCAGCCCACCCCGCCGCCGTAACAGCCCATGCCCGAGCACCCCTTTGTCCTTGAAAACCTAAAATTTGGCCTTGGCAGTGGGCAATCCCCTCTCCAGCCACCTGGCCTGTTCAGCCCTCACCCTAAGCGGCCTAAACCACTCATTGCCTGGCCCTGAACTCCCCTCTCCGGCCATAGCTATAAAATCCCCACCTTTCGGCCTCGCCAAAGGTGCTGAAATTTCTTCCACCAAACTCCCCCAAATTGCTCCCAGACCTTCTCCCATCCTAGAGAAGAAGAGCCCTACTGTCCTCCTGCCCTAATTCCCACTGATTGAGCTCAATTTTGGAGCTCAATTCTCAGGCCAGAACAGGACAATCCTCAAAACCCCATGGAAATCAATTTAACCCCTCTCACACCTGCACTAGAGGTAGAGAAGGAGTTCCCCAGTGAAAGCCCCCTCTCCAGACCACCCAATCTCTCCAGCCATCAAAGTCTGAAATCGGCCCTGGTCGAAGTCATACCTAGGCAATTCCCCAGAGCCAGAGACTTCATCTGGAGCTTCCTTGGGCTCAATCGAAGGTTCCAAAACTCTCTGATTGAAGCTTCTTTTCTCAGAGCCAAGGTATTAACCTATCCTCCCTCTCGAGCTTCCAGCAATTCTCCATTTTTTTGGGTTTGATCTCAATGCATGAAAACCATATGGATGTGTTCTTCTTGTCGAGAAGAATCCATAGAGTATAAGAACATGAAATTTGGTGGAGAAATGAGAGAGATATTAGGGTTTTAGTGTGGACGGCTCTTGGGACACACCACACGGAGACGATGACCAGCAGTCGTCGGATCACGAGTGTATCGAATGGACGGTCAGGATCGCGCCGGATCAAGATATGAGACGGAACTGCGGGCCGTGTGGCATCCCAGTCAGATGACGGCTTCAAATGGGAGCGCGCTGTGTGGGCTTTCGATCCGCCGTAGGATGACGGGGCGCTGACTGGTTTAAGTAGATAAATAGGGTATTTTTGATTTATTTAATCACCTAGAACTTCAAAAATTCATATCTTTGTGTAGAATATTCACAAAAATAAAATAAAAATACCCTCTTGGTTAGTGAATAGAGAAGAACAATGTGGAAAAGAATTAAGTTATTTTGATGAGTATTTTATTTTTAAATAATTATTTACTGATTTCAGTATTTTAATTCTCCATGCATTTATAAAATTCACCATGGCATGAGACAAAAGGGCTTTTGTAGCCTCTATTCTTAGGAATAGGTCCTAAATTTTTCAAGGCCAGAGGCTATCTCTGTGGCAAGATATTGATTTTTCAAATTTATATGTTTGTTTTTTCATTTTAATTCCAGTAATTAACATATTGCTTAGAAAATTCTAGAAAAATTAGGGGAAGTATCTTAGGACCAGAGGACCTAAGGAAAATTATGGTTTGCCTTAATTCCCTTAAAATACTTCTAATTGGCCCAAACACCCAAAATTGAATTTTAATTAATTAGGATTAACCACACATCAAAACCACTTGAAAATAATTCTGCACTGACCTTTAGGGTTAGAGGAGTGTCACATAAAAATTTGGAATCAATTGGAAATGGTTTAACCCATTAAATGGATTAATTAAATCATATGGCTATTTTCAAATTTCAAAAATTCATAAAACCTAAAATACATTTCAAAATTTCACCAAATTGGTTTTGGGACCTCTCTGATACTAGAGGAATCTAAGAAAATTAAAATTAGATTTTTCTAAAAAATTCCATTTTTTACCTATTTCTAACATTTTAATAATTAAAAATAATAAAAATCACAAAAATATTAAAAGTCACAAAAATGTCATATTTTGCTCCCTAATCATTTAGAAACAAACCAAATATTTTTCCCAATTCTCTAGGTTAAAATATTGAATTTTAAAGGCTTAATGTAATTTTTAATATTAAAAAATGAATTTTCAAACTTTCTCACTAAAATAATTCTAATAAATCAAAGAAAAATTAGAAAAATATAAAATTTATTTCTCTAGACTCCTTGAGTTAGAGAGATTTAATAAAAATATAAAATCCATTTTTCAAATTTAAATTTATTTGAAAATTAATTAATACCTTAAAAGTTGAAATAATTATGATAAATAAAATATAATTCAAAAATCACCAAAATTAGTCCAAGTGGTCCTCTGGTAAGTAGGAACATCCCATAATTTTTCTAAGGACAGAAAATTTACCTTGGTCATGTTGTTGAATTTTCATTGAAAATCCATATTTTCCACAAAAATAATTATATAAATTAAATTAAAAATGGAAAAATCACATTTTTCTTCTCTAATGTCTTAATTGACATGTGAGTGAAGAGATATAAAAATTTCAAATTCGTTTGAGTTTAATTTAGTGAGTTATGAAGTGAATAGGCTTGAGAGGGCATAAAGGTAATTAAGAATTTTAACCTTAATTAATATTTTAGGCCTAATAAAGGGGGAGGGTAAAATATTTGGTTTTAATCTTCTCTTGGATGATTGAAACTTAGGGAATAAAAAGGGTAGAAACCCATCAATCACCTTAAAAAAATACTAAGATGGAACATTAATTAATTAAATTATTTAAATTTTGGAAGATTAATTAAAATTTTGGATTGTTAAAATTAGGGATATAACTTAAGAAGATGCTAATCCTTTGATCTAAAATCCCTGATTGAAATAATACAATAACATTCAATTCTTAATAATTATAATTGAAATTATTAATTAAATAATAAATAATCCATAATTAATTAAAATTTAAAACATTAAATCATTTAATGATCAAATTAAAAGAAACTTAAAATATTTGAAACTAATCTAGAATCATTTTAATAACAAATCTAAAAGAAAATTCAAAACATTAAATGATTTCAAAACAGCCTCTAATTGAAATGTGAAAATTAAATCAATTTAAAATTAAATTAATAACTAAAATTAACTTAAATCAATATGATTAATTCAAAATTTAAATCATCAAAATTTAATGAAATTAAATAGTTTAAACATTGCTTTCAACTTAAGTAACTTAAAGCACTTAAAAGAAAACTAAATGGAATTCAGAAATTGAATTATCTCAAAACAACAATTCAACTTTAATTAAAAAAACGGTTAAATCCTTTAACAAACTAGGTTGCTCCTAAAGACTTTCATTATTATAACTCCTAAATTAAATATCAAATGAAATGTCACTTCACTTATAGGATAACCAAATACCCTGATTCACTAAGCAAGAGTAACCCGGGTGATTGATTCGTCACCTCAATGAAATTAACAGAACTTAAAGTAATCCCTAAAATGTTTAAGAAGATGTTCAGAATTCAATTCCGAGCACTTCTCTAACTTGATGAGATGTTTTCAAAGAACAGTGAAACTTCATTGTTCTTTGATGAAGAAAATAATCCTTAATATAACATAAAAGAACCTAGACGTCATAAGGATTGACTAGCAATAGGATTATGATCTTGGTAGACAACCAGAACCATCCCTTAGCTTTACCCAGGTATTTGTTGCAAATATTTAAATGCCCTAACATATATTCGAGTGCAGCTTGGAATGACGAGAAGACCCTACCAGGTACGCTTTTATGTTGTTGCAATTTACTTACATGTACTGCGCTTTACTTTTCTAGCATGTTAAACAATATTGTCACCCTGCATGAAAACTGAAACCTTTAGGATAGCCACAAAACTGAAACCAAAAACTAAATTAAAAGTCACAACAAGATAAAATCCACCGCCACAACATTTAAAATATAAAACAACTCAAAATTTAATAACAAACAGAACAACAAAACTACAACTACAACTAAATTAAAACGTCTTGTTGGATGATCGGGAATACCTCGGATGATGTAACCCACGTGTTGCTAACGAGATTTCCCACGGTCTAAATGAAAGTGTGGAACTCATTCATTTGAGTTTAGCAAATTCATTTGGACTAAGTGAATCCGATGAAAATAACGGTGCCGGGATGACGGAACCGTGGGATCTTAATAGGTTCTGTTTAATCAACTTTAAGATTTGTTTTAATTAAAACATTAAAAATATTTGGACCTTAAGACTCTTCTAAACCAAAACACTTCTCTCATCTCCTAATTGCCACCTTCTAAAACTAAACCTCTGCAACAACAAGGAGCTTGGAGAATAGTGGGTGGCAAGGCCATCGTCGTCAAGAAACTGGAATCTACATCAGTAAAACCTTTTCTAGTGTTAAATAACAAGCCATAGGATTTTGAGGTAGTTTGCCTAGTGCAACATAAACCCTCAACTTTTCGTTAGGCATTACATTAATCATGTTATGCAAATTAAGCCCTAACCGGTCTTAGGACTCCGAGGTAGTCGTTTGGTACGACATAAACCCATACATCTTCGAGGCTATTTATATGATCATGTCATATAAATATAAGTCCTAAGTAATTAAAATTGGCAGGATTACAACATTAAATATTATATTAAGTTGAATCCAAACAATAGGATAGTTTGGGAAGTTTCCAAGATTCTTCTTGGATACTTAGCTTCTCCTACTTCTCTTCCTTTGGACTCCTGAAATAAACTGTTCCAAATTTGAGCTATTCCTTATTGAAATTTCCAAAGTCCAATTATTTGAAAACCTTAAACTTTGAATTTCTTGAGAGCAAAACCACTGATCATTATCGAGAGTTTTCTTAAGTGATTCCTGTCATTTAAGATGTAATTAACTATAGGGGTTTGTCCTTATAAGTAGCTTTAAGAACCTAGGTAATATAAACCCTGCTTAATTCCTTTATATTAAGCAGGAGAACTTGTCGGCTTATAAAATTGGTTCGCAGACCAAACAGATGTCACAAATCTTCTAGTTTATTTAATCGAGCCCCATCATCAAGCAGTGTGTCTATTCTTTGGGATAAATACACGGTTTGTGGTGTGGTGCTAGTTTATATAAACTATTTGGGATGTGATATCGGTTTGATTTCATATCTTAAAATTTTCAAACTAAAAATTATTTTTCAAAAAATTAAACGCTACTTTCCAAATTATATATATTTAAACTAAACTTAAATCTGAAAAATTCGTCGACAATTTCTGTAGGCGACCCCTTTTCAAAATACAACACACATAACCTAAAAATATGCTGACACGTTTATGCGACTCCGCTGGGGAATGAGTTCCTCTCTCCATCTTGATAAGATGATTTTGCTTTCATAAATCGGTAATGAGTCCATGCCCCTAGTGGATCAAACTATCACTCTTCTGTTTACATATCTTGTTCATTTCTACCTTGAACAAGTATAGTCAACTCCTCTTGGATTTCGGAGCCACTGTTTAGACACCCCTAAACAGAGAGGTTCTGGAATCTTTCTTTTTGTTACCTCTCCAAAGAGGTGGGTTGGACCCCCAATCGGTGTTAGTTTAGGAGCGGTCCTTCGAGTTGAGATGTCTTATGAGACTTTCTCTCCCTTTCCAATTCTGGATTGGATTCCTTACTCTTTCTAATTTTAATCTTCCTCCTTTAATTGTTTCGTTCTTAATGAGTAAACCTTCTAATCAACAATCTCTCAATAAACAAACTCTTTTAAAATTGCAAATGCATGAATAAAACGAAAAGATAAATGGAAATGTGTTTGGACTCTTTTAATTCCTTTCTTTTCGTCCTGAAAAAAGGAAGCATAATCCGGGACTGACAATCGGAACTTACCCTGCAGAAAATGTCTGCCCTGAAGTTGATTTTCTCCTTCACCAACGGATTAGACTTGGCTGTATACAAGGATGAACTGCCTGACAATAGAATCATTCGCTTCAGACAAGGATTCGACAATACGGACATTAAATTTACTGATGTTACTCTGTTTTCACTAATGAACAAAGTATCAGAAACTGGAGAACCTGTGATTGAGTCAGCCTGAAATCAACTCAAGAATTCCCTCCCCTGCAGAGGGTCCCGGTTGAAAGGAACACTGCTGTTCACAGGAGGTTAGCTGCCACCCCTAGAAACTGTCATCTCTACCCCCACCGGTCTAGTCATCACTGCACCTATCCCGGCTCCCGCCAAACTAAAGGGGAAGGAAGTCCAAGTATGTGATAAGCCTGTTACCATGGAGGGTTCAGACTTTGCTGCAATACCGTATGTTTTCGAGATAGGTTTCAATTCGAAGTTTAGACCCTTAACCCAGACACAAAGGAGGAATAAGAACAGAAAGATTGCTAAGACCAGAAAGGCCACGGCTGCTGAAGCCACCTTCCTTGAAGAGATTCCAGAGGAAGAAGAAGAATTGCCTGAGTACTCACCGCTGTTGGAAGGAAGTAGATTCCACCCTCTCTCTGATGCATCTGATGAAGAAGATGCCTAGAAAATCGCCGATGCGTTACCCCGACCTGCATATTACAGTGATAGCAAGAGGAAGAAAATCAAGACTACGCCGCTTACCCAATTGCGGGCGGTAGTGAAGAAACTGGCTAGAAAAGAGGGATGTCCCGTGTCAAAAGTTCTCAAAAGAATGGGACGAGTGCCAATTAAATCCCGCCTCAGACCACGAGTAAAGCCTGTTACTACCACAAAAAGGCCAAGGAAGAAGGTGCGAGCTAATGAGAAGAGTCCTCCTGTTGTTGTATCAGGTCATCATATTAGGGAGGACACCACCTACCTACGTACAGCCAACAGACCATTTGGTCCTAGGCCTTCTACTACAAGAAGGATGGTGTGGCGACCTATTATTGCTGAGCCGATACTCACACAATATTCTGGGAAGAAAAGTCTCATTAAAGAGCCCGGATCTGAAGAAAATACTGCAGCTCCAAGGGAAACTCCTGAAAAGAAGGTTCGACAGTCGTCGCCAGATAACCACAAAACAGTTCGGAAGATACCACTTGAGGATGCCATAGGGAAGTTAAGGACAGACATCCGACGGTTGGCAAGGGAAAGAGGAGAAGAATTGAGGGATGAAGTTGATTCATCAGTGTCCATGGATGAAGAGTTTGCTGAGATTAACATGGTTGAGACACGAGCATCATCAGCTTTGCAGGGAGCTCCGTCAGCTTCAGAGAGAGATGATCCTAGAGCAATGAGGGCGCAGCTTCAGGAAAAGGATGACACGATCTCTCAGATGGAAAAGAGGATGGAAGAGATGGTTGCCGCTTTAGCCACTCTCCAGAGTCAGCTGCAACCTCCGAAGGAAACCCACCTGGAGATCATTCACGTCGTAGATGGAGGGAAAGAGATTACGTCTGTTAATGGAGACGAACAGCCAAAGAAGGATTCAACGCCAAGCATGATTCCCAAAAAGGATATTAAGAACATGGTGGAACAGCAGGTACGAGAAGCCTTAGCCCAGTCTAAGAGCGGAGCATCTATTCAAACGGGTAGACCTTACCCTGAAGAGTTTGATGCAGTCCAATACCCAAAGGGCTTCGTACCACCTCTGTTTAAGACTTTCGACGGTACCAAGAACCCCCGGCAGCATGTAGCACACTTTCGTGCTAGTTGCTGCAATGCCGGTGGAAGTGATGCTTTACTCTTCCGTCAGTTCATCAGCAGTTTGTCAGGGATTGCCTTCGATTAGTATGCAGAACTTCTGAATGGCTCCGTCAAGACCTTTTCAGAATTGGAAAACCTCTTCGTTAAGTGATTTACCGGAGCTCGGCACCACATCACTATCGGTGACTTAGTGGTGGAGCAACAGAAACCGAACGAAAGTTTAGTGGACTACATACTTCGATGGAGGAACTTGAGCATGAAGTGTGAGCCACAGCTTCAAGAACATCATGCGATCTGTATCATGCTTAAGAGTATCCATGGCCCGATAGCACTTCTCCTTAAAGGATTTATAATTAAGACTTTCGAGAAGTTGCTTAGCAAGGCTAGGAGCTTACAAGAGGAGGCAAAACAGCTAAGTTTCATCGACAAGACCGATAAACATAAGCCCGTGAAAGCTTTCGAAAAGAAATCAGGTATCGTTGCGGTAGTGGATAAAGGCAAGCAACCAGTGCAGATACAGCAGAGCGTCCACAGCCAAGTTATCAACCACCACAGCGGACTTATCAACAACCTCAGCAGAGCTATCAGCAGCCTTCGACCGAGTTACCGATCATCGCAGGCATGATCAGCTGCCACCTCATCAACCACGTTCCCTGAAGGAGCTTTTGAATAAAGAATATCCCTTCAAGACTGAAGCAGTGGCTAAGATGTTTCGTAGTCTGATAAATACGCCTGACTTTCAGTTGCCAGAGCTCAGGAGGCCGGAAGAAGTTGACAAGAAAGATCATCCGAACTACTACCCTTACAAGAGGATGCTTGGACATAAGATTGAAGACTGCTTCACTTTTAAGAATTGGCTCGAGGATAATCTTCATAGAGGGAACATAACGATTCCAAAGGAATACATGAAGGAGCCCTAAAAAGGAGGTTCCTATTTCAACGGATCCTATTGTTCTGATAGACCCTTACGCGACTGACGATGGATGGAGTACTGTCTGGATGAAACCTTCAAAGAAAATTTTGGATCGCATCCAGACCGCTTCGGTGCGTGCTTCAACTCAAAGTCTGAAACCTGCCAAGCCGGCACTATCGCTTGCGATCGAAGAACCGCCCAAGATGGAGGAGAAGATCATGGTAGAGAAGAAGACCGAGGTTCCGAAGGGTAAAGTAGGGGATTCTTTTCCTAGGATGGTTGTTTCCGATTCGGGGGAGAAATCCCTCGAACCTCTGACTCTATATGATTATTTGCTCGCCCCGGCGGGATCTTATAATGATAAGAGTTTTGGTGTTGGCTAAGTTTTGACTGTTTCTAACGATAACGTGACTAACGTAACCAACCTAATCTGGATTTCAATCTCGATGCGAATAACGATTCTCAAATCATACAAAAACTCGATGACCGCAATGAAATAGAGGACATTCACAAGGGTGACTATGAAAGTTCAACAGATGACGAGCCCGTTTGTGAATTCCGAGGAGCTCCAATCACGATAGATTTGGAGTTATCAGATACCAAAGCAATCTCAGAAGAGCCGGTCGTTCTGATTCAAGAGGAGACACCAGCAGATTCAGAAGAGATAACAGAAGTCAACCTGAGAAGTGGAAAAGTTCTACCCCCGAGAATGGGTCCAAGGGATAAAGGAAAGCAGGTGGTTTCTCAGGAAGAGCCAACCCCGGCAGAAGAATTGCCCGTTTGGGAAGAAATTGAACAACCTGGTAACAAAGTGGAATATAACGTGCTAGCCCATCTTAGGAAGCTACCAGCCAAACTCAGCATCTACGATGTTTTGATCTTGTCAAAGGAGATGAGAGAAGCTCTGATCAAGGCTTTACTTGATCTAGAAATTTGCTTAGCTCAAATGGTCAGTAGTTCCTTAGACGAGGTTTGCTCGTTAAGGGAACAGCGCAGTGTTACCTTCACGGACAATGATCTACTTTTGGGAATAGCAGATCACAAGCGACCCTTGTACATTTCAATCAGTATTGGAAAGTTCACACTCTCCAGGGTGTTAGTTGATCCGGGAGCACCAATTAATATAATGAATCTTTGAACGCTGGCCTATTTAGAGATTGATGCCCATGATCTCGAGGCAGATAAGATGATGTTGAGAGGCTTCAACCAGAAAGGAGAAGAGCTCTCGGATCAATAACACTGTTAATGAAGATCGGTGAGTTAGCAAAGACAACCGCAAAATTCCACATAATCGATTATGAGACATCATTCAACGCTCTACTGGGCCGGCCGTGGATCCATGAGAATCGTATGGTACCGTCGTCTCTACACCAGTGTATAAAATATTATGAAGGAGGACAAAAGCAATGTATCAAAGGTGATTTGCAACCATTCTCCGTGCATGAAATTGGAATTCACGAAGATAAGGCTTACTACACACCTCTGAAGAAAACAATCTTTTCTAGAAACGCCATATCAAATCAAGAAAAAGGAATACAAGATGACAAAGAACCTAAAGTTCTTGTTCAACAGTTACTCACCACTCCCTTACGGCGAGATGGTGAAGGTTTCTCCAAAACTCGCACCCGAGGTCGAGGCCAGGGACGAGGTCGTGGAAGAAACGGTGGAACGGTTGAACAGAAGAAATCAATCATCAATGTTGATTGGGAGAACAGCTCCGAAGAAGAAGAAGAAATTAAGAAAGAAGCGGCGACAATAAATCAAAAGAAATCCCAGTTCAAGGTCTCTCTTAAAGATGAAAGGAATGAAGAATACAAATCAATGTACGAGAAAATTAACCGCTGTGTACATACTATGACCCTAGCCCTGATCTATCCTACTAAGGTCGAGGGTATGGTGGTCAAGGAAGTGCATGGAGGCGGTACTAAGCCGATCAAGTTCTACCGTAGTGCTGCTTCTTCTAAAGTTGAAAATGATGTAGAATTCGAAGATGTTACTTCTTCTGAATTAATGGAATTTCCTTTTGAGTGGTATTCTCCATTTGTTCAAAATTTAATTCAACGTGGTATTTTGCCTAAGCAATGGTCAAAAGGACAATCACAACGCTTTGAAAAGCTATGGAATAATACCGGTCGACCGCCAAACTCAAAACATGGTCTCGGATTCGGCACAGTAGGATCAGTTGATGATACGGGATTTTGCTTAGTTGTCACCTGCGAGCCTAATGAAGATTGCTTGGAAACTTCAGATGATCTTGAAGATCTGCCAGTCGGAGACGCTCCGCCAGAGTTGAAAGAAGAAATTAAATCTACAATAGATGAGTTAATGGAAGTTAACTTAGGTACTAGGAAAGAGCCTAGGCCAACCTTTGTTAGCTCCTTGCTCAATAAAGAAGACTCTGAAAACATGGTCAAGCTACTAATAGAATTCAAGGACTGCTTTGCTTGGAGTTACGACGAAATGCCAGGATTAGCTCCAGAGGTGGCAGTTCACAGGCTAGGAGTGGATCCCGCTGTCGTTCCAGTCAGGCAAGCTCCCAGAAGAATGCGTCTAGAAATTGAACAGCAAGTAATAGCTGAAGTTAAGAAGCTAATAGACGCTAAATTTGTCTGTGAAGAGCAATACCAGACTTGGTTAGCCAACGTAGTACCAGTTAGAAAGAAGAATGGTCAGATCAGAATCTGCGTAGATTTCAGAGACTTGAACAAGGCATGCCCAAAAGATGAGTTTCTGCTACCTATCCCGTAATTGATGATCGACATCGCTTCAATGCACAAAATCTTCTCTTTCATGAATGGATCATCAAGATATAATCAGATAAAGATGGCACCAGAAGACGAAAAGCTCACAGCCTTCAGAACGCCAATTGGAGTGTACTGCTACACAGTAATGCCTTTCAGATTGAAGAATGCGAGAGCGACTTACCAAAGAGCAATGACGAGGATTTTTTATGATCTCATTCACAACCAAGTCGAATGCTACGTGGATGATGTGGTCATCAAGAGCAAACTGAAAGAAGATCACCTGTATGATTTGAGAATTGTTTTCAAGCTATTGAGACAATTTAACCTTAAGATGAATCCCTTGAAATGCTCCTTCGGCGTCGCCTCTGGGAAATTCATAGGATTTGTTGTCCTACATCGCGGAATTGAAATTGAACCGGAGAAGATTAAAGCTATCTTAGAAATGCCGCCTCCCAAAACCTTGAAACAACTACGGTTCTTTCAAGGGAAGTTGGCATATCTTCGATGCTTTATCTCGAATTTTTCTAGTAGGTGTCAGCCCTTCTCGGCATTAGTTAAAAAGGATGCCAAATTCGTTTGGGAAGAGAAATGCCAGCGGGCCTTCGAGGACATTAAATAGTATTTAATGACACCTCCTGTCTTAGCAGCCCCAGTCTCGGGTCGACCGATGATACTTTATACCACAACTTTAAACAACTCTCTTGGAGCCCTGCTAGCCCAGGTCAATGACGAGGGTTAAGAAAACGCACTCTACTACCTGATTCGTCATCTAATTCCGACGGAGGTAAAGTATCCCCCGATTGAGAAGCATTGTTTGGCCCTGATCTTCGCCGCTCAAAAGCTCAGGCACTACATGTTTTCTCATAAGGTCAACCTTATTTCGAAGTTTAATCCGTTGCAATATTTGATGACCCGACCGATGCTTTCCGGCAGACTTGCCAGGTGGTCGATGATACTATTGCAATTCGACATAACTTTCGTTCCTCTTCGTGTCGTAAAGGGCCAAGTCCTAGCAGACTTTCTCGCAGCACACCCTTTGTCGGCAGAATCGCCTCTCAATGACGACTTGCCAGACGAGCAGATAATGAGCTTAGAAGACCCCGATGATCAGCGTTGGGAACTGTACTTTGAAGGAGCATCTTCAACACAAAAAGATAAAGAATTTCAAATGATAGTGCCAGGTAAGGCAGGAATTGGACTAATCTTTATAACACCGGAGCGAGGGATGTTAAGATACTCCTACCATCTAACAGAACCGTGTACGAACAATGAAGCAGAATACGAAGCTCTCATAACTGGACTGGAATTGACTATCCATATGGGTATAACGATATCAATATTTATGGAGATTCGCAGTTGATCATTCAGCAAGTGGCAGGACAGTACAAAATTCTGAAGCCAAGACTCGAGCAGTACTTTTAATATGCAATGAAATTACTAGAGCAAATTTCCAATGTAATGATCTATAAGATTCCTAGAAGAGAAAATGCTCTCGCAGATGCGTTAGCCCGCCTTGCAAAGGAATTTGCCTGCCTCCAAGATGAATCAGTTGAAATGTCTGTTCAGGGACGACAGATCCTCTCACAACTCAACATGGATGCAATGCACAAATCAGAAAAAGAGCAAGAAACAGTTGCAGGAGTAACAGAAAATACAGAAAATTGGCGGCAGCCATTAATAGATTACCTGCAAACAGGAAATTTACTGGACGATAAGTCGATAGCCCATCAGATTAAGAAAAGAACTTTGTCTTACGCATTAATAAACAATACGTTATATAGAAGGTCTTTTGATCAGATGTGGTTGAGGTACCTAAGCGGGTCCGAAGCTCGTGAAATTGTCAAAGAAGTGCAGTCAGGACTCTGTGGAGCTCACCAGCCAGGTTCGAAGATGAAAATGAAGATGAAAAGACTAGGGTACTACTGGCCCTCAATGATGACCGATTGCATGAAGGTCGCCAAGAGTTGTCACCAATGCCAAGTGCATTGAGTGGTTCTACATCAACCTCCAAATGTGCTACATTCGACAATCGCGTCATGTCCATTTGAGTGTTGGGCACAGATATAGTGGGTCCAATAGAACCGCCTTCTTCAAGAGGACATCGCTTCATTCTTGCAGCTACAGATTACTTTTCCAAGTGGGCAGAAGCGGTACCGCTCAGAGAAGTGAAGGAACACCATGTGTTGCAGTTCTTCAAGAATCAGGTCGTCTACCGTTTCGGGGTACCGCGCTGAATCATCTCAGATAACGGGTCAACATTTAGAAGTACGAAGATCAACAGTTTTGTCAGAAGACACAGGATTGACTGGCGTTATTCAACGATCTACTACCCAAGAGCAAACGGCTTGGCCAAGGCTTTTAATAAAACTCTCGTTCAAATTCTAAAGAAAACTTTGGACGATAACAAAAGAAATTGGCACGAGAAGTTGTTAGAAGCCTTATGGGCCTACAGGACGACTTTCAGGACTCCTACTCAGTCTACGCCCTAAGCTCTAATTTACAGGTCCGATGCAGTTTTACCCTTGGAGGTTCAGCTTCCGTCACTTAGGATTGCAGTTGCGGAGAAAATTACTACAGAAGTGAATGCCAGATTACGACTAGAAGAACTGGAAAGCTTGGAAGGGAAACGACTTTCAGAGCCCCATAATCTAGAATTGTATCAAGCTAAGATGATCCAGGCCCACGATAAACTGGTCCGCCCAAGGACATTCAAAGTCGGTGACTTGGTTCTAGCTCTCAAGAGACCTATTCTTGCACACCACAAGATAGGAGGTAAATTTGAACCGACCTGGGAGGGACCGTTTGTGGTCGAGACGGACTACTCAGGAGGCTCTTACCAGCTTGTGAATTGCTAGGGAGAACGACCAATTCTTCCAATTAATGGATGATATTTGAAGAAGTGATGTTTCAAAGAATGAAATCTCATTCCTAGAAGCATGGGTGAAGTAATCACTTAAAACTGGGTCCGAACCCAAGACATAAAAATGAACGATAAAAATCACTAAGAACGCATTAAGAGAAAACATGTGAAATCATTATAATAATAAAATTTTGATCCTTCTTTTCGAGTTGATCTCATTTTTGATCTTTTCTTATCTTTTCCTACTCTTATTAAAATTTAAAAAAAATGAATAAGAATCTTCCATTAATGAATAAATTTTCTTATTGTTCTCGTTCTGAGTACAGCCCCTGATCCTTTCCTTGTTTTCTTTTCAGGGAAATGTCAAACGGGTGGTTGTTCCTGAACTTCAAGGATGGCGTAAGTCTTGCACTTAACGAAGAAGAGATGAAAGCTGGTGCTATGATCGAGGTTGGCTCAGACTTTGCACAGCTGGAGATGGAATATGAAGAAACCGCTTGGACTACCATAGACCTTAGGCAGTTCCATGGAAAGACAGTAATGAAACTCAGTGAGAAGATTCAACACACTGCAAATCATAAAAGGAAGATCAGCGCGATTGAAGAAAACAAAATGAAATCAGTAATAACAGCCGCAGGAAGAAAGCTCGTCAGTGCTGCCCCTACTGAAATTCAGGGGGAGAGAAGAGCCACTTTGACCCCGACTCAAAGAAGAAACAAGAATCGCCATATCGCCAAGATGTTGAAGAAATTGATAGAAGAACAGAATAAGGAAGAGATTCCAGCGACCACAGAAGTTGTCCCAAAAAGGCCTATCCTTAGGAGCACCATAGCAGAAGTTGTTCCAGAGGAGGTTACTACAGAGCCTGTACCTAAGACAGTGATGATTTCAGGAGAGTGTGACGTTGTGGAGCCATACATCCCACAGTACGTCACTAGACCATGACAGTTGCAGATAATTTCAGAGCACGAGTTGGAAATGACCCAGAGGGTGCGAAAGCAGAATTTTGAATACTTTCAGAGGACCTGAGGTAGATATGTCAATATCCTAGAAGAATTAGAGTTGCATACAGATTTCTTCTCTCACTACGAGCAGAGTGAGATCGTGGACTACGTCTCCGAGCTGAAGAAGCAGGGTCATGCAGGACGACTACGCAGCAGGACTTACTCCGAGCCTAAGAATTGGAAAAGAGGCAAAGGAAGGATTACAATCCAATTCGGATGCTGTTACAACATCGCTGAGGACAAGAAAGGAAATCCACTAGGGATGTTCCGTTACAATGAAGTGGATCCAATGTCAGTTCTGATTAAGAAGATGATAAAGAGGATGGTGGCTTGGCGAGTCTTACCCGCTGACTGCATTCCAAACAGCTGTATAATCAACATCTATGCGAAAGGAGACTGCATTCCACCTCACATAGATCATCACAATTTTCTGAGGCCCTTTTGCACTGTTTCCTTCATCAACCAATGCAACATCATGTTCGGGACAAAACTCTGGATAGTCGGCCCTGGAGAATTCCGAGGGCCAGTAGAGATACCTCTACTGGTAGGCTCTGTTCTCGTACTACAATGAAATGGTGCAGATGTGGCGAAGCACTGCATACCGGGAGTTCCTTACAAGCAGGTCTCCATCACTTTCAGGAGGATGGAAGAGAGCAAGATTCCGGTCTACTTCCAGCCAGATCCAGAATTAGAAAATCTGCAGCCCTATGAGCTGTAAGCTACATATTAGTAGCACACCTCTAAAGCACATTTACGTGGGTTTCTCCTCTGGAAAGTGGCTTAGAAGGTGATGTTACTATCTATGCAGTTTACTTTCAGACATGGATGAATCGCACAAACAGTTTTGTCTGAATACATGAGGATATCAGTGCAGTTTGTGTTCATACATACATGGATTTTGTAAAAGTTTACTTTCGGAAAGATGGCATCAGAAATGTTTTGATGGAATCACCTAATGTACCTTTGACATTTTTAATGAAAATGACTGTCGTACTTTGCCTTCAGTTTTGTGCAATTGACTGCAAACGCCACTAAATCTGAGTTTGACTCGATTTAGATAAAAGTTGAACGAAGAACGATTTGAATGAAATAATAACAATAAAATAAAAGAAAATTTCAAATTTAAAGTTTGAGTAAAACACGAAACCGAAACTTAAAGCAAATCAACCTAAAACCTCAAATTGTAAACCAAATTAATGAATGAAAATCCAAATCAAAATGAAATTTCAATCAAAACGAAAATTGAAAATCAAAATAAAATCAAATCACTAAGAGCAATGAACAATGAAAATGAAACTCCGAATCTAAAATCCCCGGCCTCCAGCTATTCTCGAGATCTTTTCGACTCTCTGCGATTTATCTCCTCTTTTGTGGAGGTCGTTGAATCTACTGACACAGAACCATGAGATTCTCGATTTGGTTCTGATGGCATGGATTCACTTCCTTCGCCAAACTTTCAACATTTGATGAAATCTTTCAGGACGTGAAACACTTTCATTCCCCATACTAATCTCCTAGTACGGTTTTAAGCATTGAAATCTTCACGAATCAATCATCAACCTTCCAAGACTGGTACCTAACTTCCAGTTCTCACTCTTTCGGGGCTGGTACCTAACTTCCAGTTCCCTCTCTTTTGACGTCGGTACCTAACTTCTGACTCTCTTCCGAGACTAGTGCCTAACTTCCAGTTCTCACCCTTTCGGGGCTGGTACCTAACATCCAGTTCCCTCTCTTTCGAGGTCGGTACCTAACTTCTGACTCTCTTCCGAGACTGGTACCTAAGTTCCAGTTCTCACCCTTTCGGGGCTGGTACCAAACTTCCAGTTCCCTCTCTTTCGAGGTCGGTACCTAACTTCCGACTCTCTTCCGAGACTGGTACCTAACTTCCAGTTCTCACCCTTTCGGGGCTGGTACCTAACTTCCAGTTCCCTCTCTTCCGAGACTGGTACCTAACTTCCAGTTCTCACCCTTTCGGGGCTGGTACCTAACTTCCAGTTCCCTCTCTTTCGAGGTCGGTACCTAACTTCTGACTCTCTTCCGAGACTGGTACCTAACAACCAATTCTCACCCTTTCGGGGCTGGTACCTAACTTCTAGTCCCCTCTCTTCCGAGACTGGTACCAAACTTCCAGTTCTCACCCTTTCGGGCTGGTACCTAACTTCCAGTTCCCTCTCTTTTGAGGCCGGTACCTAACTTCCGACTCTCTTCTGAAACTGATACCTAACTTCCAAATCTCACCCTTTCGGGGCTGGTACCTAACTTTCAGTTCCCTCTCTTTCGAGGTCGGTACCTAACTTCTGACTCTCTTCCGAGACTGGTACCTAACTTCCAGTTCTTACACTTTCGGTGCTGGTACCTAACTTCCGACTCTCTGCCGAGACTGGTACCTAACTTCCAGTTCTCACCCTTTCGGGGCTGGTACCTAACTTCTAGTTCCCTCTCCTCCGAGACTGGTACCTAACTTCCAGTTCTCACCCTTTCGGGGCTGGTACCTAACTTCCAGTTCCTTCTCTTTCGTGGTTGGTACCTAACTTCCGACTCTCTTCTGAGACTGGTACCTAACTTCCAGTTCTCACCCTTTCAGGGCTGGTACCTAACTTCCAGTTCCCTCTCTTCTAAGGTCGGTACCTAACTCCGACTCTCTTCCGAGACTGGTACCTAACTTCCAGTTCTCACCCTTTCGGGGCTGGTACCTAACTTCCAGTTCCCTCTCTTTCGAGGTCGGTACCTAACTTCCGACTCTCTCCTGAGGTTGGAACCTAGGTTCCAATTCTCATCTTAAACCCTTGAAATCAATCATAAGTCAAATTTTAACCAAAATTGAAACTCAAATCAATTCAAAACTCAAACTTAAAACTTGAAACAAATTTGAAATTGAATCCCTCCAGATCTTGTGATTTGGAATCCACCTCCTTTCCCCCAGCAAGAGTTCTAGAATCTTCAGTCCTGGAGATTTACCTAATACTCCCCAGTGAGAATTTTCTACGTTTCGTTCTCAGTGTGACACTTGGACATTTGTGTTGGTTTTGTTGATCTCTTCGGTCAACGCCAATACGCGCGGTGTGCTTGGTTAGCACACCACACCTATTTGGGGTCCATTTGTTGACGTCAATTTTGGTGAGGTCTTTTCTTTCCTCTTAGTGCTTAGGATCTAGCCATAGGACTTCTCCTTGACTATCTTAGAGAACTAGAATTGGGACCCACCCTTTAGCAATTCAGCCACTTCTTGACTCCTCTTAGGACCCCAATTGGATGGTTGTAAATCTCTAAATCACCTTGGAAGGTTAAAACCACCATATGGGCAACCAATAGTGAATTCCTATACGATATCCAAGCCTTAGGACTACCTTGGGTGACCTTGGGTGACTTGAGCTTCTCTTGCACACACACACTCCCCTAAGCCACTTAACCTAAACCTTGAACCCTTGTCTTTCTACCCTTATGAAACTCACATGGTTCAACCCAAGCCACTAATCTTTGATTAAGATGGCTAAGGTCAATATGTGAAGGATCATAAAGTGGTTACTATTTAGCTAGACTTGGTCCCAAAGTGGTTGGACTTAGCTAAGTCCATGGCACATGCTTCCAAACCCTAATTCCATTCCAAATCAATTTTTAATCAATCTTGACTCCACTAAAATGGTCTCATTCTTCCTTATTTAAATCCCCATTCAATTGCGAAAATTTATGGTTTTCACATTGGGTCCCCTAAGCTTACCCAAAACTACCTGAATGGCTCCCACAACCACCAAAATCATCCAAAAATTCCTAAAAATTACCCAAAATTCCTAAATATCCTAAGAATCATTTCAAAACAATCCTTACCTTTTAAATCCACCAAAATACCTCAATACCCAACAATTAACCTCCAAATACCCTAAAAACCCCTTTTGGCCCAAAATTCCAAAAATTTCAAAAATTTCCAGAATATCCCAAATATTCCTATTTTCATTTTGTTCAACTACACCATAAGCCAATTTTGCCAATTTAACCCACTTTTATCAAAATCACCAATTTGACCCATCTTTAACCCATGTGGACCCAATGTCAAACCAAGTCAACTCAATTGACCCCAATTTTGCTCAAACTCAATTCTAAACTTCAATTCAACATCCCCAATACCAATTTAAACCAAAACCAAGCCCAATTTGACTCACACTTGAATTCAATTTCAACTTGAAACCAAAACCCCAATCTTAACCTATGACCCAAACCTACCCAAATCCAACCCAATTCAGCTCAATTTTCCCCAATTTCAATTCCAAATTATTCCTAATACATCCATAAACCAAAAAAAACATCAATTGGCTCTCAATTTAAACCCTAACCCAACTCAAAATCCATTTGAAATCAAAACCCCCAAATTTGCCCTAAAGTTGTCACCTACCCCTAAATCTCCAAATTGATCCGCTAAGCCCAAAATTTCCACCCAATTTCTATCCTAAACCCTTCCTAACAATCATTTTGAAACATTTTGGACCATCAATTGGCCTTGAACCAAAATCTAGCCAAACCTAAACCCGACCTAACCCATGGTAACCAAAATTGACCAAGACCCAAAAAATCCTCCAAATTGAAAGCCCAAGTGAACTCAAATCCACTTCATGTCTTCATGAAAAATCTTCCTTAAAATCATCTACACAATGTTGATTAATCAATTTGATCTAGTTTAAACCCAAACTTAAGCTAGCCCAACTCAAAACACATGTGAACCCATGTGTACACATGAACCAAATTGAACCAAACCAAACCAAAATTGACCAAACCAACTTCTAGGCTGCTGACCCTAAGCCTCCTAGGGTTGGTTTGACCTGACCTAACCCAAGCCCCATGAGCCATGGACCAATGGTCCACCACTTTGGACCAATGGGCTAAGCCACATGGCTAAGGCCATGTCCCATCCTTAATCTCCCTTTAAGAAAGCTCCCTGCCCAAATTAATTGAGCAAAACCTCTCCCCCACTCCTCCTCAGCCTGCCCAGCCGCCTGACTGTCCTTGCCAGCCACCCCAGCCTCCGGAACAGCCACGCCCGAGCACCCCTTTGTCCTTGAAAACCCAAAATTTGGCCTTGGCAGTGGGCAATCCCCTCTCCAGGCCACCGGCTCCGTTCAGCCCCTCACCCTAAGCGGCCAAAACCACTCATTGCTTGGCCCAGAGCTCCCCTCTTGGCCCATGGCTATAAAATCCCCACCTTTCGGCCTCACCAAAGGTGCTGAAATTTCTTCCACCAAACTCCCCTAAATTTCTCTTAGACCTTCTCTCAGCCTAGAGAAGAAGAGCCCTACTGTCCTCCTGCCCTAACTCCCACTAATTGAGCTCAATTTTGGAGTTCAATTCTCAGGCCAGAACAGGACAATCCTCAAATCCCCATGGAAGTCAAATTAACTCCTCTCACACCTACACTAGAGGTAGATAAGGAGTTCCCTAGTGAAAGCCCCCTCTCCAGACCACCCAATCTCTCTAGCCATTAAAGTCTGAAATTGGCCCTGGTTGAAGTCATACCTAGGAAATTCCCCAGAGCCAGAGACTTCATCTGGAGCTTCCTTGGGCTCAATCGAAGGTGCCACAACTCTCTGATTGAAGCTTCTCTTCTCAGAGCCAAGGTATTGACCTCTCCTTCCTCCCAAGCTTCCAGCAATTCTCCATTTTGTTTGGCTTGATTTCAATGCATGAAAACCATATGGATGCGTTTGTCTTATCGAGACGAATCCATAGAGTATAAGAACATGAAATTTGGTGGAGAAACGAGAGAGATCTTAGGGTTTTAGTGTTGACGGCTCTCGGGACACACAAGACGGAGACGATGACCAGCAGCAGTCAGATCGCGCGTTTATCGGATGGACGGTCAGGATCGAGCCTGATCAAGATATGAGACGGAACCGCGGGCCGCGTGGCATCCCAGTTAGATGGTGGCGTCAAATAGGAGCGCGTCGCGTGGGCATTCGATCTGCCGTAGGATGACGGGGCGCTGACTGGTTTAAGTAGATAAATAGGGTACTTTTGATTTATTTAATCACCTAGAACTTCAAAAATTCATATCTTTGTGTAGAAAAATCACAAAAATAAAATAAAAATACCCTATTGCTCAGTGAAAAGAGGAGAACAATGTGGAAAAATAATTAAGTTATTTTGATGATTATTTTATTTTTAATTAATTATTTACTAATTTCAGTATTTTAATTCTCCATGCATTTATATAATTCACCATGGCATGAGACCATAGGGCTGTTGTAGCCTCTATTCTTGGGAATATTCCCTGAATTTTCTAAGGCCAGAGGCCATCTCTGTGGCAAGATATTGATTTTTCAAATTTATATGTCTGTTTTGCCATTTTAATTCCAGTAATTAGCATATTGCTTAGAAAATTCTAGAAAAATTAGGGGAAGTATCTTAGGACCAGAGGACCCTAGGAAAATTATGGTTTGGCTTAATTCTTTTAAAATACTTCTAATTGGCCCAAAAACCCAAAATTGAATTTAAATTAATTAGGATTAATCACACATCAAAACCACTTGAAAATAATTCTCCACTGACCTTTAGGTCAGAGGAGTCCCACATAAAAATTTGGAATCAATTGGAAATAGTTTAACCCATTAAATGGATTAATTAAATCATATGGCTATTTTTAAATTTTAAAAATTCATAAAACCTAAAATACATTTAAAAAATTCACTAAATTAGTTTTGGGACCTCTCTGATACTAGAAAAGTCTAAGAAAATTAAAATTAGATTTTTCTAAAAAAATTAAATTTTTACCTATTTCTAACATTTTAATAATTAAAAAATAATAAAAATCACAAAAATATTAAAAGTCACAAAAATGTCATATTTTGCTCCCTAATCATTTAGGAATAAACCAAATATTTTTCCCAAGTCTCTAGGTTAAAATATTGAATTTTAAAGGCTTAATGTAATTTTTAATATTAAAAAAATGAATTTTCAAACTTTCTCACTAAAATAATTCTAATAAATCGAAGAAAAATCAGAAAAATATAAAATTTGTTTCTCTGGACTCCTTGAGGTTAGAGAAATCTAATAAAAATATAAAATATATTTTTAACTTTAATTTTATTTTAAATTTAATTAATACCTTAATTATAATAAATAAAATATAATTAAAAAAATCACCAAAATTGGTCCAAGTGGTCCTCTGGTAGGTAGAAACATTACATAATTTTTCTAAGGACAGAAAACTTACCTTGGTCATGTTGTTGAATTTTCATTGAAATTCCATATTTTCCACAAAAATAATTATATAAATTAAATTAAAAATGGAAAAATCACATTTTCTCCTCTTATGTCTTAATTGACATGTGAGTGAAGTGACATAAAAATTTCAAATTCATTTGAGTTTAATTTAGTGAGTTATGAAGTGAATAGGCTTGAGAGGGCATAAAGGTAATTAAGAATTTTAACCTTAATTAATATTTTAGGCCTAATAAAGGGAGAGGGTAAAATATTTGATTTTAATTTTCCCTTGGATGATTGAAACTTAGAGAATAAAAAGGGTAGAAACCCATCAATCACCTTAAAAAAATAAATTAAGATGAAACATTAATTAATTAAATTATTTAAATTTTGGAAGATTAATTAAAATTTTGGATTGTTAAAATTAGGGATATAACTTAAGAAGATACTAATCCTTTGATCTAAAATTAGTGATTGAAATAATACAATAACATTCAATTCTTAATAATTATAATTGAATTTATTAATTAAATAATAAATAATCCATAATTAATTAAAATTTAAAACATTAAATCATTTAATGATCAAATTAAAAGAAACTTAAAATATTTGAAGCTAATCAAGAATCATTCAAATAACAAATCAAAAACAAAATTCAAAACTTTAAATGATCTCAAAACAACATCTAATTGAAATGTGAAAATTAAATCAATTTAAAATTAAATTAATAACTAAAATTAACTTAAATCAATATGATTAATTCAAAATTTAAAACATCAAAATTTAATGAAATTAAAAAGTTTAAACATTGCTTTCAACTTAAGTAACTTAAAGCACTTAAAAGAAAAACAAACGGAATTCAGAAATTGAATTATCTCAAAACAACAATTCAACTTTAATTAAAAAAACGGTTAAATCCTTTAACAAACTAGGTTGCACCTAAAGACTTTCATTATTATAACTCCTAAATGAAATGTCACTTCACTTATAGGATAATTAAATACCCTGATTCACTGAGCAAGAGTAACCCGGGTGATTGATTCGTCGCCTCAATGAAATTAACTGAACTTAAAGTAATCTCTAAAATGTTTAAGAAGATGTTCAGAATTCAATTCCAAGCACTTCTCTAACTTGATGGGATGTTTTCAAAGAACAGTGAAACTTAATTGTTCTTTGATGAAGAAAATCATCCTTAACAAAACACAAAAGAACCTAAACGTCATAAGGATTGACTAGCAATAGGATTAGGATCTTGGTAGACAACCAGAACCTTCCCTTAGCTTTACCCAGGTATTTTTTGCAAAAATTTAAATGACCTAACATATCTTTGAGTGCAGCTTAGAATGACGAGAAGACCCTACCATGTACGCTTTTATGTTATTGCAATTTACTTACATGTACTGCGCTTTACTTTTCTTGCATGTTAAATAAGATTATCACCCTGCATGAAAACTGAAACTTTTATGATAGCCAAAAAACTTAAACCCAAAACTAAATTAAAAGTCACAACAAGATAAAATCCACCGCCACAACATTCAAAATATAAAACAACTCAAAATTTAATCACAAATAGAACAACAAAATTACAACTACAACTAAATTAAAATGTCTCGTTGGATGATCGGGAATACCTCGGATGATGTAACCCACGTGTTGCTAACGGGATTTCCCATGGTCTAAATGAAAGTGTGGAACTCATTCAGTTGAGTTTAGCAAATTCATTTGGACTAAGTGAATCCGATGAAAATAACGGTGTCGGGATGACGGAGCCGTGGGATCTTAATCGGTTCTGTTTAATCAACTTTAAGATTTATCTTAATTAAAACATTACAAATATTTGGACCTTAAGACTCTTCTAAACCAAAACACTTCTCTCATCTCCTGATTGCCACCTTCTAAAACTAAACCTCTGCAACAACAAGGAGCTTGGAGCATAGTGGGCAGTACGGCCATCGTCATCAGCAAAACTGGAATCTACATCAGCAAAACTTTTCCTAGTGTTAAATAACAAGCCATAGGATTTCGAGGTAGTTCACCTAGTGCAACATAAACCCTCAACTTTTTGTTAGGCATTAGCATAATCATGTTATGCAAATTAAGCCCTAACCGGTCTTAGGACTCCGAGGTAGTCGTTTGGTACGACATAAACCCTCACATCTTCGAGGCTATTTATATGATCATGTCATATAAATATAAGTCCTAAGTAATTAAAATTGGCAGGATTACAACATTAAATATACTCTTAAGTTGAAGCCAAATAATAGGATAGTTTGGGAAGTTACCAAGATTCTTTTTGGGTCCTCAGCTTCTCCTACTTCACTTCCTTTGGATTCCTGAAATAAACTGTTCCAAATTTGAGCTATTCCCTATTGAAATTTCCAAAGTCCAATCTTTTGAAAACCTTAAACTTTGAAATTCTTGAGAGAAAAACCACTGATCATTATCGAGAGTTTTCTTAAGTGATTCCCGTCATTTAAGATGTAATTAACTAAAGGGGCTTGCCCCTATAGGGAACTTTAAGAACCCAGGTAATATAAACCCTGCTTAATTCCTTTATATTAAGCAGAATAACTTGTCGGCTTATAAAATTGGTTCGCAGACCAAACGGATGTCACAAATCTTCTGGTTTATTTAATCGAGCCCCATCATTAAGCAATGTGTCTATTCTTCGGCATAAATACACGGTTTGTGGTGTGGTGCTCGTTTATATAAACTATTTGGGATGTGATATCGGTTTGATTTCATATCTTAAAATTTTTAAACTAAAAATTATTTTTCAAAAAATTAAACACTACTTCCCAAATTATATATATTTAAATTAAATTTAAATCTGAAAATTCTCCGACAATTTCTGTAGACAACCCCTTTTCAAAATACAACACACATAACCTTAAAATATGCCGACATTGGTATGTAGTCCTATAGGCCCATAAAGCTTCTATTCTTAGACTATTAATTAATGTCTTTTTCAAAATTTTTACCAATGTTTTGTTAAAGGCCTCAGCTAAACCATTGGCTTTAGGATAATAGATTGTAGAATATCGTCAATCTATCCCATGTCTCTGAATAAAATTATTCATTTTTGTATTTTTAAATGCCATTCCATTGTCTGATATGACTCTTCTAAAAATTCTAAATCTATAGATAATATGAGTCTTGAAGAAATGGATAACTTCTTCTGCCTTAACTGATCTAAGTGGTATTGCTTCTGCCCATTTGGAGAAGTAATCAGTGACTAATAAAATAAATCGATGGCCTTCAAATGATGGAGGTTCTATAAGACCCACTATGTCTGTGACCCAACATTCAAATGGCTAAGATGCAATGGTCGGATGTAATACATTTGGCAGTTGATGTAAAGCTACTCAATGTATCTGACATTGATGACATTTTTTTGTAGTTTCAAAACAATAAGTCATCATTGTCGGCCAATAATATCTCATTCTTCTTATTTTTATTTTCATTTCAGGTCCAAATTGGTGTGCACCACAAAGACCTGAAGGAACTTCTTTAACAATCTTTTGAGCTTTAGATTAGTTTAAACATCCTAACCACATTTGGTCAAAAGATCACTTGTACAGAATATCATTTAATAGAGCATATGACAATGCCCTTTGTCTAATTTAAGTTGTGATATAAGTGTTTTCAGTTAACCTTTCGGTTTGTAAATATTAAATAATTGGTTGTCGCCAATCATCCATTTCTTCGTCAATTTTTGTTATTGTCATGTTTTCACCAATTTTGTGTAGATTGTCAATATCAATTTGAGAAAGAACTTGTCATCCTTTTATAGAAATTAGTATATCATCTTCTTCTTGAGAAGTGAATTCTTTTGCAAGTTTTGCTAAAGCATCTGCTAAAGAATTATCTCGTCTCTGGATTAAGCAAAACATTACATCAAGACTTTGTTGAAGTAGCTTTAGAGTGTAATAGGAGTATTGTTCAAGTCAAGGTTTCACAGACTTGTATTTTCCTGCAATTTAATTGATGATCAACTGAGAGTCTCCATAGATGTCAATATTTTTTATTTCCATTAGTATTGTCAATTTGAGACAGGTTATGAGCGCTTCATATTCAACTTCATTATTCATGCATGATTTAGTCAAATGATAGGAAAATGGCATCATTGCTTTGTTTGGGTAATGAAAATTAATCCTACCCCAGCTTTGCGTGGTATGATTGTCGGCTTGTCTTTATCTTTTCGAGTAGTTGATGCTCCATCAAAGTATAATTCCCACAGTTGTATGTCTGAATTTTTTATTTCTAATATTTTTTCATCAGGTAAATCATCATTAAAAGGTGATCTAGTCGAAATTGGGTGTGCTGTTAAGAAATCTGCCAACATTTGTCCTTTAATAGCACGTATTGGCACAAATGTTATGTCAAATTGGAGCAATATCATTGCCCATCTTGGTAATCTTCCAGAAAGTATCGTTCATGTCATCAAATATTGTGATGGGTTAACTTTTCAAATAAGATTTACTTTATGAGAAAGCATATAGTGCCTTAACTTCTGAATTATGAAAATCAAAGCTAAACAATGCTTTTCAATTGTTGGATTTTTTATTTCAGTTGGAACTAAACAACGGCTCAAATAATATAATGGATTTTCTTTTCCCTTGTTATTTACTTGAGCTAGTAATGCTCCAAGGGAATTGTCCAGTGTCGCAGTAGTGTCACGGTGTAAAGGACCAGAGGTCTTCCTAACACAGGGGTTGCTAAAACAGGAGGTATTGTTAAATATTGTTTGATATTTTCAAAGGTATGTTGGCATTTTTCATCCCACATAAATTTGGCATCCTTTCTAATTAGGGTAGTGTGGGGTTGACACCTATCTGACAAATTGGAAATAAAATGTCGTACGTGTCCTAGTTTTCCTTGAAAGGATCATAAGTGAGTTAGATGTTTAGAAGGAGTCGTATTTAGGATGGCTTCAATTTTGAGGGGGACAATTTCAGTCCCACGATGTGGAACAAAAAATCCTAAAAATTTCTCTGATGTGACACCAAAAGTGCATTTTAAGGGTTTCATCTTAAGATTATATTGATGTAATCATTCGAATACAATTCTTAAATCATACACGTGATCATCTTTTTGTCTACTGTTGACAACCAAATCATCCACATAACATTCGATTTGATTGTGTATAAGTTCGTCAAAAATTCATGTCATGGCTCTTTGATAAGTTGCACCATCATTCTTCAATCAAAATGGCATAACTTTGTAATAATATATCCCTATGAGTGTCCTGAAGGTTGTATTTGCTTCATCTTCTGAAATCATATTTATTTGATTATATCATGATGATCCATCCATAAAAGAAAATATTGCATGTGTGGATGCTATGTTGACCATCAATTCTGGGATTGGTAAAGGGAATTCATCCTCGAACATTCCTTGTTCAAATCCCTGAAGTCTATACAGACCCTAATTTAACCATTTTTCTTTTTAACCGACACTACATTAGCCAGCCATGTTGGATAATTTTCTTCTCATATGAAACTAGCCTCAATAATTTCTTAACTTCATCAATGACTTTTTGTTCTATTTCGACATGCATCCTTCTTGGAGCTTGTTTAACAGGGATTACAATTTGATTTATCTCAATTTTGTGGATTGTGACTTTTGGAGCTAGTCCAGGCATTTCGTCCTAAGTCCAGGAAAAGCAGTTTTTGCATTCTTCCAACTGTTGAATTATTTCTTTTGCTTCCTTATTGTCAAGGAATGAATTGAAGAAAGTTGTTTTTGGGTTTTATCAGTCCCTAAATTTATTTCCTTTAATTCATATGTTGATTTAATTTCTTCTTCCAATTATGGGGGAACATCTTCGATTGGAAGGTCAGGTATCTGTTCAGAATTATATTCCTTGATGTTGACTAGGCAAAATTCCATATCATCTAGAAGTTTTGGAGTGCCAAGTCCAACACCCTTCTTAGAATTAGGGTCTCATTTATTGTTATCCCACATTTGTTCAATAAAGTATGGTTGTTTTAGACCATTGTTTGAGCATTAAACTATTTTGAATAAATTTTTGTGCCTAAGGAGAATACAACCCAAAAGAGATTTTCATTGATTTTGCAAGATTTTCGTCTTCTAATTTTACATTAGTTTTGGTACTAGAAGAAGTATATCCAAGTCTAAACTTAATTAGCTTTTTATCATCACCATATACTTCTTTGACCACTAAATTTTCAATTTTAGAAGAAGAGATTGGAGTTAGGGTCATAGCATGTATATAATGATTAATTTTCTCATACATAAATTCAAATTATTTTTCTTCATCTTCTTTCTTCAAGAGATATCTTGAACTGAGGTTCTTTCTGAACCACTGATGTCGTCTTTTCCTCTTTTGAATCCCCTTCAGAGTCCAGGTTAATTTTGAACTTCAATGGTTTCTTCTTTTTGATAATTGTGTCTTCTTTCCCTCGTCCTCGTCCCAGGCCTCGACCTCGGGTGTGAGTCTGATGATAATGATCACCCTTTGTCGGCGTTGAAAAAGAAAAGTGTTTTCATTTATTTTCTTTTCTTTGTCTTTTTCTTTTGTATTCACTAGTATCTCTCTTGAGAATATAGTCTTCTTTATTAGAGCATAATATGCTACGTCTTCATGTACTCCAATTTTGTGGACTAAAAATAGTTGTAAATCTCCTGTAATGCAACATTCTTGCCATTTTTGTAAGTATTTTAGGCATTGATGCAGTGAAGAAGGAACCATTTTATGCTCTTGAAGCCATGGTTTGCCAAGTAGAGCATTATAAGAGGTATCAGAATCGATGATATGGAATTTTTTCGTTGTTACCAAGTCATCTATCTTTAAGAGAAATCTTATTGATCCCAGAGCTCATTCTCCTTGTTGGTTTAACCCTCATAACATCATTGTATCTCTTGATAATTGTGATGCATTAACATTTAAATACAAAAGAGTCCTTAAATTCATTTTGTTAATCGAGGCACGTGGATCAATAAGCACCCTTGAAAGTGTCGTGCCGTTTATATTTGATGTGATGTATAGTGGATGATTGTGTTCAGTCATTCCAAGTAACAAGTCATTGTCAGAAAGTGTAATTTTTGTTTATTCTTCTAATGGATAAGCTTCACTCTGAGTGATGCTAACAAGTTAAGCTATGCAAATGTCTGGGTCTAAAATTATTTTTATCAATGACTCCCTCATTTTTTTGAAAGCATAAGGGTGTCATAAATACTAATTTTTGCTGGTAATTTTCTCAGATGAGCAAATACATTGTAATTCACTTTGTTGTAAGGACTGTCTTCTTTTTTTTAGATAGTTGTGGGTATAGCGAAGGAATGATCTTTTCCAATGTGACTATTTATTTTTCTTTCTCTTGAGGAGCCATTTTGGGTGGCAGAACTTTACCACTAAGCAAATTTATTTCAACTATTTCTTCTAGTTTACTGTCCAACTCTTTTGTCTCTGAGTATAAAGATTCCAATTCTACAAAAATTTTTGTTCCTTGTAGTTAGAATGTGATAGTGTCTTTGTCATTGTCAAAATTATCATTAATGTTATGGTCATTTTGGTTGTCGTTGGATTGATCAAAATTGTGTATGATTTGAGTATTGTCTATAGGATTGAAATTGGTACTATCATTTTCAGAAGCATTATCGAAAATAGACAAAATGTAAGCATAACTTAAAGTATTAGTATTCACAGTAGTGGTAAAAAGGAAGTCATACAAGGTTAACGGGTTGAGGGATTTTCTCCCTTCATCCGAGACAACTATCTTAGTGGAAGATAAAAGAAGATGAGAACTAGAAGATACAAAAGGAACAACAGTTCATGTGTCTAAAAGACTTCTAAAATTTTTGGTTCTTTATTTTCTTTTTCTTTTTTTTTAGAAGATTTTGTAATTTGATAGTCCGTAAGGATCTCCTCAAAAGATTTACCTTAAATAGTGTTGTCTTTTTCATTGTTGTCAGAATTAGGAATAAGTTTATCAACCGAATTCATATTGATTGAACCTTTTTCAAGTTCTTTCAAATACTCTTTCGGGATTACTATATTCTTTTCTTTAAAGTTACACTCTAACTAGTCTTTGAAGACAAATCATACTTCAATTTCGTATCTGAGCATCCTATGATAAGGACAATAATTTGGATTGTCCTTCATATCAACCTCTCTTGTCCATTTAGCCTCAGCATCTTAAACTTTGGCATTTTCAGCAAGCTACAAAATTTTTTGCCAATGGCCTCTGTCTTAAACAAGTATTCTTTATTCATTCTTTTAGTCATTTTTCTTTTGTCTGTTGGTACTAGAATCAGCTGTTGAAGTTGTAATTGAGATGATGTTTGATGTGATAGTTGGTTTTGTCATTGTTTCTTTTGCTCAGGTAGAACTTGCATCACTTGTTTATCCTTTTATGTAATGTTTTTTGGTTTCTTTTCAATTTTTTTGACAGACTTTGTCTTTTCTATGTTTTCCGTTACGCTCATCTGCTTTGCTTCTTCTTGAAGATTGGCAGCTTTGTTGAGCAGTTTTCAAATGACTTTATCGTAAATCCTTTGAGCATGAATGCTATAAGACCATGTATATTCTTAATTGTTTCGACAGCATGTTGTTCTTGGAGTGGTGGTTCACATTTCATGCTAAGATTTCTCCAGTGTAATATGTAATCCACTAAACTTTCTCCTGGTTTTTGCTTTTCTACCACCAGATTACTGACTGTTGTATGGTGTTGTGCTCCAGCGTAATGTTGAATTAAGAGGCTTTCAAGTTCTACAAAAGTTTTGATGGACCTGATAGGAAGTTTCGCATACCAGTCGAAGGCAACTTCTGTGAGACTGTTAACAAATTGATGGAATAAGAGAGCGTTACTTCCTTCTGCATTGCAGCAACTCACTCTAAAGTGTGCAAGATGCTAATGAGGATTACCAGCCTCGTCAAACATTTTGAAGAGAGAAGGAACAAACCCTTTGGGGTATAGGATAAAATCAAATTCGTCTAGATAAGGTCTACTCTTTGGAATTAATGATCTAGCCTTTACCTGAGCCATTATTTCTTTTATCTTTGTTCTACCAATTGTGTTATTTCTTTTTCCGGAATTCCACTTTGGGAGGAATCCTTTTTCTTTTGTGTACTTTCTTCAATTCAATCGGCTCTCTTTTGTCCTCCAAAATGTATATTGCCTCTGTCCTAATAACTTCAACAGGAGGCAATGGATTCATTGGTGGGTTTTGTAAAGCTACCGGCAATTCTTTCATTTTTGTTCAAGACGATTGATTTGCTCATTTATTTGATGAATAACCACTCATAACTCTTTTGTCTTATTTTCTTCACTTAGTTCTCGTGCTAAGGAGGTAGATCATGTTTCCACCATGTTTATCTCGTTGACTTCCTCAGTTGAACTATTTGAAGAATTATCCTTTCTTCGTATTGAGAATCATTTAATGTCACTTTTCAACTTCTTCAATCGTTCCTCAAATGATTTTATAAGACGTTTTTCACAAGTTCGTTCCTATGAACTGTCTGCATGGGTACTCATGGTATCCGAGATTCCTCCTGATGATTCTCGTCTCCATACAATATTTTTAGGTATAGGAGGAGATATTGTAGGAAGTGTATCATCGTTTTGTGAGTAAGAATGACCTCCATGTTGTAACATTTGGACCAAAGCAGTCATTTTAACGGATGTTTCTTCTACTTATGATATTAATTTGTTATGCTTAGTTCTATTTCTAATGACAATTACATATTTTACTTTTGGCCCTATATGAAATTTCACTGGTACCCGAGTACACTGACTGTCTAATTGGAATTGCTGATTCGTTTCTAAGTAAGTAGGTTCTTCCATCGAAAGAATTCTTCTTTTCATTGTCGGAGAGACCGCACATCCCATTTTATCTAACAGCCAAGAAATTGAACATCTATCTTTCCATGCTAATATTTAAACACAGAATATGCGACATGAATTGCCAGAGAATTTCTAGTTTGGAAAGTATTTTCCTTGTATTCAACAGGTATTGGAATATATCAATTTTCTTTTGAGAAAGAAGGGTTCCCGAAAGCAATTTGTTCAAATTCAGATGTCTTAAAACTGTCATCTTTTTTCCATCTTTCTTTCTTTTAAGAGAACAAGTTTTATTTCTTCGTTGAGTTTTTGAAACATTCTTGAAACAAGATTCAACTTCAAATAGGGACGAAGGTGGAATGTCACTTTCTTATTCAACACAAATTTTCTTTCCTTTTCTGTCAACTTGTTCTTCCATTTCCTCAAAAGTATATTGTTCTACAGGAATGTACTGAGGATCTTCTGTAAAGTTAAGAAAATCTTCATAAGGTTCCAAATTGAATTCTTCAAAAGATTGTACATCAATTTGATATGGATTTTCTAATTTAAATTCAGTTTCATCAAATAATCCAAAATCATTCTGATAAAGGTAAATGACTTCATCAATTGGCGTATTGAGACTTTGATAATAAGAAAAGATCGAATCAGGGAATTCCATTGCAACTTTTCTGAAAATTTAAGAAGAATGAAATGTCATATATTTATTTAAAAATTGAGAATTCATTTTATTTGTGTTATATCATATTATCGTTATGAAATGTCAAGAATAACTCTTCAAGAGTTAGATTTCGAGAAGCTGTGATCCTATTTTTCAAAGGATGAAACATCTTTTAAAAACAAGTGTTTTAACATGGGATAAGAAGAAATATAATCCTCAGCAGAGTCGCCACTCTCTTGTCGGCGATGGTTTTCATGTCTAAAATGTCAGTATTTCCATCGCTGCCAATTCTCTATCGATGTTAATTTTTATTTAGGAGTCAACACTTTCTATATCTATCTTTTGCCCTAGTCCTTAAGTTACATATTCTGTTTGTATTTATTGACGAAAATCCTTTTAAAAACTAAGAAACTTGGTGAATGGAAGGAGAAGGGCAAATAATGATAAGAAAATAAAGAAAATGTGATGTGGCAATCTCATAGAAGAAATCTTCAGAATGTATAATTGCTGATGTTTTTCATATAAGACAAACCATAGGGAAATTTTAATAACCTTAGATTTTAGGCAAAATACCTATTCTGGGTTCTTCAATCTACTATAGGAGCAAGATCCTATATTACATCTTAGATAATCAGGATTGTCTAAGAAAATTTCTGATCACTATTAATCACTTGTTTTCTAAGGTGTTTTAAGAAAAAGGAAAGAAACGTCAATGTTCAATCCTAGAAGTAATATTATGTATTACCTTAAATATTTGGTTTTGTCAATATCATTTGTCATGTCAGTTTCATTTTTTTTTTTTTTTATTTTTTCATTTTACTGTCATTTATGTCTTGTAGTTCGTTATTTATTTTGTGGCTATCCATAAAGTTTTTGTTATGTCTGGGTTTTATCTTTTTTTGTCAAGATTTCATGTTATTTTGTTTTTATCATTTTTTTCGTTTATTATTTGTCATTTTTATTATTTTCTGTTATTTTTTTGTTATCAATTCTGAGGTCATAATTTTGATTTTTAATGTCATTTCTTTGGTCAAGTCTCAGTATCATCGTTTTGTCCTTTTTGTCCTACAAAATAAAGTTAGCACACCCTACAACATGCAAAGAAAATCTAAATTGAAACTTGCCTTCATCCTACAAGGGAAAAGAATGTCAGATTTAAAAAAAAATAATGTCAATTTTATTTCTTAAATCTTTTTATTTTAGTTGGTTAGATTTTAGATATACCGGTCAAGATGTCACTAGCTCCATCGTCCCAGGGTTATCAGGGGCCTTAATCTACTTAGTCTGAATGGTGTTTAAATCAGGACTGGAAGACTCCTGTCAACAACCAGGATTGCGTCATTCAAGCAATCTTCGTAGATCAAGTACACTGGGGTTCAAGTTGCTTTCAATGATCTTTGTTCATTAAGGTTTCATTTAAGACTTAATGTCTTTTCAGATTTTTGGTTGGAAAATTTTAAGTTATTTATGATTTATTAAACAATTAAAATTTTCTGTATGTCATTTTGATATTTGTTAGTTTTAATTGGTTTATTTAAGTCTAATGTAATTTAGACTTAAAGGAATGGGTTAAGTTTATTTAGATCTAATGTCTGTAAGATCTAATTAGACTTGAGATTATTTTTTTAGATTCAATGTTGTTTGAATCTAGGAATTTTAAAAATAAAATCTAACATAAGTTAAACTTTGGAACTTTAGATACAATGTCATTTGAATATAAAAGGTGTTAATTTTAATGTTGATTAGGCTTAAATCGAGTAAAATCTAACATAAGTTAGACTTTAGGATTTTAGATTCGATATCATTTGAATCTAAAAGGTATTAAGTCTAATGTAGATTAGATTTAAATTGAGTAAAATCAAACATAAGTTAGACTTTAGGATTTTAGATTCGATGTCATTTGAATCTAAAAGGTGTTAAGTCTAATGTAGATTAGACTTAAATTGAGTAAAATCTAACATAAGTTAGACTTTAGGATTTTAGATTCAATATCATTTGAATCTAAAAGATGTTAAGCCTAATATAATGATTAGACTTAAATTGAGTAAAATCTAACATAGGTTAGAGTTTAGGACTTTAGATTAAATGTCATTTTAATCTAAAAAGTGTTAAGTCTAATGTAGATTAGACTTAAATTGAGTAAAATCTAACATAAGTTAGACTTTAGAATTCGATTTCATTTGAATCTAAAAGGTGTTAAGTCTAATGTTGATTAGACTTTAGAAATTAAATTCAGTATTGTTTGAATCTAATATTTTTAAATTAAAACTATTAGGAATTAGATTTAAGAGTTTAGATTCAATATCTATTGAATCTAAAGGTTTTGATTTAAGTCTAAATAGATTAGACTTTGGAAGTTATATTCAATGTTGTTTGAATCTAATATTTTTGAGTTAATTTTTTAAGTTCAATGTGGTTTGAACTTAAATTATAAGTTTTAACTTAAGTTCAACTTTGGGTTGATCTTAAGTTGATGGTTCAATTTAGGTTCAATGTGGGTTGAACCTATGTTATAAATTAGGTTCAATAGATATTAAAACTAAATGGTTTCAGGTTTAACTTAAGTTCATGGAGAACTGAACTTTAAAATAAATGGTCTTAAGTTTGACTTAAGTTCAAGTTGGATTGAACTTAAGTATGGATTAAAGTTAAGTTCAATGTATGTTGAACCTAAATGGTTTTAAGTTTGACTTAAGTTCAAGTTGGATTGAACTTAAATTAAGTTCCAGTTAAGTTCAATATGGGTTGAACTTAAGGTTTGGTTAACTTGGGTTCAAGTTAGATTGAACCCGAATTAGAAGTTTTGGTGGAGCTAGGTTCAACATGGATTGAACCTAATGTTTATGTTAACTTAGGTTCAAGTTAGGTTGAACTCAAGTTAGATTTTAGTTGAGTTTCAATATGGGTTGAACCTAATGTTTGGTTAACTTGGGTTCAAGTTAGGTTGAACTCAATTTAGGTTTTAGTTGAGGTAAGTTCAATATGGGTTGAACCTAATATTTCGTTACCTTGGGTTTAAGAGGTTGAACTCAGTTAGGTTTTGGTTGAGTTAGGTTCAATATGGGTTGAAACTAATGTTTGGATTAACTTGGGTTCAAGTTAGGTTAAACTCAAGTTAGGTTTTGGTTTAAGTCTAATTTAAGATAGACTTGATTAGGTTTTAAGGTTATTTAAGCCTAATTTAAGTAAGGCTTAAGGGTTTAATTAAGTCTAATTAGGGTTAGACTTAATTAGAATCTAAGGCAGTTTAAGCGTAATGTAAGTAAGGTTTAAAAGTTAATTAAGTTTAATTAGGGTTAGACTTAATTAGGATTTAAGGTTTTTTAAGCCTAATTTAAGTAAGGCTTAAGGGTTTAATTAGCTCTAATGGGTTAGACCTAATTAGAGTTTAAGGTTGTCTAAGCCTAATTTAAGTAAGGCTTAAGGGTTTAATTAGGTCTAATGGGTTAGACCTAATTAGGGTTTAAGGTTATTTAAGCCTAATTTAAGTATGGCTTAAGAGTTTAAACAGGTTTAATGGGTCAGACCTAATTAGAGTTTAAGGTTATTTAAACCTAATTTAAGTAAGGCTTAAGGGTTTATTAGGTCTAATGGGTTAGACCTAATTAGATTTTAAGATGATTAAACCTAATTTAGTTAAGGTTTAATGGATTAATTAGGTCTAATGGGTTAGAACTAATTAGGGTTTAAAATATAAAGCATAATTTAGTTAAGGCTTAGTAGATTAATTAGTTATAACGAGTTAAACATAATAAGAGTTTAAGTTGATTAATCCTAATGTAGTTAAGGCTTAATGGATTAATTTGGTCTAATAGGTTAGACCTAAAGACCTAATTAGGGTTTGAGATATTAAGCCTAATTTAGTTAAGGCTTGATGGATTAATTAGGTCTAATGGGTAAGACCTAATTAGGGTTTAAGATGCCAAATTTAATTAAGGCTTAGTGGATTAATTAGCTCTAATGGGTTAGACCTAATTGAACTTTCAGATGATTAAGCCTAATTTAGTTAAGGCTTAATGGATTAATTCGGTATAATTGGTTAGACCTAATTAGGGTTTAAGATATTAAGCCTAATGTAGTTAAGGCTTAATAGATTAATTATGTCTAATGGGTTAGTCGTAATTAGGGTTTAAGATATCAAGCCTAATTTAGTTAAGGCTTAGTGGATTAATTAGATCTAATGGGTTAGACCTAATTAGAGTCTAAGATATTAAGCCTAATGTAGTTAAGGCTTAATGGATTAATTAGGTCTAATAGGTTAGACTTAATTAGGGTTTAAGATAGTAAGCCTAACTTTAGTTAAGGCTTAGTGGATTAAATAGGTTTAATAGGTTAGACATAATTAGAGTTTAAGATATCAAGCCTAGTTTTGTTAAGGCTAAGTGGATTAATTAGTCCAATGAATTAGACCTAATTAGAGTTTAAGATGATTAAGACTAATGTAGTTAAAGCTTAATGAATTAATTAGGTCTAACGGGTAAGACCTAACTAGAGTTTAAGTTGATTAAGCCTAATGTAGTTAAGGCTTAATGGATTAATTAGATCTAATGGGTTAGACTTAATTAGTGTTTAAGATGATTAAGCCTAATGTAGTTAAGGCTTAACGGATTAGTTAGGTCTAATGAGTTAGTCCTAATTAAAGTTTAAGATGATTAAGCCTAATGTAATTAGCTTAAAGGATTAATTAGGTCTAAATGGTTAGACCTAATTGGAGTTTAAGATGATTAAGCCTAATGTAGTTAAGGCTTATTAGATTAATTAGGTCTAATGGGTTAGATCTACTTAGAGTTTAAGATGATTAAGCCTAATGCAGTTAAGGCTTAATGGATTAATTAAGTCTAATGGGTTAGACCTAATTAGAGTTTAAGATGATTAAGCCTAATGTAGTTAAGGCTTAATGGATTAATTAGGTCTATTGAGTTAGACCTAATTAGAGTTTAAGATGATTAAGCCTAATGTAGTTAAGGCTTAATGGATGAATTAGGTCTAATGGGTTAGACTTAATTAGAGTTTAAGATGATTAAGCCTAATGTAGTTAAGGCTTAATGGATTTTTTAGTTCTAATGGGTTAGACCTAATTAGAGTTTAAGATGATTAAGTCGAATGTAATTAAGGCTTAATTGATTAATTAGGTCTAATGGGTAAACCTAATAAGAGTTTAAGATGATTAGGACTAATGTAGTTAAGGCTTAATGGATTAATTAGGTCTAATGGGTTAGACCTAGTTAAAGATGATTAAGCTTATAGTAGTTATTTCTTAATGGATTAATTAGGTCTAATGAGTTAGACCTAATTAGAGTTTAAGATGATTAAGCCTAATGTAGTTAAGGCTTAATGGATTAATTAGGTCTAATAGGTTGGACCAATTTAGGGTTTGATTTGTTTAAGCTTAATATAATTAGGGTTTTAGTTGTCATTTATATTTAATTTTATTAAGGCTTAAGCTAATTCATTAAGTCTAATAATGATTAGACCTAATTAAGACTTGTTTGAACTTCATAACTTGGCTCATTTGTGAAATGAACTAAGTAAAAAGTAATTTTGGGATTTATAGATTTTAGAGTTAATTAAATATAAATTAATAATTTGTGATTATTAACCTTAAAAGTGTAAAATGTCATTTCAAATTTTTCAAAGGTTAAGATTTATCATTTTAAGTTTTGTGTCTATCACTTTGAGTCACTCAACCAATGTCCACTCTAATTTCCCTTATTTTCATTTTTTATAATTATTTTTAAAAGATAATTACAAAATCTCATAAAAATTAGGGAATCCTATGCTAGAGAATTTTCTTAGCCTTAGAAAAATCAAAGGATGTGTCTAAGATTTTAAGGTCACTCCCTAAAAATTTCATATTTTTCGATTTATAAATAATTTTAATAATTAAATTATTCTACAGAGTATTTAATTATTTAAAAATTAAATATAACTCCTAAATTTAAAATTTCATCTCCACATTGTTCTCCTTACTGTCCTAAATCCAAGGGTATTTTTGTCCTATTTTTGTGATTTTTTAATGCAATGATATGGATTTTTTCTTAGTTTAAGTATAATATGATTTAATTAAACCCTTAACCAAACAAAAAAATCCAGAGAGCGCCGCATGTCCTCAGATCTGTCGAAAACACACTTGATCCGTTGCATGGCTCCAAACAGCTGATCAAGCTGGATTGAATCAGAGTCGTCCATTTCCAAAACATGGAAATGCTCGACATCCGTTCATCCCCTACATTTAGTCTAAACCCGAGAGCCTTCCAAGTTTCAGGGACAATGTCTCGCTCGGTTCTTGATGGATTCGAGTGATTTTGTTTCTACAGCTTCATTTGAGGAAGACGAACCCATCCATATGGTGATGTTAGGGTTTTGAATAGGTTTGTTTCATAAAGTGTGAAACCCGAGCTCGGTTTGAGTCTAATGATCCATAACTTGGCCTCGGTGGATGCAAGCATAAATTGAATGGCTCTGAAGTTTCTTCTTGACCTCAGGAAGCTTAACCTAAAATCAATTTAGAGTTAAATTGAGCCTAGGTATGAGTTTGATCTCAAGGTGTCTCGGCTTGAGAGGTGGATGTTGAACAGTGGGTTAGAACCTATGTGGATGGCCAATTTCAATTAGGCTCGTCTTCGTAGGGTTCTAGAAAGCTTCTAGAGTGATCAATTTGAAGTTTTCAAAAACTTCATTTCAAACTCCAATTTTATTCTATTTTAGGTTTCTGGGTTGGCTAAATTAGGAAGAAGGAGTGGATTTGAGGGGCTTAATTCAATGGGATCAATTACTCAAGTCCAAAGGAAGAACTTTAATGTTCAAAGCTAGGGGAATTGGGCAGTGTATATGTGTCTCCTATTTTTGTTCTCCTCTCTAGCCTTCTCGATTTGGCCTCTTTTATAGCCATAGATGGCCTTGGCTGAGCTTGTTCTTGCCTAGGGGACGTGATAACATGTTCATTATGACTTGGAGATAAGGTTTCAGCTATGTGGCAGCCATGGTTAAGCATTCCTAGGTTAGTCCATGATGAATTCACATTTAATGCATTAGATTTGGCTAAGCCATGGCTTCTTTCCATTGGGTTGGAGGTGAAGTGAATGGTGACTCCATGGTGAGTTAGTTAATCTCTTTCCACATAGGCTAGCATGTCACCAACAATTTTCATGAGGAGATGACACATAGGTTTCCTTACACTCACTTCTATGACTTGGTCATGATGACCTTTAGCCCATGGTGGAAGGGTTGGTTAAAGAAAGCTTCTCTTTAAATGGGTGAGGGGAGAGGTGAGTAGTGACTCACCCAAACCCTTCCCTAAAGGTGGCTTGGTTAATTGACACCATCTATGCTCACTCATCATGACTTCATGATGAATTTTCATCTTTATTAATCACGATAAAGAAGAGAGCTTAGGTGGTATCTTCTCCTTATTGAGTGGTCCATGAAACATGTGAGATGGCATCTAAAGTGGCCGGCCACCTTACCTTGTGGTAAAGGGTGATTCATACTTTGGGATGAGGAGGTTTTGCCACTTCAATTTACTCACCATGATGCCTACATGATGGTGTTTAACAATGCTTATGATGATGTGTCATGAGTTACCCAATGTGTTAACTTATGGGTAAAGTGTCTCATGGGTCATGTGTAACCCATATGATGTCATTTATGATTTCATTGTTAAGTTTTAAAATTGAAAGCCATTTATTGTGTCATGTGTGATGTCACATGTCCAAATTCATTTCATGGTTATTTAATCATAATTCCCTTTTTAATTAATTTTGTAGTTAATTAAAAATATTGGAAATTATAATATTAACCAATAAATTGATTAAAATAATTTTTGAAATTAATTATTTAATAAATTTTATCAATTTTGGTTCAACATTGGGTATTTTGACCAAATTTGATTAATGTTGACTAGGGTTGACCATGGTTGACCCAAGTTGACCCATTCTAGCCCAAGGATAACCAATTTGACTTTTCCAACCTTTTCATGGCTTGATTGGTGATGGTGTCCAAGGGTTTTGAATTTTTGGGTTGATTTGGTCATGTTGACCAATTTTAGGGTTTATATTGACCTAATGATCAATGTGGTAACCTTTGGTCTTTACATTGGTCATCTTAATCAATGTTGAGTTGATTATGTGAAGGGTTAGTCAATAGTCAATGTAGCGGTCATGAGGTCATGGTTTGACAAAATTTGACCATTTAGATCAAGGATTGACCAGTTTGACCTAAGTTGACCATTTGGGTCAAAGGTTGACCAGTTTGGTCAATGTGGTGGTCATTGGGTCAAGGATTGACCAGTTTGACCAAAGTTGACCATTTGGGTCAAAGGTTGACCAGTTTAGTCAATGTGGTGGTCATTGGGTCAAGGATTGACCAGTTTGACCAAAGTTGACCATTTGGGTCAAAGGTTGACCAGTTTGGTCTATGTGGTGGTCATTGGGTCAATGGGTTGACCATTTTGAACTATTTTGACCGTTTAGGTCAAAGGTTGACCAATTTGGTCAGTAATTGATCAAATTAGGGTTTGTCATTGTTGATTTGATCATTTTAGGGTATCATTAAGATTTGGGATAAAGGAAACGCTTCATTAGGATTTTACTCTAGAAATTAGGGTTTAGTGACCATTAATGAGATTTAGTGAGCCAATATTGGTAGACTTCCTGTCTCAAGATGATCTAGAAATGATCCTCACAAAAGTGAGGTCAACAGCATTGTTTTATATCATCCCAATTACTCCCTAGAAATCATCTGAGTGAAGTTACGAGAGAAAGGGCGACATTGAATTATGTATTCAGTAGGGAAAGCAGATAGACGTAGGAGCTATTATCTATCAGGCTATTATAAGTTCTGTCAGAGCTGCTACTAATGCAGGTATGGGATTTGCTTCCTTGATCTTTTCATTATGCAAACAAGTTGGGGTTAAGTTGGATACTTGGAAGGAAATCCTTCAGCCTTTAAAGCTTATTATCAGTGTGAATGTGAAGTCTTATACTGAGCATTCTATGTTTTGCTGGAGAGGAGGATTCTCAAAAACTTATGATGCTTCTACTTCCGGTGCTTTGATCCCCGATAGATATAACAAATTTGTCAGAATCAAACTTCGTCTTTTCTCGTGCACACTTTGACTTTGGAGCCATCTCTAAAAATTCACAAAAAATTCACCATAAATTCCAAAATCAAACTAAACTTGCTAAATTATCTTTCAAAAGATATTTTCACTAAATCCAAGCAATTTATCAAGCTTTTCCTCAAATTTTCACCATGAATAGTGATTTTAATATCTTTCAAAATGTACTTAAAATACATGGCGAAAATCAAAAATTTTTACTTATGAGTAGTTTTCTTACCTCAAGCAATCCAAATCTAACAATTTTTGTTGAGATCGACTCTTAAATGATCCACAATATGATACCCTAAGCTCCTCTATCGCGGCAAAGCAAAGGTTGAAGACGATGGGGCGGTTGAAAATGACAATTTTTGGGTTTTCAACTTTCGAGAATCAATTTTCGCGAACTGGCGCCTAAGCGCGAACTATCGGCACTTAGCCGTGAATTCTGGCGCGTAAGCGCTAGCATTCTGGTGCTTAGCCGCCAGTACCCAAATTTTTATAATTAAGGTATATGCACTAAATCACTTGGTTAATTACCCTTAATTACTCCAAAATAATTATTTTTCCCCACATGAATCTTCTAATACTCCAAATCAAAATTTAATAACCATTGATTCCACACAAATTTCACAAAAATAAACTTATATTAAAACAAACGTAACATTCAATACAATACTAGAATTTTTATCCAAACATAAAGGATAAAATTCTCAAAATATAAGACACTATAATCATAAACTGATAAGTGTACATCTATAAGATGTACCCATCACATCTTCAGGCATATATAAAAACATTAAACACACCAAACATGAACTCACAAGAACACTAACATAACACATAAGACACTAAACAAATAGAGACAAAACACTTTTAATTCCACTCTCCAATAGGCGGAATATAACCAGGACCGCTATTATTCTCATTTGACCCTTCAGGAATATAAATTTGATAGAACGGGTGATCATTGTTCATTCTTATATCATCTTCTTCAATCCATTTGTTCTTCACAAACATCGCCTTATCTATTTCTTCCACATACCTTGAATGATTGAATTGCATCTTGAGTTGCCATCCCATGTGATCCAGATGTAAAGTAATGTCATTGATCATTGCTTCCATTGAAGTCACTCGGGCTTCAATTTTTGCAATCATCTCTGCAATACTTTGAATGCTAACAGCCAGATATCCATTAAATTACTCCTTAGCACTATCACTAATGAACTTAATTTTATCAAAATCTTACTACTTCTTCATCTCGTTCTCCCAGGAAGATATGGTGCTCAAACTTCTCTTCTTACACTTCAAAAAAGAAAATAGGACTTGGGGCAAGTGTTTTCCTTAAGTTAGGACCTTTTTATAGACTTGGGAGATGCCAGAAAATTCTCCAACATGTTTAGAATATCCTAAATAACTCCCACAACTTCTCCCCCATGATCTAGGCTCTAAATTCACATTTTTCAAGTTTTTTATAACTGTGGCGCCTAAGCGCCAACTAGTCGGCGCTTAGCCGCCAGTGCACAATTTAGCACAGGTCTGCTAAGTGTCCAAATTCTCATTCTGACTTTTCCAAATCATCAATTAAGGTCAAATAAACTCCACTTAAGTTTAAAAACTCTAAATTACTACCACTAAAAACATAAAAAAAAACCAAACAAAGCAAACAAAGCACACAAAACAAACAAAACAAACAAAAAGCAAACACACCAATAAATATGAGTTGCCTCTCACAAAGCGCTTGTTTCAACGTCTTCAGCCTGACATACCCAGAACTCATTCTGAGTGACCCAACATTAAATTCTTATCAGATTTAGATTTATTGACTGAAAAATATGGTTTAAGTCTATGTTCGTTAACTTTAAATATTTTTCCAGTCTTAGGATCTTGAATATCTACAGACTCCATAAGAATAAACTTTTATCACAATGAATGGACCCATCCACTGGACTTAAGTTTTCCGGAAAATATTCTCAATCTAGCATTATACAGACAAAGCTTGTTGTCCCGGTACAAGATTTTTGGTAAGAATCTTCCGATCATGCCATAACTTCATCTTTTCCTTATAAATCTTAGCATTTTCATAAGATTCATTCCTTATTTCTTCAAGCTCATTCAATTGCAATAATCTTTTTTCAGTAGCATCTTTCAAATTATAAGTGAACTCTTTAATAGCCCAATAAGCCTTATGCTCAAGTTCAAATGGTAAATGACAAGCTTTTCCAAAAATCAGCCTAAGGTAAATTACAAGCTTTTCCAAAGGGTAGACTAGGGGCTGCTTATCCTAGGATGGTTGTTTCCGATTCGGGGGAGAAATCCCTCGGACCTCTAACTCTGTATGATTATTTGCTCGCCCCGGTGGGATCTTATAATGATAAGAGTTTTGGTGTTGGCTACGTTTTGACTGTTTCTAACGATTACGTAACTAATGACAACCAACCTAATCCGGATCTCGATTCTGATACGATAAACGATTCTCAAATCATACTAAACCTCGATGACCACAGCAAAGGAGAAGACGCTCACAAAGATGGCTACGAAAGCTCAACAAGCAACGAATCTATTTGTGAATTACGAGGAGCTCCAATCACTATAGAATTAGAGTTATCAGATTCCGAACCAATTCCAGAAAAGTCAGTCGTTCAGATTCAAGAGGAGACACCGGTAGATTTAGTACCAGATTCAGAACAAGTAATTGAAGTCAACCTAAGAAGCAAAAAAGTTCTACCTCCGAGAATGGGTCCAAAGGATAAAGGAAAATAGGTGGTTGCTCAGGAGGAGCCAACCCCAACAGAAGAATTACCCGTTCGGGAAGAAATCGAGGAACATGGTAATAAAGTGGATTATAACGTGCTAGCCCATCTTAGGAAGCTACCAGCTAAACTGAGCATCTACGACGCTCTGATCCTGTCAAAGGAGATGAGGGAAACTCTGATCAAGGCCTTACTTGATCCAGAGATTTTTTTATCTCAAATGGCCGATAATTCCTTAGACAATGTTTGCTCGTTGAAAGAATGGTGTGGTGTTACCTTCACAGACAATGATCTACTACTTGGAACAGCTGATCACAACCGACTGTTGTACATTTCAGTCACTATTAGAAAGTTTACGCTCTCCAGAGTGTTGGTTGATCCATGAGCATCAATTAACATAATGAATCTTTGGACGTTAGAATATTTGGAAATTGACGCTCGCGACCTCGAAGCAGATAAGATATTATTAAGAGGGTTCAATCAGAAGGGAGAAAGAGCTCTTGGATCGATAACACTATTAATGAAGACCGGTGATTTAGCAAAGACAACTGCAAAATTCCACATAATTGAGTCTGAGACATCATTCAACACTCTACTAGGTCGGCCATGGATCCATGAAAACTGGATGGTACCGTCATCTCTGCACCAGTGCATAAAGTATTACGAAGGAGTAGAACAGTGTATCAAAGGTGACTTGCAACCATTCTCCGTACACGAGATTGGGATTCATGAAGATGCAGCCTATTACGCACCTCCGAAGAAAACAATCTTCTCCAGAAATATCATACCAAATGAAGCAAAAGAAGTTCGAGACGATGAAGAGCCTGAAATTCTAGTCCAACAGTTACTCACCACTCCCTTACGGCGAGATGGTTAAGGTTTCTCCAGAACTATCGAGGCCGGGGATGAGGTCGAGGAACAGACGTTGGAACAGTTGGACAGAAGAAACCGGTCATCTACGTTGATTGGGAGAACAGTTTTGATAAATAAGAAATCAAGAAAGAAGCAGGAACAGTGAATCAAAAGAAACCCCAGTTCAAGATCTCTCTCGAAGATGAGAAGAATGAAGAATACAAATCAATGTACGAGAAGATTAACCACTAAGTGCATACTATGACCCTGACCTCGATTCATTCTAATAAGATCGAGGGTATGGTGGTCAAGGAAGTGCATGGTGGTAGTGATAAACCGATCAAATTTTACCGTGGTGCTTCTTCTTCCAAAACAGAAAATGATGTACAATTTGAAGATGTTACTTCTTCTGAATTAATGGAATTGCCTTTTGAGTGGTATTCTCCCTGTGTTCAAAATTGAATTCAACGTGGTGTCTTACCTAAACAATAGACAAAAGGTCGATCACAACACTTTGAAAAATTATGGAATAATGCTGGTCGGCCTCCCAATTCAAAACATGGTCTCGAATTCGGCACATTAGGATCAGTTGATGATACGGGATTTTGCTTGGTTGTCACTTGCAGGCCTAATGAAGATTGCTTGAAAGCTTCAAATGATCTCGAAGATCTACCAGTCGGAGACGCTCCGCTAGAATTTGAAGAAGAAATTAAATCTACAATAGACGAGTTAATGGAAGTTAACTTAGGTACTAGCGAAGAGCCTAGGCCGAACTTTGTTAGCTCCTTACTCAATAAAGAAGACTCCGAAGAAATGATCAAGCTACTGATGGAATTCAAGGAATTTTTTGCTTGGAGTTACGATGAAATTCCAGGATTAGCTCAAGAGGTTGCAGTTCACAAGCTAGGAGTGGATTCTACTGTCGTTCCATTCAAACAAGCTCCAAGAAGAATGCATCTAGAAATTGAACAACAGGTAATAACTGAAGTTAAGAAGCTAATAGACGCTAAATTTGTCCGTAAAGAACAATATCCAACTTGGTTAGCCAACGTGGTACCAGTCAGAAAGAGGAATTGATAGATCAAAATCTGCATAGATTTCAGAAAGAGGAATGGACAGCTCACAGCCTTCAGAACGCCAATCGGAATATACTGCTACACAGTGATGCCTTTCGGATTGAAGAACGCAGGAGCAACATACTAAAGAGCTATGATGAGAATTTTTTATGATCTCATTCACAACCAAGTTGAATGCTACGTGGATGATGTAGTCATCAAAAGAAAACTGAAGGAAGATCATTTGTATGACTTGAGAATTGTTTTCAAGCGATTAAGACAATATAACCTTAAGATGAATCCCTTGAAATGCGCCTTCGGCGTCACCTCTGGGAAATTCATAGGATTTGTTGTCCGACATCGTGGATTTGAAATTGATCCGGAGAAGATTAAAGCTATCTTAGAAATGCCACCTCCCAAAATCTTGAAACAATTACGATCCTTTCAAGGGAAGTCGGCATATCTTCGACGCTTTATTTCGAATTTGTCAGGAAGGTGTCAGCCTTTTTCTGCTTTGGTCAAGAAGGATGCCAAGTTTACTTGGGACTCCAAATTTCAACATGCCTTCGATGACATCAAACAATATTTAATGACACCTCCTGTCTTAGCAGCCCCAGTCTCGGGTAGACCATTGATACTTTATACCGCGGCTTTAGACGACTCACTTGGAGCCCTGCTAGCCCAGATCAATGACGAGGGGAAAGAAAACGCCCTCTACTACTTAAGTCGTCGTCTAATTCCGACGAAAGTAAAGTATCCCCCCGATTGAGAAGCAATGTTTGGCCCTAATCTTTGCCGCCCAAAAACTCAGGCATTACATGCTTTCTCATAAGGTCAACCTTATCTCGAAAGTTAATCCATTGCAATATTTGATGACTCACCCGACACTTTCCGGCAGACTCACTAGGTGGTCGATGATACTATTACAATTCGATACAACTTTCGTTCCTCTTCGTGCCGTAAAGGGACAAGTCCTATAAGACTTCCTCGCAGCACACCCTTTACCGGCAGAATCGCCTCAGAACGATGACTTGCCAGACGAGCAGATAATAAGCCTAGAAGACCCCGACGATCGACATTGGGAACTGTACTTTGACGGAGCATCTTCAGCACAGAGAAATAAAGAATTGCAAATGATAGTGCCCGGTAAGGCAGGAATCGGACTAATATTTATAACACCGGAGCGGAGGATGTTAAGGTACTCCTACCACTTAACAGAACCGTGTACAAACAACAAAGCAGAATACAAAGCCCTTATAACCGGATTGGAATTAACCATTCAGATGGGGATAATGGATATCAACATCTATGAAGATTCTCAGTTGATAATTCAACAGGTCGCAGGACAATACAGAATTCTAAAGCCAAGACTCGAACAATACTTTCAGTATGCCATGAAATTGTTGGAGCAGATTCTGAATGTAACGATCTACATGATTCCCAGGAGAGAAAACGCTCTTGTAGATGCGTTAGCCCACCTTGTAAAAGAATTTGCCTGCTTGTAGGATGAATCAGTTGAAGTGTCAGTTTAGGGACGTCAAGTTCTCTCACAGCTCGACATGGACACGATACACAAGTCAGGAAAAGAAGAAGAAACAATTGCGGCAGTAACAGAAAATGCAGAAGATTGGCGTCAGCCGCTAATAGACAACCTGCAAACAGGAAACCTACCGGATGATAAGTCATTAGCCCATCAAATTAAGAAAAGAACTATGTCTTACTTATTAATAAATAATACATTATACAGAAGGTCTTTCGATCAGATGTGGCTGAGGTGCCTAAGCAAGTCTGAGGCTCGTGAAATTGTTAAAGAAGTGCACTCAGGGCGCGCTCATCAGTCAGGTCCGAAAATGAAAATGAAGATTAAAAGACTAGGGTACTACTGGCCCTCGATGATGACTGATTGCATGAAAGTTGCCAAGAGTTGTCACCAATGCCAAGTGCATGGAGTGGTTCTACATCAACCTCCAAATGTGCTACATACGACAATTGCGTCATGGCCATTTGAATGTTAGGGCACAGATATTGTGGGCCCGATAGAACCACCATCTTCAAGAGGACATCGCTTCATTCTTGCAGCTACAGATTACTTTTCCAAATGGGTAAAGCAGTACCGCTTAGAGAAGTGAAAGCACACCACGTGCTATAGTTCTTCAAGAGTCAATTTGTCTAACGTTTCAGGGTACCACGCAAAATCATTTCAGATAATGGGTCTGCGTTCAAAAGTACAAAGATCAACAATTTTGTCAAGAGACACGGGATCGACTGGCGCTATTCGATGATATACTACCCAAGAGCAAACAGCTTGGCCGAAGCTTTTAATAAAACTCTCGTCCAAATATTAAAGAAAATTTTGGATGACAACAAAAGAAATTGGCACGAGAAGTTGTTAGAAGCTTTACGGTCCTACAGAACAACTTTCAGAACTCCTACCCAGTCTACGCCTTACGCCTTAGTGTACGGGTCCGAGGCCATTTTACCCTTAGAAGTTCAGCTTCCTTCACTTAGAATTACAGTTGCGAACAAGATCACTACAGAAGAAAATGCCAAATTACAACTAGAAGAATTGGAAAGCTTAGAAGGGAAACGACTTTCAGCGCAGTAAAATTTGGAACTGTATCAAGCCAAGATGATCTAGGCTCACGATAAACTGGTCCGCCCAAGGAAATTCAAAGTCGGAGATTTGGTTCTAGTACTCAGAAGACCTATTCTTGCACACCGCAAGATAGGAGGTAAATTTGAATCAAATTGGGAAGGGCCGTTCGTGGTCGAGACAGTCTACTCAGGGGGTTCCTACCAGCTTGTTAACTGTCGTGAAGAACGACCTATGCTTCCAATTAATGAACGATATTTGAAGAAATATTACACAACCTGATGTTTCGAAGGATGGACTTTAAAAGTGGAGTCTCATTCCTAGAAATACGGGTAGAGTAATCCTTCATAATTGGGTCTGAACCCAAAATATAAAAAAAATGGATGATAAAATTAAAAATCATTAACAAAAAATGTGTTAAAAAGAAAATAAGTGAAATGATAAAATTTTGATCTTTTCCTTTAAATTAGTTCATTCCTGATCTTTCCTCATCTCTTCCTACTTCCTTTAAAATTTAAAAGAAGTAAATAAAATTTTTCATTAATAAATGTTTTCTTATTGTGCTTGTTCTTAGTACAGCCCCTGATCCTTTCCTTGTTTTTCGCAGGGAAATGTCGAACGGGCGGTTGGTTCTGAACTTTAAAAATGGCGTGAGTCTGGCACTCGATGAAAAGAGGATGAAGGATGGAGCCGTGATTGAAATTGACTCTGATTTCACACCGGCTGGTCTACAGTATGAAGAAACTGATTGGAATCCGATTGATTGGGATAAGTTCCACAGTCAAACAGTGATGAAATTGGGTGGCCCGAGTCAGCTGTCTACTAGCAAGAAAAGAAAAGCAAACACCGCTCATGCAACGGGAGAAGACAAGAAAGATAAGTCTATGGTGGCTACAGCAAAAGGCAGACTTGTCAGCGCCATACCTACAGAAATTCAAGAAGTGAGGAGAGCCACTCTCACTCCTACTCAACGAAGAAACAAGAACCATCGCATTCGCAAGATGCTGACCAAGCTGGCAGCAGATCAACATGAAGAGACAACTATGCTACGTCGGTACAAATACTTCGAAGAAATTGGTTCGTCAGGAGCCAGAAAGGAGGAAGTCAATTCTAAGAACAGCAGAAAGGATGAAAGAAATCCCGAGGAAAATAGAAACAGAGATAGTACCACAACTCGAGACAAAACTACTAGTTTTGAAGAGTCTTGTTGCAAAAGCAACCCTGGAAGATGTCCCGACAGAGACTATCATCGAGGAGCCTAGACATGTAGGAGAGCATTCTGGGGTTGAGCCGTACATCCCGCAGTATGTTACCAGACCCTGGGGACTTCAGATAATCCTGAAATACGAACTGGAGAAATTACAGCAAGTTGAAAATAAAACTTTTGAATACTTCGAGAGAATTCGAGGCAAGAGGGTCAACATCTTGGAAGGCCTTGAGCTGCATACAGATGTGTTCTCAGATTACGAACAACAGCATATTGTGGACTACATTATCGAGCTTCAGAAAATGGGTTGAGCTGGTCGTATGAGGGAGAAAACCTATTCAGAGCCCCGAAGATGGATGCTGGAAAAAGTAAGAGTTACTATCCAATGCGGATGTTGCTACAACTTCGCAGAAGACAGAAAAGGAAATCCACCAGGGATACTCCATCATAGTGAGGTGGATCTGATGCTAAGAATTATCAAAAGAATGGTAAAAAGGATGGTGACATGGGGGTATTCCCACATATTGCATACCCAATAGTTGCATCATTAACATTTACAAGGAGGGCGACTGCATACCTCCACACATAGACCAGCATGACTTTGTCAGACCTCTCTGCATAGTCTCTTTTGTCAACTAGTGTAATATCATGTTCGAATCTAACCTCCAGATAGCGGGCCCCAGAAAATTCTGAGGGCCGGTGGAAATACCACTACCGGTAGGTTCCGTCATGCTATTAAAAGGAAATAGAGCAGACATAGCAAAACACTGCATCCCAGGAGTGCCTGTTGAGCAAATCTCTGTCACCTTCAGAAGGATGGACGACAGTAAGATACCTTTTCATTTTCAGCCAAATCCAGAGTTAGAGAGTCTCCGGCCCTACGAGTTGTGAGTTAAATGAGAGATAGCACACCTCCAATGCACATCCGTGCGGCATTCCTGCCAAGGGTGGCTTGGAAGGTGATGTTATTGTCCATGTATCTTACTATTCAGACATGGATTTTGACAAATGCTTTTAGAAGAATCAACAAGAATCTTACACAATTCATTTTGATTAAAACTTTAGGTTTAATCAAAATGGAGGGTAAAATATTTGATCTTAATTTTCTCTTAGATGATTGAAATTTTGGGAAATTAAAGGGTAGGAACCCATTAGTCATTTCTAATAATCAAAAATTAAAATGAAACCTTAATTAATTAAATAATTTAAATTTTGGAAGATTAATTGAAATTTGAATTATTAAAATGGGGAGTATAACTTAGGGAGACTATAACCCTTTAATTTAAGAACCCTAAATAAATCAATTTAATAATATTCAACTCTTAATCAAACTCAAAAAATGATAATTGAAATTAATAAATTAAATAATTAAAAGGAAAATAAACCTTAATTAAATCAAAAGTTTACAACATTAAGTGATTTGATAATCAAATTGAAATAAATTTAAAACATTAAAATTAATTTGAAATCACTTAAAAAGAGAATCTAAAACAAACTTGAAACATCAAAATCAACCTCAAAAGTAATTCATAATTAAAAATCAAACCAATTAAAAATTAACCTAAAATATTTCAATTAGATTAAACTTAAATCATTAAAATCTAAATAGAATAATCTAAACACCTCTCTCAACCAAAATTAATTTAATACATTGAGATCATTTAAAATGTAAAGATTTAATTAGATTAAAATAGCTTGAACACTATTCCAAACTTAAAATTATTAAAATTTCATAACTAAATTAAACCACTTTTAATCATCAATTCCAATTTTAAATCATTAAATTCTTTAACAAACTAATTTGCCCTTAAAAGCTTTTGTTATCATAATTCTTAAATGGAGCATTAAGTAAAATTTCACTTTACTCATAGGATAATCAAACATCTTAATTCACTGAGCAAGAAGCAAAATTTAATTGAATTCTTGGATGATTAATTCACCAGTACAATAAAATTCATTTGGACTCAAAATAATCTCAGAAGTATTGAAAAGATGTTTAGGACTCGTCCTAAACACTTTCTCAATATAATGAGATGTTTTAAAAGAACAACTGAACTTAATTGTTCTTTGATGAAGAAAATCATCCTTAACAAAACACAAGAACCTAGACGTCATAGGGATTGACTAGCAATAGGATTAGGACTTTGGTAGACAACCAAAACCCTCCCTTAGCTTTACCTATGTGTTTTCTTGCAAATTATATAAATGCTTTAATATGTGTTTTAAGTGTAGCTTAGAATGACGAGAAGACCCTCCAGGTACACTTTTTTTGCAATTTACTTACCTGTACTGCATTTTACTTTTCTTGCATGCTAAAAGAGAATGACACCCTGCATGAAAACTGAAACCTTTAGGATAGCCACTAAACTAAAACCAAAACTAAATTAAAAGTCACAACAAGATAAAATTCACCGCCACAAAATTTCAAAATATAAAACAACTCAAAATTTAATCACAAACAGAACACAAAACTACAACTATAACTAAATTAAAATGTCTTGTTGGATGATCGGGAATACCTCGGATGATGTAACCTATGTGTTGCTAACGGGATTTCCCACTTTCTAAATGAAAGTGTGGAACTCATTCAGTTGAGTTTAGCAAATTTATCTGGACTAAGTGAATCCGATAAAAATAACGGTGCCGGAATGATGGAACCATGGGATCTTAACCGGTGTTGTTATAATCAACTTTAAGATTCCCCTAATAAAACATTAAAGACATCTGGACTTTAAGACTTTTCTAAACCAAAACACTTCTCTCATCTCCTGATTTTCACTTTCTAAAACTAAACCTCTGCAACAACAAGGAGCTTGGAACATAGTGGGCAGCACGACCATCTTCTTCAGCAAAACTTGGGCCTACTTCAGCAAAACCATTCTTAGAATTAAATACCCAAGCCATAGGATTTCGAGGTAGTTTGCCTAGTACAATCCTCAACCTTTTCGTTATGCACTTGCATAATCATTTTGTGCAAATTAAGTCCTAACCGGTCTTAGGATTCTGAGGTAGTTGTTCGATACGACATAAACCCTCACTTCTTCGAGGTTACTTGTGTGATTATATCATACAAATATAAGTCCTAATTAATTAAAATTGGCAGGATTGAAACATTAATATACTCTTAAATTGAAGCCAAACAATAAGATAGTTTGGGAAGTTGCCAAGATTCTTCTTGGATCCTCAGCTTCTCCTACTTCTCTTCCTATGGACTCCTAAAATTAATTGTTCCAAATTCGAGCTAATCCCTTCTGAAATTTTCAAAATCCAATCCTTTGAAAACCTTAAACTTTGAAATTCTTCAGAGCAAAACCACTGATCATTATCGAGAGTTTTCTTAAGTGTCTTCAGACATTTAAGATATAATTAACTATAGGGGTTTGCCCTTATAGGAAACTTTAAGAACCCAGGTAATATAAACCCTGTTTAATTCCTTTATATTAAGCAGGGGAACTTGTCGGCTTATAAAATTGGTTCGTAAACCAAACGGATGTCACAAATCTTTTAGTTTATTTAATCAAACCCCATCATCAAGCAGTGTGTTTATTCTTTAGGATAGATACACGGTTTGTGGTGTGGTGCTCATTTACATAAACTATTTGTGATGTGAGATCGGTTTGATTTCATATCTTAAAATTTTCAAATTTAAAATTATTTTCAAAATCAAATGCTACTTTCTAAATTATATATATATATATATATATATATATATATATATATATATATATATATATATATATATATATAAATTAAATCTAAAATCTAAAATTCGCTGACAACTTCTGTAGGCGACCCCTTTTCAAAATACAACACTCAACCTAAAAATATGCCGACACTTATATGGGGACATTCCTATAGATGTTCTGTAAGCAGTCTTATAGGCCCACAAAGCATAATCCAGTTTAATTGACCAATCCTTTCTATTTGGATTAACAGTTTTTTCTAATAATCTTTTAATTTCACGATTGGATAATTCAACCAAACCACTTATCTGCGGATGATAAGTAGTAGCAATGCGATGATTAATATGATATTTCTTTGCTAACTTCCCAATAATCGCATTTCTAAAATGACTTCCTCCATCAGTTATGATTACTCTTGGTATTCCAAATCTGCAAAATATATTCTTTTCTAAAAAATTTGCAACACTTTGAGTATCACATTGAGGTAAAGCAATAGCTTCAATCCATTTGGAAACATAGTCTACTGCTATCAAAATATAAACATTTCCAAAAGATGGTATAAATGGTCCCATAAAATCTAATCTCCAAACATCAAATATTTTAACTTCCAACGTATAATTGAGGGGCATCTCATTTTATCTAGAAATATTGCCTACACGCTGGCATCTATCACAATTTTTAATATAAACATTCACATCCTTAAAAATTGTAGGCCAATAAAATCCTGATTGTAATACTTTATATGAAGTTTTATCACTTCCAAAATGTCCCCCATAATCAGAATCATAACATTTTTTTATAATTTCATAAGTCTCTTCCAAAGGTACACATCTTTGAATTATAAGACCATTTCCTTGTTTATATAAAAATGGGTCATCCCAAAAATAAGTCTTAGCATCAGACAAAATTTTTTTCTTTTCATGATATGTCAAACCATAGGGTATAATATTACTAACAATAAATTTTACTATGTCTCGCATACCACGGAACACTCCATTCTTTAACAAAGGAATGCTTTTTCATCGGGAAAATGTTCATTAATTTCTTCAATATCACGTAAAGATTTTTCAATTTCAAGCTCGGACAAATGATCAGCAATTTGATTATCGAACCCTTCCTATCTACTATCTCAAAATCAAATTCTTTCAAAAGAAGAATCCATCTTATAAATCTCAGTTTTGCATCATTTTTCTTCATTAAGTATTTGATAGCATAATGATCAGTATGCACAACATATTTTATTACATTAAATATGATCAAAATTTATCAAAGGCAAATACTATAGCTAATAACTCTTTCTCAGTAGTGGTATAATTAATTTGAGCTTCATTAAGAGTTTTACTAGCATAATAAATTACTTTGAAAAATTTATCATATTTCTGACCCAAAACAGCACCAATAGCATAATCACTAGCATCACACATTAATTTAAAAGGTTTTTCCCAATTTGGTGAAATTATTATAGGTGCAGTGATTAATTTTTCTTTTAATGTTTCAAAGGCTTTATGGAAATCATCAAAAAAATTAAAAATTGCATCCTTTTCCAGAAAACGGCATAAAGGTTTTGTAATTTTTGAAAAATCTTTGATGTAACGCCTGTAGAATCCAGCATGTCCTAAAAAACTTCTAATTCCCCTTACATTGGTTGGGCAAGGTAAATTAGATATAACTTGAATTTTTGCAGGATCTACCTCCAAACCTTTTTCTGAAATCTGTTATCCCAAAACAATTCCTCCTCCTACCATAAATTGGCATTTTTTTCCAATTAAGGACCAAATTAGTTTCTACGCAGCGTTTTAGAACTTTATATAGATGTTCTAAACATGATTCAAATGAAATTCCAAACACTGAAAAAGTCATCCATAAAAACTTCAATCCCTTTTTCAATTAAATCACAAAAAATAGCCATCATACATCTCTGAAATGTAGCAGGGGCATTACATAAACCAAAGGGCATTCTTCTAAAAGCAAACGTACCATAAGACTGGTAAACGTAGTTTTCTCTTGAGCCTCAGGAGCAATTTGAATTTGGTGGTAACCAGTATATCCAACCAGTATATCCATCTAGAAAACAAAATTATTTATGCCCAGCCAGTCTATCCAACATTTGATCTAGAAAAGGGAGTGGAAAATGATCCTTCCTTGTGGCAAGGTTTAATTTTCTATAATCAATGTATATTCGCCACCCTGTAACTTGTCTTGTTGGTATCATTTCATTCTTTTCATTAACAGTCACAGTTACTCCTTTCTTAGGAACACAATGAATAGGACTAACCCATGCATTATCTGAAATAGGGTAGATAATTCCAGTATCCAACCACTTTAAAATTTCTTTCTTAACAACTTCTTTCATGATAGGATTTAATCTCCTTTGGGGATTAGCCCGCAGTTTGCTATTATCTTCCATAAGAATTCTATGCATACAAATTGAATGACTGATTCCTTTAATATCAGTAATTGTCCATCCAAAGGCTTTCTTGTTGTTCTTCGGAATTTCAAGCAAACTCTCTTCTTCTTTTTCAGTTAATTGAGAGGAAATTATAACAGACAAGGTTGAGGATTCACCTAGAAAAACATACTTCAAATGATCAGGAAGCATTTTTAACTCAAGTTCAAGAGGTTTTCAATTGATGGACCATAAGATTTATCTTTCTTAATCATATCCAACAATTCAAAACTTTCACGAACATACTTTAAATCTTCTTCTTGAAAATCTTCAGAATCAAATAACTCCTCTTCTTGCTTATATTCAAATTCTTCTCTTTCAGCTTTCTCTTCATAAGTTGATTTGAAATGACATTCACTTAAATATTCGATAACATCCATCCTAAAACACTCATCTTCTTTACCTCTTGCAGGATATTTCATCGATTTTGAAATATTAAATGTAACAGTCATTAACCCTCATTGTTAATTCCCCTTTTTGCACATCTATCATGGCTCTTCCTGTAGCTAGAAAAGATCTCCCCAAAATTATGGGTATCTCTTTATCTTCCTCCATATCTAACACAATGAAATCCACAGGAAAAATAAATTGATCCACTTTTACCAAAACATCTTCTATAACTCTGTTAGGATATGTGATCGAATGATCCGCTAATTGCGAGTTACGAGTAGTCGGGTTATTTCTCCCGATCCCGCCTTTTGAATATTAATATAGGCATAAGGTTAATGCTTACACCCAAATCACATAAAGCTTTTCCACGGAATCTTTCTCCGATTGCACATGGAATTGTGAAACTACCAGATCTTTAAGTTTTTCAGAAGCTTTTTCGAATTATCGCACCGCACTCCTCACTAAGTGCAACGAGTCTCATTTTCTTCAAACTTCCTCTTTTTATTAAGAATATCCTTCATAAATTTCGCATAGCTTGGCATTTGTTCTAGGGCTTCAGCAAATGGAATATTGATGGTAAGCTTCTTTAATATCTCTAAGAATTTTGAAAATTGCTTATCCAACTTTTGTTGATGAAGTCTCTGAGGAAATGGAGGTGGTCGTTTTTCTAAATCAACCTTAGGTGGAGAAATAGGTCTTTCCAAACCTTTTAGAGCGTCCTCTTTAGGTCTTTCAATCTCTTCTTTCTCTACTTCAGTTTCTTTTTGAACTCTACCTTCCAATTATTTTCCACTTCTTAGTTGAATTGCTTTCACTTATTCTTTATTCTTTTCTCTTGGATTCATTTCAGTATTACTTGGAAGCATTCCTTGGGATCTATTACTTAAGGCATTTGCAATTTGTCCCAATTGATTTTCAATATTTATGATGGCTACTCCTTGAATTTGTAATTGATTTCCCATATGTGATACTACTTCTTCCATTGACAACTTCTTCTCCTTATTTTGTAAAGCAATGCTATAACCTGAAAGATAAGTTAATGTATTATTATTATTACCTTGGTTGTTCCAATTCCCCAATGGGTTTGCTTGGGTGTTCCCCCATTATTGATTAACACCACCCTGATTATTGTTATTCCAGTTAAAATTTGGATGATTCTTCCAACCTGGGTTATAATAATTGGAATATGGGTAGTTAGGTTTGATTATAGCATTCACAGTTTCTGGTGAAGAATAAGAATCAACCATTTGGCTTAATGAATTTTCTTCAATCATGAGATTTGGTTGAGAAAAAATCATCCTAAATTGGCCTATCTTCCTTGATACAGCAGCAACTTGATTTCCTAACATTCTAAAAGCATCATTTTCATAAACACTAACTACCTTTTTAGGATTTAACCTTTCAGAAGGCCATTGAAAATTATTAGTAGCCATTTCTTCAATTAAAGCATAAGCATCAGAAAATGGTTTATACATTAATGATCCACCAAGTAGCAGCATCGATGATTGATCTAAGAGATCCACCTAATCCATTATAAAAAGTTTGAATTATTAACCAATCTAGTATCGCATGATGTGGACATTTTCTGAGGAGATCTTTAAATCTTTCTCATGCTTCATATATTGATTCTCCTTCAAACTGAAAAAAAGATGTTATATCATTTCTCAACTTAGCAGTCTTAGATGGTGGAACATATTTAGCAAAGAATTTTTGTGACATTTCACCCCAAGTTCTAATTAATCCAGGTGCTAACGAATGTAACCACATTTTAGCTTTATCCCTTAGTGAGAAAGGAAAAAGTCTAAGTCTAATAGTATCATCCGAAACACCATCATATTTAAAAGTAGCACACAACTCTAGAAAATTAGCAAGATGCAAATTAGGATCTTCGATTGTTGCTCCCCCAAACCGATTATTTGACACCATCTCGGATAATAAGCATGTTTAAGTTTAAAAGAATTAGCAGCTACAACAGGGTTTTGAATACTACCACGAAGTTCATCTACTGTAGGGTTAACATAATCTCTTAAAGGTCTTAATTCTTGATGGATGCCAACATTTTGATTATGATGATTTGCCATTTCTTGAATATTTTTTTCTTGTTCTGTATTTTTAATTTTTATAATTTTTCTGATAGTTCTTCTAATTCAGAATCGTAAGGCACAAGTCCTTTAGAACCTGAACTACGCATACAATAATAAAACAAAACAAAATACAACACACTAACAAAAACAAAGAAAAGTAAAAATTTATAATTTCTTAATTCTCTTTAAAATACAATTTAAATTAATTTTCCCCAACAACGGCGCCAAAAACTTGATCCCCGATAGATATAAGTGCAACAACGCCAAAAACTTGGTACCATCAGATATAAGTGCGTTGATGATTTTAGATATGAAAATAACGATTTTATAATATGGGATACTATGCAAGTATACGTATCGTTTATCAAGTAATATAGGACTTTCTGATTAAGCCCCGAGATATCGAACCCACAGAGAAATTGTGAAATCTTTAAAGGAATCAGAGAAATTAACTTTTTTATTTTATTTAATTATTTTCGAAAAAGTATGTCTTGATTTTGAAAAGTTTTGAAGGTTGATATGTCTTTTGAAATTTTCTTAATAAAATGCTAAACAAGAAATTAAAATTACAATAACTAATAACACTGGATGTAAAATACTATTAACTAGAATATCTTTTTCTTTCCTTTCATGATGTAATAATTATTAAAGTATTGTTGTGAAAGTATTTAAATTTTTGTTGTGACAGATAGATGCAAATGTGTTCTTTACCCTTACTTGGTTCTATAAAGAACATATGTTAATTTGAAATTTATATTATTTTGAACATGGTTAGGCAGGGAAGATACCAGTTTCTCACTCTAGAGTTCCCTCGATTCCCACCACCCTGGGGCTAACTTCTCATAACAAAACTCAAAACTTCAAACCAAATTAGGGGGTTTTAGCCTGTCACTCTAAAATTCTCTAATTTTACTCCCTTTTATAAAAATAACTTCTAATATTACATTCAATTATATGGACTACAGTTCTCACCCATATAATTTCATGTGATTCTTACTAACTTTTATGAAACAATACTGCATTGGATCTTACATAATCTCAAGAAATTTTATAACTTAACAGGACAAATTAAGAAGTAAACAAAGTTTTTAGAATCAATCTTCACAACTTTTTCCAACTTTTAAACACTTATACTTTCCACAACAAATCTCTTTAAAATAATTACTTCTCCATTTAAAAAAGAAAAAGATAAATTAAACTACTCAGATGCATTGATAAAATATAAAAACACATTGATTTGAAATTAAAAACAACGATAAGAAAAATAATAAACGAAAACAAGTATTAATAAACTAAATAAAAGTAAACACTTATCTGAAAATCCTCTCCACAAGACTGAGGAAGTTCCTCTGAAACTTTGACTCTTCGCTAAACTACTTCTCAGAGAAAGTATCCCAACTCCGTTGACTCAGAATACAGATTTCAGAATTCAATAAAAACTAAACTAAAAGAAAGAAAAGAAGTGGGAAGAGGAATACTTCACTCCGACCCTTTTCTACTTTCTACTCTCTACTCCTACTCTAAATAAAAACTTTTAAAATGCAGTGGAAGAACAATGAAAGTACTCTTCAAAATGCAACGGAAGAGTCTCCTCAAATTGGCTCCTCTAAATCTTTCCTAAGACTCTCTAAATAGTAAACCAAAATGTGCTTTGGTGTCTGTAGGCATATTTTTAGGTTAAGTTGTATTTTTAAAAAAAGGTCGCCTATAGAAAATGTTGGTGAATTTTAGATTTTAAATTTAATTTATATATATATATATATATATATATATATATATATATATATATATATATAATTTAGAAAACAACATTTGATTTTAAAAATAATTTAGGTTTGAAAATTTTAAGATATGAAATCAAACCAATCTCACATCCCAAATAGTTTATACAAACGAGCACCACATCACAAACCGTGTATCTATCTCGAAGGACAAACACACTGCTTGACGATGGGGCTTGATTAAATAAACTAGAAGATTTGTGACATCAGTTTGGTCTGCAAACCAATTTTATAAGGCGACAAATTCCCCTGCTTAATATAAAAGAATTAAGCGAGGTTTATATTATCTCGGGTTCTTAAAGTTCCCTATAAGGGCAAGCCCCTATAGTTAATTACATCTTAAATGACGGAATCACTTAAGAAAACTCTCGATAATGATCGAGTGGTTTTTCTCTCAAGAATTTTAAAGTTTAAGGTTTCAAAGGATCGAGTTTTAGAAGTTTCCATAGGGAATGGCTCAAGTTCGAAACAGCTTTGTTTTGAGAGTCCAAAGGAAGAGAAGTAGGAGAAGCCGAGGATCCAGACGAATCTCGGCAACTTCCCAAACTATCCTATTATTTTGTTTCAATTTGTGATATTATTTAACATTTTAATCCTGCCAATTTAGTTAATTAGGACTTATACTTGCATGATATAATCACACGAATAGCCTCGAAGATGTGGTGGTTTATGTCGTACCAAACGACTACCTCGGAGTCCTAAGACCGGTTAGGGCTTAATTTGCATAACATGGTTATGCAAGTGTCTAACGAAAAGTTGAGGATTTATGTTGCACTAGGCAAACTACCTCGAAATCCTATGGCTTGGTTATTTAAAACTAGGAAAGGTTTTGCTGGTGTAGATTCCAGTTTTGCTGACGACGATGGCCGTGCTGCCCACTATGCTCCAAGCTCCTTGTTGTTGCAGAGGTTTAGTTTTAGAAAGTTAAAATCAGGAGATGAGAGAAGTTTTTGGGTTTATAAAAGTCTTAAAGTCCAAATGTCTTTAATGTTTTATTAGGGGAATCTTAAAGTTGATTATAACAACACCAGTTAAGATCCCACGGTTCCATCATTCTGGCACCATTATTAATAATTCAAATTTCAATTAATCTTCCAAAATTTAAATTATTTAATTAATAAAGGTTTCATTTTTCTTTTTGATTATTAGAAATGATTAATGGGTTCCTACCCTTAAATTTCCCAAAATTTTAATAATCTAAGAGAAAATTAAGATCAAATATTTTACCCTTCATTTTCATTAAACCTAAAGTTTTAATTAGGGGTTAAAATTCTTAATTACTATTATGCCCTTTTAAGCCTAATTATTTCATAACTCATTAAATTAAGCTCAAATGAACTTAATTTTTTTATGTCACTTCACTTACATGTCAATTAAGATATTAGAGGAGAAAATGTGATTTTCGTGAATTTAATTTAATTTATATAATTATCTTAATGAAAAGTAGGGATTTTCAATGGAAATTCAACAAAATGACCAAGGTAAGGTTTTTGTCCTTAAGAAAATTATGGGATGTCCCTATTGACCAGAGGACCACTTGGACCAATTTTAGTGACTTTTCAAATTATATTTTATTTATTATGATTATTTTGAATTTTGGAGTTTTAATTAATTATAAAATAAAATTAAAGTTGAAAAATAGATTTTATATTTTTCATAAATCTCTCTGACCTCAAGGAGTTCAGAGAAACAAATTTTATATTTTTCTGATTTTTCTTTGATTTATTAGAATTAATTTGGTGAAAATGTAAGGAAATTCATTTTTTAATATTAAAAATTGTTTTAAGCCTTTAAAATTCAATATCTTAACCTATAGACTTAGGAAAAATATTTGGTTTGTTGCTAAGTGATTAGGAAAAAAAATATGACATTTTTATGATTTAAAATATTTTTATGATTTTTATTATTTTTAAATTATTAAAATATTAAAATATAATTAAAATTAAAGATTTTTAGAAAATTTTAAGTTTAATTTTCTTGGACTCCCCTAACATCAGAGAAGCCCCAAAACCATTTTGGTGAATTTTTGAAATGTATTTTTGGAGTTATGAATTTTTAAAGTTTAATTTTGGTCATGTAACTTAATTAGTCCATTTAGTGGGGCTAATCTCCTCCAATTGATCTCAAATTTTTATGTGAGGTCCCTCTGATCCTAAAGACCAGTGGAGAATTGTTTTCAAGTTATTTTGATGTATGGTTAACCAAAATTAATTAAAATTCAGTTTTGAGTATTTAGGCCAATTAGGATTATTCTTAATGAATTAACTCAAACCATAATTTTCCTAGGGTCCTTTAGTTCTAAGATACTTCTCTAAATTTTCCTAGAATTTTCTAAGTAACATGCTAATTACTGGAATTAAAATATCAAAACAGGCACAAAAATTTGGAAAATCAATAACATGCCATAGAGATGGCCTCTGACCTTGGAAAATTCAGGGAATGTCCCCAAGATCAGAGGCTACAAAAGTCCTATGGTCTCATGCCATGGTGAATTGTCTTTGCAAATAGAGAATTAAAATATTTAAATGAGTAAATAATTACTTAAAAATAAAATACTCAATAAAATACTTGATTTCTTTTCCACATTGCTCTCCTCTGTTCACTGAGCAAGAGGGTATTTTTATTTTATTTTTTTGATTTTTCTATGAAAAGTTATGGATTTTTCGGTTTTTCGGTATTTAAATAAATAGAAAATAGCCTATTTATCTACTTATCCAGCGCGGCACTGACTCAACCTTGGCGGATCCGAAAGCCCATGCGGCGCGCTCCATTTGACGCCGCCATCTGACTCAGATGCCACGCGACCCGCGGTCTCGCTCCATCCTTCAATCTGGCGCAATCTGGACCGTTCATTCGATACACGCGTGATCGGACGACACCTGGTCATCTTCTATGACTGGTGTGTCACATGAGCCGTCCACACTAAAACCCTAATATCTTTCTCATTTCTCAACGGATTTTTGTGTTCTTAGGCTCTATGGATTCATCTTGAGGAGAGGAACACATCCATATGGTTTATATGCTATGAAATTAAGCCAAGAAAAATAGAGATTCACTAGAAGCTCGGGAGGAATAAGGGGCTCACACCTTGGCTCTGAGAAGTGAAGCTTCAATCAGAGAGTTGTGGCACCTACGATTGCACCCAAGGAAGCTCCAGATGAAGTCTCAAGCTCTGGGAAATTACCTAGGTTTGAAAGTGACCAAGGCCGATTTCAAAGCTTGGCCGATAGAGAGGATGGCTGGCCTGGTGAGGGGGCTTTCACTGGGGAACTCCTTCTCTAGGTCTTGTGCAGGTGTGGGTGAGTTTAATTTGATTTTGGTTCAGGTTTCAGAGTTGTCCTAGTTTTTGGGTGGATTTTTGACTGAGAAATTGAGCTCTGTTAATGAAGATTAGGGCAAAGAGACACAGGGAATCAATTGCTCTAGGTTAGGAGAAGGTCCTGGAGCAATTTTGGCAGAGTTTTGTTAAGCTCTGGTTCATCACCTTATTTGGCCGAGAGGGGGTGGAGTTTAAATAGAGCTGGCTGGAGGGATTCCCAGGTGGAGTTAGGGCTTGGGATCAGCTGCCTTGGTCAAGGGAAGAACAGCCGCAGTGGCCATTGGGCACGGGGTAGCTCACTAGGGAGAATTTGGGAGTTTGGCTCACATGGAGCTCTCAACCATGGAGTTTTCCGGCGACCCAGGCAGCTGGCCGGCAGGGTCAGGTCACCATCTTGACTCAGTGAGTCCAAGGATTGAGTTTGGTGCAAGCAATTGACTTTGGCCATGTGTAAAGGATTTGATTTATGTGGAAAGGGGGGAAGGCTTATTTTGGCTTGATTTGGTCTAAGGCATGGTTTAGGCTAGGTGCACCTCCCCAAGGCTTGACTTTGGGCTGGGAGGAATCATTTGGGTCAGCTAAGAGAAGGTGGTGAAGTCCTCATCCAAGGTGAGGTGGCTAATTTTGGTTAAAGTGTATCATGAATGGGGTTAAAAAGGCTTAGTGAAGGCTTAAAAAAGGCTCCCCTCCTCTTACCATAAGTGGCATGGTGAGGTGGAAAGGACTCCTCATGGCTTGCATATGGCTTATGCATGGCTCCATGGCTCCATTTGGCTTGGGGCCAAGCTTAGTCAATTTCATGGAAGTAGGTTTTAGGGATTTTTGATGAATTTTGGGGAGATTGTCATGAGGCTTGATTTAGAATGATTTAACCATTGATTTATAACTTAGGAATGGCTTCGATTGAAATGGATGATGGAAAGACATGCTATGTGGGCTTTAGGGTCAATTTTGGGCTTTTAGAATTATTTAGGAATGGGCTTTTAAAGGCTTTAGGCAAGTGGGCTTTTAGATTTTAAATCAAGTTGATGGATGAAAATTTTGGTAAAGATTATGCCTTACAAATGTTGGGTTCAGTTTAGGGATGGGACATGAGTGATTTGGAATAGATTTAAAATAATTTGGAGTTGAATTGGGTTTAATTTGGGCTTCCTTAGTGATAGGGTCAAAGTGGGGCAAATTGGGCTAACTTGGGCTAATGTTGGGCTAATATTGGATTTGATGTAAAATTAATGTTGAGAAATGTTTATGGGTGTGTAACAAAGAGCTTTCAACTTTGGTTGGGCTTTGGTTTTGGGATTTGGGCATATTTAGGTTAGGTTTGGGTTTAGGCCAATTTAGGGGATTTTGGTTTTGGGTTAGGTTTGGGTGGAGTTTGGTTTCAAATTTGAGGCAAATAATGTTAGTGTTTTGTTTATGGGGATGTTAGGAAGGTTTAGGAAAAGATTTGGGTTTAATAAGAGTTAAGTTTGGTTGGTTTGGGCTAAGTTTAGGTCATCGGCCAAAATTGGGCTTTAAGCTTCAAATTGAAATTGGATCCACATGTTGATAAAATTGTGTTTGGATTTGGTCTAAATTGATATTGGGGATATTGAATTGAAGCTTAGAATTGAATTGGATCAAAATTGAGGTCAATTGGGTTGGTTTGCTTGGACATTGGGTCCACTTATGTCAAAAATAGGTCAAATTGGGGGTTTTGGTAAAAGTGAGCCAAATTGACAAAATTGTCTTATGGTGTAGTTGAAAAAAAAATGAAATTGGGAATATTTGGGATTTTCTGGAATTTTCTTGGAATTTTTTGAATTTTTGGAATTTTTGGGTTAAAAGGGTATTTTGGGTATTTGGAGGGTATTGAGGGGTATTTTTAGAAATTTTGGTGTATTTGGTCATGGATGATAAATTTGAGTGGGGGGGAATGTTTAGGACTGATTTTGAGGAATTTTGGGTAATTTAGGCAATTTTACAAATTTTGGGCAATTTTAAGGGCATTTGGTAGGTTCGGTGGGTTTAGGGTCCCGGGGGTCAAAAATTGAAATTTTGGAAAAGTGAAAATTGATCAAATGTGAGTGAAATGAAATCATTTTGGTTGAGCCATGAAGCCATATTAAGCTCACAAAAGCCATGAGAGGACTCATTTTTAGGCACTCAATATGTTGTTTCTAATCCTCTTAACCAGGGGCTTAGGGGTTGAGGACCATCCATATGAATTACCTACATGAGTAGGGAAGCCAAATTAGTTAAAGTTAGTTTTAGGGTTTGGAATGTGTGTGAGAGTGTGGTGTGTGCAAGCTTACCCTCACCAGACCAGGCCACCCAGGGTAATCCTAAGGCCAAAGAGCATATAGGAAACTCATCCTTTAAACCTCCACATTTAATTTTAACCCTCCAAGTGGCTTAAGGGTTTACAATCAAACTTATGGGGTTTGAAGGGAGCCAAGAAGTGTTTGAATTTCTAAGTGATGGGTCTCATTTCTAGTCCTCTAAGATAGTCAAGGAGAAGCCCTATGGCTAGATCCTAAGTACTAAGAAGAGAGAAGAGAAAAGACCTCATCAAAAATGAGGTCAACAAATGGACCCCCAATAAGTATGGTGTGCTAACCAAGCACACCGCGTGTATTGGCGTTGACCGAAAAGATCAACAGAACTAACACAGACGTCTAAGTGACACACTCAGAACGAAGTATAGAAAATTTCCTCTTGGGAGTATCAGGTAAATCTCCAAGACTGAAGATTCCAGAACTCTCGCTGGGGAAGAGAAAAGGAGGTAAATTCTAGATCACGAGATCTAAGGAGATTCGATTTTAGATTCATTTCATTTTCTATTTCAAGTTTTAATGTGTGAGTTTGGATTTTTGGTTTGAGTTTCAATTCCGATTGATGTTCGATTCAAGATTTATTTCAAGAGGGATTTCGTGGAAATTCGGGATTTGAGGTGAGCGTCGGAACCTAGGTTCCAACCTCGGGATTTGAAGAGAATTAGAATTTAGGCTATAGTCTCAAGAAGAGAGTTGGAAGTTAGGCTCCAGCCTCAAAAATTGAAAGAGATCTAGAATTTAGGCTCTAGTCTCAAAGAAGAGTGTTGGAATTTAGGCTCCAACCTCGGAAATTTGAAAGAGAGCTAGAAGTTCGGCTCTAGCCTCGAAGAGAACTGGAACTTCGGCTCTAGCCTCGGAAGTTTGAAAAAAGAGCTAGAAGTTCGGCTCTAGCCTCGAAGAGAACTGGAAGTTCGACTCCAGCCTCGGAAATTGAAAGAGAGCTAGAACTTCAGCTCTAGCCTCGAAGAGAACTGGAAGTTCAGCTCCAGCCTCGGAAATTTGAAAGAGAGCTAGAAGTTCAGCTCTAGCCTCGAAGACAACTAGAAGTTTGACTCCAGCCTCGGAAGTTTGAAAGAGAGCTAGAAGTTTGGCTCTAGCCTCGAAGAGAACTGTAAGTTTGGCTCCAGCCTCGAAAATTTAAAAGAGAGCTAGAAGTTTGGCTCTAGCCTCGAAGAGAACTGGAAGTTCGGCTCCAGCCTCGAAAGTTTGAAAGAGAGCTAGAATTTCGGCTCTAGCCTCAAAGAGAACTGGAAGTTCAGCTCCAGCCTCAGAAATTTGAAAGAGAGCTAGAAGTTCAGCTCTAGCCTCGAAGAGAACTGGAAGTTCGGCTCCAGCCTTGGAAGTTTGAAAGAGAGCTAGAAGTTCGGCTCTAGCCTCGAAGAGAACTGCAAGTTAGGCTCCAGACTTGGAAATTTGATAGAGAGCTAGAAGTTTAGCTCTAACCTCGAAGAGAACTGGAAGTTCGGCTCCAGCCTCATAAATTGGAAGGAGAACTAGAAGTTCGGCTCTAGCCTCGAAGAGAATTGGAAGTTCGGCTCCAGCCTCAGAAGTTTGAAGGAGAGCTAGAAGTTCGGCTGTAGCCTCAAAGAGAACTGAAAGTTCAGCTCCAGCCTCGGAAGTTTGAAAGAGAGCTAGAAGTTCGGCTCTAGCCTCGAAGAGAACTCGAAGTTCGGCTCCAGCCTCGGAAATTTGAAAGAGAGCTAGAAGTTTGGCTCTAGCCTCGAAGAGAACTGGAAGTTCGGCTCCAGCCTCGAAAGTTTGAAAGAGAGCTAGAAGTTCGGCTCTAGCCTCGAAGAGAACTGGAAGTTCGGTTCCAGCCTCGGAAATTTGAAAGAGAGCTAGAAGTTCGGCTCTAGCCTCGAAGAGAACTGGAAGTTCGGCTCCAGCCTCGGAAGTTTGAAAGAGAGCTAGAATTTCGGCTCTAGCCTCGAGGAGAACTGGAAGTTCGGCTCTAGCCTCGAAGAGAACTGGAAGTTCGGTTCCAGCCTCGGAAGTTTGAAAGAGAGCTAGAAGTTTGGCTCTAGCCTCGAAGAGAACTAGATGTTCGGCTCCAGCCTCGAAAATTTGAAAGAGAGCTAGAAGATCGGCTCTAGCCTCGAAGAGAACTGGAAGTTCAGCTCCAGCCTCAGAAATTTGAAAGAGAGCTAGAAGTTCGGCTCTAGCCTCAAAGAGAACTGGTAGTTCGGCTCCAGCCTCGAAAATTTGAAAGAGAGCTAGAAGTTCGGCTCTAGCCTCGAAGAGAACTAGAAGTTCGGCTCCAGCCTCAGAAATTTGAAAGAGAGCTAGAATTTCAGCTCTAGCCTCAAAGAGAACTGGAAGTTCGGCTCTAGCCTCGGAAATTTAAAAGAGAGCTAGAAGTTCGGCTCTAGCCTCGAAGAGAACTAGAAGTTCAGCTCTAGCCTCGAAAATTTGAAAGAGAGCTAGAAGTTTGGCTCTAGCCTCGAAGAGAACTAGAAGTTCGGCTCCAGCCTCAGAAATTTGAAAGAGAGCTAGAAGTTCAGCTCCAGCCTCGGAAATTTGAAAGAGAGCTAGAAGTTCGGCTTAGCCTCGAAGAGAACTGGAAGTTCAGCTCCAGCCTCGGAAGTTTGAAAGAGAGGTAGAAGTTCGGCTCTACCCTTGAAGAGAATTGGAAGTTCTGCTCCAGCCTCAGAAATTTGATTTGTATGATGAGGGACCCAATCTCATGCCATCAAAACCAAATCGAACAAAGTTCGTGACTCTGTGTCAATAGGACTAGTCGATCCTCTAACACACAGAGGAAGGAGAATTGAAAGGTTGGAATTGAAGGATTCAGAATGAAAATCAGTCTGAGATTTAGATTTGTTTTAGTGATTTGATTTCATTTTCGTCTATTTAGAGTTCGTATTAATTTGTAGTTTATTTTGACATTCAAATTCTTAAAAAGAAGGAGTTACTTATTCTTTTTTTTTCTTTTCGTTCTTTGTTTTTTTTGTTGTATATTCATTTCGTTTTGATATCCAAAAAAAAAATTTTTTTATAAAATCAAGAAGGGAGGATAGATCAGGAATGAACTAATTTAAAGGAAAAGATCAAAATTTTATCATTTCACATATTTTCTTTTTAACACATTTTTTTGTTAATGATTTTTATTTTATCATCCATTTTTATTTATTTATTTATTTTTTTTGGTTCGGACCCAGTTACGAATGATTACTCCACCCGTGTTTCTAGGAATGGGAATTCATTCTTCGAAACATCAGGTCGCGTAATACTTCTTCAAATATCGACCATTAATTGGAAGCATAGGTCGTTCTCCACGAGAGTTAACAAGCTGGTAGGAACCCCCTGAGTAGACTGTCTCGACCACGAACGGCCCTTCCCAAGTTGATTCAAATTTATCTCCTATCTTGCGGTGTGCAAGGATAGGTCTTCTGAGTACTAGAACCAAATCACCAACTTTGAATGTCCTCGGGCGGACCAGTTTATCATGGGCCTGGATCATCTTGGCTTGATACAGTTCCAAATTTTGTTGCGCTGAAAGTCGTTTCCCTTCTAAGCTTTCCAATTCTTCTAGTCGTAATTTGGCATTTTCTTCTGTAGTGATCTTGTTCGCAACTGCAATTCTAAGTGACGGAAGCTGAACCTCTAAGGGTAAAACGGCCTCGGACCCGTACACTAAGGCTTAAGGCGTAGACTGAGTAGGAGTTCTGAAAGTCGTTCTGTAGGCCCATAAAGCTTCTAACAACTTCTCGTGCCAATTTTTTTTTGTCATCCAAAATTTCCTTTAATATTTGGACGAGCATTTTATTAAAAGCTTCGGCCAAGCTGTTTGCTCTTGGGTAGTAGATCGTTGAATAGCGCCAATCAATCCCGTGTCTCCTGACAAAATTGTTGATCTTCGTACTCTTGAACGCGGACCCATTATCTGAAATGATTCTGTGCGGTACCCCGAAACGGTAGACAACTTGATTCTTAAAAAAATGTAGCACATGGTGTGCCTTCACTTCTCTGAGCGGTACTGCTTCTGCCCAATTGGAAAAGTAATCCGTAGCTGCAAGAATGAAGCGATGTCCTCTTGAAGAAGGCGGTTCTATCGGACCCATGATATCCGTGCCCCCAACACTCAAATGGCCACGACGTGATTGTCGGATGTGGCACATTTGGAGGTTGATGTAGAACCACTCCATGCACTTGGCATTGGTGACAACTCTTGGCGACCTTCATGCAATCGGTCATCATCGAGGGCCAGTAGTACGCTAGTCTTTTAATTTTCATCTTCATTTTCAGACCCGACTGATGAGCGCCAAAAAGTCCTGAGTGCACTTCCTTAACAATTTCACGAGCCTCGGACTCGTTCAGGCACCTTAGCCACATCTGATCGAAAGACCTTCTGTATAATGTATTGTTTATTAATGTGTATGACAGAGTTCTTTTCCTGATTTGATGGGCTAATGACTTATCGTCCGGTAGGTTCCCTGTTTGCAAGTAGTCTATTAGCGGCTGACGCCAGTCTTCTGCATTTTCTGTTATTGACGCAATTGTTTCTTCTTCTTTTCCTGACTTGTGTATCATGTCCATGTCGAGCTGTGAGAGAACCTGACGTCCTTGAACTGACACTTCAGCTAATTCATCCTACAAGCAGGAAAATTCTTTTGCAAGGCGGGCTAACGCATCTGCAAGAGCGTTTTCTCTCCTGGGATTCTTGTAGATCGTTACATTCGGAATCTGCTCCAACAATATCATGGCATACTGAAAGTATTGTTCGAGTTTTGGCTTTAGAATTATGTATTGTCCTACGACCTGTTGAATTATCAACTGAGAATCTCCATAGATGTTGATATCTGTTATCCCCGTCTGAATGGTTAATTCCAATCCGGTTATAAGGGCTTCATATTCTGCTTCGTTGTTTGTACACGGTTCTGTTAAGTGGTAGGGGTACCTTAACATCCCGCTCCATTGTTATAAATATTAGTCCGATTCCTGCCTTACCGTGCACTATCGTTTGCAATTATTTATTTCTCTGTGCTGAAGATGCTCCGTCGAAGTACAGTTCCCAACATCGATCGTCGGGGTCTTCTAGGCTCATTATCTGCACATCTGGCAAGTCGTCGTTGAGAGGCGATTCTGCCGGTAAAGGGTGTGCTGCGAGGTAGTCTGCTAGGACTTGTCCCTTTACGGTACAAATATTGCAATGGATTAACTTTTGAGATAAGGTTGACCTTATGAGAAAGCATGTAATGCCTGATCTTTTAGGCGGTGAAGATCAGAGCCAAGCAATGCTTCTCAATCGGGGGATACTTTACTTCCGTCAAAATTAGACGACGACTTAAGTTGTAGAGGGCATTTTCTTTCCCCTCGTCATCGACTCAGGCAAGCGGGGCTCCAAGGAGTCGTCTAAAGCTGCGTTATAAAGTATCAACGGTCTACCCAAGACTGGGGCTGTTAAGACAGAGGTGTCATTAAGTATTGTTTGATGTCATCGAAGGCATGTTGACATTTGGAGTCCCAAGTAAACTTGGCATCCTTCTTAACCAAAGCAGAAAATGGTTGACACCTTCCTGACAAATTCGAAATAAAACTTTAAGATATGCCAGTTTTCCTTAAAAGGATCGTAATTGCTTCAAGGTTTTGGGAGGTGGCATTTATAAGATAGCTTTAATGTTTTCCAGATCGATTTCAATTCCACGATGTGGAACAACAAATCCTAAGAATTTCCCAGAGGTGACGCCGAAAGCGCATTTCAAGGGATTCATCTTAAGGTTATATTGTCTTAATCGCTCGAAAATAATCCTCAAATCATACAGGTGATCTTCCTTTAGTTTGCTTTTTATGACTACATCATCCACATAGCATTCAACTTGGTTGTGAATGAGATCATCAAAAATTCTTGTCATAGCTCTTTGGTAAGTTGCTCCTGCATTCTTCAATCTGAAAGACATCATTGTGTAGCAGTATATTCCAATTGGCGTTCTGAAGGTTGTGAGCTTTTCGTCTTCCGGTGCCATCTTTATCTGGTTGTATCCTGAAGATCCATCCATGAAAGAGAAGACTTCGTGCGTTAAGGCGATGTCGATCATTAATTCTGGGATTGGTAGTGGGAATTCATTCTTTGGACACGCTTTGTTCAAATCTCTGAAATCTACGCAGATTCTGATCTGTCCATTCCTCTTTCTGACTGGTGCCACGTTGGCTAACCAAGTTGGATATTGTTCTTTACGGACAAATTTAGCGTCTATTAGCTTCTTAACTTCAGCTATTACCTGTTGTTCAATTTCTAGACGCATTCTTCTCGGAGCTTGTCTGACTGGAACGACAGTAGAATCCACTCCTAGCTTGTGAACTACAACCTCTAGAGCTAATCCTGCCATTTCATCGTAACTCCAAGCAAAACAGTCCTTGAATTCCATCAGTAGCTTGATCATTTCTTCAGAGTCTTCTTTATTGAGTAAAGAGCTAACAAAGGTCGGCCTAGACTCTTCGCTAGTACCTAAGTTAACTTTCATTAACTCTTCTATTGTAGATTTAATTTCTTATTCAAATTCTGGTGGAGCGTCTCCGACTGGTAGATCTTCGAGATCATCTAAAGCTTCCAAGCAATCTTCATTAGGCTTGCAAGTGACAACCAAGCAAAATCTCGTATCATCAACTGATCCTACTGTGCCGAATCCGAGACCATGTTTTGAATTGGGAGGCCGACCGGCATTATTCCATAATTTTTCAAAGTGTTGTGATCGATCTTTTGTCCATTGTTTAGGTAAGACACCATGTTGAATTAAATTCTGAACACAGGGAGAATACCACTCAAAAGGCAATTCCATTAAATCAGAAGAAGTAACATCTTCAAATTGTCAATCATTTTTAGTTTTGGAAGAAGAAGCACCACGGTAGAATTTGATCGGCTTAGCACCACCGCCATGTACTTCCTTGACCACCATACCCTCGACCTTATTAGAATGGATCGGGGTCAGGGTCATAGTATGTACATATGGTTAATCTTCTCATACATTGATTTTTATTCTTCATTCTTTTCATCTTCGAGAGAGATATTGAACTGGGGTTTCCTTTGATTCACTATTGCTGCTTCATTCTTGATTTCTTCTTTTTCGGAACTGTTCTCCCAATCAACGTCGATGACCGGTTTTTTCTGTCCAACTGTTCCAACGTCTCTTCCTCGACCTCGTCCCCGGCCTCGACCTCGGGTGCGAGTTCTGGAGAAACCTTCACCATCTCGCCGTAAGGGAGTGGTGAGTAACTGTTGGACTAGAATTTCAGGTTCTTCGTCGTCCCGAACTTCTTTTGCTTCATTTGGTACGGTATTTCTAGAGAAGATTGTTTTCTTCGGAGGCGCGTAATAGGCTGTATCTTCGTGAATTCCAATCTCGTGTATGGAAAATGGTTGCAAGTCACCTTTGATATATTGTTCTCCTCCTTCGTAATACTTTATGCACTGGTGCAGAGACGACGGTACCATCCGGTTTTCATGGATCGATGGCCGACCCAGTAGAGCGTTGAAAGATGTCGCAGAAACAATTATGTGGAATTTTGCGGTTGTCTTTGCTAAATCACCGGTCTTCATTAATATTGTTATCGATCCAATAGCTCTTTCCCCCTTCTGATTGAACCCTCTTAATAACATCTTATCTGCTTCAAGCTCGCGAGCATCAATTTCCAAATATGCCAATGTCCGAAGATTCATTATGTTGATTGATGTTCCCGGATCAACTAACACTCTGGAGAGCGTAAACTTTCCAATAGTGATCGAAATGTACAATGGTCGATTGTGATCAGCTGTTCCAAGTAGTAGATCATTGTCCGTGAAGGTAACACCTCGCTGTTCTTTTAACGAGCAAACCTCGTCTAAGGAATTACCGACCATTCGAGCTAAACAAATCTCTCGGATCAAGTAAGGCCTTGATCAGAGTTTCCCTCATCTCCTTTGACAGGATCAGAGCGTCGTATATGCTCAATTTAGCTGGTAGCTTCCTAAGATGGGCTAGCACGTTATAATCCACTTTTTTACCATGTTCCTCGATTTCTTCCCGAATAGGGTAATTCTTCTGTTGGGGTTGGCTCCTCCTGAGCAACCACCTGCTTTCCTTTATCCTTTGGACCCATTCTCGGAGGTATAACTTTTCAGCTTCTTAGGTTGACTTCAATTACTTGTTCTGAATCTGGTGGTGACTCTACCGGTGTCTCCTCTTGAATCGGAACGACTGGCTTTTCTGGAATTGCTTCGGAATCTGATAACTCCAATTCTATAGTGATTGGAACTCCTCGGAATTCACAAATAGATTCGTTGCTTGTTAAGCTTTCGTAGCCATCTTTGTGAGCGTCTTCTCCTTTGCCATGGTTATCGAGGTTTAGTATGATTTGAGAATCATTTATCGTATTGAAATCGAGATCCGGATTAGGTTGGTTATCGTTAGTTACGTAATCGTTAGAAACAGTCAAAACGTAGCCAACACCAAAACTCTTATCATTATAAGATCCCGCCGGGGCGAGCAAATAATCATACAGAGTCAGAGGTCCGAGGGATTTCTCCCCCGAATCAGAAATAACCATTCTAGGATAAGCAGCCCCAAGTCTACCCTTTGGAGCCTCAGTCTTCTTTTCTTGCACGATCTTCTCCTCCTTCTGGGGTGGTTCTTCAATCGCAAGTGATAGCACCGGCTCGACAGGTTTCAAACTCTGAGTTGAAGCACGCACCGAAGCATTCTGGATATGATCCAAGATTTTCTTTGAAGACTTTGTCCAGACGGTATTTCATCCATCATCGGTAGTGTATGGGTTTATCGGAACAATAGGATCCGTTGAAATGACATTGATGGAACCTCATTTTTGGGGTTCCTTCATGTATTCCTTCGGGATTGTTATGTTCCCTCTTCGGAGATTACCTTCGAGCCAATTCTTAAAAGTGAAGCAGTCTTCAATCTTGTGTCTGATCATCCGGTGGTAAGGACAGTAGTTAGGATGATCTTTCTTGTTGACTTCTTCTGGCTTTTTGGGCTCTGGTAATTGAAAATCAGGTTTCTTCATCAAACTGCTAAACATCTTAGCTACTGCTTCCATCTTGAATGGATACTCCTTATTCAGAAGTTCCTCCAGGGGACGTGACGAACGAGGTAGTGGTTAACTTTGCTGCCATGGCTGGTGGCTCGGTCGAGGCCGTTGATAGCCCCGCCGAGGTTGCTCGATAAACTCGTTGTGGTTGTTGGTAAGTCCGTTGCGGTGGTTGATAACTAGGTTGTGGTTGCTCTGGCTGTATCTGCACTGGCTGCTTGCCTTTATCTACTGTCGCGACGATTCCAGATTTCTTTTCAAATGCTTTTACAGACTTCTGCTTGTCAGTCTTGTCGACAAAACTCAGCTGCTTTGCCTCCTCTTGCAAGCTCCCGGCCCTGCTAAGCAACTTCTCGAAAGTCTTGATTGTAAATTCTTTAAGGAGAAGTGCTATCGGACCATAGATACTTTTCAGCAAAATACCGATTGCATGCTGCTTCTGAAGTTGTGGTTCACACTTCATGCTTAGGTTTCTCCATCGAAGTATGTAATCCACCAAGTTTTCATTCGGTTTCTGTTGCTCCACCATTAAATTACCGATAATGATGTGGTACCGAGCCCCGGCAAACCGCTTAACGAAGAGGTTTTCCAATTCTGAAAAGGTCTTAACTGAGCCATTTGGCAATTTTGCATACCAATCGAAGGCAATCCCTGGCAGGCTGCTGATAAACTGTCGAAAGAGTAAAGCATCGCTCCCACCGGCATTGCAGCAACTAGCACGAAAATGTGCGACATGCTGTCGGGGGTTTCCCATTCCATCAAAAGTCTTGAACAGAGGTACGAAGCCTTTTGGGTATTGGACCGTGTCAAATTCTTCAGGGTAAGGTCTACCAGTCTGAATAGAAGCTCCGCTCTTAGACTGTGCTAAGGCTTCTCGCACCTGATGTTCTACCATGTTTTTGATATCCTTTTCGGGAATCATGCTTTGCGCAGAATCCTTTTTCGGTTGTTCATCTCCGTTAACAGATGTAATCTCCTTTCCATTGTCCGCGATGTGAATAATCTCTGGGGGGTGTTTCTTTCTGAGGTTGCACCTGACTCTGGAGAGTGGCTAAGGCGGTCGCCATCTCTTCCATCTTCCTTGCAATTTGAGAAATTGTGTTATCCTTCTCTTGAAGTTATGCTCTCATCACTTCCGGTTCATCTCTTTCCGCTGCTACCGGAGCACCTTGCGAAGCTGATGATGCTCGTGTCTCAACCATGTTGATCTCAGCATAATCTTCATCCATAAACTCTGATGAATCTACTTCAGTTTCCAATTTTTCTCCTCTTTCCTTTGCCAACTGTCAGATGTCAGTTCTTAGCTTTCCTATGGCATCCTCTAGTGGCTTCTTCCAAACGATTTCATGGTTGTCATGTGATGACTGCTGGACTTCTTTCTCGGGAGTTTCTTTTAAAGCAATAGCACTTTCTTCAGATTCTGGCTTTCTAACGAGACTCTTCTTTCCAGAACACTGTGCTTGTATCGGTTGAGCAATAATAGGTCGCCACACCATCCTTCTTGCAGTAGAAGGCATAGGACCAGATGGTTTGTCGGTTGTGCGTCGGTAGGTGGTGTCCTCCCTAATATGGTGTCCCGATACGACAACAGGTGAACTAGCTCGCACTTTCTTCCTTGGCCTCTTCGGGGCAGTGACAGGGTTTACTCGTGGTCCGAGGCGGGATTTGATTGGCACTCGTCCCATTCTTCTTAGGATCTCTGATATGGGGCACCCTTCCTTCTTAGCTAGTTTCTCTACTACGGCTCGCAGTCGAGTATGCGGCATAGTCTTGGCCCTCTTTCTTTTACAGTCACTGTAGTATTCAGGTCAGGGTAATGCAGCGGCGATCCCTCGGACATCTTCTTCATTCGATGCAGCAGAGAGAGGGTGAAACCTACTTCCTTCCAACAACGATGAAATTTCAGGTAGTTCTTCTTCTTCCTCAGGAATCTCTTCCAGAAAAGCAACTTCAGCAGCCTTGGCCTTCTCGATCCTGGCAATCTTTCTACTCCTATTTCTCCTCTGAGTCCGAGTCAGGGGTGTAAATTTTGAACTGGACCCAATCTCAAAAATAGACGGTATTGCAGTGAAATCTACACCCTCCACGGTGGCAGGCTTATCACAAACTTGGACTCCCTTCTCTTTCAGTTTGGCGGGAGCCAGGGCAGGTGTAGAGATAACCAGACCGGTGGGGTTAGAGATCACAGTCCTCCTACGAACAGTGGTGTCTCTTTCAGCTGGGACTTTTCGTAGATGAGGGAACTCTTGAGTCGACTTCAGGTTAAACTCAATCACGGGCTCCTCAGTTTCTGGTACTTTGTTCATTAGTGTGAATAGGGTGGCGTCAGCGAACTTAATATCTGTATTTTGAATCCTTGTCCAAAATGGATGAATCCATTGTCGTGCAGTTCATTCTTATAGACGGCGAAGTCCATTCCATTGGTGAAAGAGAAAATTAATTTTGGTGCAGTCATTTTCTGCAGGGTAAATTCCGAACGTCAGTCCCGAATTATGCTTCCTTTTGTTGCAAAACTTAAGAAGAAAAATAAAGAGTCCGAACACATTTTAGTTTATCTTAATGTATTTTTGACTTAAAAGAGTTCATTTATTAAAAGGTTGTTTATTAGAGAATTTTTTTGTTAGGCACAAAACGATTAAAGGAGGAAGGTTAAAGGAAAGGTAAAGGATTTGATTCAGAATTGGAAAGGAAGAGAAAGTCTCGTAAGATTTCTCAACCCGACGGATCGCTCCTAAGCTAACACCTATTGGGGGTCCACCCCACCTCAGAAAGAGGCAAAAGGATTTCGGAACCTCTCTGTTTAGGAGTGTCTAAACAGTGGCTCCAAAATCCAAAAGGAGTTGACTATACCTGTTCAAGACAGAAATGAACGTGGTATGTCAACGGAAAGAATGGTATTTTGGTCCAAAAGGGGTATAGACTCACTACCGATTTATGAAAACAAAACCATCTGATCAAAATGGAGAGAGAGGAATTAATCCCCAGCGGAGTCGCCAGAAGTTTGTCAGCATATTTTTAGGTTAAGTTGTATTTTTGAAAAGGGGTCGCCTACAAAAATTGTCGACGAATTTTAGATTTTAAATTTAATTTAAATATATATATATATATAATTTAGAAAATAGCATTTGATTTTGAAAATAATTTTTAAGTTTGAAAATTTTAAGATATGAAATCAAACCGATCTCACATCCCAAATAGTTTATATAAACGAGCACCACATCACAAACCGTTTATCTATCTCGGAGGACAAACACACTGCTTGACGATGGGACACGATTAAATAAACTAGAAGATTTGTAACATCCGTTTAGTCTGTGAACCAATTTTATAAGCCGACAAATTCCCCTGCTTAATATAAAAGAATTAAGCAGGGTTTATATTATCTGGGTTCTTAAAGTTCCCTATAAGGGCAAGCCCCTATAGTTAATTACATCTTAAATGACGGGAATCACTTAAGAAAACTCTCGATAATGATCAGTGGTTTTTCTCTCAAGAATTTTAAAGTTTAAGGTTTCAAAGGATTGAGTTTTAGAAGTTTCCATAGGGAATGGCTCAAGTTCGAAACAGTTTGTTTTGAGAGTCCAAAGGAAGAGAAGTAGGAGAAGCTGAGGATCCAGGACGAATCTTAGCAACTTCCCAAACTATCCTATTATTTTGTTTCAATTTGTGATATTATTTAACATTTTAATCCTGCCAATTTAGTTAATTAGGACTTATACTTGCATGATATAATCACACGAATAGCCTCGAAGATGTGGTGGTTTATGTCGTACCAAACGACTACCTCGGAGTCCTTGTTGTTGCAGAGGTTTAGTTTTAGAAAGTTAAAATCAGGAGATGAGAGAAGTGTTTTGGTTTTGAAAAGTCTTAAAGTCCAAATGTCTTTAATGTTTTATTAGGGGAATCTTAAAGTTGATTATAACAACACCGGTTAAGATCCCACGTGCTCCATCGGTCCAAGCATCGTTGTTTTTATCGATTCACTTAGTCCGTATGAATTTGCTAAACTCAACAGTAATGAGTTCCACACTTTCATTTAGACCGTGGGAAATCCCGTTAGCAACACGTAGGTTACATCATCCGAGGTATTCCCGATCATCCAACAAGACGTTTTAATTTAGTTATAGTTGTAGTATTGTATTCTGTTTGTGATTAAATTTTGAGTTGTTTTATATTTTGAAATATTGTGGCAGTGAATTTTATCTTGTTGTGACTTTTAATTTAGTTTTGGGTTTCAGTTTTGTGGCTATCCTAAACGTTTCCCTTTTCATGCAACAATCTTGTTTAACATGCAAGAAAAGTAAAGCGCAGTACATGTAAGTAACTTGCAATAAAATAAAAGCGTACCTGCGCGGTCTTCCCGTCATTCCAAACTACACTTAAAACACATGTTACAACATTTATATAATTTGCAAGAAAACACCTAGGTAAAGGTAAGGGCAGGTTTTGGTTGTCTACCAAAGTCCTAATCCTATTGCTAGTCAATACCTATGATGTCTAGGTTCTTGTGTTTTGTTAAGGATGATTTTCTTCATCAAAGAACAATTAAGTTCAGTTGTTCTTCTATAACATCTCATCATATTGAGAAAGTGCTTAGGACAAGTCCTAAACATCTTTTCAATACTTCTGAGATTATTTTGAGTCCAAATGAATTTTATCGTATTGGTGAATTAATCATCTAAGAATTTAGTTAAGTTTTGATTCTTGCTCAGTGAATTAAGATATTTGATTATCCTATGAGTAAAGTGACATTTCACTTGAGGCTCCATTTAAGAGTTATGATAACGCAAGCCTTTAAGGGCAAATCAATTTATTAAAGATTTTAATGATTTAAATTTGGAATTGATGATTTAAAGTGGTTAAATTTTGTTATGAAATTTTAATAATTTTAAGTTTGGAATAGTGTTCAAGTTGTTTAAATTTAATTAAATCTTTACATTTTAAATGATCTCAATGTATTATATTAATTTGGGTTGAAAGAGGTGTTTAGATTATTCAATTTAGATTTTAATGATTTAATTTTAATTTAATTAAAATATTTTAGGTTAATTTTTAATTGATTTGATTTTTAATTATGAATTATTTTTTAGGTTGATTTTGATATTTCAAGTTTGTTTTAGAGTGATTTCAAATTAATTTTAATGTTTTAAATTTATTTCATTTTGATTGTTAAATTACTTAATGTTTTAAGCTTTTAATTTAATTGAGGTTTATTTTCCTTTTAATTATTTAATTTATTAATTTCAATTATCATTTTTGAGTTTGATTAAGAGTTGAATATTATTAAAGTGATTTATTTAGGGATCTTAAATTAAAGGGTTATAGTCTCCCTAAGTTATACTTCCCATTTTAATAATTCAAATTTTAATTAATCTTCCAAAATTTAAATTATTTAATTAATTAAGGTTTCATTTTTCTCTTTGATTATTAGAAATGATTAAGGGGTTCCTACCCTTTAATTTCGCAAAATTTCAATCATCTAAGCGAAAATTAAGATCAAATATTTTACCCTCCATCTTGATTAAACCTAAATTTTTAATTAGGGGTTAAAATTCTTAATTACTATTATGTCGTTTTAAGCCTAATTATTTCATAACTCATAAAATTAAGCTCAAATGAACTTAAATTTTTTATGTCACTTCACTCACATGTCAATTAAGACATTAGAGGAGAAAATGTGATTTTCCTGAATTAAATTTAATTTATAAAATCATCTTAATGAAAAATAGGGATTTTCAATGGAAATTCAACAACATGACCAAGGCAAGGTTTCTATCCTTAAGAAAAATATGGGATGTCCCTATTGACCAGAGGACCACTTTGACCAATTTTGGTGATTTTTCAAATTATACTTTATTTATTATGATTATTTTGAGTTTTGGAGTTTTAATTAATTATAAAATAAAATTAGAGTTGAAAAATGGGTTTTATATTTTTTATAAATCTCTCTGACCTCAAGGAGTTCAGAGAAAAAAATTTTATACTTTTCTGATTTTTCTTTGATTTATTAGAATTAATTTGGTAAAAATGTAAGAAAATTCATTTCTTAATATTAAAAATTGTTTTAAGCCTTTAAAATTCAATATCTTAACCTATAGACTTAGGAAAATTATTTGGTTTGTTGCTAAGTAATTAGGAAGCAAAATATGACATTATTATGACTTTAATCTTTTTATTATTTTTATTATTTTTTAATTATTAAAATATTAAAATATGATTAAAAATGAAGATTTTTAGAAAATTTTAATTTTAATTTTCTTAAACTCCCGTAATATCAGAGAAGCCCCAAACTATTTTGGTGAATTTTTTAAATGTATTTTTGAGTTATGAATTTTTAAAGTTTAATTTTGGTCACGTAACTTAATTAGTCCATTTAGTGGGGCTAATCACCTCCAATTAATCTCAAATTTTTATGTGAGGTCCCTCTGATCCTAAAGACCAGTGGAGAATTATTTTCAAGTTATTTTGATGTATGGTTAACCCAAATTAATTAAAATTTAGTTTTGAGTATTTAGGCCAATTAGGATTATTATTAATGAATTAACTCAAACCATAATTTTCATAGGGTCCTCTGGTCCTAAGTTACTTCCCCAAATTTTCCTAAAATTTTCTAAGTAACATGCTAATTACTGGAATTAAAATATCAAAACAAGCACAAAAATTTGGAAAATCAATAACTTGTCATAGAGATGACCTCTGATCTTGGAAAATTCAGGGAATGTTCCCAAGATCAGAGGCTACAAAAGTCCTATGGTCTCGTGCCATGGTGAATTTTTTATGCAAATGGAGAATTAAAACATTGAAATGAGTAAATAATTAATTTAAAAAAAATACTCAACAAAATGACTTGATTTCTTTTCAACATTGCTCTCCTCTGTTCATTGAGTAAGAAGGTATTTTTATTTTAATTTTCTGATTTTTCTATGGAAAGTTATGGATTTTTCAATTTCTGGGTATTTAAATAAATAGAAAATAAGCTATTTATCTACTTATCCAGCGCGGCACTGACTCAACCTCAGCGGATCCGAAAGCCCACGCGGCGCGCTCCCATTCGACACCGCCCTCTGACTCAGATGCCACACAGCCCGCGGTCTCGCTCCATCCTTCGATCTGGCGCAATCTGGACTGTCCATTCGATACGCGTGCGATCGGACGACTCCTGGTCATCGTCTACAACTGGTGTGTCACGTGAGCCATCCACACTAAAACCCTAAGATCTCTCTCATTTCTCAACGGATTTTCGTGTTCTTAGGCTCTATGGATTCGTCTTGAGGAGACGAACACATCCATATGGTTTATGTGCTATGAAATTAAGCCATGCAAAATAAAGAATCGCTGGAAGCTCGGGATAAAGAAGGGGTTTATACCTTGGCTCTGAGATGTGAAGCTTCAATCAGAGAGTTGTGGCACCTTCGATTGCACCCAAGGAAGCTCCAGATGGTGTCTCTAGCTCTGGGGAATTTCCTAGGTATGAAAGTGACCAAGGTCGATTTCAAAGCTTGGCCGATAGAGAGGATGGCTGGCCTGGTGAAGGGGCTTTCACTAGGGAACTCCTTCTCTAGGTCTTGTGCAGGTGTGGGTGAGTTTAATTTGATTTTGGTGGAGGTTTCGCAGTTGTCCTGGTTTTTGGGTGGATTTTTGACTGAGAAATTGAGCTCTGTTAATGGGGATTAGGGCAAAGGGACACTGAGAATCAATTGCTCTGGGTTAGGAGAAGGTCCTGGAGCAATTTTCACAGAGTTTTGTTAAGCTCTGGTTCATCACCTTATTCGGCCGAGAGGGGGTGGAGTTTAAATAGAGCTGGCTGGAGGACTTCCCAGGGGGAGTTAGGGCTTTGGATCAGCTGCCTTGGTCAAGGGAAGAACAGCCACAGTGGCCATTGGGCATGGGGCAGCTCAGCCAAAGAGAATTTGGGAGTTAGGCTCACATGGATCTTTCAGCCATGGCGTTTTCCAACGACCCAGGCTGCTGGCCGGCAGGATCAGGTCACCATCTTAACTCAGTGAGTCCAGGGATTGAGTTTGGTGCAAGCAATTGGCTTTGGTCATGTGTAAAGGATTTGATTTAAGTGGAAATGGGGGAAGGCTTATTTTGGATTGATTTAGTCCAAGGCATGATTTAGGCTAGGTGCACCTCCCCAAGGCTAGACTTTAGGCTGGGAGGAATCATTTGGGTCAGCCAAGAGAAGGTGGTGAAGTCCCCATCCAAGGTGAGGTGGCTAATTTTGGTTAAAGTGTATCATGAATGGGGTTAAAAAAGCTTAGTGAAGGCTTAAGAAAGGCTCCCCTCTTCTTGCCATAAGTGGCATGGTGAGGTGGAATGGGCTCCTCATGGCTTGCATATGGCTTATGCATGGCTCCATGGCTTCATTTGGCTTGGGGCCAAGCTTAGTCAATTTCGTGGAAGTAGGTTTTAGGGATTTTTGATGAATTTTGGGGAGATTGTCATGAGGCTTGATTTAGAATGATTTAACCATTGATTTAAAACTTAGGGATGGCTTTAATTGAAATGGATGATGGAAAGAGATGCTATGTGGTTGGGCTTTTGGAATTATTTAGGAATGGGCTTTTAAAGGCTTTAGGCAAGTGGGCTTTTAGATTTTAAATCAAGTTGATGGATTATTTTGGTAAATATTGGGCCTTACAAATGTTGGGTTTAGTTTAGGGATGGGTCATGAGTGATTTGGAATAGATTTGAAATAATTTGGAGTTGAATTGGGTTTAATTTGGGCTTCCTTAGTGATAGGGTCAAAGTGGGGCAAATTGGGCTAACTTGGGCTAATGTTGGGCTAATGTTGGATTTGATGTAAAATTAATGTTGATAAATGTTTATTGGTGTGTAACAAAGAGCTTTCAACTTTGGATGGGCTTTGGTTTTGGGATTTGGGCCTATTTGGGTTAGGTTTGGGTTTAGGCCAATTTAGGAGATTTTGGTTTTAGGTTAGGTTTGGGTGGAGTTTGGTTTCAAATTTGGGGCAAATCATGTTAGTGTTTTATTTTTGGGGATGTCAGAAAGGATTAGGAAAAGATTTGGGTTTAGGTTAATTGGAGTTAAGTTGGGTTGGTTTGGGCTAAGTTAAGGTCATGGGCCAAAATTGGGCTTTAAGCTTCAAATTGAAATTGGATCCACATATTGATAAAATTGGGTTTGAATTTGGTCTAAATTGATATTGGGGATATTGAATTGAAGCTTAGAATTGAATCGGATCAAAATTGAGGTCAATTGGGTTTGTTTGGTGGGACATTGGGTCCACTTAGGTTAAAAATAGGTCAAATTGGGGGTTTTAGTAAAAGTGGGCCAAATTGACAAAATTGGCTTATGGTGTAGTTGAACAAAAATGAAATTGGGAATATTTGGGATTTTCTGGAATTTTCTGGGAATTTTCTGAATTTTTGTAATTTTTGGGTTAAAAGGGTATTTTGGTTATTTGGAGGGTCCACAGGGGTATTTTTGGAAATTTTGATGTATTTGGTCATGGATGATCAATTTGAGTGGGGGGAAGTTTTTAGGATTGATTTTGAGGAATTTTGGGTAATTTAGGCAATTTTGCAAATTTTGGGCAATTTCAAGGGCATTTGGTAGGTCCGGTGGGTTTAGGGTCCTGGGCAAAAATTGAAATTTTGGAAAAGTGAAAATTGATCAAATGTGAATGAAATGAAATCATTTTGGTTGAGCCATGAAGACATATTAAGCTCACAAAAGCCATGAGATGACTCATTTTTAGGCACTCAATATGTTGTATCTAACCCTCTTAACCAGGGGCTTAGGGGTTGAGGACCATCCATATGAATTACCTACATGAGTCGGGAAGCCAAATTGGTTAAAGGTAGTTTTAGGATTTGGAATGTGTGTGAGAGTGTGGTGTGTGCAAGCTTACCCTCACCGACCAGGCTACCCAGGGTAATCCTAAGGCCAAAGGGTCCTATAGGAAACTCATCCTTTAAACCTCCACATTTGATTTTAACCCTCCAAGTGGCTTAGGGGTTTACAATCAAACTTATGGGGTTTGAAGGGAGCCAAGAAGTGTTTGAATTTCTAAGTGATGGGTCCCATTTCGAGTCCTCTAAGATAATCAATTAGAAGCCCTATGGCTAGATCCTAAGTACTAAGAAGAGAGAAGAGAAAAGACCTTATAAAAAATGAGGTCAACAGTGTCTCTTCAAAATGTGTCCAGATTCGATGTATCTACCAAAGAACGCACCCCTTCATTCAAACTTACCGCTCAAAGGAAGTTATGGACGTTACCACCAAGAGTTGCATCCCATCCCCTTTAAAATTGGCTCCAAATCCATTTGAATCTTGATTTTTAACTTTGGCGGCTAAGCGCCGGCCCAGCGGCGCTTAGCCACCAGTGCCAAATTTTTGCTTTTTCATTTTTTTTCTCCAAATTTGATCCAATTTTGCTCCTTTCATCATGACCATCCATTTTCATCATACCTGCAAGAAAAACACAAAATACCTTCCATTAAAGTGCAATATCATTAAAAATAGGTATAAAAATGTGCATAAAAATACTATATATTTTAGGTGTATCATGCTTCCACATCTTGTGCTTCTACTTCCTGTGCTTCCACATCTTGTGCTTCTACTTCACATGCATCATCTCAAGGTTAATATTCTAATTTGCGAGTACAGTTATTACATAGAATGAAGGATAATATCAGTTATACTATTGATTTGGTTTTAAATTTAGAGAACCATGTAGATCATATTAGAGCTTATCTTAAAAGACATAGTGATTATGATGAAAAGTATCATACATCATTAGAAAGGCTCATTAGAGGTGACTAAAGTGTGGTATTTCCCTCACATCCACCATATATCCAATATGTACCTACAATGGTTTGGGATGAGGATGATGATGATGAGGAGGAGGAGGAGCAGTGATTAGTGTTGTGTGAATTTTCAATTTTGTTTATGTTTGTTTGGTGAACTTTATTGGTATGTTTTATGAAGATTTATAATGTAGTCTTTAACTACTTTGGTCTTTTCTATGTGTAATGTGTTGTTTGTTGTGAAATGTTATGAATAGTTATGTTTTGTGATTTTGTGGTAGTCTTTGTGGTTACATAGTTTTTAGTGTATTTTGTTTAATTGTGCAGAACTTATTCCAATAATGTTTTAGGAAAGTTTAGAACACTGCTAAATGCCACTTTTAAGCTTCAAAGTTTAACTTTTAAATTTACTAGCATATATATTTTTCTTTATGTAGTTGTGGATTTCTACTAAGTTTGTGTGTATTTGCTTTTGTAGCCTCTACTACTTTAGATGTCTTTTAAATTTTTTTTATATTGAACTTAAGATTAATCTTGTTTTTTTTTTTTTTTCGTACTTACATATTTAGGATATGAAAATTTCTGTTATTGTAGAATTTAATTCCTACCCATGTATCTTTTATTATGCTAAATTGTTCTAACTTAACAATAATTTTAAAGTTTTGGGGGAATGAAAAGACAATTTTTAAAACTTACAATTTATTTATTCTCAAATTGTGCTTCAAATAAAATTGATTTTGATCAAAAAATGATTATTTGTATGAGGTTATATTAAGGAAGTAAAATTTTGAATATAGAAATGAGTAAGAAAATTTAGTTAAAACCTATAGTAATGATGAAAAATTTCAGGTTAAAAATTTCTTAATGAAGAAATGATAAATATCGTGTAACTATCTATAGTAGGAGATGTTATATTTTTGATAATATGGTCTCTTCTTTGCTTCACCAATGGATCAAGTAGTACAAAGATGGACAAGAACATTACATCAAGGGAGATTTATAACCTTTCCAATACATGAATGGGCATCCATGAAAATGTCGCCTACTACGCTCCCCCGAAGAAAACAATATTTTCAAGAGAAAGTGTGTCAAATGAGACTAAAGATTCAGAAAGATCACAAGAATGGGACCATTCACCTCCGCTTTTACGATCTCCCACCACTCCTTCACAACGCGTTGGTGGAGGTTCTTTTAGCCCACACACCTGAGTTGAGGCCGGGGACACGGGTGAGGGAGAACTCACCAGATTATTAGACAGACAAAGCCAACGATCAGCATCGATGTAGAAGAAAGCTCTGAGGAGGATGAATTCAGAAAATAAATAATGCTTATAAGTCAGAAGAAGCCTCTGTACAAAATCTCTTTGGAGGACAAGGAAAATAATGAATATGAATCAATGTACGATCGGATTAAACATTATGTTTAAGCCATGACCCTAACTCCGATCCATCCTTAAAAGATCGAGAGTATGGAGGTCATGGAAGTCCATAATGGTGGTTTTAAAAAGATCAAGTTTTACATAGCTTCTCCTTCTAGTTCTGAACCCTGTGTAATTCTTGAAGAATGATTCTAATGAATTAATGGAATTAGCTTTTGGTTACTTTTCTCCATGTGTACAAAAATTAATTCAACAAGGATGTGTGAAGAAACAAATGTCAAGAGATAAATTAAAATTATTTGAAAAATTATGGAATATAAAAGGATAGAAACTCAATTCGAAAGAAGGTCTTAGGATTGGAATGATTGGACTGGTCGATGACTCAGGATTTTGTATGGTTGTTACTAGCCAGACAGAAGAAGATTGCCTTGACATTCAAGTGAATTTGAAGATCAATCGATAGATGATGCTCTGCTAGAGTTTGAAGAAGAAATTAAATCAACAGTCAATGAACTGAAGAAAATCAACCTCGGGACTAAGGAGCGGCCCCGACTAACTTTTATGAGTTCACTACTCAATGAAGTGGAGTCTACAGATTTAATCAAGCTACTATCACAACTCAGAGATTGCATTGTCGGGAATTACGACGAAATGCCAGGACTATCTCCAAATGTTGCAGTACAACGCCTTGGAGTGGATCAAAATATAACGCCAGTAAATCAAGATTCCAGAAGAATGCTCCTTGATATAGAACAACAAGTTACAACAGAGGTAAAAGGTTAATAGATGCTAAATTTATCTGAGAAGAACAGTATCCGACGTGGTTAGCTAACTTCATGCCAGTAAAGAAGAAGAATGGATAAAGACGAGTGTGTGTCAACTTCTGAGATTTAAACAAAGCATGTCAAAAGGATGAATTCTTGTTGCCAATATCGGATATAATGGTGGACATTGCGTCATCACATGAGATCTTCTCCTTCACATATGGATCGTCGCGCTACAACCAAATCAAGGTGGCTCCAGAAAATGCAACACATACAGCATTCAAAACTCTAATCAGGATTTACTACTACATTGTGATGTCGTTTGGACTGAAGAACGCCGGAGCTACATATCAAAATATTGCAAAGTGAAGAATGACTAAACCAATTGGAATGCTACATGGATGATTTGGTCATCAAAATCAAAGTGAAGAATGACCACCAATGTGATTTAAGGATCATATTTGACCGATTATGACAATCCAATCTCAAGATGAATCCCTTGAAGTGCTCCTTCGGCATTATCTTTGGAAAATTTCTAGGATTCGTTGTCTGTCATCAGGGAATCGAAATCGACCCATATAAGATTAAAGCTATCTTGGAAATGCCTTCTCCCAAAGCCTTGAAGCAATTACGTTCTTTTCAAGATAAATTAGCATACCTAACATGCTTTATATCTAATATAATAGGAAGGTGTCTTCCCTTTTCAAATTTACTTTGAAAAGATGCCATATTTGTTTGGGGAGATAGTTGGCAACAAGCTTTCGAAGTTCTTAAACGATAACTATTGATACCTCCTGTTTTAGTAGCCCCTATCCCGGGTAGACCGTTGATACTTTATACCGCGGCTTTAGATGAGTCCCTCAAAAACTTACTCACCCAAGTCAATGATAAGGTTAAGGAAAACACACTCTACTACCTAAGTTGACTTCTAATACCGGAGGAGGTAAAGTATCCTTCTATTGAGAAATATTGTCTAGCTTTGGTTTTTGCTGCTCAAAATCTTAGACATTACATGTTGTCTTATAATGTCAACCTGATTTCAAAAGTTAATCCATTGTAATATTTTATAACGCGACCAACACTTTCCGGACGTTTAGCAAGATGGTCGATAATTATATTGCAATTTGACATAACTTTTGTGCCCCTTCACGCTATCAAAGGGCAGATTCTTGCAGACTTTTTTGCAACGCACCCACTACCAGCTGGGTGCCCACTCAATGACGAGCTACCAGAAAAGCAGATACTACCAGTGGAACAACTCAGTATTAGACATTGCAAAATGTACTTCGATGGAGCGTCATCAGCCTGTTGACCTCATTTTTGGTGAGGTCTTTTCTTTCCTCTTAGTGCTTAGGATCTAGCCATAGGACTTCTCCTTGACTATCCTATAAGACTAGAGATGGAACCCACATTTTAGAAATTCAAACCAAATCTTGACTCTCTTTGAAATCCTACATGGATGGTCATCAACCTCTAAATAACTTGGAAAGTTATGACCAATATGCAGGAAGACAAGGATGAATTCCTATAGGATGATCAAGCCTTAGGACAGCCCTGGGTGGTCTGGTCTTGGTGAGAACTAGTTTGCACACACTGCACCCCTACACACATCCTAAACCCTGAACCATCTTTACCCAATCTTGACTCCTGATTCATTAGAGCACTCATATGGATGGAACCCCTAGCCCTTGGCTAAGAGGTTTGGGAACAATACCTATGAGATGTTCAAAATGGACACTACCATTGGTCCATAGCTCAATATAAACAATTTCACTCAAATCAACCATAACCAAAATTCCAATTTCCCAAAATTTCGGGTTTTGACATTGGGTCCTTAAGCCTACTTAAAATTACCTAAATTACACCTACAACCACCAAACTCTCCAAAAATTCCCAAAAGTTACCCAAAATTCCCAAAATTCCTAAAAATCATTTTAAAATAATTCCCACCTCTTAAATCCACCAAAATACCCCAACCCTCTAAATAACCTCCAATTACCCTAAAATACCCTTTTGGCCCAAAATTCCAAAAATTCTCAAAATTCCCAAAAAATTCCAGAAAATCCCAAATATTCCCAATTTCATTTTGTTCAACTAAATCATATGCCAATTCCGCCAAAATAACCTACTTTCAACCCAAAATCCCAAGTTGGCTAATTTAACCCATAAGGACCCAATGTCAAACCAAATCAACCCATTTAACCTCAATCTTGCCCAATTTCAATTCTAAACTTTAATTCAACATCCCCAATACCAATCTAAACCAAATCCAAGCACAAATTGACTCACATTTGAGTACAATTCCATTTGAAATCTAAAATCCCTAATTTTGTCAATTTAATCCAAAATCCCCAATTAACCTAATATCAACCATTTCCCCATAAATTTCAATCCTAAACCTTCTATGACACTCTTATGAAACCCATGCAACATTTAATTATCCAAATTTGAGCCCAAGCCTAGCTTAAATCCATTTGAAAACCAAGAACACCAATTTTAACCCAAATTGAACACATGTCCTAAATCTACCCAATTGATTGACCTAATCCTAAAATTTCCTCCCAATTGATGTTGGGAACTCTTCAATACATTCCTCTAAAACATTTGAAATATTCAATTCGGTCTAAACCCCACCTTAAACCAACTTAGACCCAAGTTGGTCCAACCTTACCCAAATTGATCAAAATCCCAAAATCCACCAAATTGACCTCTCAAATGAACTCAAAACCATTCCATGTCTTCATGAAAATTCTTCATGTCAATCATTTACACAATATTGCTCAAGGCATTTGGACCAAAATCAAACCTAAACTCAAGCTAGCCCAAGTTGAACCCAAACAACCCATGTGCACACATGAGCCAAATTGAACCTAACCAAACCAAATTTGACTAAACCAACTTCTTGGCAGCCAACCCTAGGCCTCCTAGGATGGGTTTGACCTGACCCAACCCATGCCCCTTGAGCTATGGACCAATGGTCCACCACCTTGGACCAATGGGTTTAGCCCTTTACTAAGGTTAAGTCCCATCCTTTGAACCTCCCTTAAGCAACCTCCTCAGCCCTATCAATGCGGCTGAACCTCTCCTCCACTCCTCCTCAGCCTGCCCAGCCGCCTGACTGTCCTTGCTAGACACCCCAGCTGCTGGAACAGCCACGCTCGAGCACCCCCTTGTCCTTGAAATTTTAAAATTGAACCTTGGCAGTGTGTCATCTCCTCACCAGCCACCTTGCCTACTCTGCCTTTGCCCTAAGCAGCCTAAAACACTCATTTCCTGGCCCTAAGATCCACAAGGCAGCCATGCCTATAAAATCCTCACCATTTAGCCTTACACCAGGTGTTGAAATTTTTCTCATAGAACTCCCCCAAATTACTCCTAAACCTTCTCCCAGCCTAGAAAAGAAGAGCCCCACTGTTCTCCTGCCCTGAATCCCCCTAGCTGAGCCCAATTTCTCAGTCGAAAATCAGGCCAGAAACAGGACACTCCTGGAAACATCACAGAAATCAAATTAAACTTTCCCACACCTTCACCAGAGGTAGAGAAGAAGTTCCCCACTGAAAGCCCCCATACCAAGCCAGCCATTTGTTCTATCGGCCAGAACACCAAATCAGGTCTGGTCACTTTCATAGCCAGACATTTCACCATCGCTCGAGGCTTCATCCGTAGGCTTCTGAGACTCCAACAAACATGTCGAGCACATCCAATCGAGGCTTAACCTCTTGGACCAAGGTATGGAGACTTCTCTTGCTCCGGAGCTTCCAGCGATTCTCCATTTTATTTAACTTAATTTCAATGCATGTTAGTCGTATGGATTGTAGCTCTTGTCTAGATGAATACATAGGATCTAACTTCGTGTGATTTGGTTAAGAAATGAGCAAGATCTTAAGGTTCTAGGGTGGACGGCTCTCGAGATGAACCAGAGACCGTTCGAGTGCGCCTGTAACGAATGGATGGTGGAGATGGAGTCGAATGGAACCGCGGAATGGAAAGTGCACCCTGACTCAGATGGCGGCGCCGAATTAAATCGCGCCTCGTGGGACTTTGGATCTGCCTAGGATTAGGTGGTGTCGCATCGGATAAGAAGGAAAATAGGCTTTTTTTGAATTAATTAAATACCTGAAACTTTAAAAATGCATAACTTTACATAGAAAATTCCTAAAAATAAACTAAAAATACCCTCCTGCTCAGTGAATAGAGGAGAATAATGTAGAAAAATAAATAAGTTATTTTGTTGAGTTTGTGATTTTTAATTAATTTAACATTATTCTGGATGTTTTAATTCTCCATTAGCATGCACAATTCACCATGCCATGAGACCATAGGGCTTTTGTAGCCTTTGATCTTGGGAACATTCCCTGATTTTTTCAAGACCAGAGGCTATGTCTATGGCAAGTTATCTATTTTCTAAGTTCAGAGTCATTTTGTGTAAATTTAACTATGAAAATTAGCATGTTGATCATAAAAATCTAGAAAAATTAGGGGAAGTATCTCTGGACCAAAGGACCCTAGGAAAATTGTAACTTATCTTAATTCACTTAAACAGACCCTAATTTGGCTAAAACCTCAAAACTGAAATTAAATTAATTTAAAATAACCACACATAAAAATTACATGAAATCAATTCTCCACTGATCTTTAGGGTTAGGAGAATCACACATAAAAATTTCAATCTAATTGGAAAAGATTTAACCCACTAAATAGATTATTCAAGTTACATGGTCATTTTTGGAATTAAAAAATTCATAAAACTAAAAATACATTTCAAAAATTCACCGAATTAGTTTTGAGGCCTCTCTGATATCAGAGGAACCTAAGAAAATTAAAATTAGAATTTTTCTAAAATCTTCTTTTTTAACCTAATTTTGAATATTTTACTAATTAAAAAATTATAAAAATCATAAAAATATTAAAATTCATAAAAAAAGTCACATTTTGTCCCCTAATCACTTAGGAACCAACCAAACATTTTTCTCAAGTTTCTAAGTAAAGATGTTGAATTTTAAAGGCTTAGGTTAATTTTTAATATTAAAAAATGGATTTTCCAACCCTTTCACTAAAATAATTCTAAAAATTCAAAAAAAATCAGAAAAATACAAAGTTTATTTCTCTGAGTTTCGTGGGATCAGAGAGATTTAAGAAAAATATAAAACTTAATTTTCCACCTCAATTTTATTTTATAATTAATTAATACCCCAAAATTCAAAATAATTATAATAAATAAAATATAATTCAAAAAATCACCAAAATCATTTCAATTGGTTCTCTGGTCAGTAGGAACCTCTCCTAATTTTCCTAAGAATAGAAACTTTACCTTGGTCATGTTGTTAAATTTTCTTTGAAAATCCCTATTTTTCAATAAAATAAATATATAAATTAAATTAAAAATAGAAAAATCACATTTTTCTCCTCTAATGTCTTAATTGATATGTGAGTGAAGTCACATAAAAATTTTAAGCTCATTTGAGCTCAATTTAATGAATTATGGGATGAATAAACTTAAAAATGCATTAAGGTAATTAAAAGGCTTTAACCTTAATTAATATTTAGGTTTAACCAAAGGGAGGATAAACTATTTTATCCTAATTTTCATTTAGATGATTGAAACTAAGGGAGTTAAGGGATAGAAACTCATTAATCACCTTGAACATTTAATGAAGAAACTTAATTAATTAAATCATTAAACTTTGGAAGTTAATTAATTAATTAAAAAAATGAATTATTAAAGGTTAAGGGATTTTGACCCTGGAAGATTCTAATACTTTGAAATTTAATCCCTAATCAATGAATTGATCAAACATCACTTAATCTCTACTAATGAATTCATAACAAATAATGTTTGAAATTAAAAGGTATAATCTTGAAATTTTATAATTAAATTAAGAGTTTGAAATACTTAAGTTAATGAAAGATGATTTAAAATCAAATTAAAATAACTTAAGACGTTAAATTCAATTTGAAATCACCCAAAACTAAGATTGAAACAAAACTGAAATATCAAGGTCAACTTAAAACAATTCATAATCAAGACATTAAAATTAAATTAATTAAAAAATTAAATTAAAATTAAATTAATTCAAAACATCATGATTAAGTTACAACAAACTTAAATCATTAAAACTCAACTGAATCAAATAACTTAAAAATACTTTTCCAACGTAAATGATTTAAAACATTTCAAATATCAATTTGAAAATTTATAATTAAACCACTCTTAAATCATCAATTCAACTGTAACTAAGAATGGTTAAACCCTCTAATGAGCTGATTTGCCCCTAAAGGCTATCACTCTTATAATTCTTAAATAAAGCGTCAAATGAAATATCACTTTACTCATGGGATAATCAAACATCCTAGGTCACTGAGCAAGAATCAAAACTTAACTAAATTATCGGATGATCAACCCATCCATATGATGAAATTCATTTGGACTCAGAATAATCCCAACAGTGTTGAAAAGATGTTCAGGACCCGTCTTAAGCACTTTCTCAACCTAATGGGATGTTTTAGAAGAACAATTGAACTTCATTGTTCTTTTATGAAGAAAATCATCCATAAACACACCTATGGAGTCGACTAGTGATAGGATTAGGATCTTGGTAGACAACCAGAGCCTTCTCTTAGCTTTACCAAGGTGTTTTCTTTTAAATATATAAATGCTCTAACATGTGTTTCCAAGTGCAGCTAGGAATGACGAGAAGACCCGTCAGGTACGCTTTTATTTTATAGCAATTTATTTACCCGCGATGTACTTTCTTTTATTGCAAGCTTGCATGTTAAACAACAATGCCACCATGCATGAAAACTGAAACCTTTAGGTTAGCCGCAAAACTGAACCAAAACTAAATTAAAAAATAATAACAAGATAAAAAAATTCACCGTTACAACATTCAAAATATAAAACAACTCAAAATTTAATCACAAACAAAACTACAAAACTACAATTACAACTAAATTAAAACGTCTCATTGGATAGTCGGGAATCCCTCGGTGATGTAACCCACGTGTTGCAACCCACGGTCTAAATGAAAGTGTTGAACTCATTCAGTTGAGTTTAGCAAATTCATTTGTACTAAGTGAAACCGATGAAAATAGTGGTGTCGGGATAACGGAACCATGGGATCTTAATCGGTTCTGCTTAATCAACTTTAAGATTTTTTTAATTAAAATACTAAGCCATCTCAATTTTCAACCTCTCTAAAACAAAACACTTTTCTCATCTCTTGATTTTCACCTTCTAAAACCAAACCTCTGTAACAATAAGGAGCTTGGAGCATGGTGGGCAGCACGGCCATCTTCAACATCAAAACAAGTATTCATCAGCTTAACCCTTCCTTAGTTTAAATAACCAAGCCATAGGATTTCGAAGTAGTTTACCTAATGCAACATAAATACTCAAATTTTTTTAGGCATTTGCATAATCATGTTATGAAAAATTAAGCCATAACTCGTCTTAGGACTTCGAGGTAGTCGTTTGGTACGACATAAACCCTCACATCTTCCAGGCTATTTGTATGATCATGTCATACGAATATAAGTCCTAATTAACTAAAATTGGTAGGATTGAAACACTCTCTCAAATTGAAGCCAAACAATAGGCTAGTTTTGGAAGTTTCCAAGATTCCTCTTCGATCCTCAGCTTCTCCAACTTTTCTTCCATTGGACTCTTAAAATAAATTGTTCCTAATTTGATCTATTCTCTATTGAAATTTCCTAAATTCAATCCTTTGAAACCTCAAACTTTGAAATTCTTGAAAGCAAAACCAATGATCATTATCGAGAGTTTTCCTAAGTGATTCCCATCACTTAGGATGTAATTAACTATAGGGGCTTGCCCTTATAGGGAACTTTAAGAACCCAGGTAATACAAACCCTGCTTAATTCCTATATATTAAGTAGGGGAAATTTGTCAGCTTATAAAATTGGTTCGTAGACCAAACGGATGTCACAAATCTATTAGTTTATTTAATCGAGCCCCATTATCAAGCAGTGTGTCTATTCCTCGGGATAGATACACGATTTGTAATGTGGTGCTTGTTTTTATAAACTTTTCGAGGTGTGAGATCAGCTTGACTTCATACTTCAAAATTTTTCAAAACTTAAAACTATTTTCAAAAATCAAAATTCTATTTTCCAAATTATATATATATATATATATATATATATATATATATATATATATATTTAAATTAAACACTCAACCTCAAAAATATGCCGACAAAACCAGAAGAGATAAAGGATCGGGAATAGTTGTACCCGGTAAAGCAGGAATTGGTTTTATTTTCGTTACAGCAGATCAGGGAATGCTAAGATTCTCCTATCACCCGACAAAGCCGTGCACCAATAATGAGACAGAATATGAAGCTTTGATAACTGGATTGGAATTAGCAATAATAATGGAAATAATGGACATTATCATCTATGACAACTCACAACTCATCATTCAGCAAGTGGCAAGACAGTTTAAGATTCTAAAGCCAAGATCGAAATAATTCCATTGATATATGATGAAATTCTTAGAGCAGATTCCCAACATAATGTTCTATAGGATTCCTCGAGCAAACAATGCTAAAGAGGACACTATAGCTAAACTAGCTAAAGAATTTGAATGTCCACAAGAAGACTTCATAGACGTTACAGTAAAAGGTCGTCAGGTTTTGTCGCGGATCGATCCTGACAGTTTGCACAAGCTTGGAAAAGAAGAGATAGCAGTTACAGTGACAGATGATACTAAAGAATGGCATCAGCCATTAATAGAATATTTGCAAACGGTAAGATTATCAGATGACAAGTGAGCAGCGCATCAGATTCAAAAGAGGGCTCTTTCATAAGCCTTAAGTAATAATGTTTTGTACAGAAGACCTTTCGATTAGATGCGGTTGAGATATCTAAGTATAGCAGAAGCGCAGAATATCGTCAAAGAAGTACATGATGGATTGTGTGGAGCTCACCAATTAGGGCCAAAGATGAAAATGAAAATTAAGTGACTTGGATATTATTGTCCAGTAATAATGATAGATTGCATGGATATAGCAAATAAATGTCATCAATGTCAAGTGCATGGAGTGGTAGTGCACCAACCTCCGAATGTTCTACACCCCACGATCGCGTCGTGACCATTCGAGTGTTGGGGTACAGATATTGTGGGACCGATAAACCCTCCATCTTCTAAAGGACACAGGTTTATACTTGTAGCTACATATTACTTCTCCAAATGGGTAGAGGCAGTTCCATTAAAAGAGATTACAACGCAATAGGTGTTATAGTTTTTCAAGAATCAAATCATCTTTCATTTCGGTGTACCGCGCAGAATTATTTCAGATAATGGGTCCACCTTTAAGAGTACTAAGATTAACAACTTCGTCAGACGACACGGGATAGATTGGAGGTACTCTACAATATTCTACCCAAGGCAAATGGCTTGGCAGAAGCCTTCAACAAGACACTAGTAGAGATTTTTAAGAAAATGCTCACGACAACAAAAGAGGATGGAACTAGAAGTTACTAAAAGCTTTATAGGCATACAAGATGACAGTCAGAATATCGATGCGGTCTACACCTTAAGCACTCGTGTACGGGTCAGAGGCAGTGCTTCCGTTAGAGGTTCAGCTACCGTCACTCAAAATCGCCGTCACTAATCAAATAAAAACAGAAGAGAACACCAACCTATGACTTGGAGAGTTGGAAATTCTTGAAGGAAAGAGATTGCTCGTGCATCAGAACTTGGAACTCTATTAAGAAAAGATTATTCAAGCCCACAACAAATTGGTCCGCCTAAGGTCGTTCAAAGTCGATGACCTCGTCTTCGTTCTTAGAAGGCCTATTCTTGCACATTGTAAGATAGGTGGAAAATTTGAACCAACCTGGGAGGGACCATTTGTGGTAGAGAAGGTTTACTCAGGAGGGTCGTACCAGTTGGTGGATTCTCAAGGAGATAGACCCATGTTGTTGATAAATAGATGATACCTGATGAAGTACTACACGACTTGGCAAATCTGAAGGGGGTGACTATTTTGATATTGCTGTGTGGCCAGTTCCTGTGACTGGGTCCTAAATTAAATAAATTTTGTAATTAAAAAATCAAATGGAAAAAAATAAATTTTCATGAAATGAAATAAAACACTCTCACGATTGTAAGCTTTTAACTCTAAATCTTATAAAGTTACGATTCAGAGGTTGTCATCGGATATGACATAAATTCTCCCATCTTTTAGGTTATCACATGATCGGTATCAAGTGAATGTAAGCCCTAAAATAATAAAATGGGCAGGATGAAACATTAAATAATTTTCTCAAATTGAGGCCAAACCTTAGGATAGTTGGGAAGATACCAAGATTCCTCTTAGATCTGTGATCTTCCTCTAGATCTTTCCTCTTTTGGATTCCCATCATAAATGTTCCAAAAATTGAGTCATTCACCTATTGAATTTCCTAATATCACTTTCTCTTGAAGAACCCTACCTTTTAGAAGTCATGAATACAATATTTATTGATCTATATCAAGAGTTTTCTTAGGTAACTTAAGTTATCTTAGATGTAATTAACTCTAGAGGTTTGCCCTTATAGGAAAATGAAAGTCCCCAGATTAACATAAACCCTATCTAATTCCTTCATATTATATAAGGGAAATTGTCGATCAACATAAATGATTTGCAAACCAAACGGATGTCATGAATTCTTTATTTTATTTGATCAAGCTTCACCATCAAGCAATGTATCCATTTTTCGGGATAGATACATGGCTTGTAGTGGAGTGCTTGATTATTTAAACTATTACATATATGAAATTGGCTTCCTTTCATATTTTAAAATTAAAAATGATATTAACCTAAAATATATTCTTATATTTAATTAAATTAAATATTCATCACTAATCTTTTGCAGCCAATAAGGGGCTTGCCTTATAGGAAACTTAAAGACCCCATGTTAATATAAACTCTATCTAGTTGCTTCATACTAGTTAGGGGAACTTGTCAGTTAACATAAATAGATTGCAGACCAAATGAAAATAATCTTTAGTTTATTTAATCGAGTCTCATTAGTAAGCAATGTATATATTCTTCGGGGTAGATGCACAGCTTGCAATGTAGTGCTCGCTTATTTAAACTACCGCATGTATGAGCTCCGTTTTGAATCTTATATGTTCAAATTAAAAATGATATTTTCTAAAACTATATTTATATATAGTAAATGAAATATATCTTTAATCCGAGTGTCGAGATTCCCATTCCAGCGATTGACAATTTCCAATCTTAAACATCCCGACAACTATTCGCCGACTCTTGGTAAAATTGTTACCCTCAATACTCTTAGGTTGCCAGTAGTCCTAGCTTAATTATAGTAATTAGTTTATGGATTATACTAATTTAAAAAAAAATTAACAATAAATCCTTTTTGCAACATAACTACTTTTTCCTGCTGAATTAAATTCCACATGCATTGAAATTAATAATGAAAATTTATAAAGGTCTACAGTTAATTACTTGGATCGAGCTTAGGACTAACCTCTGTAGATCATCAGATTGGTAGCTCTTACTCAAGTTTGGGAAGCACACAGTCTAGTTCTGAGCCCCCCACCTTCACAAGATTCTTACACTGTCCCGGTCCGTCATATCTGACTACCCATTTTGTTTTCTTTTACTTGCTTATGTTTTCTTAAGATGAGATTTTTGACTTATTCATACTAGATTTCCTTCTTTCTTTTTCTTCAATTTACATAAATTCCCTAAAATTGTATTATGCTTTATGATACTAACCATGTAGCGGTAGAGGAGGCTCGGGTACGCAATTATATTTTATGTCGCAATTTATTTTCATTTACTTTACAACATTTCCTACCAGCATTTAGTAACTTTACATGCAAAAGGAAATCCAAAACCAAATAAAATCAAAACCAAAGTAACAACACAAACAATAGAAATGTACTTTCAAAAATATTAATACAATTTCAAAAAATAATGAAAGAACATAACACATGCATGCCTCTTGGGTTTACGAGGATCTCTCGGATGAGGTAACCTACAACTGCTAACAAGAATTCTTCAGTCTAATTGAGTTTAACTGTTTGTTTGGTCTAAGTGAGTTTAACTTGTTGTTTAGATTAAGTAAACTGAAGAGAAAATTGTGGTGTTGGGATGATGGAACCGTGAGATCGTTGCCGGTGTCGCATAACATAAATTAAAATTGCCCCCAAAAATCTTAAACAACAACAATGATAACAATAAAAGAACATGACACTTAAATTATAAAATCAAAAACCATAAACTTGAAACTGCTTCTTCAACGAAGAGCTCAGAGCAAATTTTATGGGCAACATGATGAGGACATACAGATGAACATCTTCGAGAGAGCTAACATGATCGTCATCAGTGATTATTTCTTTAGAATTAAATAGCAAGCCATAAGACTTCAAGGTAGCTTTTCTAGCATGAAGTAAATCTTCAATTTATCTCTAGGCCTTTGCACAGTTATGTTGTGCAATCTAATCCCTAACTCACTTTAGACTCTGAGGCTGTCATTTAGTACAACACAAAACCTCCTATCTTCATATGCCATTTGCACGATCGGTATCATGCAAACGCAATCCCTAAATAAAAAAATGGCAAGAATAAATACCAATATAAATGTCATTTCACCGAGGTTCTCCTTAGGATCCGTAAGATCCTCTACCTTTCTTCATTTGGATTTTATAATAATTGGTCCTAATTGATCCCTTACCATTTAAATTTTTTGACTGATATACCTAAAAAATATAGTATGTTTAAGCTCATTTTATACCTATTTTTTATGATATTACACTTTAATGATTTTTGTGCTTTTCTTGCATGTATGAATAAAATGAGTGATTATGATGAAAGAAGTAAAAGAGGATCAAATTTGAAGCAAAAATTGAAAGATCTGCAAAATTGGCCTCTAACGCCTAAGCTCCGGATGACTGGAGCATAGGCGCCACAGTCAAAGTGACAAATTTATTTAAATTTAGCGCAAATTTGAAGTGGTTTTTGAAGCATCCTTTGGTTTAAACTTCACTAACTTCCCATCAGCGCCAGAACTCATTTAAAATTTGAACGGATGGATGCATTCTTGGTGGATACATTGAATCTGGACATATTTTGAAGAGACACCAAGGCACCTTTTGGAAAATTTTAAAAAGAATACTTGAAGATCAGAAAAATGGTTGTTGTTGGAGGGTGTAATTAGTGTTAAGAGTCAAGTTTATGTTTGGGAGTTATTGATAGTACACATTTCCACTTCACCTCTTTTATTATCAATTGTATCTAGTTTTTATTAAGAGTATAATAGATATTTGGAGTCAATAGAGTTGGACCCCAGCCTCTTTTGAGTCTTGTAAAGGGAAAGCAAAGTTTTAAAGGAACTTCAAGAGTCTTGTGGAGAGGATTTTCAGATAAGTGTTTATCTTTGTTTTACATTTGGTTTTTAAGTAAAACTTATTGTGTTTTCACTATAATTTCTACTTTCAAATCAAGTTGTGATTGTATTTTCTCCATGGATTCTGAGTAGTTTTTTATATATTTTTTCCTTCTAAATGATGAAGTAATTAAATTATGGAAGGAAGTTGTATGAAGTATAGGATTTAGATGTTGGAAGAAGTTGTGATGATTCACAATCTTACACTTCATTTACTTCTTAATTTGGCTAATTAAGATGTTAAAATTTGTTGGGAGATTATGTAAGATCCATTGCGGTATTGTCTCATATGATTAGGTGCAAATAAATAGAAAGATATGCCTCTAATGGGGAGTAAAATTAGAGGACTTTAGAGTGACAGGCCAAAGCCTCCTAATTTGGTTTAATGTGAAAAAATTTTTATGAGATGTTAGCCCCCAGGTGGAGGGAATCGAGAGAACTCTAGAGTGAGAGCTAGTATCTTTCCTGCCTAACCCATCTACAAGATTTCAATTCATCAAATTAACCAATGTTCTTTATAGAACCAAGTAGGGTAAAAAAATAATTGCTTCTATTTGGCACAACACATTTTATATACTTCCACAATGAAATTCCATAATTATTACTGATTCATTGAAAGAGAAAAAAGATATTTTATTCTCATTTGCTTTCATAATATTCTAAAGTTGTGTTAAATTTAGTTGTTTGTTTTACTTTTTATTTAAAAATTACCAAAAAAAAATTTGAAAAACTTTATATCTTAAAACATACTTTACAAAATCATTTTAAAAAAAGTAAAAAGTTATTTTCTTATTTCTTTAAACTTTTAGATATTTCCCTGTGGGTTTGATATCTCAGGGCTTAATTAAAAAGTCTTATATTACTTGATAAACGATACCTATACTTGTGTAGTATTCCATTTTATAAATAATAAAAGTATAATTTTCTATCTAAATCATAAGTATAAATTTTCGGGGATCAATGTCCAACCTTAAAATTCTAAACTTTGAAATTCTTAAAGACACCTTTGATCTAAATTGAGAGTCTTCTTAAGTGACCTTGTTCATTTAAATGTAATTAACTATAGAGACTTCCCTCTATAGGGAGCTTTAGAACCCAGGTAATATAAACCTTATCTAATCTTTTATATTATATAAAGGAACTTGTTGGTAAACATAAAAGGTTTCACGGATCGAAACAGATGTCATAAATTCTTTAATTTATTTAATCGAGCTGCACTATTAGTAATGTGTTTATTCCTCCGGATATGAGCATGACTTATGGTTTTGTGCTCGCTTATATAAACTATTATATGTATGAGATCAGTTTAGTCTTATATTGTAAAAATTAAAATGCTATTTTTCAAATATTATATATATATATATTAAATATATTTTTGAAGCAACCGACAAAACTCATATGATGACCGACATGTACTGAAAATTACAAAAAAAGCTTGAAAATCCAAAAAAAGTTAATTTTTTGCTGTTATTACTTAAATATGTATTTTTAATTTTCTCTCCTTATTTTGATTTACCTTTTTAAGTCATTGATTGTTGAATTATGCTTGTGTGTTGAACTTACTTGTGCTTGCATGTGAGTTTTAGAGTCAGTCTGTTATTATGTTTCCATATATAGGATCACTTGCGTGTGAGCATCACATTTCACCTCTCTTCTAGTGTATGCATATGGGTGCACTCACTGGTTTAACACCTATTGACTCTAAAATTGAACAAAAATTTAGATGAGGTAGGAGATAACTCACTGAATCTGAACCAATTTTAGGAATGGCTAACCATCTTGTTCAGCCATGAGACCCCTTAGCAACTTTGCTAACCCTAGTCCTAAGGAAATCCACATGAGTATCAATTAACCCATAGTAGAGGCAAATACCTTTGAATTAAGATCTCTCATTATCCATATGGTATATGAAACAAATTTGAGGGAGGAGGGGGTGGGGGGGGGGGCGGAGGCATTGAAGACAAAAATTTTCACTTAGAAAAATTTCTTGAACTCTATGCCACATTCAGGTAAAACAATGTCCCCAATGACAATGTTAAACTTAAGCCTTTTCTTTTTCCCTTAAGGATAGAGCCAAGGTGTTTTTAAACTTCTTAGCTCCAAGATTCATCATTACTTAGAATGTGTTAGCTCTAAAATTCTCAGGCAAGTGTTTCCCTGCTTCTAATACTACTAAAATTTTGAATGACATCACAACTTTCACACAAAATTAGGAAGATATATCAAGCCTGGGAGAGATTTAGGAGTCGATTAGGAAGTGTCTCTATCAGGCCTTACCCAACGCTTATAGTTCAGACCTTCTATAATGGACTTGTAGGTTCCCTTATAGATGTTGCTACAGAAGGATCACTGATTTCCATACCTTATGAGAGGCTTTTGATTTGATTGATATGGAAACTAGTAGTTTCTAATGGCTTGCCAAGAGGGTGCAACCTAAAAAGGTAGCTAGTGTTCATGAATCTGATTTCATATCTATCCTAGCTAACTATGTGGTTGCCATATCTCAGAAGTTAGATAACCTCACTATGAATGTAGTACAAGGGCCACCCCATAATATGGAGTTGAGTAGTAAGACCATAGAAAGCCATACAACCTTAGTACTAGAAGTCCTAAAAGTCATAGGAAACCCAAAAAAGACCAAAAACCCTTATTAAAACACCAAGAACCCTGGATGGAAACAACAACCCAACTTTTAATGGAACTATAACAGCTAGGCCAATCAAGGAGGGAAGTAAACAACCAAGTTACCCAAGGATAAGACCAAATCAACCATTGGGATTTAACCTGAATTAGAAGCTAGCCACTTTGGAAGAATTAGTGATATAGTTGTATTTAATAATACGAAGTCATGGGCTAGAAATTAAGAACTTTGAGATAAAAGTGGGACAATTAGTCAGTTGTTTCAATCATAGGAACCTAGGAGCGCTCCCCAGTAATATTGAGGTGAACCCCAAGGAGAAAGGGAAGGAGTAGGTCCAGACTATTAGTCTGAGAAGTGGTAAAGAGTTAGATGAGGCTCCAAGAGTAGAGAGAGCCACAATTTATGTGGAATTAGACATAGGAAAGGAGGAAGAAAGACCTGTGTAAGAAGTAGAAAAACTTATATCATCTAAAAAGAAAGAACCTGAGAGACTTCCTTCCTCATTTCCTCAGAGATTACAAAAGTAAAAATTATATCAACAGTTTCTAGGTTTGTAGAATTCTTTAAGAAGTTAACGATAAATATACCTTTTGCAGAGGCAATATAATAAATACATAGCTATGCTAAGTTCATGAAAGATGTGTTGAACAAAGAAAAAGTTGGGGAATGGAGAGTTAGTGGCACTGACAGAATAGTTGATTTAAAAAATTTATGCCCCGTGTAGTTTTACAATCCCTTGTGCCATAGGATAAAATTTTGTAGGGAGGGCCCTTTGTGATTTATGAGCAAGTATTAATTTGGTGTCACCGATAATTTTCGGGAGACTTGAGTTAGGAGAGGCTACAACCATCACCCTGATCGTAAAATTAGCTGACTGATCTTTGGTCTTTCCCATCAGTATCATTAAGGATGTGTTGCTAAAATTAGGCAACTTTATATTTCCTACGGACATTGTACTCTTGAACATTGAAGAGGATAAGGAGATACCCATGATTTTTGGAAGACCCATTACTAGACCAATGATTATTGTTCAACAAGTTAAACTGGCCATGAGAGTAAGAGATGAGAAGGCAATTTTTGCTATCACAAAGTCTATCAAAATTTCCTCAAAATCTAAGTGAAGATCATTGCTTTAGGATTTACTTAGTGGATGGGGTAGTGACTAGCCAATTTTCTAAAACTTTGGAAGCTGACTTTGTAGAACAATAGAAGTTTGAGGATTTTTTTCTTGGTTCTTTTTAGACCTCGGAATCGCCAACTTGTCTATTTATGTGTCATCATATTATTCCGCTATTCGATTAAATGTCCCGCGTAAATCATATAAATGTTTCATAGAGGAGAGGAATTGAATAGAAATAAGGACATATGACAGTAAATAAATAATTAAAGAATAAGAAAAGAGACATAAGGTTTATGTATGGGTAATCCTTTAGTGATGGGTTTAGAGTATCCATCCAAAAAAGATTAGATCAAAATACCTCAAAACATGACATCCATGAAGAGAATTCCAACATAAGCAACACATAATACGACAACCAAAGAGAACATTTTTTACCGGGATCAAGAGTCTCCCTAAGGAGCATATCCCTCTAGTTAATTACATCATGGGGATACAATAAAAGGGGTTTCACTTTATTATAATGGGTCTAAGTAAATAGGTCAGTAAAAGAAGGTTATTCCATGTGGGAATACTCTATGACTATAAAGCTCTCGCAAACCCATTGTGAAGAGAGTGAGTCTCTTACATCCCAAATGGGTGGTAGTTCATTGGCACCTGGAGCTCACTGAATAACCAGAATCATCTTGATGGGGATATCCTAATATGTTAAAGCATGTTCGGGCAATAAGCGCAGAGGACAAATCATCGAATTCCAAACAGGCAGCAGCTCATCAGCATTAGGCCGTCAAGATGATACCAATAAAGTCAAGGAGCAACATGGCTTAACAGAGATAATCAAAAGATGGGAGGAGTAATCCTTAGAAGGTAGAGGTAACAGGGTCAGGGTACCACAGACCCGTTATCCTAAGCTACTAAAATCCTAAGTTTACTCGGTTGTGAAGGTAGTCAACCTAACAAGTCCAAAGATCCCCGGTCAGCAATCCGTGAATTGCATCGTCCATAAGGAATCTCGGGAGCCCTAAAGTCAAAAGAAAGAAACGCTATCCTATGACTATAAGCTGGAGCTCCAAGAGCTGGGACTCACACCTGCAAAACTGGCGATGATGCCTTAGGGAAGAAGAGAAAGGGAGGTTGAGCTACAATGCTGTAAACACCTCAAATAAAAAAACTTATACCCGTTTGGGTCAGTGATCTAACTACTTTGCGTAAGCTTAATATTGCAAGAATTTAATATCGCTACTATAAGGGTTTAATATCTAGCAATGACACCAAAAACTTGACCGTGATTATAAATTTGATAAAGAAGTGTACAAAATATTCAATAATCACAAAGTTACTCTCATCAACGCAAGTATGCGTATCGCTCAAGTAATACAGGGCTCTAGTGGAGTTTTGGTTATTAATCCCACAGGGAATATACTAGAGGCTATTAACTAGGATTTTAAAAAACCAATACAGAATCACAACCTTGTAGTTCAAATTGCCTATTTATCACTAATATGCAATCGTAAAGAAAATGTAATTTTAATAAACTAATTCTACTAATAATTAACTAATTTTACTAATAAAGTTTGTAATGTAAGGTTCAATATATAAGCAAGCATCCTTCTCCTTGTCAAGAAATTTAAATGAATGGATAAATTAAATCAGTACAAATTATGTTGTGCTAAATACGAGCAGACCTATTCTTTATACTTTAGTCCAGGCATAAAGAACATTGACTAATCCTATGCTTACTGAATCTGCGGCTAGGCTGGGAGGATACCGGCTCTGACTTCGGAGCTCCCACGTTCCCCTCGCCTGAGGGCTAACATCTACACTTCAGCACACAAACGATAGGACTAAATTGAGAATTTTAGTCTGTCACTCTAAAATCTCCAATTCTACCCCCGATAAATAATATTTCCTTATTTATTTGCACCCTACTTTCAAGGACTTTGACCTCCCTGAATCTTGGATGTAATCTTCACTTTAGTTGTAAAACTCAACATATTTTAACAAATCAATTGACCAGATTGAAAGTAAATTAAGATTGAAGTGAAAAGATCATCACAACTTCTTTAACATTCTCTTGGCACAACTAATTCAAATCACCATTTCACAAAATCTCAAAACAAGGAGAAAGACAGAGAAACTACTCAGATCTCATGGAGAAGATACGACAAAAATTGGATTTCATATATAAAAGCAAAGTTATACAAACTACAATAAGTAAATACAACTTATCTCAAATTTCTCCCCAAGCAAACTCCTTGAAGTTCCTCTGAATCTCTTCCTTTCTTTACGGCACACAGAATTCTCCTTTGAAGCGGCAAGGAGGAAGAAATCTCTCACTTTCCTTCCACTCTTACAATCTCTCAAAGAATTCCTCACAATCTCACTAATTAAACTAATAAACACACTAGACACTCCCACGAATACCCCTGGACACACCTTGGACACCCCCATTTTCAGCCTCAAATTGTCTCTTTTAAAGTTGTAGAAGAGTTTCCAAGGGTTTCCTTAGCATCCCTTAAAAAATAGTTCACATTCAATGCACCTTGTGAGAGAACCGACATTGTCGCCGTCGGCGGCCTTCTAGAATACTAGGTTTTGGCACAATTGAGAAAACCTCGTCGTCGGTGGGGTCGATCTTGCCATCGGCGACCTTCTTTTCTTTTTAATTTCTGAATTCTCAGGAAAATCCACCGTCGGCGCCGTCGATCTCGTCGTCGGCGTCCAAGGTTAAATCTTCATATTTTGGTCCTTTTGGCTCCAAATTTGCTCCTTTTTGCTCCAATGACCATAAATCAACATTCTTGCAACAAAACATCAAAAATATTTTTCCTTAAATTGCAATATGATCAAAATCCATGTAAAATAAGTATGAAATTCACAACATATTTTTCTTCGGTCAAAATCCCCCAAACTTAACTATTACTTGTCCTCAAGTAATTTTTAGTACTACATAAAAGTTATGATTTATTATGGTAAAGTTTTAATTCAAAAATACTATAATTTTGATTTAAATAAATATCATAGTGAGATTTTCTTAGAAAGATTTTCAAGTAATTAGATTAACTCTGTAGATGTAAGGCTATCTAGTCATCAAGTCTAAGAGTTCTAGTCTTCTATTCATTTCAAGAATGACTATATGTTGCAGGATCAAGTCACTTAGAATAATTAATTGATAAGAAATTCATGAGAACACTACTAGTAAAGAAACTAGTCCATAAATATAAGTTCAGGAATGTATTTAGGTTTTCCCTTTAGGTAGGTCCAAGTGAAGCCAATTTTTGATAAGGCATCTCCTCAAGCTTCCTCTCACTTACTTATTCTTTTCATTTGGATTTCTTTTCAATCCCATATATTTTTTTTTCTTTTCAGGGATTGTTTTTCAATTCTTTCTTTTTTCTTTTTCAAGTGAGAATTACTATATTTGGATAGCTTGTTAATAATTTTGAACTTCACTCTTCTTTTCTTAAATTTGAAACTCAAAACATTCCTTTACCTTATATGTAATTCATAGTCTTTACATCATTGAGCCCCAATCTTTTCTGTCTTAACTAAATTCCTAAGATTCATAATATTTCAAAATATAGTTTTCTTTACTGTAAATAGCTAACTATAGTCTTATCCCCTTATACTAAATATCTTAACTTACAAAATTAATTTTCATTAACAAAAATATTTCTTTGAATCTTCCACAATATTTAAATAAAATCTAAATATAATTAACTAAATTAAATTTTATCACAAAAATCATATTTATAAATTTTGAAAATATTTTAATTAAGAATACATAACAGTTAATCTTTTTCTCCCCCCTCCTAAACTTCAATTTTTCAATATATAGAAATAATACAGGTGGAAAGAAAAATTCTAAATATAAATCATACCTTTGCACTTTAGGCATTTTCATCTTCCTGAAATTTTGTAGGTTCTTCTAAAAAATTTTTAACGTTAACTGGTTTGTAATATTAGGAAATTTTCTACACATATAACAGATTAGAGAATTTCCAGGGTAATGAAATTTTGAAATAATTACATAAAATAAAATATTTAACAACAGCAATTGATTACACTACACATTACAATACCAAATAACAATTATATTTCACAGCACAACCAATCTCATTTTACAGAATACAATTATAAGCTATGCATTACAATCCATCCAAAATGAAATAAAAACTAGAAACATTTTACACATTACATAGAACAAAAACTGAACTGTCTAAATAAATCTCAGTACACAACAAAAACAAAAACAAAAACACACAAACATCTCAATCACTAAATTTGAGATCAGACATCAAAATATCATATTATATCTTCACTCCCTGATTAGCAGGTTGATTGGGTTGATAACGACTATATCGGAGGCATTCAAGAAAAGTAACATTAGGCTCACCTCTATAGTGTCTGGCCTGAGCATCGTACTAGGCAATCTCGAAATCAGAATGCCGCTGAAGATACTCACTATCATAATCGTGTCTCCCGCTCTAATCCTTCAATCCTCTGATCTATTCTCTCAAGTCTTTTATCTAACTTTTCAAAACTCTTCTGCTACAAGGTCAATTCATTCATCAAATCACAAAGGGTAGGGGAGCTAGAGGCAGGAGGGTCATAACTAGTAGAGGGGATATCTCTACTAGTAGAAGGTGCTTTACTCCTACTCCCAGATCTCCATTCTTCAAGGGATTCATATGTCTTTAAGTTAGCTTTACTAATGGGTTTCCTAGGGTAGACCCATTCTTCATCATCTCTAGCTTCCACTCCAGATAATTGACAAAGTGCATAAATGAGGCCAAGATGTCCTAGTCCTCCTCCGATTTCACTCTTTGTCATGGCCAAAATATTATTATAAATTATTCTCCCCACATTAATGTCTCTATTGTTCTGAATGCAGAAATTCAAAACTGTTCTATCCCTTGACACTTCACTGTGGTGGTAAGTAGGTAGCAGAGTAGAACAAATGAAGTAATGTCATGCCTTAGCTGTGGCATTCATCATGTAAATAGGAAAATTTATCTGTTCACGTTGCTAGATCTTAGCCGCCAGTGCCAAATTTTTATTTTTCATCTTTTTTTGCTCCAAATTTGATCCAATTTTGCTCCTTTCATCATGACCATCCATTTTCATCATACCTGAAAGAAAAACACAAAATACCTTCCATTAAAGTGCAATATCATTAAAAATAGGTATAAAAATGTGCATAAAAATACTATTTATTTTAGGTGTATCAGGACCCTCCATGGTTCCGAACGTCTCGTACTCACTAGAGTAAGACTCGTGAAGTTCATAGAAAGAATTGGTGTGGGCAACATTAAAATCAACAGAAAACCCTCTCACTCTAACAGGCTCGTCCTCAATCTGAGTTCGATTGACATAAAATTCTTTCACAACTTCTACTGCAACCTTTTTTGTAGAGTAACAAAAGTTTTCCCACTTCCTCTCTCTAATAACTCATTCAACTTCTTCTTCAGGTTTATCAAAAACTCTATCTTGTATGTAATTATTTCCTTGGAAGATAGAATTGTACCTTGACTGGGCTTTAGCATTCACAAATCGAGCCTCGTCAAACTCAAGTCGCCTCTTTTGTCGAGGAGCTATTTTTTGATCTATTAAATTTACAAAAATTTAAACTAAACTCCAAAATAATGATAAAATGGCTTCAAGTGGTGACTTTAAGGATTCTAAATTAAGCTCCATGAATTTCTTCCAAGTATTTTCTCCACATTTTCAATTTTTTCAGAATTCCTAAATGCCGAAGAAATTCATGATGAAAATCAAAAATTTTTACATAAGAGGGAATCTCTTACTGAGGGAAGATGAAATTTGGTGTCAAATGAGTTGAAATCGCCCCAAATCCAAGATCTTGCAAGCCCTAGGTCAAAATTTTCGGGGTTTGGAGGTTAGGGATGATGAATAGTGGTGTTTGACTAGTCAAAATCACGGTTAAAAAGTAGTTTTTGAGATCTTGTCATCGTCGTATTCGTTGGAGCTGTCAGCGAGCTCTATTGAATTAAATAGCAGAAGTCTCAGGAAAAACCCGCCGTCGGCGGCCTTGAGGGCACCGTCGGCGAGATTCTTAAATTTTATTCATTTTCTAGATTTTTGGGATTTCGATCAATTTCAAGCCTCTTCGACATCCGGTGGATCATTTTAAACATAAATTTTAGTGAATAAGTAATCTATTAACACAAATAAACATTCAAAACACAAAACATCACAATTATATATAAAATCCAAGGGTTACAATACATGTTACACAACACACTTAGGTTTAGGTATTTTCTCAACCTCATTCATCAATTCAGCATCGCAATCCAAGCCACAGCACTCTAAACGCTGAAAACAAACATTCCATGCTTAATCTCAACTATACTGAGATCTCAAAGCAAACATCGAAAGCAAGAAAACAAATAGATTCAAATCAAATCTAAACATATAGAAATATACATGGTAAAACATATCTACTACTCCTCTGATTCAGAGCTTGTATCTCCTCTGACATCACTCATCGATTGAACATGAACGTAAAGGTTATAGAAGGTTCAATAAGGGAATTCTTCAGTAGAGACTTCTTCTATTTGTCCCATCTTTTTCATTAAGCGTATAAAACTTCCTTCGATATGTCCAGAGGGATCAAATTGCTCTTTCATCCTCCAATCAATGTGATTAATAAAATGAGATATATTGTTAATTGCATGCATCACATTTTGTACCTCTTTTTCCAATTTCTCAATTCTGTGTAAGATCACCAGCGTCTTGTCTGAAACTAAAGGTTGAATTGGTATTGAGTTCTGTGATGATTGATCCATAATAATGCACATATCATTCTCATCTTCATTTGCTGGGAACATTTTGGTTGGGTCTAAAGGCTTCCAAGGTAGAAGTACCTTTTCCCAAATCTCATATGAAACTTGGAACAGACTATAAAGTGAGAAAATTGTAGAAGGATGTCCAAGCCCATGAGTTGATCCTTGAACGATCAGGCCCAAAACATACTTCACAATTATCGATCCAATTTCAATTGGCAGTCCCATTTGAATACATTCAAAATAACACTTTCTTTAGTAACTTTACTGATCTTCATCATCGGTAATAACTTTGCAGAAATGAAGAAGCGCAAATATTTTGATACAGTGTTTAAAAGTGTAGCAGAAAAACTAACATACCTGTTTTCTCTTATTTCCCAGTCTTCAGTCTCGTCCATTAAATATTGGTAGATCTCATTCATCAGATTTCTTGTTGGGACAAAGTTGGAATAATGACAAATAGGAACATTCTCGATCATATATAATTCATTAATTTGTGCAGGAGTAAAAGTTGCCCATCTGCCTTGCACATAGACGCTTCCCTGGTTGATTCCATGCAAATTAACGTAAAACTCCTTCACCACAGGAACGACTACTGTGGTAGTAGTTTAGCATAACACTTCCCATCGTCGCCGCACAATCATCTCTTCAATCACTGTCGATGGATTGTTTAATCCTCGATTTACAAAGCCTCTTTCTTTGATTAATCTCCTCTTTGTCAGCACTTTGCTGAAGATTCATTGTGCTTCGGCGCTGACGAACTTTCTCCGATTGAACACTCAAAACCTAGGGTAATCAGTGGAACTGGAAGCCATTGAGGATTAATTCAGTGGAGTTTCAATTCATTTTTTAGTAATGGGGAGTTTAGGAACCGACTCTAGAAGTTTATAGGAAAAAATTCCACCTAAAACCACCATTTCAAACTCCAGAAACCGTCCACTCGCCGATCTTGCCGTCAACGGCCTGGATGGCTTCGTCAGCGGACTTGTGCAATTTAAATGTCAGGGCTCTCAGAAAAAATCCACCGTCGGCGGCGTTGAGCTCACCATTGGCGCCCAAGGCAAAATTTTCACATTAACGCCATGGTCCGAATGCTTTCCAAATTTTCTCTATGGATCCAAATTACATGATGATCAAAGGGTAAATACGAGCAGTGGAATTCAATACTACCACATACTACTGATAAATTCAAACAAATACTCAACAAATAAATATAACTATGGGTTGTCTCCCATAAAGTGTCTGGTTTAACATCGTCAGCCCGACCTATTAAGATATTATTCAAGTTGATTGAGCATTAAAACCTCTTAAAGTTCGGTCTTTTACCCTCAAAATATGGTTTTAATCTGTGTTCGTTTACTTTAAATCTATTCTAGTCTTTCAATCTTCAATTTCAACAGCTCCGTAATTATAAACTTGAGTCACAATAAAGGGTCCTAACCAATGAGACTTCAATTTCTCAGGGAATAACTTCAGCCTTGTATTGGAAAGCAAAACTTCATATCTTGGTTCAAAGTTCTTCTGGTTAATCTTCTGATCATGCCTTAACTTGAGTTTCTCCGTATAAATTCTATCGTTATCATAAGATTCATTTCTTAATTCTTCCAATTCATTCATTTGTAACAATCTCTTCTCACCAGCATTTTTCAAATTATAATTGAATTATTTAATCGCCCAATATGCTTTATGCTCCAATTCTACTGGTAAGTGGCAAGTCTTTCCAAAAATGAGTCTGTAAGGAGTCATTTCTATAGGATTTTTATAAGCAGTACTGTATGCCCATAATGCAGTATCCAGGCTCGTAGACCAATCTACTCTACTAGGGTTTACAGTCTTTTCTAGAATTCGCTTAATCTCTCGATTAGAAACTTCAGCTAACCCACTGGTCTGAAGATGATAAGCAGTAGAGATTCTATGAATAATATTAAACTTTTCTACCAATCTCTAAATATATTTATTCTTGAAATGGGATCCTCCGTCAGTGATAATCACTCTCGGCATTCCGTATCTTGTGAAGATGTTTTTCATTAAGAATCTTGAAACATTTTTAGCATCACAACGAGGTAAAGCTTGTGCTTCAATCCACTTATATACATAATCACTGCAACCAATATATATAAGTTCCCAAATGAAAGAATAAATGGTCCCATGAAATCTAATCCTCAAACATCAAAGATCTCAACTTCTAACATGAAATTCAGAGACATTTCATTTCTTCTAGATATACTGCCTACTCATTGGCATCTATCACAAGTTTTGATATATTTTTAAACGTCTCTAAAGAGAGTAGGCAACTAAAATCCAGCTTGTAAAATTTTATGCGCAGTTTTGTCAGTCCCAAAATGTCCTCCAAATTCAGAATCATGGAATTTTTGAATAATCAGTTCAGTTTCTTCATAAGGCACACATCTCCTAATAATAAAATCCTTACATTGCTTATATAAATATGGTTCATCCCAAAAATATGCTTTTGCATCATGAATGAATTTTTTCTGTTGCTGCAGTATTAGCATAGGTGGCAAAATATAACTTACAATATAGTTAACTATATCAGCATACCAAGGTATTTTGCACTCATTAATATTATAAAGTTGTTCATTAGGGCAACTGTCTGTAATTTCATTATAGGTGTCAGATAATTCATGATATTTTAATCTCAACAAATGATCAGCAATTTGATTATCAGCTTCATTTCTATCAATTACCACAAAATCGAATTCTTGCATCAAAAGTATCCATCTGATTAATGTTTGTTTGGTATCCTTCTTTTGCATCAGATATTTAATAGAAGAGTGACCAGTATGCACAATACATTTAGTCTCAATTAAATAAGATATGAATTTGTCAAAAGCATACACAATAGCCAGTAGCTCTTTTTCAGCAACCGTATAGTTAATTTGAACATCGTTAAGAGTTCTACTAGCGTAGTATATAAATTTAAAAATCTTATCAGATCTTTGTCCAAGAACAGCTCTAATTGCATAATCATTGGCATCGCACATTAATTCGAATAGTTTCTCCCAGTCAGGTGAAACTATTATAGGTGTTATGATTAGTTTTTCCCTTAATAACTCAAAGACATTCAAGTAGTTTTCAGTAAATTCAAATTTCTTGTCCTTTTCTAAAATTTGGCATAGAGGTTTGGTAATTTTTCTAAAAATCTTTAATATAACGCCTGTAAAAACTAACATGTCTAAGAAAACGTCTTACCCCTCTCACTGTAGTAGGAGATGGTAGTTTAGCTATAACTTGAATTTTTGCAGGGACTACTTCCATGCCATTTTCTGAAATTTTATGCCCTAATACAATTCCTCCTGCAACCATAAATTGACATTTCTCCCAATTTAGAACTAAATTAGTTCTTTCGCATAACTCCAAAACTTTTTCAAGATGATTTAAGCATGCGTCAAATGATGTTCCAAATACAGAAAAATCATCCATAAACACTTCTATTCCATCATCAATTAACTTACTAAATATCGACATCATACATCTCTGGAATGTTGCAGGTGCATTACATAATCCGAAAGGCATTCTTCGAAAAGCAAAAGTACCATAAGGACTAGTAAATGTAGTTTTCTCTTGATCCTCAGGAGCAATAGGTATTTGATGGTAACCAGTATATCCATCCAGAAAGCATTAGTACCTGTGTCCAGCAAGTTTATCCAACATTTGGTCGAGGAATGGTAAAGGAAAATGATCTTTTCGGGTGGCAACATTTAATTTTCTATAATCTATACAAATACGCCACCCAGTAACTGGCCTTATAGGTATTAATTCATTATTCTCATTTGCTTCAACAGTCACTCCTCCTTTCTTAGGAACACAATGAATTGGGCTTACCCAAGTACTGTCCGAAATAGGATATATAATTCCAGCATCTAACCATTTTAAAATCTCTTTTTTAACTACTTCTTTCATAATAGGGTTCAGTTTCCTTTGTAGATTAATTCTTTGTTTATGTTCATCGTTTAATAAAATTTTGTGCATACAACTAGAAGGGCTAATTCCCTTTATATCAGCCAGAGACTAACCAAAAGCTCTTTTGTACTTTTTTAATGTATCGATTAATTTTTGTTCTTGAATTTCATTTAAGTTTGAGGATACAATCACTGGTAATATTGATAACTCTCCTAAAAATGCATACTTCAAATGATTTGGAAGAGTCTTCAATTCAAGTTTAGGTGGTTTCACAATAGATGGAATTAAGATTTTGTTATCTGGTGCTGTTGAATCGAGTGTTTCAAATTGTTCCTAAACATAATCAACTTCTTTGTTATCAATTTCATCATAATTATCATTTTCCATATCTTCATGTTCTTCAAATTGTTCTTTGAAATATTCTTTTCTCAAATAACCACATGTCTCCGTTCTAAAACAATCATCATCTCTTTCTTTTGAAGGATATTTCATTGACTTTAAGATGTTAAAGGCCACTTCCTGATCATTTACTCTCATAGTCAACTCTCCTTTTTGAACATCTATCATGGCTCTTCCTATAGCTAGGAATGGTCTTCCTAAAATGATAGGTATTTCCTTGTCTTCTTCCATATCTAAAATGATAAAGTCTACAGGAAAAATAAATTTATCAACCTTAACCAGAAAATGTTCTACAACTCCTTTAGGATGTGTAATAGATCGATCAGCTAATTGTAGAGTTACAGAAATTGGTGCAATCTCTCATATTCCTAATCTCTTAAAAGTTGATAGAGGCATCAGATTTATGCTAGCTCCCAAATCACATAATGCTCGTCCATAAAATTTTTCACCAATAGCACACTAGATAGTAAAACTACCAGGATCTTTAAGGTTTTCAGGAAGTTTTTTCTGAATTATAGCACTACACTCTTCACTAAGTGCAACAGTCTCATGATCTAGTAACTTCCTCTTTTTGTTGAGTATATCCTTCATAAATTTAACATAATCAGGCATATGTTCCAAAGCTTCAACAAAAGGAATATTGATTGACAATTTTTTTAAAATGTCTAAGAATTTAGCAAATCTTTTTCCTTTGTCTTTTTGCTTCAGTCCTTGAGGAAATGATTGTGGTGGTCTTTCAATAGTACTTTTCATAGGTTTCAGAGGATAATCAGGATATAAACTTTCATTTTCTCCTTCTTTTTTCACTTTTTCCTTTTCAACTACAGTTTGATCCTGGCCCCTCGTTTCCAACTCTTTTCCACTTCTTAGTTGAATAGCCTTGATTTGTTCTTTTCCTTGACCTTTAGGATTTACTTCAACATTGCTAGGTAAAGTTCCAACAGGTCTATTGCTCAGTGCAGTGGCAATATGCCCCAACTGGTTTTCTATGTTTTTAATCGGAACTCCTTGATTTTGTAGTTGATTTCCCATATTCAAAACTAGTTCTTTCATAGACAACCACTTCTCCTTAAATTCTGAATTATTAGAAAATTTTGGTGGATTATAAGGTCTAGAATTGGGATTAACCTGATTGTTTACATTTCCTAATGGATTTACAGGATTGTTCCCCCCACTAAAAATTAATAGGATTAGCATTACCATGGTTATTCCAATTAAAGTTTGGATGATTCTTCGAACCTGAATTATAGTAGTTTGAATAAGGGTTATTTTGTCTATTATTTATCAAATTTAAAGTTTCATATGAAGATTGATCATCCACAATTTGTCCCAATGAATTTTCTTCTAACACTGGAGGCGTTTGAGAACAGTTCATTTCGTATTGATATATTTTCTTTTAAAGAGCAGAAATTTGAGAAACTATCATAGTTAAAGCTTCTGAATCATGTATACTAGCTACTTTCTTAGGATTTACTCTTTCAGTGGGCCATTGAAAATTATTGGTAGCCATTTCTTCGATTAAAGCATAAGCTTCTTCAAAAGATTTAGACATTAGTGATCCACCGGCAGTAGCATCAATGATGGATTTAAGAGATCCTACTAATCCATTATAAAAAGTTTGAATAATTAACCATTCTGGTCAAGCCTGATGTGGACATCTCCTAAGAAGATCTTTAAATATTTCCCAAGATTTGTATATCGATTCTCCCTCATACTGACTGAAAGATGTGATATTGTTTCTAAGCTTAGCAGTCTTACATGGCGAAAAATACTTCGATAAGAATTTTTGTGAAAGTTCCCCCCAAGTTCTAATAGATCCCAGTGCTAACGAATTTAACCAAGCCTTAGCCTTGTCCCTTAGTGAAAAAGGAAAAAGTCTAAGTCTGACACATCATCAGACACTTTGTCATATTTAAAAGTAGCACAAAGTTCTAGAAAACTCGCAAGATGTAAATTAGGATTTTCGTTAGAAGTTCCGCCAAATTGATTGCTTTGCACCATTTGGATAATTTCAGGTTTAAGCTCAAATGAATTAGCAGCTACATCAAGGTTTTGGATAGATAAGTGAATTTCATCAAATGTAGGGTTAGCGTAATCTCTTAGAGGTCGAGATTGATGTTCATTTTCTATTCCTTGGTTCTTTACGTTGTTTTCCATTGTGTCTGGATTTCTAGGTTCTTTTCTCAACCTTCTTATTTTTCTAACAGTGGCTTTTAATTCTAAATCATAGGGTATAAGATTTTCAGGTTCAAGTTTACGCATACAACCGAAATCAAAACACAGAAAAATAGTTGACTAAATATGAAAATAAGTTGCAATTCTATTAAAAGTTTTCTAATGGTCCTAAATTATCTGTTACTCTAATTATGTTATATTCCCCAACAACGGTGCAAAATACTTGATTCAACTAATTTGCGTAAGCTTAATATTGCAAGAATTTAATATCGCTACTAAAAGGGTTAAATCTCGAGCAATGACATCAAAAACTTGACCGTGATTATAAATTTTATAAAGAAGTGTATAAAATATTCAATAATCGCAAAGTTACTCTTATCAACGCAAGTATACGTATTGCTCAAGTAATACAGGGCTCTGGTGGAGTCCTGGTTATTGATCCCACAAGGAATATACTTGAGGCTATGAACTAGGATTTTAAAAAACAAATAGAGAATCACAACCTTGTAGTTCAAATTGCCTATTTATCACTAATATGCAATCGTAAATAAGATGTAATTTTAATAAAATAATTCTACTAATAATTAACTAATTTTACTAATAAAGTTTGTAATGTGAGGCTCAATATATAAGTAAGCATCCTTCTCATTATCAAGAAATTTATGTTAATGGATAAATTGAATTAGTCCAAATTGTGTTGTTCCAAATACGAGCATACTTAGTCTCTATCCTTTGGTCCAGGCATAAAGAACGTTGACTAATCCTATGCTTGGTTACTAAATCTACGGCTAGGCTGGGAGGATACCGGCTCTCACTTCGAAGCTCTCACGTTCCCCTCGCCTGAGGGCTAACATCTACACTTCAGCACCCAAACGATAGGACCGAAATGAGGATTTTAATCTGTCAATCTAAAATCTCCAATTCTACGCCCGATAAATAATATTTCCCTATTTATTTGCATCCTATTTTCAAGGACTTTGACCTCCATGAATCTTGGATGTAATCTTCACTTTAGTTGTAAAACTCAATATATTTTAACAAATCAATTGGCCATATTGAAAGTAAATTAAGATTGAAGTGAAAAGATCATCACAACTTCTTTCACATTCTCTTGGCACAACTAATTCAAATCACAATTTCACAAAATCTCAAAACAAGGAGAAAGACAGAGAAACTACTCAGATCTCATGGAGAAGATATGACAAAACTTGAATTTCATATATAAAAGTAAAGTTATACAAACTACAATAAGTAAGTACAACTTATCTTGAATTCCTCCCCAAGCAAATTCCTTGAAGTTCCTCTTAATCTCTTCCTTTCTTTACATCACACAGAATTCTCCTTCAAAGAGGCAAGGAGGAAGAAATCTCTCACTTTCCTTCCACTCTTATAATCTCTCGAAGAATTCCTCAAAATCTCACTAATTAAACTAACAGACACACTAGACACTCCCACGGATACCCCTGGACACACCTTGGATACCCCCATTTTCGACCTCAAATTCTCTCTTTTAAAGTTGTAGAAGAGTTTCCCAGAGTTGCTTAAGCATCCTTTCAAAAATCGTCCACATTCAATGCACCTTGTGAGAGAACCGACATTCTCTTCGTCGGCGGCCTTGATCTTGCCGTCGGCGGCCTTCCAGAATATTAGGTTTTGGCACTATTGAGAAAACCTCACCGTCGGTAGGATCGATCTCGCCGTCAGTGGCCTTCTTTTCTTTTTAATTTCTGAACTCTCGGGAAAAATCCGTCATCGGCACTGTCGATCTCGCCGTCGGCGCCCAAGGTCAAATCTTCATATTTTGGTCCTTTTTGCTCCAAATTCACTCTTTTTGCATCTTTTGCTCCAATGACCATAAATCAACATTCCTGCAATAAAATATCAAAAATACCTTTCTTTAAAGTGCAATATCATCAAAATACGTGTAAAATATGTATGAAGTTCTCAACATATTTTTCTTTGGTCAGTCAGGAGCCTTCTAAAACCCTAGGTGCACTAGACAACCACCTATATAAAATGACATGTTGTGCTAGTGAGGTTGGAGAAGCACTGGGCTTCTCCTCGAGACATGTAAATATGATACAGTTATCTACCATAATCCTAAGGTTGGAGACCCTATTAAATATGATTTGTTATAGCCATACATGCAACTCATTTTTTAAACTGGCCCGAAGGTCATGCAGAAAGTATTGACAGGTTTTAAAAAATATTAAATATTTTAATCCTAAAATTTGGTTATCTCGATCTTTTAATAGGATTTTAAAGCAGTAATAACTATAATTTTAAGGTTCTTAATAAGCCTAGACTATAATTTTTTGTGGTATCCCAGTTGAACTAGAAATAAATTATGAAAAGCAATCTAGGCATGCAGGCACTAAGTAAAAGAAAGCACTCAAAAAAATGTAAAGAGGCCAATTGTCTCTTAGTTGACAACATATCCCAAGAAAAATAGGAAAAGAGGTTGAAATATGTATATACATGAATAGTCATAGATCTCTACAAATAAATAGAAATTCAGACTTATGGTACGGGACATGAGCTGTTGTTTCTGGTTCCTGTCACGTCGTTCGATGCATCCTCCTCCTCAAAACCCACTCCTGTACCTTATTTTTGATATAGACTTGGCCTAGGGATGTCGATCGCCATTTGGAACTCGTCGATCACTTTATATATATATATATATATATATATATATATATATATATATATATATATATATATATATATATATATATATATATATATATAAGGAAAGGAGCTGAATAATGGCGGCTACCTTGGCTCTGCTAGGGTTTGGGCAGTAATGGCCCTGTCTGGGCGGCGGCTGGTGTCATCTGAAGGCTTCCTGTGGTGGTGTGGTACTTTGGTGGGCTGGTAAGTGGTGGTTTTCACTGTGGGGTTGGTTTTGTGAAGAAAGTTTTGAAGGGGAGCTTTCCGGGCTACATCGTTTTTGAATTGCTGTTACTGTTCCATTGGTTTGGTGGACTGGTGACCCTTGTTGTCCCTTCTTCCCCCCTTCTGTTGGAACTGTTTATTTGCTGATGGCTAGTTCCAGTGTCTCTAAGGACCCTCCCACTTATGCCTCTTCTCTCAGTAAAGGCATATTACCTGAGTCAGTGGAACACCTGACCTTCCCTCAACTCTTGCATGATGTTGCTGCTGGAAGAGCAGATTGCCCTTTGGTCGGACCTTTGGGTTCTAAAGATGGTCGACCAGCGAGTCTTTTTTACCTCCCGTGAAATGAATACCCTTGCTTGATGCTATCAAATTTACTCTTATTGGACAATTCCAGTTTGGTCATCCCAAAATGGAGTTTGTCAGGAGGCATTTTGAGAATTTTCAGTTGGTGGGTCAGTGGAAGCTAGGGGTGATGGATGGTAGGCACCTGCTCATTAGGCTTTCAAAGGAGGAAGATTATGCAAGAGTTTTGGGTTTGCAAGAGATGCAGATTGCAAACTCCTCCATGAAGCTAATTAAATGGTATCCAGGCTTTGATCCAGCTAAAGAGCCCCCTTTAAAACCTTTATGGTTTACTATCCCAAATCTACCAATCCAGTTATACCATACACATGTTATATTTCAGATTAGCAGGACATTGGGAACACCCCTTAGAGTTAATTCCCCAACACATGATATGGGCAACCCAGCAGCAGCAAAAGTTCTGGTAGAAAGAGATGTTTCTCTACCATAGATAGACAAAATATGGATTACCACTTCTGATGATGGAGTGGGGTTCTGGCAAGAGGTAGTCTTAGAAAATAAGCCTATCTATTGCCAACACTGCAGGATGTTTGGCCATCCAAAGGAGAAATGTTATAGGCTTAAGCCACCTTCTAAGAAGCCAGCTAAAGGGAAAGCAATGGAACTTCAGGCATCAGATATTAATCAGGTTGAATCTTCAGCACCCCAGGTGATTTCAAGTGACATTGTGTCACTGCCAGATACTTCTAATGATGTGGTTCATCTCCAAGGAGAAGAGTTGGGCTCACTGGAACCTTTAGCGGATAGTGAGCTTTTTCCAGGTTCTGTTACTCCACCTCATTCACACATAGAGAAGGAGCAAAGGAAAATGGAATCAGTCTGGCAAATACAAAAGTCAAAGAAAAAGAAAAACCAGTCCATTGAACTTCAGAAATTTGCAGCTCAAGAATTGGAGATACCTGATAATAAAAATCCAATTGGCTCCCCTAGGGACTCCTCAAGGGGAAGAGTCAGGACACATTCTAGATCTATCTCTAACCACTCATCACCAAATCCCAAACCCCCTGATGATCAAATGTCTGTGTTGGAACATTAGGGGGGTGGCACACCCCCATTCTATTAAAAGATTAATTCACCTATATAAGAAACACCAGCTTTGGTGTATGATCCTTTTGGAACCTATGGTATACAAAAAACAAGATAAAATTCTTTCCAAATTTCCTGGATGCACTTTTTTTGCTAACTCCACCAATAAAATTTGGTTAATCTGTAGAAAAGAGCTTCTCTGGTCTGTCCAGGTTGATCATCCACAGCTTGTACATTTCCATTTCAGTTTAGATGGGAACAATTTTGCTGCCACTTTTGTTTATGCTGGCTGCACCAAAACTGACAGAAGAAACCTTTGGAATGAGATTATTGAAATTAGTAAGGGGGAGACACTTAGCTGGATTGTGGGAGGAGACTTCAACAGTATTGCTTCAACTTGTGAAAAGCTGGGAGGAAGAGTACCAAACCAGAATATGATTACTGAATTTAATGACAGGATCAACAAGGCAGGTTTATTTGATCTGGGTTTTCTGGGCAGCCAATTTACTTGGAGGAGAGGAGACATATGGGAGAGATTGGATCATTTTCTGGCTAATGACTCATGGCATCAAAACTTCCTAAACACTACCATCACCCACCTCAACTTTGCTGGCTCTGACCATAAACCACTTCTTCTCACCATCTCCACACCTAAAACCCATCACACTCCTCCCCCATTTAGATATATGAATTTCTGGTCCAGTCATCCTAAATTCAATTCTATAATTCAGGAAAACTGGAGAGGTAGCTCCAGCTCTAATCCTTTTATTAACCTACAAAACCTACAACTACAGCTGGCTAGAGCTTTGAGAAAATGGAACTGGGAGACTATTGGTGATGTTTTTCAGGGGGTCATCAAGGCTGAAGTGGAAGTTAATAATGCTGAACTTGAAGCCCAAGGTGATGAGAATAAGTTTAAAGACTTTGTGACTGCACAAGAGAAGTTGCTTACTTACCTAAACTGGTAGGACCAAATACTTAGACAAAAAGCTTCTATCAACAAATTTAAGGAGGGAGATAGGAACAATAAGTACTATCATGCCTGTATCAAGTATAAAAGGAAGTGTAATGCCATCCTCTCTATCATGACAGATCAGGGGACATTGCTCAGGGATGGCACAGATATAGCAAACAATGCTGTCACATTTTTTCAAAAGCTTCTAACTTTCAAACACTGCTCCAGCCATTATATTGACAACAACTTGTTTAATGATGTCTACCATTATACCAACACTCTTAAGCTCACTGATATCCCCTCACAGGATGAAATTTGGATGGCTTTACAGTCCATTGACAGCTCTAAGGCTGCTGACCCTGATGGGTATGATGCAAATTTTTATAAGAAAACCTGGGTAGTTTGTAAAAATGAGGTTTCTGCTGCTATTGTTGGCATATTTTTAGGTTATGTGTTTTATTTTGAAAAAGGGGGTCGCCTACAGAAATTGTCGGCGAATTTTTAATTTAATTTAAATAAATAATTTGAAAAGTAGTATTTGATTTTGAAAAATAATTTTTTTTTAAATTTGAAGATTTTAAGATATGAAGTCAAACTGATCTCACATCCCAAATAGTTTATATAAACGAGCACCGCACCACAAACCGTGTATCTATCCCGAAGAATAGACACACTTGCTTGATGATGGGGCTCGATTAAATAAACTATGAGATTTGTGACATCCGTTTGGTCCGCGAACCAATTTTATAAGCCGACAAATTCCACCGTTTAATATGAAAACATTAAACAGGGTTTATATTACTCGGATTCTTAAAATTCCCTATAAGGGCAAGCCCACTATAGTTAATCACATCTTAAGTGACGGGAATCACCTAAGAAAACTCTCGATAATAGTCGGTAGTTCTGCTCTCGAGAATTTCAAAGTTTAAGTCTTCGAGGGATTGAATTTTGGAATTTCGATAGGGAATGGATCAAATTTAGAACATTTTATTTTGGGAATTCAAAGGAAGAAAGGTAGGACAAATCACGGATTCGAAGCGAACTTCGGTAATTTCCCGACTATCCTACTGTTTGGCTTGAACTTAGGAAAGTCCTAATATTTATTTAATGTTTTGATCTTTCCAATTTTAATTAATTAGGACTTATATTCGTATGATAAAATCATACAAATAGCCTCGAAGATGTGAGGGTTTATGTCGTATCGGACGACTACCTCGGAGTCCTAAGACTCGTTAGGGCTTAATTTACATGATATGATCATGCAAATGCCTAACGAAGAGTTGAGGATTTATGTTGCACTAGGCAAGCTACCTCGAAGTCCTATGGCTTGGTTATTTAATTCTAAGAAAGTTTGTCTGCGAGTAGACTTAGGTTTCGCTGATGACGATGGCCGTGTCTGCCCACCATGCTCCGAGCTCCTTGTTGTTGCAGAGGTTTAGTTTTAGAAATTATAAATCAGGAGATGAGAGAAGTGTTCAGGTTTAGAGAAAGTCTTAATTTCCAAGTGTTTTTTATGTTTTAATTAAAACAAATCTTAAAGTTGATTATAACAACACCGGTTAAGATCCCACGGTTCCATCCTTCCGGCATAGTTATTTTTATCGGATTCACTTAGTCCAGATGAATTTGCTAAACTCAACTGAATGAGTTCCACACTTTCATTTAGACCGTGGGAAATCCCGTTAGCAACACGTAGGTTACATCATCCGAGGTATTCCCGATCATCCAACAATACATTTTAATTTAGTTGTAGTCGTAGTTTTGTGGTTTTGTTTGTGATTAAATTTTGAGTTGTTTTATATTTTGAAATGTTGTGGCGGTGAATTTTATCTTGTAATGACTTTTAATTTAGTTTTGGTTTCGGTTTAGGGACTATCCTAAAGGTGTGGGTTTTCATGCAACGGTTGTTTATCATGCAAGAAAAACTAAGTGCCATGCGATTAAATAAATTGCAATAAGGTAGATTACAATAAAATAAAAGCGTACCTGGAGGGTCTTCCCGTCATGCCAAGCTGCACTTAAAACACAATTAGAATATTTAAGCATTTAAAGCAAGTTCCTAGGTAAAGCTAAGGGAAGGGTTATGATTTTCTACCAAGTTCCTAATCCTATAGCTAGTCATCTCCTATGACGTCTAGGTTCTTGTATTTTGGTTTGAGGACGATTTTCTTCATCAAAGAACAATTAAGTTCAATTGTTCTTATAAATATCCTATCATATCGAGGAAGTGCTTAAGACGAGTCTTAAACATCTTTTCAATATTTCTAGGATTATTTTAAGTCCAAGAGAATTTAATTATACAAATGAATTAATCGTCAGGGAGTTCAAGTTTATTATCTTGCTCGATGAACTAGGACATTTGAATATCTTATGAATGAAGTAACACTTCACTTAATACTCCATTTAGGAGTTATGACAACAAGAGCTTTCGATGACAAATGGATGTTCAAATGATTTATGATTTAATTTAATTTCAGTTAATGGATTTAAGTTTGGAATAGTGTTCAAGTTTTTTTAGATTTATTTTTGAATTCTTTATGTCTTAGGTGATGTTATATTTGATTCAATTTAATTTAACTTTCATTTAATTTAATTTGGTTTAGTTTTAATTTAATTAATTTAATTTAATTTAATTTCAATTTTAACTCTGATTTTATTTTTTTATTTTAATTTAATTTAATTTAATTTAATATGTTTTAATTTAATTTAATTTAATTTAATTTAATGTGATTTAATTTTAATTTAATTTAATTTAATTTGATTTAATTTGATTTGATTTAATTTAATTTAATTTAATTTAATTTAAATTTAAATTTAATTTTATTTTTAATTTTAATTTAATATTATTATTTTTTATGTTTTAAAGATGATTTAATTTTAATTGTTAAAGTATTAATTCAATTGAAATTTTAAAAGAATTTAATTTAAATAATTTAACTTTAATTTAACTTAACGATTAAGTCTTTTAGCATTTTAAATTTTAAATTTGGATTATCATTTTAATTAGGAATTAAATATTATTGAGATGATTAATTTAGGGATTCTTAAATTAAAGAACAAATCTCTTCCTAATGACATCCCTATTTTAATAATTCCAATTTTTTCATTATTCTTCTAAATTTAATTAATTATTTGATTAAGGTTTTATTTTAATTATTTTTAAATTGTTTAGTAGGTTTCTACCCTTTAATTATTTAAATTTCAATCATCCAAATCAGATTAGGATCAAATATTTTACTATTTCATCTTATTAAGCCTAAAGTTTTAATTAAGGGTTAAAATTTTAATTACCATTTTGCCCTTCAAGCTTAATAATTTCATAACTCACTAAATTGAGCTTAAATGAACTTGAAATTTTTATGTGACTTCACTCATATGTCAATAAAGACATTAGAGGAGAAAATGTGATTTTTCTGTATTTAATTTATTTATGTAATTATTTTTGGTGGAAAATAGGGATTTCCAAGGAAAATTTAATAATATGACCAAAGGAAAGTTTCTGTCCTTAAAAAAATTATGGGACATTCCTAATGACCAGAGGACCACGTGGACCAATTTTGGTGATTTTTTGAATTATATTATTTTTATTATAATTATTTTGAGTTTTGGAGTATTAATTAATTTTAAAATAAAATAAAGATTGAAAAATGAATTTTATATTTTTCAAAAATCTCTCTGATATCAAGGAAATCAGAGAATCAATTTTTGTAATTTTCTGATTTTTCTTTAATTTATTAGAATTATTTTAATGGAAATGCTAGAAAATACATTTTTTTTAATTTTAAAATTACCCTAGGGCTTTAAAATTTAATATCTCATCATAGGGACTTAAGAAAGATATGGGGTTTGTTCCTAAGTGATTAAAATTCAAAATGTGACAGTTTGGTGAATTTTATTATTTTTGTGATTTTTATTATTTTTTTACTTATTAAAATATTAAAATAATGCCAAAAATCAACTTTTTTAGAAAATTGAAATTTTAATTTTCTTAAATTCCCCTAATATCAGAGAGGCTCCAAAACCAATTTGGTGAATTTTTGAAAAGTATTTTGAAAGTTATGAATTTTTAAAGTTTAAATTGGCTAAATGGCTTAATCAACCCATTTAGTAGGGCTAACCAAGTCCAATTGACTTCAAATTTTTATGGTGGGTTCCTCTGATCCTAAAGGTCAGTGGAGAATTGATTTCAAGTCAATTTTATGCATGATTAGCTCTAATTAATTAAGGACCTATTTTGGGTGTTTAAGCCGATTAGGGTTATTCCAAGTGGATTAATTCAAAACCTATTTTTCCTAGGTTCCTCTGGTCATAATAAACATCACCAAATTTTCCTAGATTTTATTTCACAACATGCTAATTATTGGATTTATAATACTCAAAATAGTAACATGAATTTGAAAAATCAATAACTTCTCATAGGGATGGCCTCTGACTTTGGAAAATTCAGGGAATGTTCCCAAATTCGGAGGCTTCAAAAGCCCTATGGTCTCATGCCATGGTGAATTTCCTATATGCATGGAGAATTAAAAAAATGCAAACAGTAAATAAATTATTAAAAATAAAATACTTGATGAAATTAAATGATTTCTTTTACACATTATTCTCCTTTGTTCACTGAGCAAGAGGGTATTTTTATTTTATTTTTCTGATTTTTCTACACAAAGTTATACATTTTTGAAGTTTAGGGAATTAAATAAATAGAAAAATACCCTAATTTTCTATTTAAAACGGCGGCGCCGACTCATCCTGGCGACTCGAAACGCCGCGTGTCGCATTGCCATTCGACGCCGCCATCCAACTCGGCGCTCCGGGGCCCGCTGTATCGTTCCATCTCCTTGTCCGGCGCGATCTCGGCCGTCCGTCCGCGCGTGTATGGAATGAACGGCATCCGTTCATCGTCCCCGAGCGTCCTCACCCGAGAGCCGTCCACACTAAAACCCTAAGAACTCACTCATTTCTCAACGGATTTTCGTGTTCTTGTGCTCTCATGGATTTGTCTTGAAGAGACGAATACATCCATACTGTGATCATGCATTGAAATTAAGGCATTTGAAATGGAGAATCTCCGGAAGCTCGGGATAAAGAGTTAGCTCATACCTTTGCTCGGAGAAGTGTGGCTTCAATCCGAGGGTTGTGTCACCTTCGATTGGGTCCAAGCAAGCTCCGGATGAAGTCCCTTGGCACAGTGAATTGTCTAGGTATGATTTCGACCAAGCCCGATCACAAAGCTTGGAGTCCGGAACGGATGGGTGGCTCGGAGAGGGGCTTTTGCTTGGTGGACTTCTTCCCTTGGTCTAGTGAAGGTGTAGGACCAATCGATTTGAGGATTGATCCACTTGTGGAGAAGTGTCCTGGTTTTGGGTGGAACTTTGGCTGAAAAATTGGGCTCTGTTGGTGGGGATTAGGGCAAATTGTCACCTAGGGATCAAGCGCTCTAAGTATGGAGAGTGATGCGGAGCAATTTTGGCGAGTTTCGACGAAGGTGCGGTTCGGCACCTCTCGTGGCCGAGAGGGGGTGGTGTTTAAATAGGAGAGGGTGGAGGACCTCCCGGGGGAGTTAGGGCTTGGGATCGAGCTGCTCTTGGCAAGAGAAGAACATGTACAATGGCCAGCTGGGGATGGGGCGGCTCGGCAGGTGAGAATTCCAAGTTTGGGCTCACATGTGAGCTCTCGGCACAGTGGTTTCCGGCGGCTCGGTGGCTGGCCGGCCGAGTCTCGAGTCACCATCTTGACCGAGTGGGGTCGGGGCTTGGCATTAGTGCGGTCGATTGAGCATGGACATGTGTAAAGTGCTTGGATCGAAATGGCATGGGGACATGGCTAATCTTGGCTAGGTTTGGTCGACCCATTTGTTTGGGGCTAGGTTCACCTCCCCATGGCTGGCCTTGGGCTGAGAAAATCGGTTAGGCTAGGCTGGTCGAAAGGTGGTGATGTCCTTATCTAAGAATATTTGGATTAAATCTTGGTTAAGGGGTATCATGGGTGAGGTTAAAGACTTTTAGGAATTAAGGAAAGCTCCCCCTCTTCTTACCCGATGTGGTATGGTCACATGTCAAACAATTCACATGGCTTGCATGTGGCTTAAGAGTGGCTTCATGGCTCACCTTTGGCTTGGGGAAAAGCCAAGTCGATTTCATGGAAATGGGTTTAAGAAAATTTTGGCATTTTGATGGGAATTTGTATGGGGCTTAATTTGGAATGGCTTCATGATGAGTTTTGAAACTTAGGGATTGATTTAATTGAAAATATGGTGTAGAGCAATTGTCATATGGGTTTAGGATTGATTTTGGCCCTTTGGATTTTTGGTGGAGATGGGCTTTAGGAAGGTTTCATGTAAGTGGGCTTTTAAGTTTCAAAATGGGCTTTTGGGTGGAGATTTTTGCAAAGGGCTGTCGGCGTATTTTTTAGGTTATGTGTTGTATTTTTGAAAAGAGGTCGCCTACAGAAATTGTCGGCGAATTTTTAATTTAATTTAAATAAATAATTTGAAAAGTAGTATTTGATTTTGAAAATAATTTTAAATTTGAAAATTTTAAGATATGAAATCAAGCTGATCTCACATCCCGAATAGTTTATATAAACGAGCGCCGCACCACAAGCCGTGTATCTATCTCGAAGAATAGACACCTTTGCTTGATGATGGGGCTCGATTAAATAAACTAGAAAGGTTTGTGACATCCGTTTGGTACTGCGAACCAATTTTATAAGCAAGACAAATTCCCTTGCTTAGTATGAAACTATTAAACGGGGTTTATATTACACAGGTTCTTAAAGTTCCCTATAAGGGCGAGCCCACATAGTTAATTACATCTTAAGTGAAGGGAATCACCTAAGAAAACTCTCGATAATAATCGATAATGCTGCTCTCGAGAATTTGAAGTTTAAGTTTTGAGGGGTTGAATTTTGGAAATTTCGATAAGGAATGGATCAAATTTAGAACATTTTGTTTTGGGAATTCAAAGGAAGAAAAGTAGGAGAAATTATGGATTCGAAGTGAACTTCGATAATCTCCGACTATCCTATTGTTTGGCTTGGATTTAGGAAAGTCCTAATGTTTATTTAATGTTTTGATCTTGCGCGATTTTAGTTAATTAGGGCTTATATTTATATGATAGAATCATACAAATTGCTAGAAGATATGAGGGTTTATGTCGTATCGGACGACTACCTCGGAATCCTAAGACCGGTTAGGGCTTAATTTGCAATACGAATGCACAACGAAGAGTTGAGGATTTATGTTGCACTAGGCGAACTACCTCGAAATCCTATGGCTTTGTTATTTAATACTAAGAAAGTTTCTTTGAAGTAGGTTCGAGTTTCTGCGACGACGATGGCCGTCTTGCCCACCATGCTCCGAGCTCCTTGTTGTTGCAGAGGTTTAGTTTTAGAAATCATAAATCAAGAGATGAGAGAAGTGTTACGGTTTAGAGAAGTCTTAATTTCCAAATGTTTTTTGTGTTTTAATTAAAACGAGATCTTAAAGTTGATTAAACGAACCGATTAAGATCCCGCGGTTCCGTCATCCCGACACAGTTATTTTCATCGAATTCACTTAGTCGAGATGAATTTGCTAAACTCGATTAAATGAGTTCCGCACTTTCATTTAGACAGTGGGAAATCCAGTTAGCAACACGTGTGTTACATCATCAGAGGTATTCCAGATCATTCGATGAGACGTTTTAATTTAGTTGTAGTTGTAGTTTTGTGTTACGTTTGTGATTAAATTTTGAGTTGTCTTATATTTTGAAATGTTGTGGAGGTGAATTTTATCTTGTAGTGTCTTTTATTTTAATTTTGGGTTTCGGTTTTGGTTTACGTCCTAAAGGTGTCGGTTTTCATGCAGCTGTTGTTTTATCATGCAAGAAAAATAAGTGCGATGCGATTAAATAAATTGCGATAAAATAAATTGCATACACTGGAGGGTCTTCCCGTCATTCAAGTGCACTTAAAATACGGTTAGAATATTTAAGCAAGTTCCTAGGTAAAGCTAAGGGAAAGGTTTATGGTTTTCTACCAAGTTCCTAATCCTATAGCTAGTCATTTCCTATGACGTCTAGGTTCTTTGTGTTTTTAGTTTGAAGACGATTTTCTTCATCGAAGAACAATTAAGTTCGATTGTTCTTGTAAATATCCTATCATATTGAGGAAGTGCTTAAGAAGAATCTTAAACATCTTTTCGATATTTCTAGGATTGTTTCGAAGTCAAATGAATTTAATTGTGTAAATGAATCGATCGTCAGAGGTTTTGAAGTTTTGTTAACTTGCTCGGTGAACTAGGACATTTGAATGTCACATAAGTGAAGTAACATTTCATTTTAATGTTACATTTAGGAGTTATGATAAGCTAAGGCTCTAAAGGCGAAATGATATTTAATGATTTGTGATTAAATTTAAGTTCGAATTAATGATTTAAGTTTGGAATAGTGTTCGAAGTTATTTTAGATTTATTTCTTCATGTCTTAAGTGAGGTTATTTAATTTAACTTAATTTAATTTAATTTAATTTAATTTAATTTAATTTATTTAATTTAATTTGATTTGATTTAATTTAATTCAATTTAATTTATTTGATTTAATTTCTTAATTTAATTTAATTTAATTTTAATTTAATTTAATTTAATTTTTAATTTAATTTAATTTAATTTAATTTAATTTAATTTAATTTAATTTAATTTAATTTAATTTAATTTAATTTATTTTAATTTATTTTAATTTTAATTTATTTTAATTTTAATTTAATTTTATTTATTTATTTAATTTAATGTATTTAATTCATTTAATTTAATTTAATTTGTTTATTTAATTTAACTTAATTTTAATTTAATTTAATGCAACTTTTAATCTTAATTTAATTTAATTTAATTGAGATTTTTTGAAAGAGTTTAATGATTTAATTTAATTTAATGATTAAGTCTTTTAATATTTTAAATTTGAGTTATCATTTTAATTAAGAGTTGAGTATTAATGAGATGATTAATTTAGGGATTTTTTAAATTAAAGAATAAATCTCTTCCTAATAATATCCACTATTTTAATAATTCCAAATTTATTATTCTTCGAATTCAATTAATTATTTAATTAAAGTTTAATCATTTTAAATTGCTTAATGGGTTTCTACCCTTTAATTATTAAATTTCAATCATCCAAATCAGATTAGGATCAAATATTTTACTTGTTAATTTTTTTATTAAACCTAAAGTCTTAATTAAGGATTAAAATTTTAATTACCATTTTGCCCTTCAAGCCTAATAATTTCATAACTCACTAAATTGAACTCAAATGAACTTAAAATTTTTTATGTGACTTCACTCATATGTCAATAAAGACATGAGAGGAGAAAATGTGATTTTTCTGTATTTAATTTATTTATATAATTATTTTTTTGTAGAAAAGAGAAATTTCCAAGGAAAATTCAATGATATGACCAAGGGAAAGTTTCTGTCCTTAAGAAAATTAGGGGACATTCCTAATGACCAGAGGATCACTTGGACCAAATTTTGTAATTTTTTGAATTATATTTTATTTATTAGAATTATTTTAAGTTCTGGAGTATTAATTAATTTAAAAATAAAATAAATGTTGAAAAATAAATTTTATAATTTTTAAAATTCTCTCTGATATCAAGGATTCCAGAGAACCAAACTTTACAATTTTCTGATTTTTCTTTGATTTATTATAATTATTTTGGTGAAAATGCTAGAAAATACATTTTTTAATTTTAAAATTACCCTAGAGCTTTAAAAATTAATATCTCACTAAATAGACCTAGGAAAAATATGGGACTTGTTCTAAGTGATTAAAATTCAAAATATGACATTTTGGTGAATTTTATTATTTTTGTGATTTTTATTATTTTTTAATTATAAAAAAATATTAAAATAATATTAAAAATCAACTTTTTAAGAAAATTGAAATTTTAATTTTCTTAAACTCCCCTGATATCAGAGAGACTCCAAAACCAATTTGGTGAATTTTTGAAAGATATTTTGAAAGTTATGAATTTTTAAAGTTTAAAAATGGCTAAGTGGCTTAATCGACCCGATTAGTGGGGCTAACCAAGTCCAATTGACCTCAAATTTTTATGATAGGTTCCTCTGATCCTAAAGGTCGAGTAGAGAATTGATTTCAAGTCAATTTGATCTATGGTTAACTCTAATTAATTAGAAACCTATTTTGGGTGTTTAAGCCGATTAGGGTTAATCTCGATGAATTAACTCAAATCCTATTTTTCCTAGGGTTCTCTGGTCATAAGGAACATCACCAAATTTTCCTAGAATTTATTTCACAACATGCTAATTTTTGAAATTAAAATACTTAAAACGACAACATGCATTTGAAAAATCAATAACTTTTCACGAGAGATGGCCTCGACCTTGGAAAATTCGGGGAATGTCCACTAAGTTCGGAGGCTTCAAAGCTCTATGGTCTCATGCCATGGTGAATTGTATACATGCATGGAGAATTAAAACAATGCAGGGAGTAAATAATTAATTAAAAATAAAATGCTTGGACAAAATTAATTAATTTCTTTTCCACATTATTCTCCTACATTTCAGCGAGCGAGGGGTATTTTTATTTTATTTTTGTGATTTTTCTACACGGAGATATGAATTTTCCAAGTTTAGGGGATTAAATAAATAGGAAAATACCACTATTTATCTACTTGTCCGCGCGGCGCCGCGTCGGCCTCGGCGACTCCAGAAACGCCGCGTGGCGCGCTCCCGTTCGACGCCGCCATCCGAGTCGGCAACCGGGCCCGCGGTTCTCGTGCGCGTCTCTGGTCCGACGCCATCCGAGCCGTCCGTCCGCGCGTGTATTAAATGGACGGCATCCGTTCATCGTCCGTGGCCTGGTGCGATCCGTGGCCGTCCACACTCCAACCACAGAACTCGCTCGATTCTCGATGGATTTTCGTGTTCTTATGCTCTATGGATTCGTCTTGAAGAGACGAACACATCCATACGGTAAACATGCATTGAAATTAAGGCATTTGAAATGGAGAATCTCCGGAAGCTCGGGATGAAGAATTAGCTCATACCTTTGCTCGGAGAAGTGAAGCTTCGATGCGAGAGTTGTTGCACCTTCGATTGGATCTCGGCAAGCTCCGGATGAAGTCTCACGGTGCAGTGAATTGTGCAGGTTGAACTTCGACCACGAGTCGATCACAAGCTTGGGTACGGAGCAGCTGGGTGGCACTGGAGATGGGGCTTTTGCTTGGTGGACACCTTCCGCTGGTGCAGTGAAGGTGTAGAGACAATCGATTTGGGGATTGGCTCGCTTGTGGAGGAGTGTCCTGGTTTTGGGCTTGGATTTCGACTACGAAATTGAGCTCGCGAGAGAAGAAATGGCGGGGGATCTCCTTGGGGATCGAGTGCTCGTGTATGAGGAGGGGTACGGAACAATTTTGGCGGAGTTTTGGCAAGGTTTTGCAACTCTCCTCTCATGGCCGAGAGGGGGTGGTGTTTAAATAGGCATGGTTGGAGGGCCTCCGGGGGAGTTAGGGCTTGGGATCGAGCTGCTGCGGTGAGGAGAAGAACGACCATGGTGACCACTAGGCATGGGGCGGCTCGGCGAGGAGAATTCCAAAGTTTGGCTCCTCCCGAGGTTTCGGCCATGGTGTTTTCCGGCGGCGGGGTGGGTGGCCGGCGGGCATGGGTCACCCTCGGGTCCGGAGTGGGTCGGGGTTAGAGGTTTGTGCAATCGATTAGCCCTTGCCATGTGTAAAGTGGCCGAATTAAAATGGAATGGGGAAGAGGTCATTTTGGCTTCGATTTGGTCGACCCATTGGTTTGGGTTGGGTGCACCTCCCCATGGCTCGATTTTGGGGTGAGAGGATCGGTTGGGTCGGCCGAGAGAATGGTGGAGTCTCCATCGAGGATTAGGTGGCAAAGCATGGTTTAGAGTGTGACATGCTTAAGGTAAAAAGGCTTAATGAAAGGTTAGAAAAGGAGCCCCTCCTTTTACCATTAATGGTATGGTCGCATGCGAGACTTTCATGGCTTCACATGGCTTGTGAATGGCTCGTGCATGGCTCCATGTGGCTTAGGGAAAAGTTTAGTCGATTTCATGAAAATGGATTTTAGGAATTTTTTGGTAATTTGATGGAAATTTGTATGGAACTTGATTTGGAATGATTTGATGATGGATTTAGGACTTAGGTAATGGCTTTGATTAAGTGGATGGCAAATGGAAATGTCATGTGGGCTTTAGGGTAGATTTTGGGCTTTTGAGTTTGGTTTGGAATGGGCTTTTGAATGTCCTTTAGAGGTGGGCTTTTAAATGAAAATTTTGCAAAGGGCCATGCTAAATAAATGTTGGGTTTAGTTTAAGGATGTGTCATGAGTGGTTTGGAGTCAATTTGGTGTGATTTGGGTTTGAATTGGGTTGGATATGGGCTTTTTTTTTTTTGGTAAAGAGGCTAAAGTGGGCCAAAATGGGCTACCATGGGCCAAAGTTGGGCTAGAGTTGAAGTTGATGTGAAATTAATGTTGGGAAATGTTTATGGGAGTGTTTCGAAAGAGGTTTTGGCTTTGGTTGGGTTTTGATTTTGGGGTTTGGGCTCATTTGGGCTAGGTTTGGGTTTAGGTCGAAAATTGGGCTTTTTGATTTTGGGTTAAATTTGAGTGGGGTTTGGATCAAAGTTTTGGGCAAATCATGTTAGTGTTTTGTTTATGGGGATGTCGAGGAAGGTTTAGAAAAGATTTGGGGTTAATTGGAGTTGAATTGGGTGAGTTTGGGTTAGGTTTGGGTCATAGGTCAAATTGGGCTTTAAGGCCAAAAGTGAAATTGGATCCTAATGCCAATCAAATTGGGCTTGTATTTGGTCTAGATTGGTGTTGGGGATGTTGAATTGAAGTTTAGAATTGAATTGGACCAGAATTGGGATCAATTGGGTAGGCTTGGTTTGACATTGGGTTTACTTTGGGTTAAAATGGGTCGAATGGGGGTTTTGACAAAAGTGGGGTAAATTGACAAAATTGGCCCATGGTGTAGTTGAACAAAATGAAATTGGGAATATTTGGGATTTTCTGGAATTTTCTGGGAATTTTCTGAATTTTTGGATTTTTGGGTCGAAAAGGGGTATTTTGGGTATTTGGGAGGTATTGGGGGGTATTTTGGGATTTTTGATATTTTTGGATATGGATGATCAGTTTGAGTGATGTGGGAATGTTTGGGATTGATTTTGGAGAATTTTGGGTAATTTGGAAATTTTGGAAAATTTGGGTAATTTCAAGGGTTTTGGGTAGAGTTGGTGGGTGTAGGGTCCCGGGGGTCAAAAATTGAAAATTTGGAAAATTGAAGATTGGGTGGATGTAAGTGAAATGAAAACATCTTTTGTTGAGCCATGAAGCCATATCAAGCCCACATGAGCCATGAAGGGACTCATTTGAGACATTCGCTCGTGTTGTTCCTAACTCTCTTAGCGGAGGCTTAGGGGTTAAGGACCATCCATGTGAATCACCTACATGAGTCGGGAAGTTAAGTCAGGTATGGGTGTGTTTTTAGGAGGTGTGTGAAAGTGTAGTGCATAGGTGTAGTGTATGTGTAAGTCGGCCCTTTCACTCGGACCAGGCACGCAGAGAGCGATCTAAGGCCAAAGAGTCCTATAGGAACTCATCCTTTAAACTTCCACATTTGATTTCAACCCTCTAGGTGATTAGGGGTCTATAGTCGAGTTTGTGGAGTTTGCGGGGAGTTAAGAAGTGGTTTGAATTTCTAAAAGGTGGGTCTCGATTCTAGTCTTCTAAGATAGTCGAAAGGAAAAGCTGAGATTTAGATCCTAAAATCTTAAAGAGAAGAAGAGAAGACCTCATCAAAAATGAGGTCAACAAGGGCCATGCCAAATAAATGTTGGGTTTGATTTAAGAGTGTATCATGAGTGATTTAAAGCAAATTTGGGGTGGTTTGGGTTTGAATTGGGTTGGATTTGGGTTTCTTTGGTAAAGGGGCTAAGGTGGGTCGAAATGGGCTACCATGAGCTAAGGTTGGGCTAAAGTTGAAATTGATGTAAAATTAATGTTGAAAATGGCTTATGGGGCTGTTTTAAAGAGTTTTCAACTTTGATTGGGTCTTGATTTTGGGGTTTGGGCCTATTTGGGCTAGGTTTAGGTGTAGGCCCATTTAAGGGATTTTGGCTTTGAGTTGAATTTGAGTGAGGTTTGAGTCCAAATCATGGGCAAATTATGTTAATGTTTTGTTTGTAAGGATGTTAGGGAAGGTTTAGAAAAGGTTTGGGGTCAATTGGGTAGATTTGGTTTGACATTGGGTTCACTTGGGTTAAGAATGGGCTAAATTGGGGGTTTTGGTGGAAGTGGGGTAAATTGACAAAATTGGCCCATGGTGTAGTTGAACAAAATGAAATTAGGAATATTTGGGATTTTCTGGAATTTTCTGGAATTTTCTGGGAATTTTCTGAATTTCTCGATTTTTTGGCTAAGAGGGGCATTTTGGGTATTTGGAGGGTATTGAGAGGTATTTTTGGAATTTTTGGTATTTTTGGCTATGGATGATCAATTTGATTGGTGAGGAAATGTTTAGGAATGATTTTGGAGATTTTTGGGTAATTTGGAAATTTTGGAGGATTTGGGTAATTTCAAGGGTTTTGGGTAGGCTAGGCGGGTGTAGGGTCCCCGGGGTCAAAAATTGAAAATTTAGAAAATTGAAGATTGGGTAATTGTAAGTGGAATGAAATCATTTTGGTTGAGCCATGAAGCCATATCAAGCCCATATGAGCCATGAAGGGACTCATTTGAGGCATCCATTATGTTGTTCCTAACCTTCTTAGCGAGGGCTTAGGGGTTAAGGACCATCCATGTGAATCACCTTCATGAGTCGGGAGGTCGAATTGGGTATGGGTGTGGTTTTAGGAGGTGTGTATGAAAATGTAGTGTATAGGTGTAGTGTGTGTGTAAGTCGGCCCCTTCACTGAGACCGAGCCACCTGGGGTAGTCCTAAGGCCAAAGAGTCCCATAGGAAACTCATCCTTTAAACTTCCACATTTGATTTCAACCCTCTAGGTGATTAGGGGTCTACGATCAAGTTTGTGGAGTTTGCGGGGAGTTAAGAAGTGGTTTGAATTTCTAAGTGGTGTGTCCCAATTCTAATCCTCTAGGACAGTCAAAGGAAAAGGCCTAAGGCTAGATCCTAAGTACTAAAGAGAAGAAGAGAAGACCTCATCAAAAATGAGGTCAACAGCTATCCAAGGCTTTTTTAAAGGAATTGATCTCCCACAGTACTTCCACTCATCTACCACTGTGCTTATCCCCAAAACCACTGCACCAAAAACTTGGAACCATTATCGACCAATGAGTCTCACCACTGTCATCAGTAAAATGATTAGCAAAGTGATTGTTTGGAGATTACAGCCTCATCTAAATAATATTATCAGTCCTCACCAATCTGCTTTTGTTAAAGGAAGATCCATTGCTGATAATGTCCTTCTTGCTCAAGAATTAATGCTTGATCTAGACAAAACCTGCAGGGGTGGCAACCTAATATATAAGCTTGACATTAAGAAAGCTTATGATACTCTGGATTGGAATTTCATTCTCCAGGTATTACATGTAAGGGGTTTCACTGCTGATTTTTGTATGCTGATTAAGAGATGGCTGAAATTTAATAATCACTCTATTCTGATTAATGGCCAGAGTTGGGGTGGGTTCCAAGCAACTAGAGGTCTAAAACAGGGAGATCCACTATCCCCTTCCATTTTCATCATTGTTATGGATTATCTTTCAAGGCTAATTGAGGCTCAGGTTTCCCCTTTTCAATATGCCAGATACCACCACAGGTCCAATGTGATTATTTCTCATCTTTTATATGTTGATGATCTAATGATTTTTTCTAGGGCTTCAAAGATTGCTGTTAAAAAAGTTATCAATTGCCTTAAACATTTCCAACTGGTTTCTGGTCTGCATTTCAACAATGCTTAAGTGTGAACTGATTTTTCCCAGCCGATTACTGCGATTTGTCTCATTGGATTACTAATTACACTAGATTCTCTAAAGCTACTCTTCCATTGAAATATTTGGGGGTGCTTGCTGATTAAGGGCGAGATCCGAACGACTACACTTTGAGGAGATTATTGGAAAACTCAATACCCGGTTATCTAAGCGGGCAAACTCTTTCCTATCTTCCGGTGGGAGAATTACATTGCTTCATAGTATACTCACAACATTCCCAAATTATGTCCTCCAAATGACCCGCATGAAGAAGAGCTCTAGAATCCAAATTGAAAGAATCTTTAACGATTCTTATGATGCGGACAAAGAAAGCGGATGCACTCTAGGCTAGGTGGCGAAACTTGCTAAACCTATTGAGACGAAGTGGCTTGGGATTCGAGGGATTACACCACTACGCAGAAAGTTAATTTCTATAAACTATGGATTCAATTCGGACAACAAAATTCCTTGTGGGCTACCTTTATGAAAGGAAAATATTGTAAAGATAGCCACCCCGATTTGGTACAAATCAAACCGGTATCTCCGGGATGCGGAAACATATGCTTCGAATAGAGACCTTGCTCGAATCTCTTTATTGCGGGAACTTGGGCATGGGAAAGTGCTCTTTTGGCAAGACAATTGGTGCCCCCCTGAGATGAAGAATGCCCTCCCTAATATTAATAAACAGCTTTTCCCAGTAGCCAACTACTGGGATAATCTGCATTGGTCATCCACTAAGCTTCAGGAGCTGCTCATTGAGTCTTACGCTCATCGGGTGGCCTCTATTCCTTTTGACGAGTACTAAACCCGATAGGATCATTTGGCAAAAGGGTAAGCTCCACGATCTCACCAAGCACATCTACCCGAACATTTTCAATCGGCCATCATTCGATTGGGTTAGGAAAATGCGGAACAAGTATACGACACCCTCCATGTCCTTCTTTATTTGGAGAATTTTTCACGACCTCCTTCCAGTCGATGATATTCTCGAACTTAAGGGGCTTAGAGGGCCATCTAAGTGCTACTTATGTGGGACTGATGCTGAAACTATTCAGCACTTATTCTTTAGCTGCAGCTTCTCACAGGAGGTGTGGAAGGAGGTTCTTAAGTTTATTAAGATCAACACACTTATTCTTGAGTGGCAGGAGTTATCAACTTGCTGGTTGTCCTGGCATAAAGCTAAAGTGGGAGATATTCCTTTCATCCTTGCTTGGTTTATATGGATGCACAGAAATAGTGTGAAATATGAAGATAAAAGGTGTAAAGTCCTAACTGTGGTGGGAAATTGCCACTCATTCTTAAGCAAGCTCATCCAATTGAAGAAGTATCATAACATCTTCAACACTACTCAGCAAGACTACCCAAAGCATTCTAAAGTTATGTTAATTTACTGGAAAGCTCCAACCTATCCAATTATTAAAGTTAATACTGATGGGGCATTCTCTGATCAGGGATCTGGTTGTGGGGGTCTTTTCAGGGACTGGGATGGTCAGTGTGTAAGTTTCTTCCATACGCCCATTATTGCTGCTGATGCCCTGGAATCTGAATTAACTGCTGTTTTTTGGGCTCTCAGCCTAGCCACTTCTTGGCATTGGTGTGATGTTGTTGTTGAATGTGACTCGGCTTCCCTTATTCAGTATATGCAGAATAACCTTCACCCGTCGTGGCACCATGCCATCTGGATTACTAGAATCAAGACACTAGCTCAGCAGATTAATACCAATTTCAATTTTATTTATTGAGAAGGCAACAGGCCATCTAATTGGCTTGCCAAGACGGCTCTTCACTCCCGACGAGTTCTTATCTCCCCGACCCCCCTCCTCGGTTATCTTATCTTATTGAAGCTGATCGAATTAATGCTCCTCATTTTAGAGTGGCGGACATCTAAGGATTACTTTATTGATGTTCCTCACTTCTACCCTTTTGTCCTATCAGCTATACACTTTGGGTTTTTGGCTCCTGCTGGAAATTGTTTTTGGTGGGACATTTTGCTGTTTTTTTCATATTTTGTAATTGAGAATGATTTTTAGAGGTTATATATATATATATATGTATATATATATATATATATACTCAACAACCCTCTCAGGATTAATATGGGGCCTTGAGTCTTTTTTGTGTCTTAGCTTTTTCTTTAGTTTTTGGGTGGAGTTGTATTGAGTTTGGGAACCCCATAGGACCTTTAATGTGTATTTTGTTTTTTGATTAGATGGGGACTCCCCCTCACTTATATTTTGTAACCCACCTCTTTCTTTAACATGTAGGGAGACAAGAGCTGCTCCTTCACCCAAAAAAAAAATATAAGGAAAGGAGCTAGTGCTCCCTACATGTTTTAGCAAAAGTAGTTACAAAACAATATATATATATATATATATATATATATATATATATATTTTTTAATTTTAAAATAATACTTTAATTTATAAAAATAAAATGAGATCGAATAGATCTCATATGGTTAATAGTTTACGTAATCAAGCACATTACAACAAGTAATACAGCCTCTCGAGAGATAAGCGTTTCACTTGACAGTAGGCACGATTATAAAACTAAGAAATTAATGACATTCGTTTAGTCTATGAATTTTATGACCGATAATGCCCCTATATAATCTGAAAGATCTAGATTATCCAGGTTTACTGACTCCCTATGGAGGCAACTAAAGCCACTTAAGAAAACTTTCAATTAAGAACAGAGTTTTCATCTTCAAGAAGTTAAGTTGAGTTTTCAAGATAGTACATGGAAGATTCAAGTAGGAAAGGCTCAAATAGAAACATTTATTTTAAGAGTCAAAGGAGAGAGAGGTAGGGGATATCACAGAATTGAGGAGAACATCAATGACTTCTCAAACTATCATATTGTTTAGCTTTACATTTTAGAAGTGAAGTTATTTGATATTTACTTCTACCAATTTATAAAATTAGGACATACCCTCGCACAATATCTGATCAAGCAAATGGCTTAGGAAGATAGGAGAATTTACATTGTACGTAATGACCTTGAAATCCCAAAAATGTTAGAAATTATACTACACAACACGATTGTGCAAAAGCCTAAAATTAAAGTGATAATTAAAGCCGTACTCGACGAAAAAACTTGATGTCCTATGGGTTATGTTATTTAATTCTAAAGAAAGGTTCGGCTGAAGTAGATCTGATTCATTGTCAAATCTTTATCATCACCTGAAGTCGTCCTCCATTCGCTCACATACTTGTCATGTTTGTCCCTGACTCCTTGCAGTGATGGTTTATAGTTTAAGGTTATGATTTTATGTTTGTACTTGTGATTTTCATTGAGTCACAAGGGCTTGGAGAAGTGTTCCTCCTAAGCATATGGCCTATTCTTCTCTACTCTAGGGGTCTTTACAAGAGTAATATATTATGCATAAAGGAAACATGCACTAAAGCAAGGCAAAATAAAAGTGCAAGAAAAGAAAAGAAGTAGCGCATATCGGCTACCTCCACCACTATTGCGAAATGGTTAATATTACAAATACAATATGTGAATGTATGGAAAATAAAGCATGAGGAATATTAGCATATAAAACAATTTAGATGGCAAGTATCGAAGATTAGGGTTAGGTATTAGAATTTTAGTTATGGGGGAGCTCAACCTCGGGGCATGTGGTCCTATTAACCCTCGAAAGATGCTCATAGGCATTTAATAATGTTCTAAACTGATGAGACCCAATTTAAGGTAGAAGACTATCAACAAAGCAATCAAGATAGGGAAATTATCCAACCAGTGATGTTAATAACAAGTGAACTTACTAAATGATGTTACCAAAAAAATATTCTTAACTTGTGATACAACTAAAATATATAGTATTTTTATACACATTTTTATACCTATTTTTGATGATGTTGCACTTTAATAGAAGGTATTTTGTGTATTTTTCATGCAGGTATGATTAAATGGATAAATGTGATGAAAGGAATAAAAAAGGATCAAATTTAGATCAAAATGAAGAAAGGTGCAAAATTAATTTGTGGCGGCTAAGCGCCTGGACCCGCATTTAATCGCTAGAGCCTCGCGGCTAAGCACCCAGACCATGCGCCTAAGCGGCAGTTACTTAAGAGGATTTAAATAATTTTTTGCGTTGTTTTTTAGGGTTATTTGAGGTATCTCTTGGTACAAACGTGGTAACTTCCTATTGGTACCTAAATTAATTTAAATTACTCTTGAATGGATGCACCTCTTGGAGGATTCATTGAATCTGGACATAATTTGAAGAGACACAAAGGCACCTGTTGAAAAATTATAAAATGAAGACTTGGAATTCAGAAAATGGTTGTTGTTGGAGGGTTTGTAGTTTATGTTTATTGTGTAGAGAGTTCTTCTTAGTAACACAGCACTCCACTTCACCATTTCTACTTACTTTACTATAGTTTGTATTAGGGTTAGAAGAGAGAATTGGAGTCCTTAGAGTTGGGGTGCCACCCTCTAAGGAATATTGTAAGGAAAAGCAAAGTTTTCAAAGGAACTTCAAGAGTTTGATGGAGAGGATTTACATATAAGTTTTTATCTTTGTTACTACAATTATTTTTAAATATGACTTCTTGTGTTTTCCTTATGATTTTTACTTTTAAAACATGTTGTGATTGTATTTTCTCCATGAATTTTGACTTTATCTTTTTCCATAAATTAATGAAGTAATTAAGTAATGGATGGATGTTGTGTGAAATATAAGAAATTAATGTTAAAAGAAGTTGTGATGATTCATAACCCTTCACTTCATTTACTTCTTGATTTGGCCAAATAAGATATTAATGTATGTTGTGAGAACATGTAAGAACCAGTATGGTATTGTCTTAAGCAACAATTGGCAAGAATCACATGAGATTATATGGATGAGAATGTAGTCTATGTGATTGAGTGCAAATAAATAGGGAGATATACTTTGATGGGTGTAGAATTAGAGGACTTTAGAGTGACAGAATAAAGCCCCTAATTCTATTTATTGTTTTATGTCTTGATACATGATGTTAGCCCCCAGGTGGAGGGATAAGAGGAAACTCTAGAGTGAAAGCTAGTATCTTTCCTACCGAGCTCATCTTCAAGATTAATAAAGCATTAGATTAATTTATGTTCTTTATAACATCTCTAGTAAGGGTAAAGAATATAATTGCTCATATTTGGCACAACAAATTTTAGATACATCCAAAACAAAATGCCATAACTTGTTATTAATTCATAATAAGAAAAAAGATATTTTATTTACATTTGCTTTCATCTTACAAAAATCTAAATAAAGTAGTTGTTAGCTTTCATTTCAAATTAGAAAAGTTACCAAAAAGAATCAAACTTTTTTTCCAAGAATATTGTCTTTAGTTTGAGTGAGATCTTTCAAAAAAGTAAAAAGTTATTTTTTTATTTTCTTTATTAAGAATATTTAACATTTTTTCTTGTGGGTTTAATATCTTGGGACTTAATCAGAAAGTCATATATTACTTGATAAATATACATATACTTGTGTAGAATCTCATTTTATAATAATATTAATTAAAACTCTTATTTGCATTGGCATCAATTTTTTAGCATCATTGTAAAGAAAGAGATATCATTAAAAAGAAGTATAAATTCATATATAAAATGTAAGCATAAATATCATGGATCAAGTTTTTGGCGCCGTTGCTGGGGAAAAATAGTTAAAATAATATTTGAAGAAAATTTTTAGAAAAAGGAAGAAAAACTAATTTTTGCTTTTTAAAGTCTTATTTAAACTTATTAGATTTATTTTAGGAAATTGTTGTGTTATTTTTATATAAGTTATAATTTTTATTTTGATTTATAGTAGTGTATGTTTAGTTCAGGTTCTGAAGAACTTATACCTTATGATTCTGAATTAGAAAGAACTATTAAAAAAATCAAAAAAAACTAAAAATACAGAACAAGATAAAAATATTCAAGAGTGGCAAATCAAAATAATTAAAATGCTAAAATTCATCAAGAATTTAGACCATTAAGAGATTATGTTAACCCTACAGTAGATGAACTTCTTAGTAGTAATTAAAATCTTGTTGTAGCGGCTAATTCATTTGAACTTAAATCTACTATTATCCAAATGATATCTATTAATTAGTTGGGGGAGCACCAACTAAGGATCCAAATTTACACCTTGCCAATTTTTTAGAATTATTTGCTACATTTAAATATGATGGTGTATCAGATGATGCTATTAGACTTAGACTTTTTTCTTCACATTAAGGGATAAAGCTAATATGTGATTAAATTTTTTAACACCTGGATCTATCAGAACTTGGGGTGATTTAGCGTAAAAAATTTTTTCTAAATATTTTCCACCATCAAAGACTGCAAAGCAAAGAAATGATAGTTGATTTTTTGTCAGTTTGAAGGGGAATCTATTTATGAAGCTTCCGAATGTTTTAAAGATCTCTAGAGAAAGTGTCCACATCATTTGATACCAGATTGGTTAATAATTTAAACTTTTTATAATGGATTAGTTGGATCTCTTTGATCTATTATCAATGCTACTGTTGGTTGTTCATTGATGTCTAAATAATTTAATGACGCTTATGCTTTAATTGAAGAAATGGCTACAAAATAATTTTCAATGGCCTTCTAAGAGGGTAAATCCTAAGAAGGTAGCCAATATTCATGAATCTGATGCTTTTGCAATGTTAGCAAATCAAGTTGCTACAATTTCAAGGAAGATGGACCAATATGGAATTAATTCTTCTCAACAAATTTCCACGATTGAAGAGCATTCATTAGGCCAAATGAGAAATTCTCAAACATCATTAGAAACTTTAAATGTCATAAATAAGCCTAATAACCCATATTCCAATTATTATAATCCAGGTTGGAAGAACCATCCAAACTTTAACTGGAATAACAATAATTCGGGTGGTAGTAATCAATAATGGGGGAACAATCAAGTAAACCCATTAATGAATTGGATCAACCAAGATAAAAATAATTATAGATCTACTTATCCTCCAGATTTTAACAGTACTTCACAATTTAAAGAGAAGAAGTTGTCTATAGAATAAATGGTTTTATAAATGAAAAATCAAATGCAAAGTCAAGGAGCTATAATTAGAAATACTGAGAATCAATTGAGACAAAAAGCCAATTCATTAAGTAATAGATCTCAATGAATGCTTCCGAGTAATACAGAGTAAAATCCAAGAGACAAAAAAAGAGCAAATAAAAGTTGTTCAACTGAGAAGTGGAAGAGAGTTAAAAGGTACAGTTCAAAAAGAGATTGAAGTAGAGAAAGAAGAGATTAAAGAACCAAAAGAGGATACTACGAAAGGTTTGGAAAGACCTATTTCTCCACTGAAAAATTGATTTAAAAGAGCAACCACCATCATTTCCTCAGAGACTTCAGCAATAAAATTTAGATAAGAAATTTTCAAAATTCTTAGAAATTTTTAAGGAACTTCCAATTAATATTCAATTTTTTGAAGCCTTAGAACAAATGCCAAGCTATGTGAAGTTTTTGAAGAATATTCTCAACAAAAAAAGGAAGTTTGAAGATAATGAGACAGATGCACTTATTGAAGTGTGCAGTGCTATAATTCAGAAGAAATTTCCTGAAAAGCTTAAAAAACCTGGTAGCTTCACAATTCCATGTGCAATCAGAGATAAATTTTATGGAAAAGCTTTATGTGATTTAGGTGCAAGCATTAATCTTATCTCATTATCTATATTTAAAAGACTGGCATTAGGAGAAATAACCCCGATTATTGTAACTTTGCAGTTAACAGATCGTTCAATAACATATCCTAAAGGAGTTATAGAAGATGTTTAGTAAAAGTAGATCAATTTATCTTTTCTGTTGATTTCATTGTGCTAGATATGGAGGAAGATAAAAAGATGCCTATTATTTTGAGGATACCTTTCCTAGCTACAGGAAGAGAAATAATAGATGTGCAAAAGGGGGAATTAACTATGTGCGTCAATGATCAAACTGTTACATTTAATATATCAAAATCAATGAAGCATCCTGTGAAAGGTAAAGATGATTAATGTTATAGGATGGATGTAATGAGATACCTAAGTGTATGTCATTTTAAAACAACTTATGAAGAGAAACTTGAAAGTAAAAAATTGGAACACGAGCAAGAAGAGGAAGTATAATACTTTGAAGATTTTAATGAGGAAGATTTAAATTATATTCAAGAAAGTTTTGAAGTTTTGGACATGACAAATAAAGATGAATATTTTACTCCATCAATTGAAAAACCTCTTGAGCTTGAATTAAAGTTACTTCCTAAACATTTAAAATATGCCTGCTAGTTATAATTTCCTTAAAATTAACTGTACAAGAAGAAGAGAGATTGCTTGAACCTTTAAAGAAATATAAGAATACATTTGGATGGACCATAGTTGATATTAAAGGAATAAGTCCTTCAATTTGTATGCACAGAATCCTTATGGAAGAAAACTATGACCCAAGGCTGATTGATACGCCTAAAATATATAGTATTTTTATGCACATTTTTATACCTATTTTTAATGATATTGCACTATAATGGAAGGTATTTTGTGTTTTTCTTGCAGGTATGATTAAAATGGATGGTCATGATGAAAAGAGCAAAATTGGATCAAATTTGGAGCAAAAAAAATGAAAAATGAAAATTTGGGCACTGGCGGCTAAGCGTCGCTGAGCCGGTGCTTAGCCGCCACAGTTAAAAATCGAAATCTAAAGGAATTTGGTGCCAATTTCAAAGGGGATGGGATGCAACTCTTGGTGGTAACTTCCATAACTTCCTTTGGGCAGCAAGTTTGAATGAAGAGGTGCATTCTTTGGTGGATACATTGAATTTGGACACATTTGAAGAGACACCAAAGCAACTTTTGGTTTACTATTTAAAGATAGTCTTAGGAAAGATTAAGGGGCTCTTCCCTTGCATTTTGAAGAGAGTTTTCATTAGGAGTATGAGTAGAAAGTATAGAAGGGGCTTTTCCACTTGCATTTTGAAGAGAGTTTTTACAGTATTTTACTTTTATTTTGTGAGAGTTTTTATTAAGAGTATGAGTAGAGAGTAGAAAGGAGAAAAGGGTCGGAGTGAAGTCTTCTTCTTCCCACTTCTTTTCTTTCTTTTACTTTAGTTTCTATTGAAGTCTGAAGTTTATTCTGAGTCATCGGAGTTGGGAGATCCGCTCTGAGGAGTAGTTTAGTGAAGAGTTAAAGTTTCAGAGGAACTTCCTGTGTTTTGTGGAGAGAATTTTCAGATAAGTGTTTACTTTTGTTCTTACATTTAGTTTTTTAATCAATACTTATCTTTATTTGTTGTTTTTCTTATGATTTTTAATTTCAAATCAATGTGTTTTTGTATTATCTCAATGCATTCTGAGTAGTTTACTTTATCTTTTTCTTTCTTAAATGGAGAAGTAATTAGTTTATAGAGAATTGTTGTGGAAAGTATAAGTGTTTAAAGTTGGAAGAAGTTGTGAAGATTGATTCTGAAAACTTTGTTTACTTCTTAATTTGGCCTGTTAAGTTTTAGAATTTCTTAAGATTATGTAAGATCCAACGTGTTATTGTCTCATAAGAGTTAGTAAGAATCACATGAAATTATATGGGTGAGAATTATAGTCCATATAATTAAATGTAATATTAGAAGATATTTTTATGGAAAGAAGTAAAATTAGAGGATTTTAGAGTGACAGGCTAAAACCCCCTAATTTGATTTGAAGTTTTGAGTTTTGTTATGAGAAGTTAGCCCCCAGTTTGTGGGAATCGAGGGAACTCCTAGAGTGAGAGGCGGTATCTTCCACCGCCTAACCATGTTCGAAAATGATAAAAATTTCAAATTAACTTATGTTCTTTATAGAACCAAGTAAGGGTAAAGAACACATTTGCTTCTATCTGTCACAACAAATTTAAATAATTCCACAACAATACTTTAATAATTATTACTACTTCATAAAAGGAAAGAAAAATATATTCTAGTTAATAGTGTTTTACATAGTGTTATTAGTTATTATAATTTTAATTTCTTGCTTAACATTTTATTAAGGAAATTTCAAAAGACAAATCAACTTTCAAAACTTTTCAAAATCAAGACATACTTTCAAAAGCCATTAAAAAAAGTAAAAAGATAATTTTCTAATTCTTTTAAAGATTTTCATATTTTCCCTGTGGGTTCGATATCTCGGGGCTTAATCATAAAGTCCTATATTACTTGATAAACGATACATATACTTGCATAGTATCCACAATATAAATCAAAATCATCATCATATATATATCCGGCAGGATCAAGTTTTTTGTGTCGTTGCCAATTTTCATATCATATTTGTAAGTATAAATATAAGGTGGATTAAGTTTTTGGCGTCGTTGTTGGGGAAAAGAAAATTAATTAATTGCATTTAAAGAGAATTAAGAAATTTTAAATTTTTACTTTTTTTATTTTTGTAAGTGTGTTGTGTTTTGTTTTGTTTTATTGTTGTATGCGTAGTTCAGGCTTTGAGGGACTTGTGCCTTACGATTCTGAATTAGAAAGAACTATAAAAAAAATCAAAAAAATTAAAAATACTAAAAAAGATAAAAATATTCAAGAAATGGCAAATCATCAAGATCAAAATGTTGGCATCCATCAAGAATTAAGACCTTTAAAAGATTATGTTAACCCTACAGTAGATGAATTTAGTGGTAGTATTCAAAACCCTGCTTTAGCTGCTAATTCTTTTGAGCTTAAACCTGATATTATCCAAATGGTGTCTAATAATCAGTTTGGGGGAGCAACTACTGAAGATCCTAATTTGCATCTTGCTAATTTTCTAGAGTTGGGTGCTACTTTTAAATATATGGTGTTTTAGATGATGCTATTAGACTTAGACTTTTTTCTTTCTCACTAAGGGATAAAGCTAAAATATGGTTACATTCGTTACCACCTGGATCAATAAGAACTTGTGGTGAACTGTCACAAAAATTCCTTGCTGAATATTTTCCACCATCTAAGACTGCTAAGTTGGGAAATGATATAACATCTTTTTGTCAGTTTGAAGGGGAATCAATAAATGAAGCATGCGAAAGATTTAAAGATCTCCTCAGGAAATGTCTAATTCATGCGATACCAGATTGGTTAATAATTCAAACTTTTTATAATGGATTAGTTGGATCTCTTAGATCAATCATCGATCTTGCTGCTGGTGGATCATTAATGTCTAAACCATTTTCGATGCTTATGCTTTAATTGAAGAAATGGCTACTAATAATTTTCGAAAGGCCTTCGAAAGGCTAAATCCTAAAAAGGTAGCCGAGTGATTATGAAAATGATGCTTTTACAATGTTAGCAAATCAAGTTCTTTCTTGTATCGAGGAAGATAGACCAATTTGCGATGAATTTTTCTCGAGCGAATCTCATGATTGAAGAAAATTCATTAGGCTAAATGGTTGATTCTTATTCTTCACCGAAGCTGCGAATGCTAAAATCAAACTAATAGTACCGCGACTTTATTTATTAAGCGAAAATTTATGAAGTCGAATTTATATATTTAGAATGATTTAGTAAAGTCACAAATTCGACACAAGTATACGTATTGTATCGAGTAATACGGGGCTACAATGGAGTCACGGTTATCGATCCTACGGGGAGGTGAACGTTCTTTAAATTAGATAATATAGCACTAAAATCCAATACCCGATGTAACAATTACTTAAGTGTACTACCACTAGTTAATGCAAAGTATAATAAAGCTACTACGATTACTTCTAATTCTTGAACTATATTAACTAACAAACACACTTAACTTATTTGATTTATAGGATACTTCATATGAAAAGTGTCTTTCTTCTGCATAATGATTATTATGTGTGGATGATGACGAATGGTAATTATTTGTGTTGTGCCGAATAGGAGCATATTTGCTTCTTTACCTTTAAAAGAGTACCCCCTCTTCCAAGTAGGTAAACAACATTGTCATATCTTAAGTTTAGTTACTAAATCTAAGGCTAGGCTGGGAGGATACCGGCTCTCACTTCGGAGCTCCCACTCACCCTTCACCCGTAGGCTAACCATAGGCTTTAGTTACCAATCTTAAGACCAAATTGGGGATCTCATTCTGTCACCATGAAACCTCCAATTTGAAGTCCATCAAAACTCATTTCCCTATTTATTTGCACTTAATCCCCATGAACTACGCAATTCATTAACGGGCATTAAATGGTTTCTTCATTCTTGTTGTAGAACATTCAATTCTTTTGGAATTAATGTTCCTCAACATGTTTTAACAATTCAATTGGCCGAATTGAAAAGTAAATTAAGTTTCAAATTAAAGAAACATCCCAACTTTTATAACACTTAAAGGGCACATCATTTCCACATCACCACATCATAATTACTTCATGCGAGAAGAAAGGCAAGGGAAACTACTCACAATTCATGGAGAAGATATAAAAACACATGGATTTTATATATAAAAGAAGAGTCATACAAACCACAATAGTAAATACAACTTATCTCTTTCTCTTCCCCAAACAAATTCTTCAAAGTCCCCTCGATTCAATTTCTCTTCCTTGCAACACTTGATTTCTCCCTTTGGAACAAAGATGAAGAAGCAATCTCTCACTTTACTCCCTCTTCTCCCCTCCTTAGAGAAAAATCTCTCTTAAAATCACAAACCCTAACTCTCTCTCACACTTTCCTCACACTCTCTACAGCAATTCCCTTCTCTTCCTCCTCTCTATTTTCGTCTTGGACACTTAATTTAATGTTAGGAACGAATTCCCCAAGAGTTTCTTCAAGCACCTCTTCAAAAATCCGCCAAAACTTTTGAATTCGAAGTGAACCGACATAGGGCGGCGGCGGCGCCCGATAGTGGCGCCGGCGACACCCTATCGTGCCAATTAATTCTGGAGTCTCTGGAATAGGGCGCCAGCGGCGCCAGGGCTGTTTTCCTCCAAATTGCCCCATTTTGCTCCAAATTCATTCCTTTTTACATCTTTTCGCTCCAATCACCTATACTCATCATACCTGCAACAAATCATGAAAATTACCTTCTTTTAAAGTGCAATATCACCAAAAAAGGGTAAAAACATATAGCTAAAGGAGTATATATTTTTGGTGCATCAAAATCCCCCAAATTTAAACTATTACTTGTCCTCAAGTAATCCTTTTACTACATAAAAATATAACTCTAGGCAATGTACTTTTCAATTGTAAGAGACCAAAATTTTTCATTCAAAAGAGTATAGTGTTTAGATTTTCAGAAAAAGTTTAGCAACTCGAGTCGACATTACGGGTATAAGAATATTCGGTACTTAAGTCTAAGAATTCTAGTCTTCTATTTATTTCAAGATGAACCATAATTTGTTATATTAAGAGAGCTTTAAGGGACTATGTGAAAAAGGAGTTCATGCAAACTTTATTAGAATGTAGGCTAGTACCTTAAACATAAATTCTGAAATGAAATCAAGCTATCCCTTTAAGGTGATTCAAGTGAAGCCAATTTTTTATTAGGCATCTCCTCAAGCTTCTCCTCATAACATTTTTCTTTTCTTTTCTTTTTCTTTTTCTTTTTCTTTTCTTTTTCTTTTTTGTTTTCTTTTCTTTTCTTTTTCTGAGGATTAGTATATCTGGATAGCCTTTAATGATTTTGAACTTCACTCTCCTCTTTATAAAGTTAAAACTTAAGTCATCTCTTTACTTTATAGTTAAGTACAAGCCTTATTATTCATCATAAAGTTACAATCTCTTCTTAACACACAATACTTTAAATCCCTTAACATTTCAAAATTACAGTTTTCTTTACTTTAAATAGTTAACTATAATCAAATCCTTTCATACCAAATATCTTTCTTCTATAAAATTAACTTTTATCACTAAAAATTTTCATCCTTTACTTCCATAATATTCAACATAAATGAAAAGTTTTAGTTATCTTATAATGAAGTTTAATTGCAAAAAGTTATGCTAATAAATTTTTTATAAATATAATAATTGAGAACATTTAAAAGTTTAACATTTCTCTACCCTCCCCCAAACTTACAATTTTCAATAAATTTAAAATAGTTGAGAGTAAAAGAAAACTAACCTTTATGTGCTGAGATTTTGAAATCTTCATAATTTATCTGGTATTAATCAAAATTTATAGCTAGCAAGCATGAAACAATTAGTAGCAATGATATAACAATTTTAAATATTTGCATGGGTAAAGAGAAATAAACATTTAAACAACTAAATATCCAACAGAACACTATAACATAAAGTAAATTATCACACCACATAAAATTACAACTAACAATTCAACATGAAAAGTAAATGACACTACATCACATAGTACAACACAGGGTTACACATCACATGAAAAGTAAATGTCCACTACATCACATCAATACATCACAACAGACTAAAAACAACAGAAATAAAACAAACAAGCTTTCTACCAGTCTCCAACATCAGGATCAGTAGCAGGGTCATCAGTAGGGTTAAAAGGTCCAGGCCTGTATGGTGTATAACTAGGACAAGTAGGAAATGTCACATCGGACTCTCCCCTCATAAATCTGACCTGAGCATCATAATAAGCCATATCGAACTCAACTCTTCTCTGTAAATGGTCTTCATTCACATCACTCCGGGCCTCAAATACATCCATCCTATGATGCATCCTATCCATACTATCACTCTGCAATCTCAACTACTGCATGATATCAGATAGTGATGAGGGCCCAGAAGTAGATGGGACATCATAACTCATGGTAGGAATATCAGTACTCCTACTCTCCTCTCTTGCACCCACTTGAGCCTCATAAGCACGAATAATGGTCTTTGTAATCGGCCTTAAAGGTATTGCCACTTCCTCAGAACTACTGTACTCCACTCCAGACTGAACACAAAGTGCATGAATCAGGGCAGGATGTCCTAATACACCAGTGGTTTCTCCTTTGGCAATAGAGTGAATGCTCTTAAAAATAATGGCTCCAATATTAATCATCTTCATATTCTGGATGCAATAATTTAAAATAGCTCGATCCCTAGTAACTTCATTTGTGAAGATAAGAAGGCAATAGTCTTGCAGAAATGAAATAATGTCATGCTTTAGAAGCAACATTTAAAGTAGAAGCAGGGAAGTTAATCATCTGTCTCTGATTCATCTTCCATTCCCCTCTTCCATCGGTTAGATTTGTGATTACATTCATCAAATTCCCTTCACTAGTATCAAAATTTTCAAATTCGCAAACAAAAGGTTCCCGAATTTGATAAAATGCATTGATACGTTGTGAGGTGAACTCAACCAGTTTTCCTTGGACTAACACATATTTCGTTTCAGACCAGAGCACATTAGCATAAAATTCTTGGACTAATCCTAAAACAACATTAGCAAAAAAGTAATAGAAATGTTCCCAATTCCGCTCAGAAATCAATTGTTCCACAGATCCCCCTGGATTCTCAAACGCTCGATCCTGAATACACTTCTTATTTTGTAATTGAGAGTTGAAGCGAAACTGAGCTTTAATATTAACAAATCTTTCATCGTCCCAATCAAATTTTCACTTCCCCTTACTCAATCTAGGAGCCATGTGCATTTCTAGAAAAATTGCAAAAATTTGCCAATAAATTCCAAATCCACAATGTATTAACTCCAAGCATTAATCTATTCAAGTAAGAACAATTTCTACCATATGAAATCTCATTTTTTTCTCAAAAATCTTCAAAAATATCATCCAACAATGTGAGAGTTTCACATGGCAAAAATCCAAAAAATTTAGGTTAAAGTAAAGCTATTACCGAGAGAAGTGCAGATTCGGCCTCAGAAATCCTTAAAATCCTCTCTAATCCAAGATCTAACAAGCCCTAAAGCTTCAAAATCGCGAATATGGAGGTGGAAGATGAAAGAAATGGCAGAAAAATGGGTCCCAGGCAATTTTCGCAAATTGTTAAGGGTCCCGGGCTATTTTTCGGTGTTTGGGCGCCGGCGACACCCGATTTGGCGCCGCCGGTGCTCTATTCAAAATAATAGCCCGTTTCTCTGGATTTGGGCGTCGGCGGCGCCAGTCCAAAATTCTATTGGGTTCAAAAATTTTCGTCACAAATTTAATTGTTTCAACCTCCACATTCCTATTTAACACATCAACAAGCATCTATTTCATCTCACAAACATTAAACAACATTACTTTACACAAACAACACATCACATCACTTTCATATATATAATCCACGATACAATGATTACACACATATGTTCATCAAACTAAAAGCAACATTCCTTAGATCCTCAGTGTTGCAAGTACACTACGATAAGCAAACACTAAGTCCTAAGTACAAACAAGAAATCAAAGCAAAGTCCAAACACACCCTACTAAAACAAAGCAAAGCAAACAACATAGCAATCAAAGCAAACACTTAAACATAACAAAGCAGCATATATAATCTACTAATTACTCATCATCAGTCTCAGAAGTCTCATCCTCTCTAATGTCTCCCATTGATTGATGATGAACGAACAGCTTGTAGAATGGACGATATGGGAATTCATTAGATGAATCTTCAGCCACCATAGCATTCTTCTTCAACAGATTAACCAAACCCAACTCAATTCGACCAGTATGAATAAATTTCTCTTTCATCCTCCAATCAATGTGATCAAATAAATCAGAAATATTATTAATATCATTCATAACATTTTGTACCTCATTTTCCAACTTATTTATCTTCTTCAATATCACCCTCGAACTTTCAGAATAGTAAGGCTGAATAGGTTGTGAACTCTCAGTGGGCTGATCAGCAAGCACATCTGCACGGTAGTCATAAAGATCAGTGGAATCAATAGGTCTCCAGGGTAGAAGAACTTTTTCCCAACTCTCATATGGCACTTGTGATTGACTACATAATAGAAATATGGTGGACGAGTGTCCAAGCCCATATTTAGATCCATGCACAATCAATCCCAATACAGATTTAGTAATGATTGATCCAATATCCACTGGCCTTCCAGTTTGTATGCCGAAATTCAGAATATCACTTTCCTTCGTTACCTTACTTATCTTCATAATAGGAATTAATTTTGTTGAAATAAAGTAATGCCACTGCTTTGATATCGGATTCAAGGATGAAGAAGAGAAACTGATATATCCATTATCCCTTACTTCCCATTCTTCATTCTCATCCGTCAAATAATGATAGATGTCGTTCATATCATTGCTCGTCGCATTAAAATTTGCATAATGACAAATAGGTACACTTTCTATCATGAAGAGATCATTTATCCTCGTAGGAGTGAATGGTACATACCTTCCTCGCACAAAAACACATCCTTGGTTGATCCCATGAAGATTTGCATAAAATTCTTTCACAACCGGAACAACCACTACGGCGGTAGTGTAGCATAACACTTCCCAACGTCTTTGCTTCACTATCTCTTCAACTCTTGTAGTCGGACTCTCCAAAACTCGATTCACAAAGCCTCTTTCCTTGATAATTCTTCTCTTCATCATCACTTTATGGAATAGACGTTGCGCCTCGAAACCAACAAACTTCCATCAATTGTAGATGCGAGATCTAGGGAGTTCAATGGAGTGTGAATCCATGGGAGGAGAATTGAGAAAGGGAGTTTTCGTTTCTCTGGTAGTTATGGATTTAAAATGGAGTTTTGGGGTGTTTTAAGGAAGAAGATCCTGCTTAAAACAACCAAAATCCGCATTTTAAAATTTAAAAATCGTCACCCAGAATTTGGGCGCCGGCGGCGCTCAAACTAGAAATTCGGTTGTTATAAAAGAATAGGGCGCCGGCGGCGCCAATGGTAAAAATTTTCACCGAACTTCGTTTGGCTCAAAATACTTCATTCTCACAATACGATCCAATATATTTTTAATTTTTAACTTATTTAGGGGTAATTAGGATTCTTTAATATTAAACTAAAAGTACAAACAATAATAAGCGAAGCAAACTCGACACACGAAATACACATGGGTTGCCTCCCACAAAGCGCTTGGTTTAACGTCGTCGGCCGACAAACCATTCGATTAACTAGGATGAATTAGCAATAAAACCTCTTTGAAATCGGGTAAAAACCCTCCAAAGTAAGGTTTTAAACGATGCCAATAACCTTGAAAATATTTCCGGTTTAGGATCCTCGATATCAAGAGCTCCGAAAGAATGAACTTTTACTACGGTAAAAGGTCTATCCATCCGGACTTAAGTTTTCCGGAAATAATTTCAATCTCGTATTATATAATAAAACTCTTTGTCCCGAGTTCGAATCATTTTTTCAATATCTTACGATCATGCCACAATTTCATTTTCTCTTTATAAATCTTGTCGTTATGATATGATTCATTTCTAATTTCTTCCAACTCATTTAATTGCATAAATCTTTTTTCTCCCGCATTTCTCAAATTAAAATTCAACTCCTTAATCGCCCAATATGCTTTATGCTCCAATTCAACCGACAAATGGTAAGTTTGGCCAAACACTAATCTATAAGGAGACATTCCAATAGGGGTCTTAAAAGCAGTCCTATAAGCCCATAATGTGGAGTCTAATCTAGCAAACCAATCTAATTTAAGAATATTCACTGTTTTCTCCAAAATTCTTTTAACTTCCCGATTCGACACTTCCGCTAAACCACTAGTCTGGGGATGATAAGCAGTAAAGATTCTATGAATAATGTTATATTTTCCAGTTAATCTCTTAATTTGATTGTTTCTGAAATAGGATCCACCATCAGTTATAATCACTCTCGGCATTCCATATCTTGTAAATATATTTTTCTTTAAAAATTTAGAAACACTCCGAGCATCACATCTTGGTAAAGCAACAACTTCATCCATTTCGAAACATAATCAACGGCGACCAATATATATAAATTTCCAAATGAAGGTGCAAATGGTCCCATAAAATCTAATCCCCATACATCAAAAATTTCAACTTCTAAATTGTAATTCAGAGGCATTTCGTTTCTTCTAGAAATATTATCTACTCTTTGATATCGATTACAAAATTTAGCATATTTATAAACATCACGAAAAAGACTGGGCCAATAAAATCTAGATTGTAAAATCTTATAAGTTGTTTTATCAACACCAAAATGACCTCCAAATTCGGAATCATGACATCTCTGAATGATTGGATTAATTTCTTCATGTGGCACACATCTTCTAATAATCAGATCCTTACACTGTTTATATAAATAGGGCTCATCCAAAAAATAAAATTTAGCATCATATTTAAATTTTTTTTGTTGTTTTTTTATTAAATCTGATGGTATAATATCACTTACAATATAATTCACAATATCAGCATTCCATGGAAAATTCTTCTCCATAAGAATATACAATTGTTCATCAAGAAAAGTTTCTGCAACTTCCTTCTCAAATTCAGAAAATCTATCATATTCTATTCTTGACAAATGATCAACAATTTATTTATCAGACCCTTTCCTATCAACTATCTTAAAATCAAATTCTTGCAAAAGGAGTATCCATCTAATCAATCTAGGTTTAGCATCCTTCTTTTGCATTAAATACTTGATAGCTGAATGATCAGTATGCCTTATACTTTTAGTTCCGATTAAATAAGGTATAAACTTATCGAAAGCAAATACTATAGCTAATAACTCTCTTTCAGTAGTGGTATAATTAATTTGAGCATCATTAAGAGTTTTACTTGCATAGTAAATAACTTTAAAAGTTTTATCATACATTTGCCCCAACGCAACTCCAATAGCATAATCACTAGCATCACACATTAATTCAAAGGGTTTCTCCCAATCAGGTGAAACAATTATAGGAGCAGTGATTAATTTTTCTTTAACTAATTCAAAAGCACAAAAACATTCATCATTAAAATCAAACTTCCTATCATTTTCTAGAAGTTGGCACAAAGGTTTAGTAATTTTAGAAAAATCTTTAATATAACGCCTGTAAAATCCAGCATGTCTAAGAAACTCCGCACCTCTCTCGCGGTAGTGGGTGGTGGTAATCTCTCAATTACTAGAATTTTAGTAGGGTCGACCTCCATACCATATTCAGAAATTTTATGCCCAAGCACTATTCCTCCTGCAACCATAAATTGACACTTTTCCCAGTTAAGAACTAAATTTGTTTTCTCACAGAGTTCCAAAAATTTTGCCAAGTTTTACAAACAAATATCAAATGAAGTTCCAAACACAGAAAAATCATCCATGAAAACTTCTATTCCATTATACATTATACTACTTAAAGATAGACATCATACATCTTTGAAAAGTTGCAGGTGCGTTACACAATCCAAAAGGCATTATTCGAAAAGAAAATGTTCCATAGGGGCTAGTACATGTTATCTTTTCTTGATCCTCAGGAGCAATAGGTATTTGATGATAACCAGTATATCCATCCAAAAAGCAATAGTAATTGTGTCCAGCAATTCTATCGAAGATTTGATCGAGAAAAGGTAGACGAAAGTGATCTTTTCGGGTGGCAGCATTTAGTTTTCTATAATCAATACAAATTCGCCATCCATTAACTTGTCTAGTAGGTAAAATTTCATTCCTTTCATCCACTTCCACGAGTCACTCCGCCTTTCTTCGGTACACGATGAATTGGAGTTACCCAAGCTATCACGAAATAGGATAAATAATTCCGGCATCAAGTCATTTTAAAATCTCCTTCTTAACTACTTCTTTCATTATAGGATTTAATCTACTTTGCGGATCAATTTTAGGTTTATGTTCTTCATTTAATAAATTTCTATGCATACATATTGAAGAACTGATTCCTTTGATATACGCGAAAGTCCATCCAAAAGCTCTTTTGTATCTTTTTAAGATTTCCAATAATTTTTGTTCTTGATATTCAGTTAATTCCGAAGATACAATAACTGGTAAGGTAGATGATTCTCCTAAGAACATATACTTTAAATGCTTAGGGAGAATTTTTATCTTAAGTTCAGGAGGTTTTACAATAGATAAAATTAAACTTTTATATCCACATTCCATGGTATCTAACACTTGAAATTTCTCCTGAATATACTCCAATTCCTTATTCTTCTCATTATTTGAATCTGTTTCATTTTTTGTTTCATCTTCAATTATATTTTCATACTCCAATTTCTTTTCAAACATCTCTTTAAAATAATCATTTCTCAAATATTTGCATACTTCCATCCTAAAACATTCATTATCTTTTGCAACTGAGGGACATGGACTTCAAAATATTGAAGGTCACCTCTTGATCATTAACTCTCATAGTTAATTCCTCTTTTTGAACATCAATTACAGCTCTTCCAGTAGCTAGGAATGGTCTTCCTAAAATAATTGGAATATCTTTATCTTCCTCCATATCAAGCACGATAAAGTCCACAGGAAAGATAATTTTATCCACTTTTACTAACACATCTTCTACCACTCCCTTAGGATAAGTAATAGAACGATCAGCTAATTGAAGAGTTACAGATATAGGAGAAATTTCTCCAATTCCCAATCTTTTGAAAGTTGATAAAGGCATAAGTGTGCGGCTTATTTTTGAGTTATGGTGTTTTATTTGGAAAAGGGGTCGCCTACAAAAATTGTCGGCGAATTTTAATTTAATTTAAATAAATAATTTGAAAAGTAGTATTTGATTTTGAAAATAATTTTAAATTTGAAAATTTTAAGATATGAAATCAAACTGATCTCACATTCGAATAGTTTATATAAACGAGCATCGCATTATAAACCGTGTATCTATCCAGAAGAATAGACACACTTTGCTTGATAATGAGGCTCGATTAAATAAACTAGAGAAGTTTGTGACATCCGTTTGGTACTGCGAACCAATTTTATAAGCCGACAAATTCCACTGTTTAATATGAAAACATTAAACGGGGTTTATATTACACAGGTTCTTAAAATTCCTTATAAGGGCGAGCCCCTATAGTTAATTACATCTTAAGTGACGGGAATCACTAAGAAAACTCTCGATAATAATCGGTAGTTACTGCTCTTAAGAATTTGAAAGTTTAAGTTTTCGATGGATTGAATTTTGGAATTTCAATAGGGAATGGATCAAATTTGGAACATTTTATTTTGGGAATTCAAAGGAAGAGAGGTAGGAGAAATCACGGATTCGAAGCGAACTTTGGTAATTTCCCGAGCTATCCTATTGTTTGGCTTGAATTTAGGAAAGTCCTAATGTTTATTTATTGTTTTGATCTTGCCGATTTTTATTAATTAGGACTTATATTCGTATGACACAATCATACAAACGAGCCTCGAAGATGTGAGGGTTTATGTCGTATCGGACGACTACCTCGGAGTCTAAGACCGGTTAGGGCTTAATTTGCAATGCGAAATGCACTAACGAAGAGTTGAGGATTTATGTTGCACTAGGCAAACTAACTCGAAGTCTTATAGCTTGGTTATTTAATTCTAAGAAAGTTTTGTTGAAGTAGACTCGAGTTTCTGTGACGACGATGGCCGTCTTTGCCCACCATGCTCAGAGCTCCTTGTTATTGTAGTGGTTTAGTTTTAGAAGTCATAAATCGGGAGATGAGAAAAGTGTTCTGGTTTAGAGAAAATCTTAAAGTCCGGGTGTTTTTAATATTTTGATTAAACAAATCTTAAAGTTGATTATAACAACACGGTTAAGATCCTACGGTTCCATCCTTCGGCATCGTTATTTTTATCGGATTCACTTAGTCCAGATGAATTTGCTAAACTCAGCTGAATGAGTTCCACACTTTCATTTAGACCGTGGGAAATCCCGTTAGCAACACGTAGGTTACATCATCCGAGGTATTCCGATCATCCAACAGGACGTTTTAATTTAGTTGTAGTTGTAGTTTTGTTGTTACGTTTGTGATTAAATTTTGAGTTGTCTTATATTTTGAAATGTTGTGGCGGTGAATTTTATCTTGTAATGACTTTTAATTTAATTTTGGTTTCGGTTTTAGGGACTATCCAAAAGGTGTGGGTTTTCATGCAACGGTTGTTTATCATGCGAAAAAGTAAGTGCGATGCGATTAAATAAATTGCGATAAAGTAAATTGCTGATAAAATAAAAGCGTACACTGGAGGGTCTTCCGTCATCAAGTTGCACTTAAAACACAGTTAGAATATTTAAGCATTTAAAGTAAGTTCCTAGGTAAAGCTAAGGGAAGGGTTATGGCTTTCTACCAAGTTCCTAATCCTATAGCTAGTCATCCCCTATGACGTCTAGGTTCTTGTATTTTGGTTTGAGGACGATTTTCTTCATCAAAGAACAATTAAGTTCAATCGTTCTTATAAATATCATATCATATCGAGGAAGTGCTTAAGACGAATCTTAAACATCTTTTCAATATTTTTAGGATTATTCTAAGTCTAAATGAATTTAATTATACAAATGAATTAATCGTCCAGGGAGTTCGAGTTTGTTGTCTTGCTCGAGTGAACTAGGACATTTGAATATCTTATAAGTGAAGTAACACTTCACTTAATGCTCTGTTTAGGAGTTATGACAACAAAAGCTTTCGAGGGCGAATGGATGTTCAAATGGTTTATGATTTAATTTTAGTTGATGGATTTAAGTTTGGAATAGTATTCAAGTTGTTTTAGATTTATTTTTTAATGATTTCATTTAGGTTTGTTGTTAAATGATTTTAATTTAAATTAATCGATTTAATTTTAATTCAATTTAATTTAATTTTAATTTAATTTTAATTTAGTTTTGATTTTAATTTAATTTAATTTAATTTGATTTAATTTAATTTAATTTGATTTAATTTAATTTAATTTAATATGTTTTAATTTAATTTAATTTAATTTAATTTAATTTAATTTAATTTAATTTAATTTAATTTAATTTGATTTAATTTAATTTAATTTAATTTAATTTAATTTAATTTAATATGTTTTAATTTAATTTAATTTAATTTAATTTAATTTAAATTTTAATTTGATTTAATTTTTAATTTTAATTTAATATTTTATTTTAAAAGGGTTTGATTTAAATAATTTAATTTAATTCGATTTAATGATTAAGTCTTTTAGCATTTTTAAATCTTAAATTTGAATTATCATTTTAATTAGTAATTAAATATTATTGAGATGATTAATTTAGGGATTCTTAAATTAAAGAACAAATTTCTTCCTAGTAACATCTACTATTTTAATAATTCCAATTTTATTATTCTTCAAATTTAATTAATCATTTTAATTAAAGTTTATTTTAATTATTTTTAAATTGTTTAGTAGGTTTCTACCCTTTAATTATTTAAATTTCAATCATCCAAATCAGATTAGAATCAAATATTTTACTCTTTCATTTTATTAAGCCTAAAGTTTTAATTAAGGGTTAAAATTTTAATTACCATTTTGCCCATCAAGCTTAATAATTTCATAACTCACTACATTAAGCTCAAATGAATTTGAACTTTTTATGTGACTTCACTCATATGTCAATAAAGACATTAGAGGAGAAATTGTGATTTTTCTGTATTTAATTTATTTATGTAATTATTTTTGGTGGAAAATAAGGATTTCCAAGGAAAATTTAATAATATGACCAAAGGAAAGTTTTTGTCCTTAAGAAAATTATGGGACATTTCTAATGACCAGAGGACCACTTGGACCAATTTTGGTGATTTTTTGAATTATATTATTTTTATTATAATTATCTTGAGTTTTGGGGTATTAATTAATTTAAAAATAAAATAAAGTTTGAAAAATGAATTTTATATTTTTCAAAAATCTCTCTGATATCAAGGAAATCAGAGAATTAATTTTTACAATTTTATAATTTTTCTTTGATTTATTAGAATTATTTTAGTGGGAATGCTTAGAAAATACCTTTTTTTTAATTTTAAAATTACCTTAGGGCTTTAAAATTTAATATCTCATCATAGAGACTTAAGAAAAATATGGGATTTGTTCCTAAGTGATTAAAATTCAAAATGTGACATTTTGGTGAATTTTATTATTTTTGTGATTTTTATTATTTTATTAATTATTAAAATATTAAAATAATACAAAAAATCAACTTTTTAGAAAATTGCAATTTTAATTTTCTTAAATTCCCTAATATCAGAGAGGCTCCAAACCAATTTGGTGAATTTTTGAAAAGCATTTTGAAAGTTATGAATTTTTAAAGTTTAAATTGGCTAAATGGCTTAATCGACCCATTTAGTAGGGCTAACCAAGTCCAATTAACTTCAAATTTTCATGGTGGGTTCCTCCGATCCTAAAGGTCAGTGGAGAATTGATTTCAAGTCAATTTGATGTATGGTTAGCTCTAATTAATTAGAGACCTATTTTGGGTGTTTAAGCCGATTAGGGTCATTCAAGTGAATTAATTCAAAACCTATTTTTCCTAGGGTCCTACGGTCATAAGAAACATCACCAAATTTTCCTAGAATTTATTTCACAACATGCTAATTATTAGATTTAAAATACTCAAAACGAGTAACATGAACTTGAAAAATCAATAACTTCTCGTAGGGATGGCCTACGACTTTGGAAAATTCGAGGAATGTTCCCAAATTCGAGGCTTGAAAACCCTATGGTCTCATGCCATAGTGAATTTTCTATATGCATGGAGAATTAAAACAATACGGACGAGTAAATAAATCATTAAAAATAAAATACTTGATGAAATTAAATGATTTCTTTTCCACATTATTCTCCTCAGTTCATGCGAGCGAGAGTGTATTTTTATTTTATTTTTAGGATTTTTCTACACAAAGTTATGAATTTTCAAAGTTACGAGTAATTAAATAAATAGAAAATAGCCCTAATTTCCTACTTATCCACGCGGCGCCACGCCATCCTCGGCGACTCCGAAAGGCCGCGCGTCGTCTCCGATTCGGCGCCGCCATCCGACTCGGCGTTCCGAGGGCCCGCGGTTCATGCACCATTGCGGCTGTCCGGCTCGATCCGGACCGTCCGCTCGATACACGCTCGATCCAGACGGCTCCCGGTCATCGTCTACGGCGGGTGTGCACCGTGGCCGTCGGCCTTCTAACCACTAAATTCTCGCTCGATTCTCGATGGATTTTTGTGTTCTTATGCTCTATGGATTCGTCTTGAGGAGACGAACACATCCATACGGTAAACATGTATTTAAATTGACTCAAATTAAATGGAGAATCTATGTAAGCTCGGGAAGAAGAGTGAGTCCATACCTTTGCTCAGAGAAGTGAAGCTTCGATGCGAGAGTTGTGTCACCTTCGATTGGGTCGAGTAAGCTCAGGATGAAGTCCCTTTGCACAGTGGATTGTCTAGCTATGAAAGTGACCACGGCCGATCACAAAGCTTGGAGTGCGGAACGGATGGGTGGCACGGAGAGGGGCTTTCTTTGGTGGACTTCTTCCCTTGGTGCAGTGAAGGTGTAGGACCAATCAATTTGGGGATTGGCTCAGCTGTGGAGAAGTGTCCTGGTTTTGGGCTTGTATTTCGACTGCGAAATTGAGCTCGCGAGAGGAAATGGCGGGGGGATTTCGGTGGGGATCAAGTTCTCTATGTGTGGGGAGTAGTACGGAACAATTTTGGAAGAGTTTCCTTAAGGTTTGTTTCGGCACCCCTCATGGCCGAGAGGAGGTGGTGTTTAAATAGGAGAGGGTGGAGGGCCTCCGGGGGGTTTAATGGTTGGGATCGAGTGCTACGGTGAGGAGAAGAGCATGTGCTGATGGCCATTTGGAGTGAGGCAGCTCAGCAAGGTGGAATTCCAAAATTTGGCTCCTCCCAGGGTCTCGGCCATGGTGTTTTCCGGTGACTCAGGAGGCTGGCCGGCAGGCATGGGTCACCCTCAGGTCCAGGTGGGTCAGGGCTGGGGTTTAGTGTAGTCAATTGGGCCTTGCCATGTGTAAAGGTGTTGAATCAAAGTGGAATGGGGAAGAGGCCATTTTGGCTTGATTTGGGTCAACCCATCCTTTTGGGCTAGGTGCACCTCCCGATGGCTAGATTTGAGGCTTGAAGAGAAGGTGGTTTAGGTCGGCTTGATTAGTGGGGAAAGGTCACCGATCCAAGTATAATTAGGCATAAGCATGGTTAAGGGGAATCATGGGAGTGGTTAATCACCTTTAGAGAATTAAGGAAAGAATCTCCTCCTTTTTCCCAAAATGGCATGGTGACATGTAAAGAGGCTCTCATGGCTTCACATGTGGCTCATGCATGGCTTCATGGCTCACCTTTGGCTTGGGAAAAGTTAAGTCGATTTCATGGAAATGGGTTTAAGAAAATTTTGGTATTTTGATGGGAATTTGTATGGGGCTTGATTTGGAATTGTTTAATTGATGATTTTGAAACTTAGGGGTGATTTTGATTAAATGGATGATGAGGGGAAGTGTCATGTGGGCTTTGGATGAATTTGGGCTTTTGAATTTGAAGGAAGTGGGCTTTTAGGAAGGTTTAAGGGAAGTGGGCTTTTTGATTTTAGGATGGGCATTTGGGTGAAAATTTTGTGAAGGACCATGTCAAATAAATGTTACAATTGGTTTAGGGATGTTTCATGAATGGTTTGGAGTCGATTTGGTGTGATTTGGAATTGAATTGGTTTGAATTTGGGTTCATTTGGTAAGTGGGCCGATGTAGGTCGAATTGGGCTAACTTGGGCCAATGTTGGGCTAGGGTTGAAATTGATGTAAAATTAATGTTGGGAAATGTTTATGGGAGTGTTTCAAAGAGGTTTTGGCTTTGGTTGGGTTTTGATTTTGGGGTTTGGGCCTATTTGGGCTAGGTTTAGGTTTAGGTCAAAATTGGGCCTTTTAGCTTTTGGTTGAATTTGAGTGGGGTTTGGGTCTAAACTTTGGGAAAATCATGTTAGTGTTTTGTTTATGGGGATGTTAAGGAAGGTTTAGAAAAGATTTGGGTTTAATTGGAGTTGAATTGGGTGAGTTTGGGCTAAGTTTGGGTCATGGGTCCAAATTGGGCTTTAAGGCCAAAAGTGAAATTGGATCCAAATGTCAATCAAATTGGACTTGGATTTGGTCTAGATTGGTGTTGGGGATGTTGGATTGAAGTTTAGAATTGAATTGGACCAGAATTTGAGTCAATTGGGTAGGTTTGGTTTGACATTGGGTTCATTTTGGGTTAAAATGGGTCAAATTGGGGGTTTTGATAAAAGTGGGGTAAATTGACAAATTTGGCCCATGGTGTAGTTGAACAAAATGAAATTAGGAATATTTGGGATTTTCTGGAATTTTCTGGGAATTTTCTGAATTTTTGGATTTTTTGGCTAAGAGGGGCATTTTGGGTATTTGGAGGGTATTGGGAGGTATTTTTGGAATTTTGGTATTTTTGGGTATGGATGATCAATTTGAGTAATATGGGAATGTTTAGGATTGATTTTGAGAAATTTTGGGTAATTTAGGTGATTTTGCAAATTTTGGGTGGTTTCGAGGGTTTTGGGTAGAGTTAAGCGGGTGTAGGGTCCGGGGGTCGAAAATTGAAAATTTGGAAAATTGAAGCTTGGGTGAATGTAAGTGGAATGAAATCATTTTGGTTGAGCCATGAAGCCATATCAAGCCCACATGAGCCATGAAGGGACTCATTTGAGGCATCCGTTATGTTGTTCCAAACCCTGCTTGCGAGGGCTTAGGGGTTAAGGACCATCCATGTGAATCACCTTCATGAGTCGGGAGGTCCGGTTGGGTGTGGGTGTGGTCTTAAGAGGTGTGTGAAAGTGTAGTGTATAGGTGTAGTGTGTGTGTAAGCCGACCCTTCACCGGACCGGAGCCACCGGGGCGGTCCTAAGGCCAAAGAGTCTATAGGAACTCATCCTTTAAACTTCCACATTTGATTTCGACCCTCTAGGTGATTAGGGGTCTACAATCAAGTTTGTAGAGTTTGCGGGGAGTTAAGAAGTGGTTTGAATTTCTAAGTGGTGGGTCCCAATTCTAATCCTCCAGGATAGTCGAAAGGAAAAGCCTAAGGCTAGATCCTAAGTACTACGAGAGAAGAAGAGAAGACCTCATCGAAAATGAGGTCGACAAATGGACCCCGATAGGTGTGGTGTGCTAACCAAGCACACCGCGCGTATTGGCGTTGACCGAAAAGATCAACAAAACCAACACGGATGTCCAGTGACAAACTTAGGACGAAGTAGAAGAATTTCCGGCTGGGGAGTGTCGAGTATATCTGCGAGGCTCGGAGATTCCTGAACTCACGGCAGGGAAGGGAAAAGGAGGTGAGTCCCAAATCACATGATCTGGGAGAATTTCGATTTAGATTTTCGTTTTGTTTTAGTTTAAGTTTTGATGTGTAAGTTTAGGTTTTGAGTTTTCATTTAGATTGAAGTTTTGTTAAGATTAATTTTGAAGGGATTTGATTTGAAATGAAAATTGAAATTTTATGGTTTTGGATGTAACATCCTCGACCTCGAAAGAAAATTGAATTGAGTGGATTGAATCATTACAATGAGGAGAGATCTCGGAGTAATGTGGTATTGGATGTAAAATCCTTAACCTCGAGAGTTTGATTTTGATGTATTTCATTGCGATAGGGAAAGAGTCCTAAAGCGATGCGGTCTCGGATGTAAAATCCTCGACCCCAAGAGTTTGATTTTGATGTATTTCATTGCGATAAGGAAAGAATCCTAAAGCGATGCGATCTCGGATGTAAAATCCTCGACCCCAAAGGTTTAATTTTGATGTATTTCATTGCGATAGGGAAAGAATCCTAAAGCGATGCGGTCTCGGATGTAAAATACTCGGCCCCGAAGGTTTAATTTTCATTGCGATAAGGAAAGAATCCTAAAGCGATGCGATCTCGGATGTAAAATCCTCGGCCCCAAAGGTTTAAATTTCATTGCGATAGGGAAAGAATCCTAAAGCAATGCGGTCTCGGATGTAAAATCCTCGACCCCAAAGGTTTAAATTTCATTGCGATAGGGAAAGAATCCTAAAGCAATGCGGTCTCGGATGTAAAATTCTCGACCCCAAAGGTTTAAATTTGATGTATTTCATTGCGATAGGGAAAGAATCCTAAAGCGATGCGGTCTCGGATGTAAAATCCTCGGCCCGAAGGTTTAAATTTGATGTATTTCATTGCAATAGGGAAAGAAACCTAAAGCGATGCGATCTCGGATGTAAAATCCTCGACCCCGAAGGTTTAAATTTCATTGCGATAGGGAAAGAATCCTAAACGATGCGATCTCGGATGTAAAATCCTCGACCCGAAAGGTTTAAATTTCATTGCGATAGGGAAAGAATCCTAAAGCGATGCGGTCTCGGATGTAAAATCCTCGACCCCAAAGGTTTAAATTTGATGTATTTCATTGCGATAGGGAAAGAATCCTAAAACGATGCGGTCTCGGATGTAAAATCCTCGACCCAAAGGTTTAAATTTCATTGCGATAGGGAAAGAATCCTAAAGCGATGCGGTCTCGGATGTAAAATCCTCGGCCCCGAAAGGTTTAAATTTCATTGCGATAGGGAAAGAATCCTAAAGCGATGCGGTCTCGGATGTAAAATCCTCGACCCCAAAGGTTTAAATTTCATTGCGATAGGGAAAGAATCCTAAAGCAATGCGGTCTCGAATGTAAAATCCTCGACCCCAAAGGTTTAAATTTCATTGCGATAGGGAAAGAATCCTAAAGCGATGCGGTCTCGGATGTAAAATCCTCGACCCCGAAGGTTTAAATTTCATTGCGATAGGGAAAGAATCCTAAAGCGATGCGGTCTCGGATGTAAAATCCTCGGCCCAAAGGTTTAAATTTCATTGCGATAGGGAAAGAATCCTAAAGCGATGCGGTCTCGGATGTAAAATCCTCGGCCCAAAGGTTTAAATTTCATTGCGATAGGGAAAGAATCCTAAAGCAATGCAGTCTCGGATGTAAAATCCTCAACCCCAAAGGTTTAAATTTCATGTATTTCGATTTTGCAAGGATTTGTAGTGTCGATTTGAAAAGTGTGGAATTTCGGTGTTTCGAGAATTTCATGAAAGTTGTAAAAGACTTTCATGGAAGGAAATAGATTAGGAGGGAATATGTAGATGCTACATATCCCATTCAAAAGAGTCGATCGAAAGTTCTTTGGTTTGGATTGGATACAATTCCTCGCCATCAGATCCGATCCATGTCAATGGAATCAACCGCTTCCATCCCAGACAAGGGAGAGAGTAGAACGGATTGGATTTCAGATTTGGAAGGTTGAGTTTGAATCTGATTGAGGTTTGATTTGAAATTTGGAAAGATTGAATTTGAAATTTGATTGAGATTTGATTTGGAATCTGGAAGATCGAATTTGAATTTGATTTAAAATTTGTGTTCATTTTGTTTGTCCTTTAACGATTTAAATTTTATTTTATCGTGAATTTGGAGTTTATCATCTTTTAGATTTTTAAGGAAAGTTTTCTTTTATTCTTTTTATTTCTTTTCTGTTCTTTGTTCGAAGTTCATTTAACTTTAATGGCGTTTCTCGATCAACTTGCACAAAAGAGGTGAAGGCCGAAAATGTGACATGGTCACTTTCATTCCAATCATGCTGAAGATACATCATACGACTCGATACGGAATACATCTCATACAATCCATATAGACTCAAAACGGACTATGTATGATCTTTGTCGATCTATCCAAAAAGGCATTTGTCGAAAATCCATGTACGAATAGTGAGGTGCACGGTCGATAACATCACCTTCCAAGCCATCCTTAGCGAGGATGTCCGTATGGACGTACGTTGGAGGTGTGATATTTTCCATCTAACTCGCGGCTCGTAAGGTCGGAGGCTCTCTAACTCCGGGTACGAGTGGAAGTGGTAAGGTGCTTTCTGTCGTCCATCCTTCGAAAGTAAGCGAGATCCGCTTCATTGGTACTCACGGTATGCGATGTTTAGCGACATACTGCTCCGTTGCCCTTCGGTATCATGACGGAACCTACCGGTAATGGTATCTTTGCGGCCCTCGGAACTCACACAGGCTCGCTATCCGGAGGTCGAGATCCGAACATGATATTACACTCGTTCGAAAGAAAGCGTGCGAAAGGTCGACAAAGTCGTGGTGATCTATGTGCGGGGGTATGCGGTCACCCTTCTTGTAAATATTAATGATGCAAGCTGTTGGGTATGCAATCTGCTGGCGGTACCCTCCATGCTATCATTCTTTTTACCATCCTTTTAATGACTAATGGCATTGGATCCACTGGCCATGACGGAGTATCCCGGTGGGTTTCCCTTCTGTCTTATGCGAAGTTGTAGCGGCATCCACATTGTATTGTAATTCTCCCCTTCCACGGCATCCATCTCCGGGGTTACGAGTAAGTGTTTTCTCTTAAGCGACACTGCTCGGCCCATCTTTTTCAAATCCGGATGCGAGTCCACGATTTGTTGTTGTTCGTATTCGAGAACACGTACGTATGTAGCTCGAGGCCTTCAGTATATTGATCCTCACTGCCTCTGATTCTCTCGAAGTATTCGAAAGTTTTCTTCTCGACCTTACGTATTCTTTCTAGCTCGTATTACGGGATAATTTGCAAATGGCGAGGCTAGTGACGTCTTGTGGGATATATGGCTCAATCCCTTCACGTTCTCCTGCATACCTCGGCTCCTCGGGGATGATGTCCGTCGGGACATCCTCGAGGTTGCTTCGCAACAAGGTTATGCATTGCTGGTGGCTTTATGCGGTGGTGTAGTAGCCTTCTTTCTTCGTTCTTCTTGAGATTTCCACTGGTCTCTTCGTTATCCTCGGAGGTGGTCTCCTTTCTTCGAGTTCTGGTGAGCTGGTGTCCTTGAAGTGTATGTCTGCGCGATAGCAAGCTGCCTCGTCGTGCTTGGTCCATTGCTAATTTAGTTAACATCTTGCGGATACGGCGATTTTTGTTTCTTCGTTGAGTTGCTTTGTGAGAGTAGCTCTTCGTATTTCCGAGTTTACGTGGGCGCGGCGGCGACAAGCACTGCCCTCTGCTTGTAGCGACTACGGACTTGATTCTCTTGTCCTCTTCGGTGTTTATTTTTCTTTTCTTGTTGTTGGATTGGTGGCTTGGGCCACCCACTTTCATTCTTGTCGGCTGGGCGGTTCCTCTCGGTCGATTGGGACCCGGTCACTTTCCTCGTATTGCGAGCTCGATGGTGCGAAGTACGAGTCGATCTACATTATCGCTCCATCTTTCACCCTCTTTTCGTCGAGTGCGAGGCTTACGCCATTTCTAAAGTTCGGGACCAACTGCCGTTCGACATTTCCTGCGAAAAGACAAGGAAAAGGATCGAGGTGCTATCTTAAGAACAAGAACATTAAGAAAATGTTTATTAAAGACGAGTTTTTTTTATTCCTTTTGTATTTTTCAATTTAACGGGAATGAAGTGGGATAAGATCGGGAAAGAGATTTTGATATGGAAGAGAAAACAAGGAAAACTTTATTATCATGATTTTATTTATTTTAGTACATTTTTTATTATTTTTGGGTTCGGACCCGGTCATAAGTAACTACTTCGCCAGTGCTTCTAGGGATGAAGAATTCATTCCTTCGAAACATCGAGGTAGCGTAATACTTTTTAAGTATCGTCAGTTGATCGGAAGCATATGTCGTTCTCCTTGGCAATTCACTAGGCGGTAGGAGCCTCTCGGGTAAGCGCACTCGACCACGAAACGGTCCTTCCCGAGTGGGTTCAAATTTTCCTCTCTATCTTGCGGTGTGCGAGGATAGGTCTCTTGAGAACGAGAACTAAGTCACCAACTTTGAAGGTTCTTGGGCGGACTAGTCCGTCATGGGCTTGAACCATCTTAGCTTGGTATAGTTCTAAATTACTGCTTGACGCTGCAAGTCTTTTCCCTTCTAGGCTTTCTAATTCCTCTAGTCGTAATTTGGCATTCTCTTACGTCGTGATTTTGTTTGCAAGCTGCGATCCTGAGTGAAGGAAGGCTGGACCTCTAAAGGTAACTGCTTGCCTCGGACCCATACACCGGAGCGTAAGGTGTAGCTTGAGTAGGAGTTCGAAGGTTGTCCGGTAGGCCCATAAGGCTTCTAACAATTTCTCGTGCCAATTTCTCTTATTATCGTCCAAAGTCTTCTTTAAAATTTGAACGAGAGTTTTATTAAAAGCCTCGACGGGTCGTTTGCTCTTGGGTAGTAAATTGTTGAATACCGCCGGTCGATTCCGTGTCTTCGACAAAATTGTTGATTTGCGTGCTTCGAATGCTGACCCGTTATCCGAGATGATCTGCGCGGCACTCCGAAACGGTAGACAACTTGGTTCTTGAAAAGCGTAGCACGTGATGTGCTTTCACTTCTACGAGTGGAGCTGCCTCTGCCACTTGGAAAAGTAATGCAGCACGCAAGAATGAAGCGATGTCCTTTTGAAGATGGTGGTTCTATTGGACCCACTATGTCCGTGCCCCGACATTCAAATGGCCACGACGCGATTGTCGGATGTAGCACATTTGGGGGTTGGTGTAGAACCACTCCGTGCACTTGGCATTGGTGACGGCTCTTGGCGATTTTCATGCGGTCGGTCATCATCGAGGGCCGGTAGTACCCTAGTCTTTTAATTTTCATTTTCATCTTCGGACCCGGCGGTGAGCGCCACGGAGTCCGAATGCACCTCTTTAACAATTTCACGAGCCTCGGACCCGCTTAGGCACCTTAGCCGCATTTGATCAAAAGACCTTACGTATAATGTATTGTTTATTAATGCGTAGGACAAAGTTCTTTTCTTGATACGATGGACTAACGACCTATCGTCCAGTAGTTTTCTGTTTGCGGGTAGTACATTAATGGTTGTCGCCGATCTTACTGTGTTTTACATCCCTTCTTTGCGATTGATCCTTTTTCCTTTTCGGTTGTGTATTGTGTCATGTCGAGCTGTGATAGGACCGACGTCCATGAACCGACACTTCCACGTGATTCATCTTGCAAACGGGCAAATTCTTTTGCGAGACGGGCTAGCGCATCCGCTAAAGCGTTTTCTTTTACGGGAATTTTGTAGATCGTCACATTCGAATATGTTCAACAGTTGTATGGCATCTTGGAAGTATTGCTCGAGTCTTGGTTTTAAAATTCTGTATTGTCCGGCGATACGTTGAATGATTAAGCTGCGAATCCCGTAGATGTTGATGTCCGTTATACCCGTTTGAATAGTTAATTCCGAGTCTCGTTATGAGGGCTTCGTATTACGCTTCGTTGTTTGTACACGGTTACGTCGAGTGGTAGGAGTATCTTAACATCCCCCGCTCCGGTGTTATAAAGATTAGTCCGATTCCTGCCTTGCAGGGCACTATCACTTGCGATTCTTCGTCTTTGTGTGTTGAAGATGCTCCGTCGAAATATAATTCCCGACGTCGATCATCGGGGTCTTCTAGGTTCATTATTTGTTCATACGGCAAGTCGTCATTGAGAGGAGATTCTGCCGGCGAAGGGTGTCTTTGCGAGGAAGTCTGCTAAGACTTGTCCCTTTACGGCACGAAGAGGCACGAAAGTTATATCGAATTGCGATAATATCATTGACCATCCGGCAAGTCTGCCGGAAAGCGTCGGACGGGTCATCAAGTATTGCGATGGATTAAATTTCGAAATCGGGTTGACCTTATGAGAAAGCATGTAATGCACGAGCTTTTGAGCGGCGAAGATCGGGGCTAAACGGTGCTTTTCGATTGCGGGATACCTTATTTCCGTCGGAAGTAAACGACGGCTTAGATAGTAAAGAGCATTTTCTTTACCCTCATCATTGACTCAGGCTAACGGGGCTCGAAGTGAGTCGTCTAAAGCCGCGGTATAAAGTATCGGCGGTCTACACGAGGCCGGGGCTGCTTAAGACGGGAGGTGTCATTAAATATTGCTTAATGTCCTCGAAGGCCCTGCGGCATTTCTCTTCCCGAATAAATTTGGCGTCCTTTTTAACTAGTGCGAGAAAGGTGACACCTACGACAAGTTTGAGATAAAGCGTCGAAGATATGCCGGCTTCCTTGAAAAGATCGTAGTTGTTTTAAGGTTTTGGGAGGCGGCATTTCTAAGATAGCTTTAATCTTTTCGGGTCGATTTCGATTCCACGATGCCGGACAACGAATCTAAGAATTTCCGGAGGTGACGCCGAAGGCGCATTTTAAGGGATTCATCTTAAGGTTAAATTGTCTTAATCGTTCGAAAACAATTCTCGAATCATACGGGTGGTTTTCCTTTACTTTGCTTTTGATGACCACATCATCCACGTAGCATTCGACTTGATTGTGGATGAGATCATCAAAAATTCTTGTCATCGCTCTACGGTAGGTTGCTCCTGCGTTCTTCGATCCGAATGGCATCACTTTGTGTAGCAATATACTCCGATCGGCGTTACGAATGCTTGTAAGTTTTTCATCTTACGGAGCCATCTTTATCCGGTTGTATCCGAAGATCCATCCATGAATGAGAATATTTCATGTGTTGAAGCGATATCGATCATTAATTACGGGATCGGTAGAGGAAATTCATCTTTTGGACATGCCTTGTTTAAATCTACGAAATCCACACAAATTCGATACGACCATTCTTCTTCTAGTTGGTACCACATTGGCTAGCCAAGTCGGGTATTGTTCTTCACGGACAAATTTAGCGTCTATTAGCTTTTTAACTTCGGCTATGACTTGTTGTTCTATTTCTAGACGCATTCTTCGGGGACCTTGTCGGCTGGAACGAAGCGGGATCCACCCCTAGCTTATGGACTGCGACCTGCGGAGCTAAACACGGCATCTCATCGTAGCTCCAAGCAAAACGGTCTTTAAATTCCATTAATAACTTAATTATTTCTTCGGAGTCTTCTTTATTGAGTAAGGAGCTAACAAAGGTAGGTACTAGGTTTTTCGTTAGTACCTAAGTTAACTTCCGTTAACTCATCTATTGTAGATTTGATCTCTTCTTCGAATTACGGTGGAGCGTCTCCAATTTGTAAATCTTCGAGTTCTTTTGTAGTTTTCATGCAGTCTTCATTAGACTTGCAAGTGACAACCATGCAAAATTCAGTATCGTCAACTGATCCTACTGTGCCGAATCCGAGACCATGTTTTGAATTGGGTGGACGACTGGAGTTATTCCATAAATTTTCAAAACGTTGTGATTGACCTTTTGTCCATTGTCGAGGTAAGAAACCACGCTGAATTAAATTTTGAACACAGGGAGAGTACCACTCAAAAGGCAATTCCATTAATTCGATGAAGTAGCATCTTCAGATTGTACATTATTTTCGGTTTTGGAGGAAGGAGTACCACGGTAGAATTTGATTGGCTTTGCACCACCGCTACGTACCTCTTTGACCTCCATACCCTCGATCTTATTAGAATGGATCGGGGTCGGGGTCATAGTATGTACATAGTGGTTAATCTTCTCGTACATCGATTTATATTCTTCGTTTCTTTCATCTTCGAGAGGGATTCGGAATTGCGGCTTCTTTCGACTTATTGTCGTCGCTTCTTGTTTGATTTCTTTTTCTTCTTCAGAGCTATCTTCCCGATCGACATTGATGGGCTGGTTTCCTGCGTCCGATCGTCCTAACGTCTGCGCCACGACCTCGTCCCCGGCCTCGACCTCGGATGCGAGTTGTGGAGAAACCTTCACCATCTCGCCGTAAGGGAGTGGTGAGTGGCTGTTGGACTAGAATTTCGGGTTCTTCGTTGTCCCAATTTCCTTTGCTTTATTTGTTATGGTATCTCCGGAGAAGATTGTTTTCTTCGGAGGTGCATAATAAGCTGCATCTTCATGGATTCCAATTTCATGTACGGAGAACGGTTGTAAGTCACCTTTGATGCCTTGTTCCCCTCCATCGTAGTATTTGATGCATTGATGTAGAGATGATGGTACCATCCGATTTTCATGTATCCACGGTCGGCCCGAGTAGAGCGTTGAACGACGTTTACGAATCGATTATGTGAAATTTCGCGGTTGTCTTTGCTAAGTCACCGGTCTTCATTAGCGGTGTTATTGATCCAGGGGCTCTTTCTCCTTTACGGTTGAATCCTCTTAATAACATTTTGTCCGCTTCGAGCTCGCGAGCATCGATTTCCAAGTATGCTTAGCGTTCGGAGATTCATTATATTGATTGATGCTCTCGGATCCACCAATACTGCGGAGAGTGTAAACTTCCCGATTGTAGCTGAAATGTACAACGGTCGGTTGTGGTCTGCATCGTCCCAGTAGTAAGTCATTGTCCGTGAAGGTAACACCTCGTTGTTCCTTTAACGAGCGAAACCTCATCTAAGGAATCTCCGGCCATTTGAGCTAAGCAAATTTGCGGATCAAGTAAGGCCTTGATCGAGCTTCTCTCATCTCCTTTGATAAGATGAGAGCGTCGTAGATGCTCGGTTTGGCTGGTAGTTTCCTAAGATGGGCTAGCACGTTGTAGTCCACTTTGTTTTCATGTGCCTCGTTTTCTTCTCGAATGGGTATTTCTTCGTCGGGGTTGGTTCTTCTGAACAACCACACCTTTCCTTTGTCCTTTGGACCCATTCTCGGAGGTAGAACTCTTCCACTTCTTAAGTTGACTTCGTGATTTCTTCGAATTTAGCATTGAGTTCGCTGATGTCTCCTTCGAATTGGAATGACAAGTTCTTCGGGATTAGCTTCGAGTCCGAAGGCTCTAACTCTGTTGTATTTGGAGCTCCTCGAAACTCGCAAATAGATTCGTTGCTTGTTGAACTCTCGTAGCCTCCTTGGTGGATGTCTTCTTTGTCGTTGTGATCGTCGAGATTGTGTATGATTTGAGAATTGTTATTTGTATCGGAATCGACGTCCGGATTAGGTTGATTGTCGCTAGTTACGTAATCGTTAGAAACATTCAAAACGTAGCCAACGCCATAACCCTCATCATTATAAGATCCCACCGGAGTGAGCAAATAATCATACGGAGTCGAGAGGTTCGAGGGATTTCTCCCCAGAATCGGAAACAACTATCTAGGATAAGCGGCCACTAGATCCAGCCTTAGGAGCCTCGGTCTTCTCTTCTTCGTCGATTTTCTTCTTTTCTTCGGTCGTCTCTTGTTGAGGTGGTTCTTCTATCGCAAGTGATAGCGCCGACTTGACGGTTTTCGAACTACGAATTGAGGCTCGCACCGAAGCGGTTTGGATGTGATCCAAAACCTTCTTCGAAGACTTTGTCCGAGCGGTAGTCCATCCATCGTCAGTCGCATAGGGATCTATCGGAACAATGAAATCCGTCGAGATAACATTGACGGAACCTCCTTTCTGGGGTTCCTTCATGTATTCTTTCGGGATCGTTATATTCCCTTTCAGAAGATTGTCGTTGAGCCAACTTTTGAAGGTAATACAATCTTCTATCTTGTGTCCGAAGCATCCGGTGGTAAGGGCGAAAGTTGGGATCTCCTTTCTTGTCGACTTCTTCGGTCTTTTAGGCTCGGCGATTGGAAATGCGGAGTCTTCATCGAGCTGCGGAACATTTTCGGCATCTGCCTCATTCTTGAACGGATACTCACTTGCTCGGGAACTCCCTAAACGTACGTTGTGGACGAGGCGGTTGTTCATGCTTGTTGAGATGAGTGATAGGCAGGTCGGGGTTCTTGGTAATTCTGTTGAGGTTGGTGCGGCCGTTCGACGATATTTATATCGGTTGCTTGCCTTTATCGACTGCTCGCGACGATCCGGACTTCTTTTCAAAAGTTTTCACGGGCTTCGTTTGTACTGTTTTATCGGTGAAACTTAGTTGCTTTGCCTCCTCTTGCAAGCTTCCGGCCTTGCTTAACAACTTCTCGAAAGTCTTAATAGTAAATCCCTTGAGGAGAAGTGCTTATCGGGCCATGGATGCTTTTAAGTAAAATGTCGACTGCATCTTGTTCTTGTAGCTGTGGCTCACACTTCATACTTAGGTTCCTCCATCGAAGTATGTAGTCCACCAAGGTTTCATTCGGCTTATGCTTCTCTACCACTAAATCACCTATAGTGATGTGGTGCTGAGCTCCGGCAAATCGCTTGATGAAGAGGTTCTCTAATTCGAAAATGTCTTTACCGTCCGTTCGGTAATTCCGCATACCGATCAAGGCGATTCACGACGAGATGTCGACAAATTGTCGGAAGAGTAAAGCATCACTTCGCCGGCATTGCAACAAGCGGCACGAAAATGTGCGACATCTTGCTGTAGGGTTTCCGGTTCCATCGAAGGTCTTGAACGAGAGGTGGTACGAAGCCTTTCGGATATTGGACGGCGTCGAATTCTTCGGGGTAAGGTCTACCGTCCGAATGGATGTCCCGCTCTTTGATTGTGCCGAGGCTTCTCGCATTTCTTTGTTCCACCAAGCTCTTGATATCCTTTTCGGAATCATACTTTGTGTTGCATCCTTCTTTAATTGATCATCCCAGTTGACGGATGTAATCTCCTTTCCTCCGTCTACTGATGTGAATAACTTCCGGGGTGTTTCTCTTTGGGGTTGAACCGACTGCGGAGAGTGGCTAGGGCTACGGCCATCTCTTCCATCCTTTTTGCCATTTGGGCGATCGTATCATCTTTCTCTTGAAGCTGCCTCCTCATTACTTCGGCTCCTCTCTTCTGCAGGTGCGGGAGCACCTTGTGAAGTCGACGAAGCTCGTGTTTCAACCATGTTAATTTGCGCATATTCATCATCCATGAACTACGACGAGTCGACTTCATCTCCGAACTTCTCTTCTCTTTCTCTTGCTAATCGCCGAATATCGGTTCTTAGCTTTTCCATAGCATCTTCCGGTGGTCTTTTACGTACATCCTTGCGGTTGTCATGTGATAATTGTCGGGTTTCTTTCTCATGAGTCCCCTTTCTTTGCGGTAGCACTTTCTTCGGACTCGAGTCTCTGACGAGACTTTCCTTCTCGAGTCGTTGTTTTGGTCTTAATTGGCGGTAGTGGGACGCCATACCATCCTTCTAGCGGCAGAAGGCCTAGGACCGGATGGTACGTCGGTCGAATCTTTGGAAGGTGGTATCCTCCACGATCCGTAAACACGAAACAACAACGGGTGGACTAGCCTTCATCTTCTTATTTGGCCCTTACTGCGGCGATAGCGAGTTCTACTCGCGGCCCGAGACGGGATTTGGCGGCACCCGCCCTATCCTTCTTAAAATTTCGATACGGGGCATTTTTCTTTCTTTGCTAACTTCTCGATCACGGTACGTAGTCGGGCGAATGGTGTAATCCTAGCCCTTTTCTTTCTGCTTGTCGCTATAATATGCGGGTCGAGGTAATGTAGAAGCAATCCTGCGGACATTTTCCTCGTCGAGTTGCGGCGGAGAGGGGATGGAATCTACTTCCTTCCAAAGGGGTGTATATTCGGGCAATGGTATGTATTCGGGTAGTGGTGTGTACTCGGGGATCTCTTCTAAGAAAGCGACTTCGGCGGCTACGGCGCTTCACGGCGATCTTCCTACCTCTTGTTTCTTCTGCGAGTCCGTGTTAGGGGTGGAACCCTTGAAGCTGGACCCAACTTCAAAACGAGAAGGTCTTGCACGGAAATCTGTACCCTCCGCGGTAACATGCTCGTCACAAATTTGAACTTCCTTCCCCTTCGGTTTGGCGGGAGCCGGGTAGGTGCGAGACGACTAGACCAGGTGGGGGTAGAGATAACGGTCCTCCTTTGGACGGCGGTATTCCTCTCGAGTGGAACCCTTTGCAGGGGAGGAAATTCTTGAGTTGACTTAAGGTTGAACTCGATCATGGGTTTCTCGGTTACGGCACTTTGTCCATTAGTGCGAAGAGAGTAACGTCGGCGAACTTGACATTTGTGTTCTCGAATCCTTGTCCAAGCCGGATGATCCCATTGTCGGGCGGCTCATCCTTGTAAACGGCGAAGTCGGTCCGTTGGTGAAGGAGAAAATCGGCTTTGGGGCTTCCATTTCGCGGGGTAGATTCGATTGTCGGTCCCAAGTTATGCTTCTTCTCATCGGGACGAAAAGAAAGGAATCGAAAGAGTCCGAACACATTCTTGTTCATGTATATTTGTTAAAAGAGTCATTCATTAGAGGGTTTGTTTATTTAGAACGGAATGTTCAAAGGTGTAGAGAAGGTAATGAATTTGATTCAGAGTTGGAAAGGAAAAGAAAGTCTTATGCGAGACTTCTCGACTCGAAGGATCACTCCTAAACTAACACCTATTGGGGGTCCACCCCACCTCAGAAATGAGGTAAAAGGATCTCGAGAACCTCTGCGTTTAGGGGTGTCTAAACGGTGGCTCCTAAATCCGAGAGAATGTTGGCTATACTCGTTCAAGGTAGAAATGAACATAGTATTCCAACGGAAAGAAGGGTAGTTTGATCCATTAGGGACATGGATACACTACCGATTTTTGAAAGCAGAACTATCTGATTAAAAATGGAGAGAGGAATTCGTCCCCGGCGGAGTCGCCAGAAATTGTGCGGCTTATTTTTGAGTTATGGTGTTTTATTTGGAAAGGGGTCGCCTACGAAATTGTCGGCGAATTTTAATTTAATTTAAATAAATAATTTGAAAAGTAGTATTTGATTTTGAAAATAATTTTAAATTTGAAAATTTTAAGATATGAAATCGAGCTGATCTCACATTACGAATAGTTTATATAAACGAGCATCGCACTTATAAACCGTGTATACATCCTGAAGAATAGACACCTTTGCTTGATAATGAGGCTCGATTAAATAAACTAGAGAAGTTTGTGACATCCGTTTGGTACGCGAACCAATTTTATAAGCCGACAAATTCCCTGTTTAATATGAAAACATTAAACGGGGTTTATATTACACAGGTTCTTAAAATTCCATATAAGGGCGAAGCCCCATAGTTAATTACATCTTAAGTGACGGGAATCACCTAAGAAAACTCTCGATAATAATCGGTAGTTCTGCTCTCAAGAATTTCAAAGTTTAAGTTTTCGATGGATTGAATTTTGGAATTTCGATAGGGAATGGATCAAATTTGGAACATTTTATTTTGGGAATTCAAAGGAAGAGAGGTAGGAGAAATCACGGATTCGAAGCGAACTTCGGTAATTTCCGACTATCCTATTGTTTGGCTTGAATTTAGGAAAGTCCTAATGTTTATTTAATGTTTTGATCTTGCCGATTTTAATTAATTAGGACTTATATTCGTATGATACAATCATACGAAATGGCCTCGAAGATGTGAGGGTTTATGTCGTATCGGACGACTACCTCGGAGTCCTAAGGCCAGGTTAGGGCTTAATTTGCAATGCAAATGCCTAACGAAGAGTTGAGGATTTATGTTGCACTAGGCAAACTACCTCGAAGTCCTATGGCTTGGTTATTTAATTCTAAGAAAGTTTTGTTGATGTAGATCTCGAGTTTCTTGACGACGATGGCCGTGCTTTGCCCATGCATGCTCCGAGCTCCTTGTTGTTGTAGTGGTTTAGTTTTAGAAGTCATAAATCGGGAGATGAGAAAAGTGTTCTGGTTTAGAGAAAATCTTAAAGTCCGGGTGTTTTTAATATTTTGATTAAACAAATCTTAAAGTTGATTATAACAACACGGTTAAGATCCCGCGGTTTCATCCTTCCGGCATCGTTATTTTTATCGGATTCACTTAGTCCGGATGAATTTGCTAAACTCAATTGAATGAGTTCCACACTTTCATTTAGGCCGTGGGAAATCCCGTTAGCAACACGTAGGTTACATCATTCGAGGTATTCCCGATCATCCAACACGACGTTTTAATTTAGTTGTAGTTGTAGTTTTGTTGTTACGTTTGTGATTAAATTTTGAGTTGTCTTATATTTTGAAATGTTGTGGCGGTGAATTTTATCTTGTAATGACTTTTAATTTAATTTTGGTTTCGGTTTTAGGGACTATCCTAAAGGTGTGGGCTTTCATGCAACGAGTTGTTTATCATGCAAGAAAAGTAAGTGCGATGCGATTAAATAAATTGCAATAAAGTAAATTGCGATAAAATAAAAGCGTACACTGGAGGGTCTTCCCGTCATCCCAAGTTGCACTTAAAACACGGTTAGAATATTTAAGCATTTAAAGTAAGTTCCTAGGTAAAGCTAAGGGAAGGGTTATGGCTTTCTACCGAGTTCTAATCACTATAGCTAGTTATCTCCTATGACGTCTAGGTTCTTGTATTTTGGTTTGAGGACGATTTTCTTCATCGAAGAACAATTAAGTTCGATCGTTCTTATAAATATCATATCATTATCGAGGAAGTGCTTAAGACGAATCTTAAACATCTTTTCAATATTTTTAGGATTATTCTAAGTCTAAATGAATTTAATTATACAAATGAATTAATCGTCAGGGAGTTGAAGTTTGTTGTCTTGCTTCGAGTGAACTAGGACATTTGAATATCCTATAAGTGAAGTAACACTTCACTTAATGCTCCGTTTAGGAGTTATGACAACAAAAGCTTTCGAGGGCAAATGGATGTTCAAATGGTTTATGATTTAATTTTAGTTGATGGATTTAAGTTTGGAATAGTATTCAAGTTGTTTTAGATTTATTTTTTAATGATTTCATTTAGGTTTGTTGTTAAATGATTTTAATTTAAATTAATCCAATTTAATTTTAATTCAATTTAATTTAATTTTAATTTAATTTTAATTTAATTTTGATTTTAATTTAATTTAATTTAATTTGATTTAATTTAATTTAATTTTATTTAATTTTATTTAATTTAATATGTTTTAATTTAATTTAATTTAATTTAATTTAATTTAATTTAATTTAATTTAATTTAATTTAATTTAATTTAATTTAATTTGATTTAATTTAATTTGATTTGATTTAATTTAATTTAATTTAATTTAATTTAATATGTTTTAATTTAATTTAATTTAATTTAATTTAATTTAAATTTTAATTTGATTTAATTTTTAATTTTAATTTAATATTTTATTTTAAAAGGGTTTGATTTAAATAATTTAATTTAATTCAATTTAATGATTAAGTCTTTTAGCATTTTTAAATCTTAAATTTGAATTATCATTTTAATTAGTAATTAAATATTATTGAGATGATTAATTTAGGGATTCTTAAATTAAAGAACAAATTTCTTCCTAGTAACATCCCTATTTTAATAATTCCAATTTTATTATTCTTCCAAATTTAATTAATCATTTTAATTAAAGTTTATTTTAATTATTTTTAAATTGTTTAGTAGGTTTCTACCCTTTAATTATTTAAATTTCAATCATCCAAATCAGATTAGAATCAAATATTTTACTCTTTCATTTTATTAAGCCTAAAGTTTTAATTAAGGGTTAAAATTTTAATTACCATTTTGCCCTTCAAGCTTAATAATTTCATAACTCACTAGATTGAGCTCAAATGAATTTGAAATTTTTATGTGACTTCACTCATATGTCAATAAAGACATTAGAGGAGAAAATGTGATTTTTCTGTATTTAATTTATTTATGTAATTATTTTTGGTGGAAAATAAGGATTTCCAAGGAAAATTTAATAATATGACCAAAGGACAGTTTCTGTCCTTAAGAAAATTATAGGACATTTCTAATGACCAGAGGACCACTTGGACCAATTTTGGTGATTTTTTGAATTATATTATTTTTATTATAATTATCTTGAGTTTTGGGGTATTAATTAATTTAAAATTAAAATAAAGTTTGAAAAATGAATTTTATATTTTTCAAAAATCTCTCTGATATCAAGGAAATCAGAGAATCAATTTTTACAATTTTCTAATTTTTCTTTGATTTATTAGAATTATTTTAGTGGGAATGCTAGAAAATACATTTTTTTAATTTTAAAATTACCTTAGGGCTTTAAAATTTAATATCTCATCATAGAGACTTAAGAAAAATATGGGATTTGTTCCTAAGTGATTAAAATTCAAAATGTGACATTTTGGTGATTTTGTTATTTTGTGATTTTTATTTTATTAATTATTAAAATATTAAAATAATACAAAAAATCAACTTTTTTAGAAAATTGCAATTTTAATTTTCTTAAATTCCCTAATATCGAGAGGCTCCAAAACCAATTTGGTGAATTTTTTAAAAGCATTTTGAAAGTTATGAATTTTTAAAGTTTAAATTGGCTAAATGGCTTAATCGACCCATTTAGTAGGGCTAACCAAGTCCAATTAACTTCAAATTTTCATGGTGGGTTCCTCTGATCCTAAAGGTCAGTGGAGAATTGATTTCAAGTCAATTTGATGTATGGTTAGCTCTAATTAATTAGAGACCTATTTTGGGTGTTTAAGCCAATTAGGGTCATTCCAAGTGAATTAATTCAAAATCTATTTTTCCTAGGGTCCTCTGATTATAAGAAACATCACCAAATTTTCCTAGAATTTATTTCACAACATGCTAATTATTAGATTTAAAATACTCAAAACAGTAACATGAACTTGAAAAATCAATAACTTCTCATAGGGATGGCCTCTGACTTTGGAAAATTCAGGGAATGTTCCCAAATTTAGAGGCTTCAAAAGCCCTATGGTCTCATGCCATGGTGAATTTTCTATATGCATGAGGAATTAAAACAATACAGACAGTAAATAAATCATTAAAAATAAAATACTTGATGAAATTAAATGATTTCTTTCCACATTATTCTCCTCTATTCACTGAGCAAGAGGGTATTTTTATTTTATTTTTAGGATTTTTCTACACAAAGTTATGAATTTTCAAAGTTATGGTAATTAAATAAATAGAAAATAGCCCTAATTTCCTACTTATCCACGCGGCGCTGACTCAACCTCGGCGTCTCCGAAAGGCCACGCATCGTCTCCTGATTCGGCACCACCATCCGACTCAGCGCTCCAGGGACCCGCGGTTCATGCACCATTGCAGCGTCGGCTCGATCCGGACCGTCCGCTCGATACACGCTCGATCCGACGGCTCCCGGTCATCGTCTACGGCCTGGTGTGCACCCGTGACCGTCAACCTTCTAACCCTAAATTCTCACTCGATTCTCAATGGATTTTTGTGTTCTTATGCTCTATGGATTCGTCTTGAGGAGACGAACACATCCATACGGTAAACATGTATTTAAATTGACTCAAATTAAATGGAGAATCTGCTGTAAGCTCGGGAAGAAGAGTGAGTCCATACCTTTGCTCGGAGAAGTGAAGCTTCGATCCGAGAGTTGTGTCACCTTCGAGTGGGTCGAGTAAGCTCCGGATGAAGTCCCTTGGCACAGTGAATTGTCTAGCTATGAAAGTGACCACGGCCGATCACAAAGCTTGGAGTCCGGAACGGATGGGTGGCCTGGAGAGGGGCTTTTGCTGGTGGACTTCTTCCCTTGGTACGGTGAAGGTGTAGGACCGATCAATTTGGGGATTGGCTCGCTTGTGGAGAAGTGTCCTGGTTTTGGGCTTGTATTTCGACTACGAAATTGAGCTCGCGAGAGGAAATGGCGGGGGGATTTCGGTGGGGATCAAGTTCTCTATGTGTGGGGAGTAGTGCGGAACAATTTTGGCGAGTTTCCTTAAGGTTTGTTTCGGCACCCCTCATGGCCGAGAGGACGTGGTGTTTAAATAGGAGAGGGTGGAGGGCCTCCGGGGGTGTTTAATGGTTGGGATCGAGTTTGCTCGGTGAGGAGAAGAACAGTGCGATGGCCATTTGGAGTGAGGCGGCTCGACAAGGTGGAATTCCAAAATTTGGCTCCTCCCAAGGTCTCGGCCATGGTGTTTTCCGGCGACCCAGGCGGCTGGCCGGCAGGCATGGATCACCCTCAGGTCCAGGTGGGTCAGGGCTGGGGTTTAGTGTAGTCAATTGGGCCTTGCCATGTGTAAAGGTGTTGAATCAAAGTGGGCTTTTTGATTTTAGGATGGGCATTTGGGTGAAAATTTTGTGAAGGACCATGTCAAATAAATGTTACAATTGGTTTAGGGCTGTTTCATGAATGGTTTGGAGTCAATTTGGTGTGATTTGGAATTGAATTGGTTTGAATTTGGGTTCATTTGGTAAGTGGGCCAATGTAGGTCAAATTGGGCTGACTTGGGCCAATGTTGGGCTAGGGTTGAAATTGATGTAAAATTAATGTTGGGAAATGTTTATAGGAGTGTTTCAAAGAGGTTTTGGCTTTGGTTGGGTTTTGATTTTGGGGTTTGGGCCTATCTGGGCTAGGTTTAGGTTTAGGTCAAAATTGGGCCTTTTAGCTTTTGGTTGAATTTGAGTGGGGTTTGGGTCTAAACTTTGGGCAAATCATGTTAGTGTTTTGTTTATGGGGATGTTAAAGAAGGTTTAGAAAAGATTTGGGTTTAATTGGAGTTGAATTGGGTGAGTTTGGGCTAAGTTTGGGTCATGGGTCCAAATTGGGCTTTAAGGCCAAAAGTGAAATTGGATCCAAATGTCAATCAAATTGGACTTGGATTTGGTCTATATTGGTGTTGGGGATGTTGGATTGAAGTTTAGAATTGAATTGGATCAGAATTTGAGTCAATTGGGTAGGTTTGGTTTGACATTGGGTTCATTTTGGGTTAAAATGGGTCAAATTGGGGGTTTTGATAAAAGTGGGGTAAATTGACAAAATTGGCCCATGGTGTAGTTGAACAAAATGAAATTGGGAATATTTGGGATTTTTTGGAATTTTCTGGGAATTTTCTGAATTTTTGGATTTTTTGGCTAAGAGGGGCATTTTGGGTATTTGGAGGGTATTGGGAGGTATTTCTGGAATTTTGGTATTTTTGGGTATGGATGATCAATTTGAGTAATATGGGAATGTTTAGGATTGATTTTGAGGAATTTTGGGTAATTTAGGTGATTTTGCAAATTTTGGGCGGTTTCGAGGTTTTGGGTAAGTTAGCGGGTGTAGGGTCTCGGGGTCAAAAATTGAAAATTTGGAAAATTGAAGCTTGGGTGAATGTAAGTGGAATGAAATCATTTTGGTTGAGCCATGAAGCCATATCAAGCCCACATGAGCCATGAAGGGACTCATTTGAGGCATCCACTATATTGTTCCTAACCCTCTTAGCGAGGGCTTAGGGGTTAAGGACCATCCATGTGAATCACCTTCATGAGTCAGGAGGTCCAGTTGGGTGTGGGTGTGGTCTTAAGAGGTGTGTGAAAGTGTAGTGTATAGGTGTAGTGTGTGTGTAAGCCAACCCTTCACCAGACCAGGCCACCCAGGGCAGTCCTAAGGCCAAAGAGTCCTATAGGAACTCATCCTTTAAACTTCCACATTTGATTTCGACCCTCTAGGTGATTAGGGGTCTACAATCAAGTTTGTAGAGTTTGCGGGGAGTTAAGAAGTGGTTTGAATTTCTAAGTGGTGGGTCCCAATTCTAATCCTCTAGGATAGTCAAAGGAAAAGCCTAAGGCTAGATCCTAAGTACTACAGAGAAGAAGAGAAGACCTCATCAAAAATGAGGTCAATAATAAGATTAATACTAGCTCCCAGATCACATAAGGCTCTTCCAAAAAACTTTTCACCTATAGCACACGGGATAGTGAAACTACCAGGATCTTTAAGTTTTTCAGGAAGTTTTTTCTGAATTATTGCACTACACTCTCCTCTAAGTGCAACAGTCTCATGATCCGTGAACTTTCTCTTCTTTTTAAAAATATCCTTCATAAATTTCGCATAATCAGGCATCTGTTCTAATGTTTCCACAAAAGGTATATTTATTGTTAACTTAAGGATTTCAAAAAAAATTTCAAATCTATTATCCCTATTCTTCTGCTTCATTCTTTGAGGAAAAGGAGGAGGTGGTTTATCAACAGTAATCTTCATTGGTTCAAGAGGATATTCCAGGTCTGGATAAATCTTATTTGAACCGTTTTCAATATTCACCTTCTTCTTCTATTCTTCAACTTCTTTCTGTGTTCTAGTTTCTAATTCTTTTCCACTCCTTAATTGAATAGCCTTAAGTTGCTCCTTGTTTTGATCTTTCGGATTGATCTCCACATTACTAGGAAGCGTTCCAGAAGGTCTATTATTAAGCGCAGTGAAAATATGTCCTAATTGACTTTCAATATTTTTGATCGCAACACCTTGAACTTGTAATTGGTTACCCATATTCAAAATCATTTCATCTATAGACAACTTTTTATCCTTAAACTGTGGGTTATTATTAAATCCAAGAGGATAAGATTGTCTAAAGTTAGTATTTCCTTGGTTGGTTGAGTTTCCAACTGGGTTTATAGAATTGTGTCCCCATTGTTGGGTGATTCTTCCAACCAGAGTTATAATAATTCGAATAAGGGTTATTAGGAATATTAATCGCGTTCAAAGTTTCATAAGGTGTTTGAGATTCAGTTACCTGCCCAAATGAATTTTCCTCTATCACTGGGGGTGGTTGAGAATAATTCCTTCCATATTGATCTATTTTCTTCGAAAGTGCTGCTATTTGAGAAACTATCATAGTCATCATGTTATAATCATGAACACTAGCTACTCTTTTAGGATTTACCCATTCAGAGGGCCATTGAAAATTATTAGTAGCCATCTCTTCAACTAATGAATATGCTTCATCAAAAGGTTTTAACATTAACGATCCACCAGCAGCAGCATTAATAATTGATCTTAATGATCCCACTAATCCGTTATAAAAAGTTTGAACTATTAACCAATCTGGAAAAGCATGATGTGGACATTTCCTAAGAAGATCTTTAAACCTCTCCCAAGCTTCATATATTGACTCTCCTTCAAACTGACTAAAAGATGTGATATCATTTCTTAATTTAGCAGTTTTCGATGGAGGGAAATATTTCGATAGAAACTTTTGAGAAAGTTCTCCCCATGTTTGAATAGATCCAGGTGCTAACGAGTTTAACAATGCCTTAGCCTTATCCCTTAAGGAAAAAGGAAAAAGTCTAAGTCTGACAGCATCACTCGACACTCCGTCATACATAAAAGTAGCACACAGTTCTAAAAAACTAGCGAGATGTAAATTTGGGTCTTCATTAGGTGTTCCTCCGAATTGATTATTTTGTACCAATTGGATAATAGCAGGTTTAAGTTCAAACAAATTAGCAGCAACAACAGGATTTTAAATAGTTATATGAATTTCATCTGATGTTGGGTTAGCATAATCTCTTAAAGGTCTTGGCAAATTTCTAACATTAATATTCTGATTCTCTTGATTATTCGCCATTTCACAGTAATTTTTAGTTTGTTTTTGTTGTTTTCTAATTTTTCTAATAGTACGCTCTAACTCTGAATCTTAAGGTATCAAACCTACAGATCCACTACTACGCATATAAAATCACACTACAAAGTAAAGGTTTTCAGTTATTACAATATCTATAAATAAGTACCGTTTATCTACCTCCTCCGGCAACGGCGCCAAAAACTTGACCGCGATTTTATATATTAAGAAAGAATTTATGAAGTCAAATTTATATATTTAGAATGATTTAGTAAAGTTACAAATTCAACGCAAGTATACGTATCGTATCAAGTAATACAGGGCTCTAATGGAGTCCTGGTTATCGATCCCACAGGGAGGTGAACGTTCTTTAAATCAGATAATATAGCACTAAAATCCAATACCCAATGTAACAATTACTTAAGTGTACTACCACTAGTTAATGCAAAGTATAATAAAGCTACTACAATTACTTCTAATTACTGAACTATATTAACTAACAAACACACTAACTTATTTGATTTATAAGATACTTCTATATGAAAAGTGTCTTTCTTCCTGCATAATGATTATTATGTGTGGATGATGAAGAATGGTAATTATTTGTGTTGTGCCAAATAGGAGCATATTTGCTTCTTTACCTTTAAAAGAGTACCCCTCTTCCAAGCAGGTAAAGAACATTGTCATATCTTAAGTTTAGTTACTAAATCTAAGGCTAGGCTGGAAGAATACTGACTCTCACTTCGGAGCTCCCACTCACCCTTCACCCGAAGGCTAACCATAGGCTTTATTTACCAATCTTAAGACCAAATTGGGGATCCCATTCTGTCACCATGAAACCTCCAATTTGAAGTCCATCAAAACTAATTTCCCTATTTATTTGCACTTAATCCCCATGAACTACACAATTCATTCACGGACATTAAATGGTTTCTTCATTCTTGTTGTAGAACATTCAATTCTTTTGGAATTAATGTTCCTCAACATGTTTTAACAATTCAATTGGTCGGATTGAAAAGTAAATTAAGTTCCAAATTAAAGAAACATCACAACTTTTATAACACTTAAAGGGCACATCATTTCCACATCACCACATCATAATCATTTCATGTGAGAAGAAAGGCAAGGGAAACTACTTACAATTCATGGAGAAAATATAAAAACACATGGATTTTATATATAAAAGAAGAGTCATACAAACCACAATAGTAAATACAACTTATCTCTTTCTCTTCCCCAAGCAAATTCTTCAAAGTCCCCTTGATTCCTTTTCTCTTCCTTGCAACACTTGATTTCTCCCTTTGGAACAAAGATGAAGAAGCAATCTCTCACTTTACTCCCTCTTCTCCCCTCCTTAGAGAAAAATCTCTCTTAAAATCACAAACCCTAACTCTCTCTCACACTTCCCTCACACTCTATACAGCAATTTTCTTCTCTTCCTCCTCTCTATTTTCGTCTTGGACACATAATTTAATGTTAGGAACAAATTCCCCAAGAATTTCTTCAAGCACCTCTTCAAAAATCCTCCAAAACTTTTGAATTCGAAGTGAACCGACATAGGGTGCTGGCGGCGCCCGATAGTGGCACCGGCGGCGCCCTATCGTGCCAATTAATTCTGGAGTCTTTGGAATAGGGCGTCGGCAGCGCTAGGGCTGTTTTCCTCCAAATTGCTGCATTTTGCTCCAAATTCGTTCCTTTTTGCATCTTTTCGCTTGAATCACTTATAATCATCATACCTGCAACAAATCATGAAAAGTACCTTCCTTTAAAGTGAAATATCACCAAAAATAGGTAAAAACATATAGCTAAAAGAGTATATATTTTTGGTGCATCACCTAACAACCCATATTCCAATTATTATAACCCAAGTTGGAAGAATCATCCAAATTATAATTGGAATAACAATAATCAGGGTGGTGTTAATCAACAATAGGGAACCACCAAGTAAACCCATTAGGGAATTGGAACAACCATGGTAATAATAATAATAGATTAACTTATCCTTCATGTTATAACAATGCTTTAAAATTAAAGAAGAAGAAGTTGTCTATAGAAGAAGTAGTATCACATATGGGAAATCAATTACAAATTTAATGAGCAACCATCAGAAATATTAAAAATTAATTGGGATAAATTGCAAATGCCTTAAGTAATAGATCCCAAGGAATGCTTCCAAGTAATACTGAAGTGAATCCAAGAGAAAAGAATAAAGAACAAGTAAAAGCAATTCAACTGAGAAGTGGAAAAGAATTGGAAGGTAGAGTTCAAAAACAAGCTGAAGTAGAGAAAGAAAAGATTGAAAGACCTAAAGAGGACGCTCCAAAAGGTTTTGAAAGACCTATTTCTCCACCTAAAGTTGATTTAGAAAAACCACCACCTCCATTTCCTCAGAGACTTCATCAACAAAAGTTGGATAAGCAATTTTCAAAATTCTTGGAGATATTAAGGAAGCTTACCATTAATATTCCATTTGCTGAAGCCCTAGAATAAATGCCAAGCTATGTGAAATTTATGAAGGATATTCTTAATAAAAAGAGAAAGTTTGAAGAAAGTGAGACTGTTGCACTTAGTGAGGAGTGCAGTGCAATAATTCAGAAAAAGCTTCCTGAAAAACTTAAAGATCCTGGTAGTTTTACAATTCCATGTGCAATCGCAGAAAGATTCTGTAGAAAAGCTTTATGTGATTTGGGTGCAAGCATTAACCTTATGCCTCTATCAATATTCAAGAGACTGGGACTAGAAGAAATAACCCCAACTAGTGTAACTCGCAATTAGCAGATCGTTCGATCACATATCCTAAAGGAGTTATAGAAGATGTTTTGGTAAAAGTGGATCAAATTATTTTTCCTGTGGATTTCATTGTGTTAGATATGGAGGAAGATAAAGAGATACCCATAATTTTGGGGAGACCTTTTCTAGCTACAGGCAGAGCCATGACAGATGTGCAAAAAGGGGAATTAACGATGAGGGTTAATGATCAGACTGTCCATTTAATATTTCAAAATTGATGAAATATCTTGCTAGAGGTAAAGAAGATTAGTGTTATAAGATGAATGTTATTGAATATTTAAGTGAATGTCATTTCAAATCAACTTATGAAGAGAAAGCTGAAACAGAAGAATTGGAATATAAGCAAGAAGAGGAGTTATTTGATTCTGAAGATTTTCAAGAGGAAGATTTAAAGTATGTTCATGAAAGTTTTGAATTGTTGGATATGACTAAAAAAGATGAATCTTATGGTCCATCAATTGAAAAACCTCCTGAACTTGAAGCTAAAAATGCTTCCTGATCATTTGAAGTATGTTTTTCTAGGTGAATCCTTAACCTTGCCTGTTATAATTTCTTCTCAATTAACTGAAAAAGAAGAAGAGAGTTTGCTTGAAATTTTGAAGAAGCACAAGAAAGCCTTTGGATGGACAATTGCTGATATTAAAGGAATCAGTCCTTCAATTTGTATGCACGAATTCTTATGGAAGATAATTGCGAATCACGTGGCTAATCCCTAAAGGAGATTAAATCCTATCATGAAAGATGTTGTTAAGAAAGAAATTTTAAAATGGTTGGATGCTTGGAATTATCTACCTTATTTCGGATAGTGCATGGGTTAGTCCTATTCACTCGTGTTCCTAAGAAAGGAGGAGTAAGCTCGTGACCGTTAATGAAAAGAATGAAATGATACCAACAAGACAAGTTACAGGGTGGTGAATATGCATTGATTATAGAAAATTAAACCTTGCCACAAGGAAAGATCATTTTCCACTCCCTTTTCTAGATCAAATGTTGGATAGACTGGCTGGGCATAAATACTTTTGTTTTCTAGATGGATATACTGGTTACCACCAAATTCAAATTGCTCCTGAGGATCAAGAGAAAACTACGTTTACTAGTCCTTATGGTACGTTTGATTTTAGAAGAATGCCCTTTGGTTTATGTAATGCCCCTGCTACATTTCAGAGATGTATGATGGCTATTTTTTGTGACTTGATTGAAAAAGGGATTGAAGTTTTTATGGATGACTTTTCAGTGTTTGTAATTTCGTTTGAATCATATCTAGAACATTTATTTAAAGTTCTAAAACGCTGTGAAGAAACTAATTTGGTTCTTAATTGGGAAAAATGTCAATTTATGGTAGCAGGAGGAATTGTTTTGAGACATCGGATTTTAGAAAAAGGTTTGGAGGTAGATCCTACAAAAATTCAAGTTATATCTAATTTACCTTACCCAACCAACGTAAGGGGAATTAGAAGTTTTTTAGGACATGCTGGATTCTACAGGCGTTACATCAAAGACTTTTCAAAGATTACAAAACCTTTATGTCGTTTACTGGAAAAGGATGCAATTTTTAATTTTGATGATGACTGCCGTAAAGCCTTTGAAACATTAAAAGAAAAATTAATCACTGCACCTGTAATAATTTCACCAAATTGGGAAAAACTGTTTGAATTAATGTGTGATGCTAGTGATTATGCTATTGGTGTTGTTTTAGGTCAGAAATATGATAAAATTTTCAAAGTAATTTATTATGTCAGTAAAACTCTTAATGAAGCTCAAATTAATTATACCACTACTCAGAGTTATTTGCTATAGTATTTTCCTTTGATAAATTTCGATCATATTTAATTGGAACTAAATGTGTGGTGCATACTGATCATTCTGCTATTAAATACTTAATGAAGAAAAATGATGCAAAACCGAGACTGATAAGATGGATTCTTCATTTGCAAGAATTTGACTTTGAGATAGTAGATAGGAAGGGTTCTGATAATCAAATTGTTGATCATTTGTCCAGGCTTGAAATTGAAAAATCTCTCTGTGATATTGAAGAAATTAATGAACATTTTTCTGATGAAAAACTGTTCACTGTTAAAGAATGGCGTGTTCCGTGGTATGCAGACATAGTAAACTTTATTATTCGTTTTTATATAAACAAGGAAAGGATCTTATAATCCAAAGATGTGTACCTTTGGAAGAGACTTATGAAATCATTCAAAAATATCATGATTCTGATTATGGGGGACATTTTGGAAGTGATAAAACTGCATATAGAATATTACAATCAGGATTTTATTGGCCTGCAAGTTTTAAGGATGTGAATGTTTATATTAAAAATTGTGATAGATGTCAGCGTGTAGGCAATATTTCTAGGAGAAATGAGATGCCCCTCAATTATATGTTGGAAATTGAAATATTTGATGTTTGGGGACTAGATTTTATGGGACCATTTACACCATCTTTCTGAAATGTTTATATTTTGATAGCAGTAGACTATGTTTCCAAATGGATTGAAGCTATTGCTTTACCTCGATGTGATGCTCAAAGTATTGAAAAGTTTTTAGAAAAGAATATATTTTGCAGATTTGGAATACCAAGAGTAATCATAACTGATGGGGAAGTCATTTTAGAAATGCGATTATTGGGAAGTTAGAAAAGAAATATCATATTAATCATCGCATTGCTACTGCTTATCATCCGCAGACAAGTGGTTTGGTTGAATTATCCAATCATGAAATTAAAAGAATATTGGAAAAAACTGTTAATCTAAATAGAAAGGATTGGTCAATCAAACTGGATTATAGGACTGCTTACATAACACCTATAGGAATGTCCCCATATAGGCTGATTTTTACAAAAAGTTGTCATTTACCTTTTGAACTTGAGTATAAAGCATATTGGGTTATTAAAGAGTTCAATTATAATTTGAAAGATGCTGCTGAAAAGAGATTATTGCACTTGAATGAGCTTGAAGAAATAAGGAATGAATCTTATGAAAATGCTAAGATTTATAAGGAAAAGATGAAGTTATGGCACGATTGGAAGATTCTTACTAAAAATCTTGTACCAAGACAAAAAGTTTTACTGTATAATGCTAGATTCATAATATTTTCTAGAAAACTTAAGTCCAGGTGGATGGGTTCATTTATTGTGATAAAAGTTTATTCTTATGGAGCTGTAGATATTCAAGATCCTAAGATTGGAAAAATATTTAAAGTTCACAGACATAGACTTAAACCATATTTTTCAGTCAATAAATCTAAATCTGATAATAATTTGATGTTGGGTCACTCAGAATAATTTCTGAGTATGGCAAACTGAAGACGTTAAAACAAGCGCTTTGTGGGAGGCAACTCATAATTATCGGTGTGCTTTACTTTATGTTTATTTTGTGTGCTTTATTTACTTTGTTTGGTTTATTTTTATGTTTTTAGTGGTAGTAATTTGGAGTTTTTAAACTATAGTAGAGTTTATTTGACCTTAATTGATGATTTAGAGAAGTCAGAATGAAAATTTAGACACTTAACAGACCTATGCTAAATTGAGCACTGGCGGCTAAGCGCCGACTGGTTAGCACTTAGGCGCCGCAGTTATAAAAAACATGAAAAATGAGGTTCTAGAAGCCTAGATCATGAGGGAGTGGTTTTGAAAGCTATTTTGGAGTTTTAAAAAGTCTTGGGGGAGTTTTAGCACTTCGCAAGTCTATAGAAAAGACCTGATTTAAGAGAAACACTTGCCCCAAGTCTTATTTTCATTTCTGAGTCTTAAGAAGAGAGTTTTTAGTGCATCATGTCTTCCTAGGAGAATGAGATTACGAAGAAGCAAGATTCTGACAAGAGTAAGTTCGTTAGTGACAGTGCTAAAGAGTTATTCAATGGATATCTCGCTGTTAGTATTCAAGGGATTGCTGAAATAATTGCAAAAATTGAAGCCCGAGTGACTTCAATGGAAGCAAAAATCCATGAAAGTAACCTGCATTTGGAGCACATGGGATGGCAACTCAAGATGCAATTCAGTCATTCAAGTTACATGGAAGAAGCGGATAAAGCGATGTTTCTGAAGAACAAATGGATTGAAGAAGATGATTTAAGCATGAACAATTATCACTCGTTTTATCAGATTTATATTCCAGAAGGGTCAAATGAGAATCATAATGGTTCGGGATATAATTCGCCTAATGGAGAATGGAATTAAGAGTGCTTTGTTCTTATTTGTTTAGTGTTCTTATGTGTTATGTTTAGTGTTCATGTGTGTTATGTTTGGTGTGTTTAGTATTTATATTTAAGTATTAACTAAGCCTGATGATGTGATGGTTACATCCTAGAGATGTATACTTATCAGTTTGAGATTAAAGTCTCTTGTATTTAGATAATTTCATCATTTATGTGTGGATAGAAATTTTAGAATTGTATTAAGTGTTATGTTTGTTTTAATATAAGTTTGTGTTTGTGTGAAATTTGTGTGAAATCAATGGATATTAAATTTTGATTTGGAATATTGGAAGATTTATGTGGGAAGAAATAATTATTCTGGAGTAATTAAGGGTGATTAATAAAGTGATTTAGTGCATATACCTTAACTGTGAAAATCTAGGTATTGGCGGCTAAGTGCCAGAGTGCCGGCGCTTAAGCACCAAATTTCACGGCTGAGCGCCAAAGGGTTCGCGCTTAAGCGCCAGTTCGCAAAAATTGGTTCCCAGCAATTAAAACCCCAAAAATTGCCATTTTTAAACCACCCCATTGTCTTCAACATTCGGTTTATTACGAAAGAGGAGCCTAGGGCATCATATTGTGGATCATTTAAGAGTCGATCTCAACAAAAATTGTTAGATTTGATTCCTTGAGGTAAGAGAACTACTCCTAAGTATTTTTTGATTTTCACCATGTATTTTGAGAACATTTTGGAAAATCTTAAAATCACTATTCATGGTGAAATTTTGAGGAAAAACTTGAGAAATTGCTTGGATTTAATGAAAAAATCTTTTGGAAGATAATTTAGCAAATTAAGTTTGGTTTTAGAATTTATGGTGAATTTTTTGTGAATTTTTAGAAATGGCTCCAAAGTCAAAGCGTGCAAGAGGAAAGGCCAGATTTGATTCTGACAAATTTGTTAGTACGAGGGCTGAGGAACGATACGTCGATGCTTTGCGGTCACGTAAGTTGATTCTTGAGCGTGTGTTTAGTAAACCAGGAGAAGTAATTGAAGATATGATTGCTAGAAGGAACTGAGAGAATTACTGTTGCTTCTCCGCTGTTGTTGTTGTTTCGTGGTCGAGAGAATTTTATGCAAATTTGCTCGCTGCAGAAGAGAATCAAGTGATGGTTAGGAGGCATGAGGTCAAATTTTCTTCTGGGGCAATCAACACCTTTTATGGACTACCTCCTGACATGTTCTGTTTTTATTCTAACTATCATCCTATGGAAGGGGAATTAGATGAGATCATGGAATTTCTGACTGATGGAAGAGGATTATGGAAAATAAAAAATGATAGAAGAGAGAACTTTCCTGCTTCCAAATTGAATGCCACTTCTAAGGCATGGCATTATTTTATCTCATCTAAATTGTTACCTTCGAGTCATACTAGTGAAGTAACGAGAGAAAGAGCTGTGTTGAACCATTGCATTTAGCAAGGGAAGCCTATTGACATTGGAGGTATAATTTATGATTATGTTTTGAACTATGCTAGATCAACCACTACTGCAAGTATGGGATTTCCTTCCTTGATTCATTCATTATGTGAACGATCTGGAGTGAAGTTTGAAACCTGGGAAGAGGTACTTCAGCCATTGAGACCAATTACCAGTGTTAACGTTGGTGCTTACACTGTACATTCAGAGTTTGGTTGAAGAGGAGGATTTGGTAGGGCTTCTACTATTTCTTCTTCTGCTTCTACTGTATCTACTTCTCGTGCTACTACTTCACGCGCTTCATCATCTACAGATTCACAAACTAGTTTGTTAAGAAAGATTTTTTAGAAAGTGAGTTTTACTTGTGAGCATGTTAGAGATATTGATGGTAAAGTGGATAATGTGGAAATATATATTGTAAAACATGATGAGTATGAGGAGAGTTATCAACAATATTTGGATACACTGATTAGAGGTGTTCAGAGTGCTGAGATGCCCCATCATCCATTCTACATACCTTATGTGCCATCTAGGGATTTGAACGAGCAGGATGATGATGATGATGAGGATGATGATTAGATTTGTGTTTTTTTTTTTTTGTGGTGTTGTTGTTGATGTACTGATGTGTGTTTTGTTTAGTATTCAGTTTGATCATTGTGTTGTGATATGAACCTTGATTGTATGCAGACTGTAGTTTGTATTATTTTTCTGTTATGCATATTCAGATGTATTGTTGTTGTATTGATGTTTTATATGTTGCTTTGTGGTAGTGTGTGTAATAGTAAATGTTTTTATGTGTATGTTATGTCAGAGTTTTTAGTAGTGTGTACTTTAATTCAAAACTCGTTAGGAGATTATAAACCACTATTGGGAACTTCTACTTAGGAAACTACATGTTTAAAATTTTTCAAATTCCACTATCATCTGTTATCTGTATCAGTGTGTTATTTAAGTTGGTGTGTATTTGCTTTGAAAACCTCCACTACTGTAGAAGTCTTTTTGAAATTTTTACTTTTCTTTATATAAAAATTATTTTGAAAAACTAAATTTGATTTCATTTTACTCCTATTATTTAAATTGTTATACTTGTATATTAGGATATTAAAAATTCCTGCAAGCATGATATGTCAGTTTTTATTTCTCACCCATGTATCATTTCTTATGCTTAAATGTTTTATCTTAACTTAAAATTAAAGTTTTTGGGGGGGGATTTTAAAAACAAAGATTTTCAAAAACCTAAAATTTTATTTGATTCTCAAGAATACTTAAAATAAATCTTATTTTTGATTGAGAACAATTATGTACATGCGATTATATTAGGGGAACAAAATTTTTGAATATAGAAATGAATAAAAGAATTTAGTTAAAATTTATAGTAATCATGAAAAACTTAAAGTTAAAATTTTCTTAATGAAGAGGTGTTAAATAAAGTTAAACTATCTTTAGTAAGAAGTTTTGTATTTTTGGATAAATAGAAGATTTGACTTTTATTCTTTAAAGCTTAAATTTCTTTTATTGAAGTGTAATTTTCAAATATTATTATTATGATTTTTAAGTGAAAGATATCTGACCTTTATTTTAAATGGAAGGGTGGAATTCAAAATCATTAAAGGCCTATCCAAATATAGTAATCCTTGCCTTATAAAAAAAAGAGAAAAAAAAAAGAAAAGAAAAAGTGAAAAATAGTATATGAAAAGGGAGTAGAAGCTTGAGGATTTAAGGGTCTAATCAAAAATTGGTTTCATACCTAAAGTTTAAGATATAAGTTCAGAGAAAATCTAAAGCTTAAGGTTATAATATAGTAAGTAAAATTATTTTCAAATAAAGATTTTTAAGTGAGAAAAATAAGTGTTTGAGTCCTATATTTTGAAGAATCTACAAATATTTTGAATTAGATAGAAACTTATATTTGTCATTTTCCTTTACTTAAGAACTTTATAAACTTTAAGTTGGTTTTAATTACTAAAATATTTCTCTAAATTGGACTATTCCATTTCTAGAACAAAATTTTGTTATCTTCTTAAGAAACTCATTACATAATTTGCATGTTAAAATGTTCTATGAGATTAACTGTCACTTGAGGACAATAAACATTTTAAGTTCGGGGGATTTTGATACACCTAAAATATATAGTATTTTTATGCACATTTTTATACCTATGTTTAATGATATTACACTTTAATGGAAGGTATTTTGTGTTTTTCTTGCAGGTATGATGAAAATGGATGGGTATGATGAAAGGAGTAAAATTAGATCAAATTTGGAGCAAAAAAAATGAAAAATGAAAATTTGGGCACTGGCGGCTAAGCGCCACTGGCCGACGCTTAGCCGCCACAGTTAAAAATCGAAATATAAAGGAATTCGGTGCCAATTTTAAAGGGGATGGGATGCAACTCTTGGTAGTAACTTCCATAACTTCCTTTGGGCGGTGATCACAGGAAAAATATATTAAGAAATTCATATCTATTTTTGATGGAATTGCACTTTAAAGAAATGTATTTTCTTTATTTTACTGCAGGGATGAAGATTTATAAGTGATGGAAGCAAAAAGCATGAAATGGAGCGAATTTGGATCAAAAAGGAAGAAATTCATGCAAAATGAACAAAGTCGCCGACGGCGAGATCGAGGCCGTCGACGGCGAGATCATGAGGACAATTTCTGAAGGAATTACAACTACCTCGCCGACAGCGAACCCGAGCCCGTCGACAGCGAGATCGCGCGGTTTGAAGACCTTCTAGAAGCCCCGCTGACGGCGAGGTCGTTTCCCGCCGACCGCGAGCTAGTTCAAAATGCAAAATACATTGAACCTAGACGCTTTTTGAAGAGGTGTTTAAGCACCCCTTGGACCTTTGCCTACCTCTATAAATAGAGGCCGAATTCTGGTGTCTATGTGTGTATATTTAGTGAGTCTTAGTGTCTCTTTTTAGTGTTTATTTATGTTTGTGTGCTAATTTAAGAGTTCTAGAGTATAATTAATGAGTTAGAAGTGTGTTGTACTAGAAGGAAAAGTCAAAGGAACTTGAAGTGCAGCTGTGGGAGGAAATTAAGATAAGTATCTTTGTTTATTATTGCTAACTTTAAATGAAATCCATGCTTTGTTTTATTCCCATGCATTCTGAGTAGTTTTCTTAGTCTTTCTCCTTGTTTATGAAAATTATGCGAAATGATGAAATTAAATAGAAGTACCTAATATATTAAAATAAGTTGTGATAATTTTTACTTAAAACTTAATTTACTTTCAATCCGACCAATTGATTTGTTAAAATATGTTGAATTATCAACTATAGTAAAAATTACATCCAATATTCAGGGAAGTTAAAAGCCTTGGAAGGAGGGTGCAAATAAATAGGAAAATATTATTTATCGGACGTAGAATTGGACATTTTAGTGTGACAGACTAAAATATTCAATTTAGTCCTATTATTTGAGAGCTGAAGTGTAGATGTTAGCCCTCGAGTGAGGGGAACGTGGGAGCTCGAAGTGGCGACCGAGTATCCTCCCAGCCTAGCCGCAGATTCAGTAATCAAACATAGGATTAGTCAATGTTCTTTGCACCTGGACCAAAGGGTAAAGAATAGGAATGCTCATATTTGTCACAATACAATTAAAAAAATTCTATTTGAATTCATCTTTCACTTAATTTTCTAAAAACAAGGAGAAGGATACTTTTTCTAAATTATTTAAATCAACTTTATTTCAAGCATTAGTTTACTTTAATTGCTTTAGTTACTTTAAATTTCCGTTTACTATATTAGTAAGTAATTCCTTTAAATTTTAGCTGATACAAATCTGTTAAAAACTTCCCTGTGGGATAGATAACCAGGACTCCACTAGAGCCCTGTATTACTTGATACGATACGTATACTTGCGTAGAATCCACATTATACATTCCATCAAAAAATCAAATATATAAATATATTAAAGCAGGATCAAGTTTTTTTGGTGCCGTTGCTATTAACATAATTTGCAAACATATAAAAAGTGGATCAAGTTTTTGGCGCCGTTGCCGGGGATCGAACCCGGGTCACCCGCGTGACAGGCGGGAATACTCACCACTATACTACAACGACTAATTCAACATAAAAATGATAAACAGTTTGCTAAATTCCTTCAAATTCTGAAGAAATTAACAATAAATATTTCTTCCGTAGAAGCTTTAGAACAGATGCCAAACTATGTAAAATTCATGAAAGATATTCTAAATAAAAAAAGAAAACTTACAGATAATGAAATGGTCCCACTTAGTGAAGAATATAGTTCTATTATTCAGAAAAAACTTCCTGAAAAATTAAAAGATCCTGGTAGTTTCACTATACCCTGCGCTATTGGAGAAAAATTCTATGGAAAAGCTTTGTGTGATGACCCACTTTTTGTATGTATGTAATTTATGTTTATAGCCACGGAACCAAAAACTTGATCCCGCTTTAAATATAGGAATATGATTTAATGTATAATGTGGATTCTATGCAAGTATACGTATCGTATCAAGTAATACAGGGCTCTCGTGGAGTCCTGGTTATCGATCCCACAGGGAAGTTTTTAACAGAATTGTTATCAGCTAAATTTAAAGGAATTACTTAAAAAAGTGAACAAAAATTCTAAGTAACTATAATAAACTAAAGTAAACTAATGCTTGAAATAAGTTGATTTAATTAATTCAGAAAAAGTATCCTTCTCCTTGTTTTTAGAAAATTAAGTGAAATGATGAATTTAATTAGAATTTTTAAATTGTATTGTGACAAATAGGAGCAATCCTATTCTTTACCCTTTGGTCCAGGTGCAAAGAACATTGACTAATCCTATGTTTGATTACTGAATCTGCGGCTAGGCTGGGAGGATACTGGCTGCCACTTCAAAGCTCCCACGTTCCCCTCACTCGAGGGCTAAAATCTACACTTCGGCTCTCGAACAGTAGGATCGAATTGAGTATTTTAGTACGTCACACTAAAATATCCAATCCTATGCCCGATAATTAATATTTCCTATTTATTTGCACCCTCCTCCTAAGGCTTTTGATTTCCCTAAATATTGGATGTAATTTTTACTATAGTTGATAATTCAACATATTTTAACTACTCAATTGGCCAGATTGAAAATAAATTAAGTTTTAAGTAAAAATTATCACAATTTATTTATATTATATTAAGTGTCTTTATTTAATTTCATCAATCCACATAATTTTCATAAACAAGGAGAAAGACTATGAAAAATACTCAGAATGCATGAGAATAAAACAAAGCATGGATTTCATTTAAAGTTAAAAACAATAAACAAAGATACTTATCTTAATTTCCTTCCTGACGAGACTCCTTGAAGTTCCTTTGACTTTTCCTTCTAGTACGACAACTAAATAGTACTCGATTAAACTAATAAACTCACTAAACTCACTCAAACTACACTTAAGACACTAGAAATAGACACACGGAAGACTCAAAAGACACACCGAAGACTACTAGAATTCGGCCTCTATTTATAGAGGTAAGCAAAGGTCCAAGGGTGCTTAAACACCTCTTCGAAAAGTGTCCGGGTTCGATGTATATGCATTTTGAACTAGCTCGCCGTCGGCGGAAACGACCTCGACGTCAGCGTGGCTTCTAGAAGGTCTTCAAACCGCGCGATCTCGCTATAGGCGGGCTCGGGCTCGCTGTCAGCGAGGTAGTTATAATTCCTTCAGAAATTTCTCCTCACGATCTCGCCGTCGGCGGCCTCGATCTCGCTGTCGGCGAAGTAGTTATATTTGCATGAATTTCTTCCTTTTTCCATTTCATGCATTTTGCTTCTATCACCAATAAATCTTCATTCCTGCAATAAAATAAAGAAAATAACTTTCTTTAAAGTGCAATTTCATCAAAAATAGGTATAAATTTCTTAACATATTTTTCAGTGATCAAAATCCCCCAAACTTAATTATTACTTGTCCTCAAGTAATTTTAATACTAAATAAAAATAATGATTTCTATAATAGAATTTTTCAACTCAAATAATATATGAATTAATTTTAAATAACATTATAATAAAGTTAAAAAGAAATATTTCTAAGTAATTTCAATTAATTTTATAGAGATAAGATTATTTAGTTATTAGGTCTAAGATTTTTAGCTTTCTATTTATTTCAGGAAAGACAATATTAAAAATTAATAAATTACTTAAGATATTTAGATGATTGGAAATTCAAAAAAACTCTATCTAGTAAAATACCAATCCATAAGTTTAGAAATATAGTTAAGTTTTACCCTTTAGGTTGAATCCATTGAAGCCAATTTTTGATAAGGCATCTCCTCAAGCTTCTCCTCACTTATATTTTTCTTTTCTTTTCTTTTCTTTTCTTTTTTTTCTTTTCTTTTTCTTTTCTTTTTCAAGTGAGGATTACTGTATCTGGAAAGCCTGTTAATAATTTTGAACTTCAATTTCTCTTTCTAAATTTGAAACTTAAAATACTTCTTTGCTTATATATATTTCATAATTTTTACTTCATTAAGTTTTTATCCTTTCTTTTTCATCTATATACTTAAGAATTTCAATTTTTAGAATATAGTTTCCCTTACTTTAAATAGTCTACTATATTCTTATTCCTTTTAACCAAATATCTTCTTCTATTAATTTAATTGAATTACTAGAAGTATTTTCTTTAACTTTATATAATAATTAAATAAAGTAATTCATATTTATTGAATTTGAAAAACTACTTTAGAAAATCATTTGATAATAATTTTTTAAAATAGAATTTGAGAACAATACTAATAATTAAATTTGTATTTTTACCCTCCCCCAAACTTAAATTTTTCTATCTATACTATATAGTGAAAAAGGGAAAGTATATAAATAAAATTCATCATACCTTTCGAGCTTTAGGTATTTCTTTTCTTTGAAATTTTTGCAGCTTTTTCATTACTTACGAACTCGTACTTGTTAGTATTCTTCCATATATAATATTTAAAAAGAAAGTGCAGGGATGGAAATTTTTAAAATAAGTATCAAACATAACATAGAAAACTTAATTTGTTACTACACATACATTTACAATAATACATTAAAGAAAACTAACATCCTATATATATAAAAATTTGCAACTAATTTAACACACATAAGAAATATAACATCATAGCTCAATCAAACAAACAAAACATACCAAGTCCATAGTCTACAGAAAGTACGAAATAATCACATCCAAAATAATAAAGTTTCTCAACATAACAACAAATCTAAAACAAACCAAATAAACTAAACAAAAGCTCTAATCCTCTGCATCAAAATCCCAAGCTATATCATCACCCTGATTTCCAGCCGCGAAGGCCGAGCAGCCGGTATCGTGAATATCGGGGGCACTCAGGAAAGACAACATCTAAATCACCACTCCTATAACGACGCTCAGCTTCATAGTATGCAATCTCGTATTCTGAAAGTCGCTGGAGATATTCGCTATCATAATCGTGTCTTCTCTCCAAGCCTCCAATTATTTGATCTATATGCTCAAATCTTCTTTCCATATTTTCTCCAAATAACTCAAAACTCTTTCTACTCAGGGTTAATTCATTCATTAGATCTTGAAGGGTACGAGTAGTGTACTGAGGGGGTGGTTCATAACTAGTAGAGGGTATATCTCTACTTGAAGAAGGTACATAATCCCTTGTCCCAGATCTCCATCCTTCGTGGGATTCATATTTCTTTATATTAGCCTGAGTTAAGGGTTTCATAGTCTCTCAAGCCCTAGGTTGGTTTTTTCGAAAATTTTAGGAAGGGGATGATGAATAGTGTCGGTTGACCGGTCAAATATAGGTCTTTTCGCGTGCTGTCAGCGAGATATTTCTCGTCGTCGGCGAGCTAATTAATTCCATAAAGCAAAAGTTTCAGGAAAAATCCGCCGTCGGCGAGCTCGGTCTCGCCGTCAGCAGGTTTTCTCGCTGTCGGCGAGATAATTCTCGCCGTCGGCGAGGTCCTAAAAATTCCAATTTTTGAATTTCGTCAATCATTTTCAACCTCAAATTGCCATTAATCAATCTTCCGATCACTTAATTTGAATATTAATAAGAAGATTAGGTACTATACTTACAAAAATTCACACAAAACAAACAAAATATCTTTATAAATGAAATCCATCAAACTTACAAATTTCACACTAACAACTTCACACATACTTAAATTAATTGTTCAAATCCATACCACTCAAGCATCGCAATCCAAACCACAACACTCTAAATGCTGAGACATAACAATTTACATAAAATCTTATCAAATCTAAAGTTCGACTCATAATAAAACTTAAACTCCAAAACAAACACTCACACATACAAATATAACATAAACATATAAATCCTTCCTACACTTCACGTATCCGAACTAATATCTTCTCGATATTCCCAATGTGACGCAGTGCACAAATAAATTGTAGAAAGGCCCGAAAGGGAATTCACGGTAGATTCTTCATTAATTCATCCTTTCACGTCTTAGTAGATGACGAAAACTAGCCTCCAGATGTCCAGTATGATCAAAGTGCTCCTTCATTCTCCAATCAATATGATCAAACATATCAGAGATATTGTTAATGGAATTCATCACATTTTGCAATTCTTTCTCCAATCCCTTATTCTTCTTCAGAATAAAATTAGTCTTATCAGTAATAGGTCTTGCTAAAGGATTGTTCTGTGATGCTCTGTCAGAAATAACGGTGATCTCATCATTGTTATCCAAAGTGGGAAACATATCGATAGGATCCAGGGGTTTCCATGGTAAAAGTACTTTTTCCCAAGCCTCATAAGAAACTTGGTACTCGATCGCATAAAGCAAATATAGTAGATGGGTGTCCAAGTCCATGCACCGACCCAAGCACGATTAATCCCGATGCGGACTTTACTATTATTGATCCAACATCGATAGGTAATCCAATTTGAATACAATAGTTTAAAATAGCGCATTCCTTTGAAACTTTATTTACTCTCATGGTAAGTAATAATTTTGGTGATATAAAGAAATGACAGTGCTTCGAGACAAGGTTTAGAAGTGATGCAGAAAAACTAACATACCCGTCTTCTCGTAACTCCCAATCATCCGGTTCATTAGTCAGATATCTATAGATCTCGTTCATATTATATCTTGAAGGCACAAAGTTGGAATAGTGACAAACGGAGGTATTTTCTATAGAAAACAATTCATTTACCCTTGCAGGAGTAAATGTTACCCATCTTCCTCTGACGTACACATTTCCATGGTTGATCGCATGTAAATTAGAGTAAAACTCTTTGACTACTGGTATAACTACAGCGGAAGTTGTATAACAAAATACCTTCCAATGCCACTGTGCGATCATTTCTTCGATTTTTGTAGTAGCATTCTCTACTCCTCTATTGACGAATCCTCTTTCTTTGATAAGTCTTTTCTTCATCAAGCCTTTGTTGAAGATTCGTTGTGCTCCGAACTAACAAATTTTCGCCGGTTGAAAACATCAGTTTTTGTGGTTTCTAGGAATTTTGAGGCCATTTTGGATGGAATGGATTGGTCTCTAGTCGTTCATAAGGAAGAAAATGGTGTAAAATCGGATTTGGAATAATTTCTTACGAAGGAATGGCTTAGATTCGTCCAAAACCGCACGAAAAATCTTTAAGAAACCAAATTTTAAACTACCTCGCCGTTCGCGGGAAGTTCCTCGCCGTCGGCGACTTAGTTATAAAACTGAATGAGTAATGGTCCACGATCTCGCCGTCGGCAATCTCGAGCTCGCTGTCGGCGAGATTGGTAAAAATCGCCCGTTTTCGCTCTGGTCTAAATATTTTCTGATCTCATATAATAAGTTCAATTTTTGTGATGATTCTAAATAAGAATTTGAGTAGTAAGATTTATTTTAATAATATAGATTCACTAATATGTAGATATATAAAAAAAAAATACTACTATGGGTTGCCTCCCATAAAGCGCTTGGTTTAACGTCGTCAACCCGACCTAGTTCAGTTAGTGTTCAGGTTGACTAAGCATTAAAACCTCTTTAAAATTTGGTCGTCTATTTTCGAAATATGGTTTTAATCTATGTCCATTTACTCTAAATCTATGTCCTGTTTTTGGATCTTCAATTTCTATAGTTCCATATGAAAATATTTGAGTTACGATGAAAGGTCCTAACCATCGAGATTTCAATTTCCCGGAAATAATTTCAATCTAGTATTATAAAGCAAACCTTCTTGTCTCGGTTCAAAATTTCTCCGATTAATCTTCCGATCATGCCATAATTTCATTCTTTCTTTATAAATCCTATCATTGTCATATGATTCATTCCTTAATTCTTCCAATTCATTTAATTGCAACAATCTCTTCTCACCAGCTTCTTTCATATTATAATTAAATTCTTTAATCGTCAAATATGCTTTATGTTCTAATTCGACTGGTAAGTGACAAGTTTTTCCATATATAAGCCTGTAAGGAGTCATTCCAATCGAGTTTTATAAGTAGTCTCGTATGCCCATAATGCGATTGATACAGTCTTATAGACCAGTCTGACCTGTTAGGGTTTACAGACTTTTCTAATATACGTTTAACCTCTCGATTAGAAACTTCAGCTAATCCACTAGTTTGTGGATGATAAGCAGCTGATATATTATGCATAATATTATACTTTTCCATTAGTTTGTGAATGTATTTGTTTCTAAAATGAGTTCCTCCGTCAGTGATAATCACTCTCGGCATTCCAAATCTAGTAAAAATATTTTTCATTAAAAATTTTGAAACACTTTTAGCATCACACCTAGGTAAAGCTTGTGCTTCAATCCATTTGGAAACATAATTAACGACTACTAATATATATGAGTTTCCAAATGACGGAATAAAAGGTCCCATAAAATCTAATCCCCAAACATCAAAAATTTCAACTTCTAATATAAAATTTAGAGGCATTTAATTTTTCTTGAAATGTTTCCTATTCTTCGGCATTTATCGTAAGTTTTGATATATCTATATACATCTCTAAATAGAGTAGGCGATAGAATCCGTATTGTAGAATTTTATATGCAGTTTTATCTGTCCCAAAATGTCCTCCAAAATCAGAATCATGATATTTTTGAATAATTGGTTCAATTTCTTCATAAGGTACACATCTTCTAATAATTAGATCCTTACATTGCTTATATAAGTATGGTTCATCCCAAAAGTATGATTTAGTATCGTGAATGAATTTTTTCTGTTGTTGCAAAATTAACATAGGTGGTAAAATGTCACTTACAATATAATTTACTATATCGAGCATACCAAGGTATTTTCAACTCATTAATATTATAAAGTTGTTCATCGGGAAAAGCTGTCTAAAATTTCATTATCGGTATCGGATAATTCAGGATTTTCTAATCTTGATAAATGATCGACAATTTGATTATCGGTTCCTTTTTGTTAATGATCTCAAAATAAAATTCTTGCATTAATAATATCCATCTGATTAATCTTGGTTTAGTCTCTTTTTTTGTATTAAATATTTTATAGCAGAGTGATCAGTATGTACAATACATTTAGTTCCTATTAGATAATGCCTAAATTTATTAAAAGCATATACAACTGCTAATAATTCTCTTTCGAGAATCGTATAATTTATTTCAGCATTATCTAGAGTTTTACTAGCATAATATATAACTTTGAAAATCTTATCATATCTTTGCCCAAGAAGCTGCTCCTATAAGCATAATCACTAGCATCACACATAAGTTCAAATGGTTTCTCCCGGTTAGGTGAAACTATTATAGGTGCTTGTAATTAATTTATCTTTTAATAATTCAAAAGCATTCAGGCATTCAGTTGTAAACTCAAATTTCTTGTCTTTTTCAAGAAGTTGGCATAGAGGTTTAGTAATTTTTGAAAAATCTTTAATATAGTGCCTGTAGAATCCAGCATGTCCAAGAAAACTTCTTACCCCTTTTACCATAGTTGGAGGTGGTAATTTAGCTATTACTTGAATTTTCGCAGGGTCTACTTCCATGCCTTTTTCTGAAATTTTATTCCCTAATACAATGACGCCTGTAACCATAAATTGACATTTCTCCCAATTTAGAACTAAATTAGTTTTCTCACATACTTCAAATACCTTTTCAAGATGATTTAAGCATGTGTCAAATGTTGTTCCGAATACAGAGAAATCATCCATAAATACTTCTATTCCATTATCAATTAATTTACTAAATATAGACATCATACATCTTTGGAATGTTGCGAGTGCATTACATAATCCAAAAGGCATTCTTCGAAAAGCGAAAGTTCCATAAGGACTAGTAAATGTAGTTTTATCTTGATCCTCGGGAGCAATTTGTATTTGATGATAACCGGTATATCCATCTAAGGAACAAAAATATTTGTGTCCGGCTAATCTATCTAACATTTGGTCTAGAAATGGTAAAGGGAAGTGATCTTTTCCGGTAGGTCGTGTTTAATTTTCTATAATCAATACATATTCGTCATCCAAGTTACTTGTCTTATAGGGATAAGATCATTATTTTCATTAGCTTTGACGAGTCACTCCTCCTTTTTAGGTACACAATGAATTGGGCTTACCCAAACCTATCGGAAATAGGATATATAATACCATTATCAAACCATTTTAAATTTTCTTTCTTAACTACTTCTTTCATTATCGATTTAATCTCCTTTGTGGATCCGCTTTAGGTTTATGTTCATTATCTAAAATAATTACGTGCATACAGATTAAAGGACTAATTCCTTTGATATCTGCTTAAGGTCCAACCAAAAATTTTCTTATATTTTTTTAATGTATCTAAAAGTTTTTGTTCTTGAGATTCATTTAATTCGGATGAAATAATAACTGGTAGAGTTAAAGAATTTCCTAAGTAAGAATATTTTAAATGATTAGGTAACATTTTTAACTCAAGTTCAGGAGGTTTAATAATTGATGGAACTATATTCTTTTCAGTGTTTTCTGTGTTATCCAAGAATTCATATTTCTCTTGAATATAATCTAACAATTATATCATATTTTTTAATTAATTCAATATTTTCCTTTTCTAATTTTTCTTCATAATATTCCTTAAAATGTTCTTTTTGTAATTGATCGAGTACTTCCATTCGAAAAGACTCATCAATTTTTTCTAGCGCAGGATATTTCATTGATTTAGCAATATTAAAAGTTACTTTTTGATCATTTACTCTCATAGTTAATTCTCCTTTCTGAACATCGATCATAGCTTTTCCAGTGGCTAAAAATGGTCTTCCTAAGATGATAGGAATTTCTTTATCTTCTTCCATATCTAGAATAATAAAATCTACAGAGAAGATAAATTTATCCACTTTTACTAATACACCTTCAATAACTCCTTTAGGATATTTAACAGAACGATCAGCTAACTCAAGAGTTACTGAAGTAGGTGAAATTTCTCCCAATCCTAATCTCTTGAAAATTGATAGAGGCATTAGATTGATGCTTGCTCCTAAATCACACAAAGCTTTTCCATAAAATTTTTCTCCAATAGCGCCGGGTATAGTGAAACTACCAGGATCTTTTAATTTTTCGGGAAGTTTTTCCGAATAATAGCACTACTCTCTTCACTAAGTGCAACCATTTCATTATCGATAAATTTTCTTTTTTTATTTAAAATATCTTTCATGAATTTTACATAGTTTGGCATCTGGTCTAAAGCTTATACGAAAGGAATATTTATCGTTAATTTCTTTAGAATTTCAAGGAATTTAGCAAATTGTTTGTCTTTTTTATGTTGAATTAGTCTTTGAGGAAATGGTGGTAGAGGTTTTTCAACAGAAATTTTCATGGGTATTAAAGGATTTTCTAAATTTGGATCTCGTTGATTCTTTTCCTTTTCAATTTCCACTTCCTCTTTTTGATTTTCAAGTTCTTTCTGAATTTGAGGTTCTAATTCTTTTCCACTTCGTAATTGTGTCGCTTTAATTTGTTCATTTCCCTTGTCTTTAGGATTTATTTCCACATTACTAGGAAATGTTCCAGGTATTCTATTATTAAGTGTAGTAGCGATATGTCCAAGTTGAGTTTCAATATTTTTTATAGTTGTTCCTTGATTTTGTAATTGATTTCCTTGTATTTGTAATTGATTTCCTTGATTTTGTAGATGTTGACCCATATTTAATATTAATTCTTCTATAGATAATTTCTTATCTTTAAATTAAGGGTTATTATTATTAAATCCAGGTGGATAATTGGTTTTATAATTAGGATTTCTTTGATTAGATGGATTTCCTGATTGTTGTGTCATATTATTCATCCATGGTTGATTAGTTGTATTATTATTCCAATTAAAATTAGGATGATTTTTCCATCCAGGATTATAATAATTTGCATAAGGATTATTGGGTATGTTGTTAATTGCATTAATTGTTTCATATTGAGATTGGGATTCTATAAGTTGTCCAGATGAATTTTCTTCTAATATAGTTGGAGAGTAATTCATTCCAAATTGATCTAATTTTTTAGATATAGCAACAATTTGTGAAGCTAACATAGATGGTGCATCATTTTCATGAATACTAGCTATTTTTTCGGATTTAAACTATCAGCAGGCCATTGAAAATTATTAGTTGCCATTTCTTCAATTAGTGCATAGGCTTCATCAAATGGTTTTGACATTAATGATCCTCCAGCAGCAGCATCGATGATTGATCTTAAAGATCCTACTAATCCATTATAGAAAGTTTGAATAATTAACTAATCTGGTAAAGCATGATGTGGGCATTTCCTAAGAAGTTCTTTAAATCTCTCCCAAGATTCATATATTGACTCTCCATCAAACTAACTAAAAGAAGTTATATCGTTTCTAAGCTTAGCAGTTTTAGATGGTGGAAAATATTTGGATATAAATTTTTGTGATAATTCTCCCCAAGTTTTAATAGATCCAGAGTCTTAACGAATTTAACCACATTTTAGCCTTATCCCTTAAAGAAAAAGGAAAAAGTCTAAGTCTAATAGCATCGTTAGATACTCCTTCATATTTAAAAGTAGCACATAGTTCTAAAAAACTAGCAAGATGTAAGTTAGGATCTTTAGTAGGTGAACCACTAAATTGATTGTTTTGTACCATTTGGATAATTGCAGGTTTAAGTTCGAATGAATTAGCGACTACATCGGGGTTTTGAATAGTTAAATGAATTTCATCTAATGTAGGGTTGGCATAATCTCGTAATGGTCTTGGTTGATTGTTATTTTGATTTTCAGGAATATTTGCCATTTGCGTTAAATTTATAATTTCTCTTTTTTGTTTTCTAATTCTTTTAATTGTACGCTCTAATTCTGAATCGTAAGGTATTAAATTTTCGTTTCCAAATTTTCGCATACAATTTTTAAAATAAATTTTTAGCTAAGTCTGTTACTTTAGTAAATAATTTCTTTACTTCCCGGCAACGGCGCCAAAAACTTGACCCACTTTTTGTATGTATGTAATTTATGTTTATAGCCACGAAACCAAAAAATTGATCCCGCTTTAAATATAGGAATATGATTTAATGTATAATGTGGATTCTACGCAAGTATATGTATCGTATCAAGTAATACAGGGCTCTAGTGGAGTCCTGGTTATCGATCCCACAGGGAAGTTTTTAACAAGAATTGTTATCAGCTAAATTTAAAGGAATTACTTAATAAAGCGAACAGAAATTCTAAGTAACTACAATAAACTAAAGTAAACTAATGCTTGAAATAAGTTGATTTAATTAATTCAGAAAAAGTATCCTTCTCCTTGTTTTTAGGAAATTAAGTGAAATGATGAATTTAATTAGAATTTTTAAATTGTATTGTGACGAATAGGAGCATTCCTATTCTTTACCCTTTAGTCCAGGTGCAAAGAACATTGACTAATCCTATGTTTGATTACCGAATCCGCGGCTAGGTCGGGAGGATGCTTGTCGCCACTTCGAGCTCCCACGTTCCCCTCACTCGAGGGCTAACATCTACACTTCGGCTCTCGAAACGGTAGGATCGAATTGAGTATTTTATTCCGTCACACTAAAATATCCGATTCTACGCCCGATAATTAATATTTCCCAATTTATTTGCACCCTCCTTCTAAGGCTTTTGATTTCCATAAATATTGGATGTAATTTTTACTATAGTTGATAATTCAACATATTTTAACTACTCGATTGGCCGGATTGAAAGTAAATTAAGTTTTAAGTAAAAATTATCACAATTTATTTATATTATATTAAGTGCCTTTATTTAATTTCATCAAACCACACAATTTTCATAAACAAGGAGAAAGACTAAGAAAACTACTCAGAATGCATGAGAATAAAACAAATCATGGATTTCATTTAAAGTTAAAAACAATAAACAAAGATACTTATCTTAATTTCCTTCCCAAGCGAGACTCCTTGAAGTTCCTTTGACTTTTCTTTCTAGTACAGCAACTAAATAGTACTCAATTAAACTAATAAACTCACTAAACTCACTTAAACTACACTTAAGACACTAGAAATAAACACACAGGAGACTCAAAAGACACACCAAAGACTTTAGAATTCGGCCTCTATTTATAGAGGTAAGTAAAGGTCCAAGGGGTGCTTAAACACCTCTTCAAAAAGTGTCCAGGTTCAATGTATATGCATTTTGAACTAGCTCACCATCGGCGGGAAACGACCTCGCCGTCAGTGGGGCTTCTAGAAGGTCTTCAAACCGCGCGATCTCGCTGTCGGCTGGCTCGGGCTCGCTGTCAGCGAGGTAGTTATAATTCCTTCAGAAATTTCTCCTCACGATCTCGCCGTCGACGGCCTCGATCTCGCCGTCGGCGAAGTAGTTATATTTGCATGAATTTCTTCCTTTTGATCCAAATTTGCTCCATTTCATGCATTTTGCTTCTATCACCAATAAATCTTCATTCTCGCAATAAAATAAAGAAAATACCTTTCTTTAAAGTGCAATTTCATCAAAAATAGGTATAAATTTCTTAACATATTTTTCTGTGATCATGTGACTTAGGAGCAAGCATAAATCTAATGCCTCTATCAATTTTTAAAAGATTAGGATTGGGAGAAATTTCACCTACTTCGATAACTCTTCGATTAGTCGATCGTTACGTTACATATCCTAAGGGAGTTATTAAAGATGTTTTAGTAAAAGTGAATAAATTTATCTTCCCTGTAGATTTTATTATCTTAGATATGGAAGAAGATAAAGAAATTCCTATCATTTTAGGAAGACCATTTTTAGCCACTGGAAAAGCTATGATTGATGTTCAGAAAAGAGAATTAACTATGAGAGTAAATGACTAAAAAGTAACTTTTAATATTGTTAAATCAACGAAATATCATGCGCTAGAAAAAGATGATGAGTGTTTTCGAATGGAAGTACTCGATCATTTACAAAAAGAACATTTTAAGGAATATTATGAAGAAAAATTAGAAAAAGAAAATACCGAATTAATTGAAAAAGACGATATAAATGAAGAACTAGATTATATTCAAGAGAAATTTGAATTTTTGGATAACACAGAAAAAACTGAAAAAAATATAGTTTCATCGATTATTAAACCTCCTGAACTTGAGTTAAAAATGTTACCTAATCATTTGAAATATGCTGACTTGGGTAATTCTTCAACTCTACCAATTATTTTTTCATCTGAATTAAATGAATCTCAAGAACAAAAACTTTTAGATACCTTTAAAAAATATAAGAAAATTTTTTGTTGGACTTTAGCAGATATTAAAGGAATTAGTCCTTCAATCTGTATGCACAGAATTATTTTAGATAATGAACATAAGCCTAAAGCAGATCCCCAAATGAGATTAAATCCGATAATGAAAGAAGTAGTCAAAAAGGAAATTTTAAAATGGTTAGATAATGGTATTATATATCCTATTTCGACGAGTGCTTGGGTAAGCCCAATTCATCGTGTACCTAAGAAAGGAGGAGTGACCGTCAAAGCTAATGCAAATAATGATCTTATCCCTATAAGACAAGTTACTGGATAGAGAATATGTATTGATTATAGAAAATTAAACACGACCACCGGGAAAGATCACTTCCCTTTACCATTTCTAGACTCGGATGTTAGATAGATTAGTCGGACATAAATATTTTTGTTTCTTAGATGGATATACGGGTATCATCAAATACAAATTGCTCCCGAGGATCAAGAGAAAACTACATTTACTAGTCCTTATGGAACGTTCGCTTTTCGAAGGATGCCTTTTGGATTATGTAATGCACCCGCAACATTCCGAGATGTATGATGTCTATATTTAGTAAATTAATTGATAATGGAATAGAAGTATTTATGGATGATTTCTCTCGTATTTGGAACAACATTTGACACATGTTTAAATCATCTTGAAAAAGTATTTGAAGTATGTGAGAAAACTAATTTAGTTCTTAATTGGGAGAATTGTCAATTTATGGTTACGAGCGGCATTGTATTAGGGCATAAAATTTCGGAAAAGGGCATGGAAGTAGACCCTGCAAAAATTCAAGTTATAGCTAAATTACCACCTCCAACTACGGTAAAAGGGGTAAGAAGCTTTCTTGGACATGCTTGATTCTACAGATGATATATTAAAGATTTTTCAAAAATTACTAAACCTCTATGCCAACTTCTTGAAAAGGACAAGAAATTTGAATTTACAATTGAATGCCTGAATGCTTTCGAATTATTAAAAGATAAATTAATTACAAGACTCTATAATAGTTTCACCTAATCGGGAGAAACCATTTGAGCTTATGTTTGATGTTAGTGATTATGCTTATATGAGCGATTTTAGGCAAAGATATGATAAGATTTTCAAAGTTATATACTATGCTTAGTAAAACTCTAAATGATGCTGAAATAAATTATACGATTATCGAAAGAGAATTATTAGCAGTCGTATAAGCTTTTAATAAATTTCGGCATTATCTGATAGGAACTAAATGTATTGTACATACTGATCACTCTGCTATAAAGTATTTAATGCAAAAGAAAGATTATAAACCAAGATTAATTAGATGGATATTATTAATGAAAGAATTTGATTTTGAGATCGTTAACAAAAAGGGAACTGATAATCAAATTGCGGATCATTTATCAAGATTATAAAATCATGAATTATCTGATACTGATAATGAAATTTTAGGAGGTTTTCCTGATGAACAACTTTATAATATAAATGAGTGGAAATTACCTTGGTATGCTGATATAGTAAATTATATTGTTAGTGACATTTTACCACCTATGTTAATTTTGCAACAACAGAAAAAATTCATTCATGATACTAAAATAAACTTTTGGGATGAACCATATTTATATAAGCAATATAAGGATCTAATTATTAGAAGATGTGTGCCTTATGAAGAAACTGAACCAATTATTCAAAAATGTCATGATTCTGATTTTGGAGGACATTTTGGGACAGATAAAACTGCGTATAAAATTTTACAATCTGGATTCTATTGGCCTACTCTATTTAGAGATGTATACAGATATATAAAAACCTGTGATAAATGCCAAAGAGTAGGAAATATATCGAGAAAAAATGAAATGCCTCTGAATTTTATATTAGAAGTTGAAATTTTTTATGATAGGGGATTAGATTTCATGGGACCTTTTATTCCTTCATTTGGAAACTCATATATATTAGTAAGTTGTTGATTATGTTTCCAAATGGATCGAAGCACAAGCTTTACCTAGGTGTGATGCTAAAAGTGTTTCAAAATTTTTAATGAAAAATATTTTTACTAGATTTGGAATGCCAAGAGTGATTATCACTGACGGAGGAACTCATTTTAGAAACAAATATATTCACAAACTAGTAGAAAAATATAATATTATGCATAAGATATGAATCGCTTATCATCCACAAACTAGTGGATTAACTCGAAGTTTCTAATACGAGAGATTAAGCGTATATTAGAAAAATCTGTAAACCCTAATAGATTAGACTGGTCTATAAGACTAGACACTCCATTATGGGCATACAGGACTGCTTATAAAACTCCGATTGGAATGACTCCCTACAGGCTTATATAGAGAAAAACTTGCCACTTACCAGTTGAATTAGAACATAAAGCATATTGGACGATTAAAGAATTTAATTATAATATGAAAGAAGCTGGTGAGAAGAGATTGTTGCAATTAAATAAATTAGAAGAATTAAGGAATGAATTATATGATAATGATAGAATTTATAAAGAAAGGATGAAATTATGGCATGATCGGAAGATTAATCAGAGAAATTTTGAACCAGGACAAGAAGTTCTACTATATAATACTAGATTGAAATTATTTCCGGGAAATTGAAATCTCGATGGTTAGGACCTTTCACCATAACTCAAATATTTTCATATGGAACTATAGAAATTGAAGATCCAAAAATAGGACATAGATTTAAGGTAAACGGACATAGATTAAAACCATATTTCAAAGGTAGAAGACCAAATTTTAAAGAGGTTTTAATGCTTAGTCAACCTGATTACTAACGCGAAATTAGGTCGGGCTGACGACGTTAAACCAAGCGCTTTATGGGAGGCAACCCATAGTAGTCTTTTATTTTTAATTATATACAAATTAGTGAGTCTATATTATTAAAACAAATCTTAATACTCAAATTTTTATTTAGAATCATCACAAATTCGAACCTATATGATGAGATCAAAAAATATTCGAACCAGAGCGAAAATGGGCGATTTTTACGAATCTCGCCGACAGCGAGCCCGATCCCGCTGACAGCGAGATCGTGTGCCATAATTTAATTCAGTTTTATAACTAGCTCGCCGACGGCGAGAAACTTCCCGCCGACGGTGAGGCAGTTGAAATTTTGGTTTCTTAAGAATTTTCCTGCGGTTTTGGACGGTTCTAAGCCATTTCTTTGTAGGAAATTATCCCAAATCCAATTTTACACTGTTCTCTTCCTTAGAAACGACTAAAGACCATTCCTTTCAATCCGAAATGGCCACCAAACTCTTAGAAACCACAAAACTGAAGTTTTCAACCGAAGAAAATTCGTCAGTTCGGAGGCGCAGCGTATCTTCAACAAGATCTTGATGAAGAAAAGTCTTATTAAAAAAAAGAGGATTTGTCAATAGAGGAGTAGAGAATTCCACCACAACAATCGAAGAAATGATCGCACAGCGGCATTGGGAGGTATTTTGCTATACGACATCCGCTGTAGTTATTCCAGTAGTTAAAGAGTTTTACTCTAATCTACATGCGATCAACAATGGAAATGTCTACGTCAGAGGAAGATGGGTAACATTTACTCCTTCAAGGGTAAATGAATTATTTTCTATGAGAATACCTCTGTCGTCATTATTCAAACTTTGTGCCTTCAAGATACAATATGAATCAGATCTATAGATACCTGACCGACGAACCTGATGATTGGGAGTTACACGAAGACGGGTATGTCAGTTTTTCTGCATCACTTCTTAACCCTGTCTCGAAGCATTGGCATTTCTTTATCTCATCAAAATTATTACCTACTATGAGGGTAAATAAGGTTTCAAAGGAATGCGCTATATTAAACTACTGTATTCAAATTGGACTACCTATCGATGTTGGATCAATTATAGTAAAATCTGCATTGGGATTTATTGTGCATGGGTCAGTTCATGGACTTGGACACCCATCGACTATATTTGCTTTATGCAGTCAATACCAAGTTTCGTATGAGGCTTGGGAAAAGGTACTTTTGCCATGGAAACCACTCGATCCTACGGATATGTTTCCAACTTTGGATAACAATGATGAGATTACCATTATTTCTGACAGAGCATCACAGAACAATCCTTTAGCAAGGCCCCTTACTGATAAAACAAATTTCATTCGAAGAAGATTAAAGGATTGGAGAAAGAGTTGCGAGAATGTGATGAATTCCATCGATAATATCTCCGATATGTTTGATCACATTGATCTGGAGGATGAAGGAGAACTTTGATTATACTTGGACATCCGGAGGCCAGCTTTATTCATTTATCGAGACGAGAAGGGTGGATTAATGAAGAATCTCTTGCGAATTCTCTTTCAGGCCTTTCTACAATTTATTTGTGCACCTGCGTCGCATCAGGAATATCAGAGAGGATGATAGTCCAGACACTGAAGAGTAGGAAAGATTTCTATTTTAAGTCATATATCTGTGTATATATGTGTTGATTTGGATTTAGGTTTTATTATGATTTGAATTTTAATTTGATCATCTCAGATTTGATGAGATTATTTGTAATTGTTATGTCTCAGCATTTAGAGTGTTGTGGTGTGGATTGCGATGCTGAGTATTAAGGATTTGGACATTTAAGTTAAGTATGTTGTTAAGTTGTTAGTGTGAAGTTTGTAAGTCTCATGGATTTCATATATAAAGTTATATTGTTTGTGTTGTGTGAACTTTTTTTGAGTATAAGTATCTAATCTTCATACTATTATTAAATTAAGTGATCGGAAGATTAATTAAGGGCAAATCAAGGTTGAAAATGATTGACGAATTTCAAAAATTTAAAAATTTTGGGATCTCGCCGACAGCGAGAATTATCTTGCCAACAGCGAGAAAACCCGCCAACAGCGAGAACGAGCTCGCCGACGGCGGATTTTTCCCGAAACTTTTGCCTTATCAAATTAATTAGCTCGCTAACGGCGAGAAAAATCTCGACGACAGCGAGATTGTGAAAAGACCTATATTTGACCAGTTAACCGACACTATTCATCATCCCCTTCCTCAAAACTTCGACAAAAACCGACCTAGGGCTTGAGAGATCTTGGATTTGAGGCGATTTCAACACTTTTTGACACCAGATTTCATCTTCCCTTGGTAAGATCTTCACTCCTATGCAAAAATTTTTTATTTTCACCATGGATTTCTTCTACATTGGGAAATTTTGAAAATTTTCGAAATGTGGAGAAAATACTTGGAAGAAATTCATGGAAATTGATTTAAATGGATTTTAGATGTTGTAGGAAGCCTTCTTAGTAATATTTGGGAGTTTAGTTAAAATTTTTTGCAAATTTCACAGATCGAAAATGGCTCCACGACAAAAGCGACGGGTAGATTACGACGAAACTCGTTTTGTGAATGCAAGGGCACAATCAAGATATTTTCACAATATACAAGCCAGAACATGCATTCAAGATCGAGTTTTCAAAAATCCTGGAGGAGAAGTTGAGCGAATCATTAAGGAACAAGGATGGGAAAATTTTTGTTTCGTGACCAACAGAGCCGATGTAGAAGTGGTAAAGGAATTTTATGCGAACTTAACACAGGCTGAAGATGCACCGGTTAAGTTTAGAGAATTTTTTGTGGAATTCAACGTTGCTAGAATAAACGCTTATTACGAGGTAAGAGATATCTACGCCAGCGAGTATGAAACTTTTGGAACTATGGAAGGACCACTGGAAGAGGTGATCGACTTTCTCACTGATGGGAAAGGCGTCTGGAAGATAAAGCAGCGAGAACGGGTAAACTTCCCTCTTTCTACGTTAAATGCAACATCTAAAGCCTGACACTATTTTATTTGTTCTACTTTGTTACCTACCTACCACCATAGTGAGGTAACAAGAGATAAACGGTTCCGAATTTCTGTATTCAGAACCAAAAGAGTATTAATGTGGGAAGTGTAATTTATAAGAATATATTAACCACCTCAAGAAATGAAAGTGGAGGAGGACTAGGACATCCTGGTCTTATCTATGCACTCTGCCAATTATCTGGGGTAGAGGCAAGAGATGATGAGGAATGGGTTGAACCTATGAAACCCATTACTCAAGCTAATATAAAGAAATATGAATCCCACGAAGGATGGAGATCTAGCACAAAGGATTATGTACCTTCTTCAAGTAGAGATATACCCTCTACTAGTTATGAAGCCCCTCAGTACACCACTCCTACCCTTCAAGATTTGATGAATGAGCTGACCCTGAGTAGAAAGAGTTTTGAGCAATTTGGAGAAAATATGGAAAGAACATTTGAGCATATAGACCAAAGGATTGGAGGCTTGGAAAGAAGACACGAAAGAAGACACGATTATGATAGCGAATATCTCCAGCGACATTCAGAGTACGAAATTGCATATTATGAGGCTGAGCGTCGATATAGGAGTGGTTATTCAGATGTTGTCTTTCCCGAATGCCCCCGCTACACACGAGTATCGGCTGCTCGGCCTTCTCGACCTGGAGATCGGGGAGATGATATAGCACAGGATTTTGATGCGGAAGATTAGAGCCTTTGTTTAGTTTGTTTAGATTTGTTGTTATTTTAGAAACTTTATTATTCTGTGTGTAATTATTTTGTACTTTCTGTGGACTGTGGATGTTGGTATGTTTTCTTCTGCTATGATGTTAGACTTCTTATGTGTGTTAAATTAGTTTGCAATTTTTTCTTTTAGATAGGATGTTAGTCTTTCTTTAATTTGTCGTTTAAGTTTTTATAAGTTATGAACTTTTAATATTGTTTAGATTGTTTTAATATGTTTTAAAGTAAGTTAGTTGATTGTATGTGTAGTAATAGATTAAGTTTTCATTTGTTATGTTTTATACTTATTTTAAAATTTCATCCCTGCACTTTCTTTTAAATACTATATGTGGAAGAATACTAACAATACGAGTTCTGTAAGTAATGAAAAAGCCTGCAAAAATTTCAAAGAAAAGAAATACCTAAAGCTCAAAGGTATGATGAATTTTACTTTATACTTTCCCTTTTCATTATTTAGTATAGATAGAAAAATTTATGTTTGGGGGAAGGTAAAAATACAAATTTAATTATTAAATTGTTCTCAATTTCTATTTTCAAAAATTATTATCAAATGATTTTCTATAGTAGTTTTTCAATTCAATAAACATGAATTACTTTATTTTAATTATTATAGAAAGTTAAATAAAATGTTTCTAGTAATTCAATTAATTAATGGAATAAAATATTTGGTTAAATGGAATAAGAATATAGTAAACTATTTAAAGTAAGGAAAACTATATTCTAAAATTGAAATTCTTAAGTATTTAAGTGAAAAAGAAAGGATTGAAACTCAATAAGTAAAGGCTATGAAATATATATAAGCAAGGAAATATTTTAAGTTTCAAATTTAGGAAGAGAAGTTGAAGTTCAAAATTATTTACAGGCTATCCAGATACAGTAATCCTCACTTGAAAAAGAAAAAGAGAAGGATTAAAAATCAATCCAAAAAGAAAAAAAGAAAAGAAAAATATAAGTGAGGAGAAGCTTGAGGAGATGCCTTATCAAAAATTGGCTTCAATGGATTCAACCTAAAGGGTAAAACTTAATTATATTTCTAAACTTATATTTATGGATTAGTATTTTACTAAATAGTGTTTTCTTGAACTTCCTATCATCTAAATATCTTAAGTAATTTACTCTTTTAAATATAGTCATTCCTGAAATAAATAGAAAGCTAGAAATCTTAGACCCGATAACTAGATAATCTTATATCTATAAAGTTAATTTAATTACTTAGAAAAACTTCTATTCAACTTTACTATAATGTTATTTAAATTTAATTCATAGTATATCTGAATTGAAAAATTTTATTACAGAAATCATTATTTTTATTTAGTATTAAAATTACTTGAGGACAAGTAATAATTAAGTTTGGGAGATTTTGATCACAGAAAAATATATTAAGAAATTCATATCTATTTTTGATGAAATTGCACTTTAAAGAAAGATATTTTCTTTATTTTACTGCAGGAACGAAGATTTATAAGTGATGGAAGCAAAAAAGCATGAAATAGAGCGGATTTGGATCAAAAAGGAAGAAATTCATGCAAAATGAACTAAGTCGCCGACGGCGAGATCGAGGCCGCCGACGGCAAGATCATGAGGACAATTTCTGAAGGAATTACAACTACCTCGCCGACAGCGAGCCCGAGGCCACCGACAGCGAGATCACGCGGTTTGAAGACCTTTTAGAAGCCCCGATGACGGCGAGGTCGTTTCCCGCCGACGACGAGCTAGTTCAAAATGCAAAATACATTGAACCTGGACATTTTTTGAAGAGGTGTTTAAGCACCCCTTGGACCTTTGCCTACCTCTATAAATAGAGGCCGAACTCTAGTGTCTAAGTGTGTCTATTTAGTGAGTCTTAGTGTCTCTTTTTGGTGTCTATTTATGTTTGTGTGCTAATTTAATAGTTTTAGAGTATAATTAGTGAGTTAGAAGTGTGTTGTACTAGAAGGAAAAGTCAAAGGAACTTCAAGGAGTACGCTGTGGAGGAAATTAAGATAAGTATCTTTGTTTATTGTTGTTAACTTTAAATGAAATCCATGCTTTGTTTTATTCCCATGCATTCAAGTAGTTTTCTAAGTATTTCTCCTTGTTTATGAAAATTATGCGAAATGATGAAATTAAATAGAAGTATCTAATATATTAAAATAAGTTGTGATAATTTTTACTTAAAACTTAATTTACTTTCAATCTGGCCAATTGATTTGTTAAAATATGTTAAATTATCAACTATAGTAAAAATTACATCCAATATTCAGGAAAGTCAAAAGCCTTGGAAGGAGGGTGCAAATAAATAGGGAAATATTATTTATCGGACGTAGAATTGGGCATCTTAGTGTGATAGACTAAAATATTCAATTTGGTCCTATTGTTTGAGAGCTGAAGTGTAGATGTTAGCCCTCGAGTGAGGGGAACGTGGGAGCTCGAAGTGGCGGCCGATATCCTCCCTGCCAGCCAGCGGATTCGATAATCAAACATAGGATTAGTCAATGTTCTTTGCACTGGACCAAAGGGTAAAGAATAGGAATGCTCATATTTGTCACAATACAATTAAAAAATTCTATTTGAATTCATCTTTCACTTAATTTTCTAAAAACAAGGAGAATGATACTTTTTATGAATTATTTAAATCAACATTATTCCAAGCATTAGTTTACTTTAGTTGCTTTAGTTACTTTAAATTTTCGTTTACTATATTAGTAAGTAATTCCTTTAAATTTTAGCCGATACAAATCGTTAAAAACTTCCCCGTGGGATCGATAACCGAGACTCCACTAGAGCCTCGTATTACTTGATATGATACGTATACTTGCGTAGAATCCACATTATACATTCCATCATAAAATCAAATATATATATATATATATATTAAAGCGGGATCAAGTTTTTTTTGGTGTCGTTGCTATTAACATAATTTGCAACGACGCCAAAAACTTGACCCGCTTTTTATATGTTTGCAAATTATGTTAATAGCAACGACACCAAAAAAACTTGATCTCGCTTTAATATATATATTTGATTAACATAATTTGCATGACATTCTTTTTTGTACAATTTTATATACCTTCCTATTATGTTTTCTAACATTTTTTTAGACGCGTCTTGTGACATCCGATGTAAATATTGATGCCGGAGAGGGTGATGCCCAAGAGGCCCTCCTTCCAGAAAAAAATGTTGATACAAAATTGAGTTTAGATAAAGAAGCAGCTGCTTTAGAGGAAATCTCAAATCAGAGTCAGAGTTCTAATGGACACGAATGCGTGATAGTCGTAAATAATTAATAAATCTATATAGTATGAACCATATATTATATGTTTTTATGGTCATTAAAAAGTATTGTTTTCTTTTGCAGCCCCGTCCTACGAGAACAGTTATTAATTATCCAGCTAGCATTGATACCATTTGAAATGCGGGGACAAATAGATCAGTGCATTGTCAAATATCCTGGATCGTAAGTAAATGTCCACATTCTATTTAAAAATCGATAGTCGTGTTGTACTTAATTAACATAAACTCTTTCTTATCAATGCAGCAGTGATATTGTACTTCATAGAGGAGGCATTGTGATTAACTGATTAGCCCTCGAGGATGTTCTGTGTAATAAGTGGTTTGTAAACGAACACGCCGATCTTTTTGTTGTCTTATTGCGTGAAAGAACCTTGAGGAGGCCTGAGTTATACCGGCCTTACCTTTATATTTCATCGTTTTATCTGGTAATCATTTTATTCATTATAGTTTTTATTCATTATAGTTTTTATCATGTATTCCTTGCACACTCAAAGTAATAATTTTATGTAGATGCATAAGAAATATGACAGCAGCAAAACCTTTGTGGACCATATCACCAAAGAGACCATGAAACATACAAAGACCATTTTATTTCCAATCATTCAGAATCAACACTGGATTTTGTTGGTGGGAGATTTCAACCTGAGAATATGGAGAATATACGACTCCCTACCTAACCCGATGCATAAGGCCTACGCTGAAGCCGTTGTAAGTACATTGAACTCTATTATTGTTATCTTCAGTAAATCTATATTCAAACCACTTCAGTAACACAAGAATAATACCACATTACACTTCAGTAACACAAGAGTAACACCACATTATTTTATTGTTGTGTTATTCTTCTCTTATAACATCCCTTATACAATGGTAATTGTTGTTGAACTCTTCAGTAATAACAGACTACTTTAACTATGTAGGTCGAAATTTTTGCTAAAGATGTTGGTGATTTATTCAAAGCTAAAATCAAGAAATGGGGGTTAGCAATTGTGAGGAATGTAACCTCTCAAAGGAACAATGTTGATTGTGGAAAGTTCGTTTGTAAGTACATGGAAATACTTGTGCAAGTCAGATAAGTCGATTAATAGCATATGAATTGGCAGGAATAAATTAAACGATTCAGAGCTGATATTGCCTATGACATTTGCATCCTATCATGGACTTGATTGTCTGTATACTGTTATAAGTTTGTTTATCGATTATAAGTTTGCACAGTAAATTTTTTATATGCAATTCATCATATATATATGTGTTAAATAATCCTAAAATTTCTGACAAACAAATACACTAACAAAATTATAAACATATTTAATTTATATATGTGCTTTAGTTACTTTTAACATTTACTTATATACTATGTACGATAACATACGATTCACTAATAATATTTTTTAAAATAAAAAAACAATGAAATCGTGAAATAACACGATTAAATCGGCTGTAACACCGATTAAATCGCGGAATAACACGATTTTTTTCGGCGGTAACACAGGAATATTCCCACAATTACACCAATTAAATGAGCAGTAACACTGGAATATTCTCGGAATAACATCACGTATTAGGGTAGTAACACAAAAACCGCAGTAACACAAGAATATTCGCCCATAATAACACAACACAAATATTCCTTCCTAAGAACGGTAACGCAAAGGCGGTAACACGAGAATATTCTCATGGTATTAATGTGTTATTTATGTGTTATTAATGTGTTACTCAAGTTCTATTGACTTGTTTTGAGTCTTAATCACGTGTTATTGTTTTTCACACGACAACTCGTGATATAAATGTGTTATTAAATTTTACATTAATGTATGGGGTCTTATTCATGTGTTATTTCGATGTTACCCGCGTGTTATTTGTGTGATATTCACTTATTATTCACGTGTTATTGACGTGCTATTATTATTCACACGATAATGTGTGACATAAACGTGTTAATAACTTGTTATTCACGTGTTCAAGTCTTATTCACGTGTGTTATTCCGATGTTATTAACGTGTTATTTACGTGTTATTCACGTGTTATTGACATGTTATTCACATATTATTTGAGTGTTATTCAATTAATGTTATACACATGTTATTCAGGTGTAATTAATGTCAGATATGTAAAATAAAAGCAATTGAAATTTATACAAAATTTATCACAATCAAGTCAATTGAATTACAATTATTATAAAAACTTCATCATTTTACATTTCAAAATATATAAAACTAACATTGAAAAAAAGTATTACAAAATGTTACAGTATAACCACCAAATACATAAGAACAATGAAAACTATGCATTTATCGCTCATTTATAGAATCCATCAACATTTCAGATATGTTTCGGTTAGTTGCGTTGCATATTATTCCTGTCACGGGGGAGTAATACAAAGTACCATTTTAGTAAATTATTTTAAATAAAAGATAGTAAAATGAGACTAAATATTATTAACATACTTGGGTCAGACAGTCTGTCAAACTTTCATCGCCTGAATTAACAACATCATGGCTACTTGATGCTTGTTTATTTCCTGAATGCAATGTTTAAAGTAAGGAATATACATTATACATATAATGAAGGAAATACTAAATCAACAAGAACTTACTTTTAGCTTTCATATTTTTCTCCCAGCAGCCTTTCAATCTGGATGTAGATATTTCTTTCGGTCTCATCTTTGCTGGGTCGTTCACACTGCACTCAGAATTTCAAAGTCTTTTCTTCTTCGTTGTTTTCTTCACTTGGGGCATTCTTCCTGCTAGAACATCATCAAGATTTATAGTTAATTTTTTAAATGTGTCCCACAAACATTCCTCGGCTATATCATTTTTTTGTGCTTTATTAACGAGTTGATATACAAATTTCTAAGAGCATGAAAGAAATAAAAGTCCATTTGAAGAAACATTGTTCAATTTGGAGTCATTTAGATCTCTACATCTATACCTGTTATATATGTCCCTTTTAGCATGCATGGACCTCTGCATTAAAAAATAATTTTCTGGAATCAACTTCATTTTGACTACATTGAGAACAAATAGTGAATAAGAGCACGACAGCCCCATCATTTCAAATTTTATGCAAGAACATGTCACCTCACAGTTAAATTTGTCAACTAACACAGTCCAGGGTTGTCTTATTTCCTCATCGTCCAGACTCATTACATAATATTTATTCTCACTCCCCACGAGTAATTCAACTATAAGCTCACATAAGCCATTTAATAGCTTCTGCTCAAACATTGAGTAAAGCTTCAGTGTATAGAAGGATACAGCTTGCCTCAACATTAGATTTATTTTAACCATGGGCATTGTGATAGACTGACCGCATTTGAAATCTCTGTCCTTATTGTTCCGGCGCCACGATTTCATTATGTTTTCAATACCAATAAAACAATTCGTAAGAGAGCTTGTGGGCTTTGCAACACTATGACATATATTATTGGTGGACTCACTTCTCTGCGTTGATAAGATTTTCATTCCAAATATATCTTTATTATATGTTGTTGACCATCTGTGTCTTATACGGTAGATTTTATCTAACCAGAAATTGCTTTATAGTTCTCCTACCTCTATCGTTAAAGACCAAGTTTCTTCGAACTCCTCCTCGGAATCACACTTACTCATGCGTTTATAAAAAAGACCACTTACACTTTTTGTACGAACTCCACAATGTACTTTTGAAGACAGTTTCTTGTAGATGCGTCATTGACATAATCTGTGACTTGTCTGTGGGAAGCATGCTGCAATGGCTTCTGCCATCACTGGATCCTGGTCAGTGAAAATTGTTATTGGATGTTTGTCACCCACTATTCAAATGAATGATTTGAATAGCAAAATGAATGACTTAGCAGTCTCTTCGGACAAAAATCCTACTCCAAGGAGGACGTTCTGCCAGTGGTGGTTAACCCCCATAAAAGGAGCACAACATAAGTTATATTTATTTAATCTGTAGCTTGTATAAAAAATTATCACATCCCTAAAATAGTCACAAACTCATAATCCAGCCTGGATAAACCATCACTCCAGAAATGCTCATTGATCGACTAGAGTCATCTGTTTGGAAATTCCAAGCTGAAATGCTATCCCCAGATGAACAATTGTATTAAAGCATTTATATCTCCCTGTTCAATTCTTTCTCTTCTTTATCTTTGAATGAAATTAACTGCATCTCTCTTAGTGCATTCCAATTCTCCACAACACCAACCTCCGTAGCAATAAATTTGTGTGCATCTCTTGCTCTAATACCTGATTCTATCATTGATCTTAACACATCTTCATTTAGCTCACTTATCCTTCTGCTGGAACGAAGAATATGCATATCACCATTTTCGGCTAAATGATGATTGTGATTTTCAATGAATTTCATCACTGTCCAATTTCCTTTAAGATAAATAGCATATCGAACCATAACCTTACAGCCAGTCCTCGTGTCTGCTTTTTTGAACTTAAATGTATCCATGTTGTTAGGAACTTTCTTGTACCTAGCTTTTCCGCAAATATAATCTTTGCTCTTCAGTTTCCTAGAGTTCAGCCAGTAGCTAGTATGGTCCTTCTGAACAATCAATCCTACATGATGTGCATACGCACGATAGCTTTCATATGCTTCTTGCTCATTGTGGACAGTGGTGCTCAGAAACTTCTCTTTAATTGGTTCATTACGATCACGTGTAGGCTCACAGGACTGAAAATTTGAACATAATTATAAGAAAGTCATTGAAAACCACAACTAGCTAGAATAACACAGGAGTAACACCATAATAACACCAGAAAATCACAATCCAGCTGGAATAACACTGAGTAACACAAAAATAACACAAGTTTGACACTATTGTAACACCAATAAAAAAACAAAAATTATACCATAATATCAACAAAAACTGTGCCTACCAAGAACTACATTAGTAAAAATAATGATAATATCAGCAAAACACTTTGATAACATATCAATAACATCATAATAACACCAGAATAACAACACTGTACAACACCACCCAATAACACTGCATCAACTCCAACATTTACATCAGACTAAGCCAACTACTATATCATAGTAACAGTACTAAATGAAAGGCAGAAACCTACATAACATCGGAGTAACACCATAATAACACTAGAAAAAACTAAAATCTTACTAGAATAACACCAGAGTAACACCAAAGTCATTCAAGCTTAACACGATTATAATACAAAAAATGCACCAGTAAAACACAACATATTATACCATAATAACAAAAAGAATTGCTGCCTTACAAGAACTACACCAATAAACTACAATGATAACCCCCGAAACAAAATGATAACACCAAAAGCACAACGACAACCCTAACCTAACGTAAAACGAGATTCAATTTATCTTTAAAGTTCAAGGAGAACAACCGGTTAAGGTCCTTCGACAATTCAACATCATTCAAGGAGAAGTCCATCGAATCTTTGTTGTCGTTGGCGAAACCCTAGTTGCATGCGTAGCTGCCAAATATTTTTTTAGTTGCAAGGAATATAACAGTAGGGTAAGAAATATTTTTACACTAAAACTGGAGGGAAAGTTTCGGGTTCCGCTCGAGCCGGGTCATCCTATAAAAATTTCTATGTTTTAACAGTGGGGCTGAGAGATGACACGTGGCGGCGTCTTATTGGACTCCACACGTAGAGCTACGTGCGGAGTTCTGGTGTAATATTTCTTCCGCACGCGATGGAATCATGAATGTCCTATACTTTATGGAAAAATATTACATTAGGGCTGCATGTATAATTACTTGTTGAGTTCAATCGTTGGAAGTCATGTGGAATCTTGGAATAACACGGAGAAATATTCTCTCGCGTTACTCCTTGGTCAGTAATGTTTTGGCTGAATAACGCAAAATAACAGGTTAAATATTCCTCCGTATTATTCCACGTTAATTCAAGTGTTATTATGGTGGTATTGTAACACCACCATAACAACCCTTGAATAATGCGAAATAACACGGAGGAATATTACCGACGTTATAATAACACGGAGGAATATTCCCTATGTTATTTTGTATTATTTTACGAAAACACTGTTGAACACGGAATAACACAGCGAGATATTTCCTAGTGTTATTCATATTTTATTCCAAATTATTCCCATAATCCACATAGCTCCCCACAATTAAACTCCGCACGTAATTTTAGGTGAGTACTAATTTTCCATACTTTATAAGAATTTTAATATTATAGTTTTCATTTCCTTCGTGCTTTAGCTCGCTCCACCATTCTTTCCGTCTCCACTCCCAAAAGTTAGGGTTTCCGAAAGATTTTTGGGTTGGTTTTTGCGAGGGTCCAGGGGGAGGATGCTCGTATTACTGCGTCGGATCTCCATTCGCCGCTGGTCGAGCGGCTTCGTTGATTGAACGGTTGCGATCGGTAGGCTTGGTCGACAGATCTCTGTTGAGTTTGCGTGAGTGGTGGCGGATGGAGATCCCGTCGATGGGGCTGGGCTGAGGGTCACGAGGGTATTAGATGGCATTAGAGGATCGGATGGCGTCGCGTTTCTCCCAATCATCGACTTCTGTGTCAAGCCACCTTGATGAGTTCTCTAGCAGAGATGATGGGGATTCCTCCGGGCAGCGGAGGAAGTCAGATACGGTGGCTGGGGCTAATTCATCACTGCCCGTGACAAGCTTGGCGTACTTACCGCGGATGGTTTTTCTTGGCGAGTTCAGGCATGAGGGATTTGAGGAATGCGTTCCCATGGGGCCTTCGGATAGTGGATTGGTCTCCAAATGGCGGCCCAAGCATAGTGTAAATTCGTGCTCTGTGTTTGCTTGCTGCATTGCTTAGGGAGCCTGCTTATCGATTGAACGTCATAATTTGAATTTTATTGGAGCGAAAGTGAACATATGTTTGATTACCGAGACAAAAGTTATTTGCATGAAACTCTAGTTTGCTGTCTTCTCTGGATTGGTTTGGTATTTGTTAGAGTTGTTGTCTCTGCGGAAAAGTATATAATTCTTCTTCAAGTTCATTGCATCTGGACTACTTGCACACCTTTTTTATTTGAGCCTTCTTCACCTGCCTCACATCGAATATCTGTTCTGACTGCGAGCTATGTGAAGTTTGTGGCATGATTCTCAATACTGATTACATTGAGAGTCCAAGGTGTCTCTACCGAGGCGATGATGATACAATTACAAGATTTAAATTTTATATAAAACATTTATTTGGTTTAAATAATAGTTTTCTCTTTTCTAAACATATATGTATTATTGGCTGTGACTCTGTGGCATGAAAAACTTTAAAGTTGCTACCGTAAATGCTGTAATGCTTGTCAGTGCCTTGCTATTGCAAACTGTCAGCATCATAATAAGAGTTAGACAATTCAGTTTCCTTTTTGTATTCCTGGTCTGACCATTAGTTTTGCAATGCAGATGGTGACTGGCTGTGTGGCACTTGTTGTGTGTTTAAACATTGGTGTTGATCCTCCAGATGTAATTAAAATATCTCCTTGTGCTCGAATGGAGTGCTGGATAGGTAAATTTATCTAGTCAAAAGATATTTTTTCGATGTTATGAATTCTCTCTTTAGTCGGAGATGTGTTTGCACTTGGTTTTTAAAAAGCAATATTCTCTGTTCAGCTATGGGGAGTACACTAGCAATATCCATATTCAAATTTGGATACATTTTCATTAATTTTTCGCATAAAATTTTCAATTTGGGCTATTGATTAAACTTCAAACTCTCTCATTTGGACTTGAAACGAAAGATGATAGTTTTAAATGGTATCAATTTCTTGGGTTGAAATTCTTATATTTTCTCTACATAAGTTTTCACAGTGCAATAGTTGTATGCTTCTTATTTTTATTTTATACTTGCATAAAATATTTATTGGTTGATTTTTTTTTTTTTAGTTGGAGCTTAACAAAAAAATGTATTGGCATGGGTTGATTTTGAAGTTGTCATTTATGGAAAATTCATTTATGATGTTATTCATGTTCCTATTGTTATTGTTGCTTTTTACTCATTATTTTATCAAGATTACAAGTATAAATGAATTATGAGAAAAAGGTAGATACTAAGGTAGTAAAAATCTTTATCTAGAATTCATTAAAGGCTTATTTGATATCACTTTCTGTTTTTATCTTTTTTTTATTTTATTAAAAATTTGATAAAATATTTTTAATAAGATTTTTTTTAAAATAATAATAAATTTATTTAAACAAAACATTCAAAACAATTTATACTTTTTTTTTTAAATGAGTTTTCAACTTCTCATCCATGCTAATCACACAAGTCAGCTTTGCGCCTGCCACTAGCAACCCCGACCCAACATTTGCCAGTGGCAGCGGCCAACCTTGCACCTAGTATTGCCAATCCTCCACTTGCCATTGTGCGACCTAGAGCTCACTGTTGGCCATTCCTGCACTTGTCATTGGTGTAGCCCACTTTTGTCTCATGCGAACCCAACTTCCTTGCATGGCCTACCCCTCACCTGCCTCTGGCCAATCTCGTGCTTGTATGTTGTTTGACCCCTTGCTCTCTGTTGCTCACAATTACCCCATTTGCGTGCCTGGCCATGCCCAACGTTGCCCTTGATTGTGTTTGCACCTAGTTGGTCCATGCGCAGCTTCGACTTCGCATTTCTTAGGGCCCATGCACCTTTCCTGGTCTCATTCTCTCAAAGTAAAATTAACATAAAATAAACCTATAGTTAATATACCAAATGTGTTTTTATTTCATATAAAATCATATAAGAAAAAGAAATCATAATTGCAAAAGAAAAACTTAAATGAAAAGCGATCTCCAATGACTTCTGTGGTAAGAGATATTAGGTTTGGAGACATTTTTAACTTGTTAGATACATTAGTTGCCATGATAAAATGTTTTTAATTAGAGGTAAAAACGTAAAGGAAAGATTGAAATGCCACTACTAGAAATTATTAAATCAATGTTTCAAAGAATAAATTATTTTGGAAGAATATAATGAATAAAATAATAAGATATGCTATAGAATGATCCACAAAAATAATGTTTAGTTAGCTCAGAAGATGATGAATAAAGTTAAAAAAAGTGATCTATATGAGAAACTTCTTGGGAATATGTGAAGGGTGTTGTTGTGGCGGTTTGATTTGGAAATTATTTCAATGAAAATATGAAGACTAAGAACATGCCAAATGATTAGAAAATGAGATTTTTTGTATATATTTATTTGCGAACAAAGGAGATGCACAAGATTGTAGTAATTATGAAAGAATTAAACTTACAATTTACAAATGATATAAAAAAATATAAAAGTTTTAATGAGGGGAGCGAGCACTGTAGTATTAAAAAATATTTGTATTAGAGAATAAAATTAGATTTCATTTGAAGATAATCCATTACTGAAACAGTTTTTGTGCTAAAATGATCAGTAAAAAGGTATAGAGAGAAGAGAAGAAATTTTAATATGGGGTTCTGATAACCTTGAGGAGGCTTACGATTAAGTACCTCAAGAATTAGTTTGATAGAAATTAAGAAAAAATGGTGTGTTGAATATAAGTTAAATTAAGATATGTATGATAGCATTTGACTGGCATTAAAAGTAATTGAGTGGCCAAAGAGTTTGCAGTCTTAGTAGGTTTGCATTAAGTATTCACACTAAATTATTCAAATTAAGGTGCTTTTGTGCATTTTCTTAGATGAGATTATTCAATTAGATGAGACATCTATTATATTGAGAAGATAAAGGGGTTATGATTGGTGAAACAAAGTATATGATATGCAAATTTAATGGGGTGATATTACGAAGTATCAACCATTGTTTCTAGAATATAAATTGACACCCTTATATAATGGGTATAACATCCTGTTTCTTTATACATAAAATTTGATATAGATGAGGATATAATTTCTAGTGTTTAGTTTTGGTGAGTAAAGTGGAGAATGCTTTATGAGTATTATGTAGACTGAATATATTGAAGAACTTGGAAGACAAATTTAATAAAACTAAACATTAATACGAGTGTTGGATTGTAAAAAAGTTCATTGATATCCATGATGTTCATGATAATTGAGAATTCAAAGGTGGCTGTGTGGCAAATCTAGTAAGTATGTAATGATGTATAGTTATATTTATAGGCTTAGTGGGAGTGGCATATATTGAAGATAAGGATGGTGGATGTTTGAATTGGGGGTTTAGGGTAAGAGTTACAAAGGGTAGAAAGTGCACATATAAGATTAGTAATTGAAATAATTTTTGAAGGATTGGGAAGGGTCATAAGTAGAATCAAGGCAAACATGATTATAATTTGTGTAAATGATTAAGCTTAATACAATTAATGCCTATTGCGACACTCAACACAAGCAAATTAAGAAGGAGCATTCATAGATCGGCTTCATGTAATTGCAATAACACCATCGATGATACTTGATACATGTTTACATTTTCATTGATTAATGAAATGAATTTTTTCTACTTGATAATGTGCATTCAAAAGATTACATAGTGGCTTGCACCGGTTTCAAAGTTTTGGTATTTCTTTTGGCAGAAGGAAGAACATTGCACTTTGCATTATTTGAAATATCAGTACATGTCCAAATATTGACATAACGAAAATATCATCATGATATATGCTTGTTTTGCTCACATTGTAAAGCAAATCCACTGCATGCTTATTTGGTGCAAGTCATCATGTTTGTTGTAAAAAATGTTGAGCCTTTCAGTTATTCTTTTTGCTATTTCAGTTAGAAATGTTATGATGATTTTGCATGTGCAAGAGAAGGTTAAAATGATCTAAAATTACACAAGCTGATATTGTTTTACATTTCATAATAGTTTTTGAATTTTTTATTAACAATCCTAATTAATATTTTACATGAAGGTAATATAATTCCTTGATAAATAAGCAGGATATGAAGTTTTATGTGGAAATTAGATGAACTTCAGTATCAAGGCCAAGTTTTTTTAACCATGGCATGATTAGAATGGTGATGGTAGCTGATTTGTATTCAGTAGTGCATTGTTTGCTAGTGCACTACTGCACTGGCTGTGTTGCTGTCCATGGAAGCCTTTTGGTCCCATTAGCAATTTTTTAATATGAGTTTCCGTGCTTTAGTAGAGGAAATTTCCAGTCTATCCTAACCGTGGAAGAAGAGGGCCATAGTTAGGTCTTTTGAACTTTATGAGTTTGATATTGTTATAATTATGAGATTTGCATGCTTGTTTTGTTTTTTTTTTTAATTGCAAAGATATTCATTTACATTTTGTCAGAATATAGATTATAAGTCTGTATATTTCGAATATTCCTGTGCTGTATTTTGTCATGAATTCCTTCAAAGCTATTTTAAAGAAAATAGTCGTGTTAGTTCTGTGCATAAAGGTTGGACATAGTCACATCATTAGGCTTGTCCCAACTAGTTATGGTTCGTTATGAATCCACCTTCTAATGATAACGATTATTTATTTTGTTAATACTTAATACTATGGGGTTAATCCTTTTCAACTTTTCTTAATTATCTATATTATATGATATCATAGTTTCACATCTTTGTTTTTGAATGTTCATCCTTATCATTGTCATTTTGGTGTTGATCTTCATCAACATAATCATCATCTTAAGTATTTGCGGGATAAAAACCACAGTTGATTCATTCACTTCTGATAGAAGTGATGACTTGTTTTATATGCTAAGAACTGTGTTTGGCGGGCATGGGATATGGTGCATTCTATCTTCATATATTGCCCCAGGGGTTTTCGTTAATATTTTCTTCTTCCTGACATTTCAATAATCCCTGTTTGGCTGAAAACTTGAAGAATTTATCTACATTGGATGTGTACCCTTTCCACAGTTTTGACAACCACGAACATCACACTTATGTGAGGTCATCCATCTATGCAATCGGTTCAAATACTTTGTTTATATTAGCACACAAATTAATCCAAAAAATACTTATTTGGACTACCAGCCGCTTTTGTGGCAATTTAGTAAATTTCTCCTGAAATTGAGAGTTTATTTGACGCATGATTGAATAATTTCTTTCTGAAATTGATAGATCCATTCTCTATGACTGCGCCAAAAGCTCTTGACACAATTGGAAAAAATTTGCAGGTTCAATATGAACGGTGGCAGCCTCGGGTAAGAATGCTTCTCTTACACAAATAATTTTTCTCCTACACAATTAAAGTTTTATGTGTTTATTTTGCATTAGACATGAATTACTCCAATATATAACAGGCTCGTTATAGACTCCAACTTGATCCTACAGTTGAGGAAGTGAAAAAGCTTTGTAGTAGTATTCGTAAAAATGCTAGGTATGAGAGGGTTCTCTTCCATTATAATGGTCACGGAGTGCCAAAACCAGCTGTTAATGGTGAAATCTGGGTTTTCAATAAGGTAAACTTCATCTAAATCTTTTTGAATCATACTGCCTTAATTCTTTGCTCTACTACGACTTGTTGATTTGATAGTGTGGTTTATTCTTTGTTATTTCGCACAGCTATACACAATATATTCCGTTGCCAATAAGTGAACTTGATTCCTCGTTAAAGACCCCATCAATATATGTTTTTGATTGTTCAGCGGCTGGGATTACTGTAAATGCTTTTATTGAGGTTAAATGGTGCCATCTCAATTCCAGACTTAGTTGTTTCTTGTGATTCATTCTACTATTTGGAGTCCTTAATTGTTTCTTGTATCTCGTGATAGTTTCTTTTAGCGTCAAGAGTTGAACTCTTCCGGTTCTTCTGGTTCATCAAAGGATTGCATTTTACTCGCTGCCTGTGAGGCACATGAAAATCTTCCACAAAGCGCAGAATTTCCTGCTGATGTGTTCACATCATGCCTGACTACACCGATAAGAATGGCGCTGCATTGGTTAGTATATCATCTACTTGTTAGTCTATTTATCTGCTTAGCAGAGGTTTCCCGTTGTTAACTTTATGTTCAGGTTCCCATATGTGTAGAATCATATTAAAGTGAATGAAAAAGAATGATATGGTGTTAACCTTCTGGTTAGGTTCTCAGACTCTTAATTCTGGATGATTCTGATCATCATAGGAAGGATCAAGATCTGGAAAGCTTAGTGACAATGACGACAAGGAACAATAATCATTTTGTAGTACAAATTTAGATTGATTTTTAGGATGCTTGTAAATGTAAAAATGGGAATAATTTTGGTATTTTGTTCTCTCCTGCTTTTTATGAAACAGTAAAATGGTAACTTCACATTCATGTTTCTACCACTGATTCAATATCAATCTATTTTATGCTTCAAAAAATGTTTTTTTGTGGCTTTTGGAAATGTCTGGTGAACTCCCTTTATTTACATCATGCTTTGAAATGGCTAAAAATTCACTATATAAGTGGTAATTAGTAAATGCATTTAAATTATCATAGTAGATGGCCTAATGGAAGAGATTGAAAATTCATTCAATTTTTTGTCAAATCATTAATGTCCGAGTTAATGCTTTTAGAAATTAATTATTAAATTCTTTCTTTTGGAAATCATTGGCCAACACACATAATTTTTTTCTAGGTTGGTTGCAGTGTTACTCATTTTGGAGAATCATGTGGTCTGATATGTGCATCTACTTTTATTTCCTTTTGCCCGTATTTTTTGATACTTAGTTGTTGGATCAATTCCTTATAAAATGGATTGTAATTTCCAAATTTTTAGGCTTTTGTGCTTTGTAAAGATGTAAAGATGTCCGGCTGATAGCTGTAACTGAATACTTTTTTCAACTGAATTCTTTTTATCAAGTTGACATCTCACAATGCTCCTTTTTCAAAATTTCTTATCGTGTAATAGTCTTTGGCTGGTTTTAGCAATCATTTTCTTGTTAAAAACCCTTCGCGTTTGCTTGTGTAATTTTTTGTTTGTTCATATTTATGCATGTAAATTTAGTTATAAATCAATCTTGTTTTCATAATTTAAGAATGAAGTGGAGAGATGACGCAGGTGTATGGGCGTGGAGCAGGATTAGTATGAAGATATCCATTAGAGAAACTATGATTATACTGGTGTTGACATCAAATGTAATTTTAACATTAGATTGAATTGTAACGGAAAGTTTTATAGAGAAGTATCACTTTGACTTGAAAGGAAAATTTTACAAGATGGTGGTGCATCTGCAATTTCTATGCTAATCTCACAGTTCCAGATTTACCTAAAGTAGCAACGCTACCAAGATGCAGCATGAATCCTTCTGATTGTTGCAGCTCGTGTCCACTCCAGACATCGCCGCTGAATCCCACGGTATGTGGTGGAGAGTTTGCGTGAAATTCCACGATCTTTTACATCATTTCTTCCAGATTCATGAATCTCCCCTCAAATTGGTTCTTTATCGACGAGAACCACCCCTCTATGGCAGAGAAATGCTTATCCATTTGAGATTTGATTTGATACATTTGTTCCTTCAATTTCTTCTCCAAAGCATCTCTCTCTCTTTAGCTTCAAGCACTCTCGGGAAAGTTTTCGATCAAAAAAGTGGATCTCTTATATGACATGATTTATTTATTGCTTCTCTTCATGCTTGAAATCACACTGTATCACGAGTTTCAAGCTTGTAAGCCACAATCCCGTATATGCTTCCTAGCTAGCGGATCACAATTGTATCACGATATTTGTTTAAGCCTGAAATTCGAATGCAGTGATTTCATCCTTGATTCCCATAATCAACCCAAAATTCATATCACGACTGTATCACGAGGTTTGATCACGAAGGCGTGTGCACCTATATGTTATGATCCCATCAGCTTTCGATCTAGCTCAAATTGCATATTGTATAGAAACTATTTCATTGAGTAAAGAAAATACAATCCTGTAGGCTTTCTAGAGCAATCACTATGATCAATGCCGATGGCGACTCATGATCTCATCTTTTGACACTTTGCTTTTTAAGATAGATGCTCTGATACTAATTTAATACAAATCTAAATGATTTTTCACAGAAATTTAGGTGTAACAAAATATTTTACTTCAAGAATCCAAACAATACACTTAAATGTATAAAAAATAAGCACCTAAAATCTGAGAGGTAGGCGATCTCTCCCAAACCCTAACCCTAAGACTCAAGATAATAAATTTCATCTTTACCCCAACTTTAGACATATTAGCCTTATTTATACCCCACAATAATAAATAAAAAATTACTAAATTTTGTTTTTAACGCCTAAAATAAGCATTCAAATTACTTGGATAGCTCGACATCGGTGTAAAAGAATTATGCCCATCTAAGCTATACAAAGATCTTCCATATGACCATGTAAGAGAATTTTAATTACTTTTACTTCACAATTCAAACAATGTTTAAAGAAATTTCCAAATATTACCGTGTACATCTTCTATGTGAACATAAGAGGGTAGTGTGGACAACAAAATGGATATTTGCTTGAATGCTACCATTTATTAACCTCTCAACAATGAAAACAAGAAAACACATGGAACTAGCCAACTTACGAAGTTTGTTGTTTGTTTACGTGTAAAAATCAAGATGACATATGTCAATGAAATTGACTTTAGGAGTAAGCTTCACGTGACCAAATATTAGAGTTTATTTACAAAAAAGAGAAGTCTTAAAATCTATGGCAAAATGTATCTATGTAATGATATAGAATTGTGTAATGATATAGAGTTGTATAAAACTCATAGAATGTACATGCTTCTAAATGGATGGGAAACGAAGTTAACCGTGAGAAGCAACAAATAATACTCCTCTCTCTGAGCCAAATAAGAAATTGTTTGCACTACTTTCTCCAAGAACTCCTTGCTCTATGCAACAAAAAGAATCGAGGAACTAAGCATTAAATTTTTAGTTGATCATTATAAAAAATATTATAAAATAATTTGTTTAAATGTCCCTTAAACTTGGATCATAGCCTGTATTGTTTGATGGAAGATAAATAGATGGGCAACATAAATCTTCAGTAACTTTATGGCTCGCAAATCAGTAAACTACTTACCCAAACGATTTCAACAATGTTCCTAAAACATGTTTAGTCTATTGATACCATTCAGATGAAAATGGTGAATTCATATGCTGCTAGTAGCTCAAATTAACTAGTGATGTTTTCAATTTAAAACAATGTACATACCTAGTAAGGATAATTTTGTAGTCCCAATTCTGACAACAATTCTTCAAGAAGGTTGTAGTCGTAGAATAGATAATCACTACCATATATTCACTAGAGCTACTGCTACTCCATATATTCAGTTTTAGTTATACTCAAAGGCCTTTAGACTCCCATGTAGACCTTGTAATTCAAGTTTTTCTTGGAATTTTCTCTCGTCTTGTCCAAGAGAAGGATGTCATCAACAAAAAGCATACACCAAGGTACATCCTCCTGTAAATGTTCAGTAAGACTATCCATAACTAAAGCAAAAAGATACAGGCTTAAAGCCGATCCCTGATGTAATCCAACAGGAAAATATTTGGTGAATCTTTCTTCAGTTCAAACACAAGTAAGAGCTCTAGCATACATATCTTTAATGACTTGAATAGAAGTCATATCAACACTTTTCTTCTCAAGAACTATCCAAAGGATATCTATTGGAACCTTATCGTAAGCATTTTCTAAAGCAATAAAAATCAAATGTAGATCCTCTTGATTATATATGAACTTCTCCATCAAACCTCTCAATAAATGTATAACTTTCATAGTAGACCTGCCCAACATAAATCCAAATTGATTATGAGAAATCTTGGTAATACGTCTTAACCTACGTTCAATTACCCTCTTCCATAATTTTAAAGCATGACACACCAATTTAATTCCTCTATAATTTGCAAACTCTTGTGAATCTCCTTTATTCTTAAAAATTGGGACCAAAATACACTTCCTCGACTCCTCACTCCTCTTTTTAGTTTTTAAAATAATATTGAAGAGTTTAGTAAGGCAACAAAACTCCCAAATCTCCTAAATATTTCCACACTTTAATTGCGATATCATCAGGTCCAACAGACTTTCCTCCTTTGGTTTTCTTTAAAGTTTTCTCAACTTCTTTTTTACTAATGCTACAGTAAAAATGAAACATTTTATTATTATTAACGATAATAAGATCACTAAGGTTGATCGTATTTTTAGAATCTTCATTAAAAAGTTTATCAAAATACTCGCCCACCAATATTGAATATCTTTTTCTAAAAAAAGCACCTTTTGATTTTCATCTTTAATACACATTATTTGAGTTAAATATTTACTTGTCTTATCTCTTTGTTCAGCTAGTTTATACATATATTTTTCACCCTCATTAGTATCTACTCTATTATAAAGTTAAAAAAATAGAATTTTTAGCGTCACATATTATTCTTTTAGACTCATTGTGGGCAGTTTGATATTTTTTCTTAGTCCTCTAAGCTTTCACTTTTAAACTAATTTTATAACATAGCTTCTTATATTTTATTTTTTCTTTCACATTATTATTCCACCATCAACTATTTTTATTTATAGAAATTTTTTCTTTTGATTCTCCAAATATATATTTTGCCACTTGTTTAATAGTGTGTTACTTTTTTCTACGTAGTATTTGCTTCTTCATGAACATCATAAATTTTGAAATCTTGAATTTTACTTATAAAAATAATTTTATTTGTGACTTTTATGTTCCCCCATCTAATTCTACAATGATGAGTCATAGTCTTTTTTGTTTTACAACACTATCTTAAAAATCAGAACTAATAGTCGATATTGGGTACTTACATTTTCACTTGGTATGACATTATAATCTTTACAATCTCGACAATATCTTCTTCTCATAAGAAAATAATCAATTTGTGTTTTATTAGAGCCATTCTTATATCTACTAAGTCTACCGAGATGTTCATTTAAATCTCCACCAAAAAACTTTTTCTTCAAGAGGTATCAAGTGTATTAAGTCTTCTAAGTCATTCTAAAATTTATCTTTAGATATCTATATCTAAGCCTACTTTGAGATGATAAAGACTTATAATATTAAAAATTTTAGTATCAATAATAATCTTAAGTGCAATAATCCTATCTCCAACTCTATTAACTTTTATTTCATTATCTTTCAAACTCTTATCTATAATTACACCTACACCATTTCTTGTGTGACTCTCACCAGAATGCCAAAGTATAAAACCTAGGTAATCAATCTCCTTAGCCTTTTCTCCAACCCTTTTAGTTTCTTGAATACATAAGTTATTTATGCTTCTATGAGTCATATAATAACTAATTCCATTGATTTACCATTGAGAGTATCTATTATCCAAGATCCTTTCCTAATATTAGTTTCATGGACTAACTTCTTTACCTGCATCCGTCCGTAATGTGAGAACCCTTACTTATTTGACACTACACCCGGGGCGCTAGTGTAGCAGTCATTGCATACTTTTCACTGTATTCAGACCATACAAAGCGTCGATTCTAGGGGACGCCCTATTACTTACACAATGATCAAAAGGATTTATGTCATGATCATAGGGGGATGCCCTAGTTTCACGGTGGCTGTCAACTACCTAACGTAACCCTCCACTTTTCACATCCGGGCCTAAAACCGACAATAACAGTGTTATGTCACAAATATAGCAACTGAGAGAAATGATAATTTACAAAGGGTTTTCTTGCGATTTTTACGTTATCTAGTAAAAGCCAATAAATAGATCCAAGTAGCCACATGCTGATTACAAAGAAATAAAACTAGGGAATAAAAAATCTAAATAGTGCTCATTTTAACATCCTTTTAGGCATGTTTTATTTATGCCAGAATTTCTAGGTTTCTTTTTAATTTTAATTTTTTTTTTTAGATTTTTTTCTTCTCTTTAATAATAATAGAATGAAAAAAAATAAATGCTTCTTATGATTGAATTTGCATGGAAATATCTAGCCTTATATCTATTATATGAGCATAATGAGTAGAAATTGCATTTATTAAAATATTATGAACAAATATATTTTTCCACTATCAAACTATTGAATCTTAATGAAAAACATGTGAATTTTAACAGATGATTTGTGCAACTCTCAAGACCTCTCCTTACAAAACACAGTGATCAACAAAACAATTAAAAAAAAAAAAGAAAAACTGTCAGCTAAATTCAACCAAACAAGTGAAGCTGTGAGATAAGTAAATGCATAAGAATTGGGTGCTACATGTCGGGGAATTTACATACATAACACCCAATTCTTATTTATTTATTTATCTCACACCTAAACTTTGTTTTTTACAAGTCAAATACCTTTTCCTTTGTTTGAAAAGATGTATGAAAAGGTGGATTACACTTTTTCCTATTGATAGGGTTCTTAGCTTGTAAGAAATAAAGTTTGGGTGTGAGATGAGTATATTTATAAAAATTGGATTCTATGTATATGAATTCCCTTTAATTTTAATGGATTTGAATAGCTCCACCCATGCAATCGTCTCCCATGTCCCTCTAAACCACGTCTTGATCCATCATCAAAACAAACTCTTCTCAAATAAACACTTCTCAAATCCAACTCAATACAGCCAAATTCAGGTTCATTACAATATTTAACTATCGACATAGCCTTTGTCGTTAATCAAGTATGCCAGCATATGCATTTTCCTATATTTGGATATTGTCAACTCCTTAAAAGGATCTTGCAGTAACTTCAAGTCACACTTACGCATGGTCTTCAAATCACACAAGGAGCTCCACCAATCCAATCTTACTTCAACTTAGATTAGGAATGCGACCCCACCACCAGATGTTCGATATCCGACCACTTCCTACACAACAACCTCATATCATGGAAAGTTCAAAAAGTAAACTATTGTCGTCAAATCTTCTATGGAAGCTAAGTACCAAGCATTAACCTTGGCAAAAACATACGTAATATGCCTCCAACATCTCATTGTAGAATTTTAAATATTAATCTCAACACCAACTAATCTCTACTATGACAATGCCTTAGTCATGACCTTAGCGTACAATCCCATATTTCATGTCCGCACAAAGCATATTGAAGCGGATTATCACTTTGTCGGAGATACAACAAATACCATAACAATCTAACGCTTCACTACAAATGACCAAATCGCCAAATCTATATGCTCCAATGCTTTTATCAAACTCAGGAACAAACTAACAATCCAACTCTTGGATCGTAAGTTTGAGATAACCTAAATGAACTTTTCTCAGTCTGTTATTTTAGTTTAGAATTTGCCACTCCATATTAGCATAACCGTTCGTTGATTCCCCTCTATTTCCCAGGTACAAATGATTCACTTTTCAGTCAATCAACTCAATATATACCACGCTATGTCTCTACTGTATAGATAAATTAGTATATGGAAGATTTAGCAAAATATGTAAGCTCTAGCTGCTCTTTTTGTCTACCTCTCTGTTTCTATATCATTAGTAATGGTCTTCATTAGTAGGAAACAAACAAAATACACATCATCATAAATTCAAAAATTGTAGCGCAGTTAAAACAGAAAGATTAAACTTGAAGTAAGAATCATAAAAAAATACAATAGATATAGAGATTGGCATGCATGTAAACAAATTGAAATCAACAAATAACAGTTAGGACCTTTCAATATTCAGAGAATACACAAAAAAGAAACCCAAGAATTTGAAATCCCGAAACACCACTTCGCTCAAACATGCCTGGCCTGGAAATCCTTCATGAAAGCAACCAGCTTCTCCACACCAGCAAGCGGCATCACATTGTATATCGATGCCCGAATTCCACCCACCGATCGATGTCCCTTGTGCTGAATCAGTCTCTCCTGTGCAGCCTTCGCAATGAACTTCTCAAGTCCAAGTTTTGCAAAGTGAATGACACATTCATCAATGACCTCACCGATTTCTCAACAGGGCAGACATAGAATCCACCGCTCCCATCAATGGTATCATTGAGAATGCTTGATTTTTTAATATTCTTCTCCTCCACAGCCTGAAGCCCACCTTGATCAAGTAGGTGATCAAACACCAGAGCGCAAATATAAATAACAAAACATGGTGGGGTGCTGTAGAGTGAAGCATTATCAGCGTGAATCTTGTAATCAAACATCACAGGGGTGATTGGTTGTGCATCCTCAATAAGATCTCTCCGAAAAATGACAATAGTAACGCCTGAAGGACCGACGTTCTTCTGCGCCCTAGCATAGATCAAACTAATTTTGAGACATCTACAGGCTTCGAGCAAAAACTTGATGATATGTCGACGACCAAAATCGAGTTCATATTCTTGGGTTCGGGATAATCCTTGTATTCGACTCCATAGATTGTTTCATTCCCGCAGATATGGAGATATTAATCATCTAGGTTTTGCCGGATCTCATCAAGCGATGAGATTTTGGTATACCTTTTGGATTTCCCAGACCAAACAATGCTAGGTTTATAGAACTTTTGAGCTTCTTTATAAGCCTTATCAAGATCCGGTGATGTAGTCGGCGGGCTCATTGGGCTTGCAGAGATTAAGAAGAATGACAGCGAACTGGGTGGTGGCGCCATTTTGGAGGAAGAGGACATCGAATTCATCCGAGATGGAAAGGAGGCGGCGAAGATTGGATTCGACTTTCTTGATGACAACGTCGAATTCCTTGTCGCGGTGGCTCATCTCCATGATATTCATGCCGTGCCGCGATAGTTGTAGAGCTCTGACTGGGCTTTGAGGATGACAGATTCAAGGATGGTGGCGGGGCCGACAACGAAATTATAAACACCATGATCTTTGGCATCAAGGGAGGAGGGAGTAGGAGAGTGATTGACCGCGATGCATGAGATGGAGAGTTGATGGTGGCGGGATGAGGAGAATTGAGGGAAGCATGAGTAAAGAGAGGTGGAGCCCGTGACAGCGGCGGTGGTTGAGGGGTAGGATGACAGACGGAAGATACAAAAAGGGGAAAATGCCATGGTGAAGATATAATTTTTAAAATATTAATGTGCTACTATATAATATTTTTAATTAACACATTGTTTTAAATGTTTTAAAAATACACGAATTTCTTTTATAAAAACTTAAAAATCACCCTTTCATTGGAAAAAAAATTATAAGGAAAATAAAGAGAAGTCAAAAGAAGAAATGAAAAAGCTATACCTCATAGTTAAAAATGCACTTAATTTAATTATATGAGCATAATTAAAAGGTTCTTAAAGCTATTGAGGGTCATATGCACTTCAAATTTTGTTATTTTTAATTAAAATAATTGCTTCTATACTCTATGCATAAATTTTCATCATTTAACATGAATCTCAAGACATAACACAAACTTAGATGCAATTCCTTTTAGCAAGAATCATTCAAATTTCTAATAAAAATCACGCAGAGCTCCAATTTAAGCACTTATAGTCAAACTGAACGTCTCAAAAAGGCATACTCAACGAAACCAGAATTGGTCCAATCTGAGTAAATTAGGACCAGATGAAGTAATTAAACCACTTTCAGAAGCTTTATGTGCGTATGTGGAAGGTCAAACGAATTCTAAGGCAAATTTATATTCAAAACAAACGTCTCAATAAGACAAATCCAACAAGCGCAAGTTCACTCAATTTCGACATCATTAAGGCACTTAAATATCTACAAAACATCATTTGATTTCGTGAACCTCTCCAGACAGTTTTATCTGAGTTGTTCAGATTTCTTTCTTATTTATAATTTAGACTATAAAAAAATCACTACCTACTCTTAAGAGGATGAACTTGAGCCAGAGAAAGATCGAGCCTGAAGAGGAGGGAGTTGAAGTCTAGTATTCTATATTAACAATCAGACAGATACTTCCATCCAACAAGCGCAAGTTCACTCAATTCCGACATCATCAAGGCACTTAAATATCTACAAAATATCATTTGATTCCGTGAACCTCTCCAGACAGTTTTATCTGAGTTGTTCAGATTTCTTCCTTATTTATAATTTAGACTCTATAAAAAAATCACAACCTACTCTTAAGAGGATGAACCTGAGCCAGAGAAAGATCGAGCCTGAAGAGGAGGGAGTTGAAGTCTGATATTCTATATTGACAATCAAACGAATACTTCCAGCTTCTGTAGTCACCGACCATCGCTTGTTGGTTGCCACTGACCACTATCAATTGTCGACCACTCTTTACGGGTGAAACACTGTGCAAAAAAAAGAACTAATATTACAGAGTCGTGTATCAATCTACGAAGCAGTGTATTATCCCGAATGTTAGGCTGAACCCAAATATGGTGTACTAAAGCTCCATAAATTACTCCCACGAACGTTGTAACTTTAGAAACTATATAATTCTTTCCCACCTGTAGGATAAAAGGTTGTATCTGTAATCACGAACTTACAGTAAAACATTTCAACTTGCAAGACCCATTGTTTTTACCCTTTACAAGTTTTTCACGTAAAAAAACTTATGGTGTTTTATTTGTCTGAGTCTATGCTGGATTCTCATATAACCCTACGACAATCATACATTACTCTACCGTCGTAAATCACCTAGCAAGCATCGACTTTAATGAGAATAATATGACGAGCCTAGATTTTTTTCAATTGAGTTTATTTTAACAGTAAGAAGTTAATTAAAAGTATTATGTTATCAATTTTGAGTATGAAATCTGAAAAGTATATGAAAATCCCGTCGTTTGATGAGATCTGACAAAACAGAGGTTTTAAATATCTCCATATCTGCGGGAATGAAACAATCCATGGATTCGAGTACAAGGATTATCCCGAACCTAAGAATATAAACTCGATTTTGGTCGCTGACATGTCATCAATTTTTTGCTCGAAGCCTGTGGATGTCTCAAAGTTTGGCTTGATCTATGATGGGGAGCAGAAGAACGTCGGTCCTTCAGGCGTTACTATTGTCATTGTTCAGAGTGATCTTCTTGGGGATGCACAACCAATCACCCTTATGATGCTTGATTACAAGATCCACACTGATAATGCTTTATTTTACAACACTCCGCCATGTTTTGTTGTTTATATTTACGCGCTGGTGTTTGAGCACCTACTTGATCATGGTGGGCTTCAGGCTGTGGAGGAGAAGAATATTAAAAAGTCGAGCATTCTCTACGATACCATTGAGGGGAGCTGTGGATTCTATGTCTGCCCTATTGAGAAATCAATGAGGTCGTTCATGAATGTGTCGTTCATCTTGCAAAACTTAGATCTTGAGAAGTTCATTACAGAGGCTGCATAGGAGGGAATGATTCAGCTCAAAGGATATCGATCGGTGGGTAGAGTTCGGGCATCGATATGCAATGCGATGCTACTTGTTGGTATGGAGAAGCTGGTTGCTTTCATAAAAGATTTCCAGGTCAGACATACTTAAGTGAAGTGGTGTTTCGGGATTTCAAATTTTTTGGTTTTTTTGAGTATTCTCTGAAAATTGAAAGGTCCAATCTGTTATTTGTTGATTTCATTTTGTTTGCATGCATGCCAATTTCTATAGCTATTGTATTTCTTTATGATCCTTAATTCAAGTTTAATCTTCTATTTTAACTGCGCTGCAGTTATTGAATTTATCATAATATATATTTTGTTTGCTTCCTGTCAACGAAGGTCATTACTAATTATATACAAACAGAAATGTAGACTAGAAGGGCAGCTAGAGCTTATAGGTTTTGGAAAATCCTCCTTATAATAATATATTTATACAACAAAGACAGTGTGAAACTATTGAGTTGATTGGTTGACGGGGATTCATTTGTACATGAAAAATAGAGGGGAATCAACGAGCGGTTATGCTAGTATGGAGTGACGAATTCTGAACCAAAATAACAAATTGAAAAAAGTTTATTAGGGTCCCTCAAACTTATGATCGGGTTGGTTTTTAGTGTGTCCCTGAGTTTGAGCAAAGCATTGCAAGATATAGATTTTGCGATTTGGTCATTTATAGTGATGTGTTGCACTGTTGGTATTTGTTGTAATATGATCTCTGACAACGTGATGATCCGTTCGCTGTGCTTTGTGCGGACATGGAATATGAGATTGTTCGCTAAGGCCGTGATTGTGGTGTTGTCACAAGAGTTGGTGTTAAGATTAATATTTGAATTCTACAATGAGATGTTGGAGCCATATGTATGCTGTTGCCAAGGTTAATGTTTGGTACTTAATTTCTATAGAAGATCTGGCGATAATAGTTTACTTTTGAATTTTCCATGAGATGTTGTTGCGTAGGAAGGTACAATGACCGAATATCGAATATCCGACGATGGGAGTATGCAAGTGCGCTCATCCTTATATAAAAATTGGGTTATAAAATCTATCATTGCAAATATCATTTTTAGAAATGCGCTCATCCTTGCAAACATTAATGGAGTATGCAAGTGCAACATTATAAGATCTTTTAAATGCTCAGCTAATAGATTCATTTGAAGTAATTATTAAAATCTATCATTGCAAATATAATCAATTTTATTTCACTATAATAGCCAAATTTAATGTCGTTATGTTTGTAGAAAGTAACTTCATGATCATGTGGTAGTTAGTAGGATGCGTTTTTGTTGTTAATTAACTTGCAAGTAGTTTTTCATACAAATCTATTTTATTTTCTATGTATATGTAATTATCTAACATCAACAAAGATTATACTTTATCATAATAAGGTTGAACATTAGTTTAGATTCTCCATGCATGTAAAAGACCTATTAGTTGTTGGTGGCTATATTGGTTGACAATGAGTGATCGGTGATAATGCTGAGTATTGACATGCCCACATTAATGTCGTGATTGTAAGGAAGTTGTTTTTTGTAATCATAAAAGGAGGCCAATGATTTGCACTACAAATAAATGTAATGTGGGGGTCATGATGTACACTAATAGAGTGAATGATGACATAATAAATGAAAAAGATAAAATGTGGTTGAGTTGATGCAAGAAAAATGCATGCAGTCCTGTTTTGTGATGGTTTTTATGACATAATATGGGTTGCCTCTAGGGTTAAGGTGAGTGTGAATGAAACCTTGATATAGAAATTGTGAGATTAAGGCTTGTTGGTCACATTAAGGATAAAGTTAGTGAGTGGGATTTGGGGCCTATAGGGTTGAATGCATTTTCTGATAAAATGTTTGGAGGGGAAACAGAAATAGTATCGCCATAAAAATTGGAATGATCAAGTTACAGAACTTAGATCTAAAGAGCACTCAATTGTCCACTAGTAATTTGCTTTCATTTAATCATCAATAAATAATAAATCTATTGTACACGATGAATATCTATTTATAAAAATTGGGTTATAAGACTTTAAGACTAGATATTTCAATGCAAATTCAATCATAAGAAGCATTCAATTTTTTAATTCTATTATTATTGAAGAAAATAAAATCAATTAAAATAATGAAAATTGAAAAAAATTCTTGCATAAATAAAGCGTGCCTAAAAAGATGTTAAAATAGGCACTATTTATATTTTTTATTGCCTAGTTTTGTTTCTTTGTAATCAGCATATGGATCTATTTATAGGCTTTTACTAGGTAATGTAATAATCACAAGAAAATCTTTAGTAAATAATCATTTGTATTAGTTGCTATATTTGTGACATCCATTTCAAAGGCAAGTGAAGGAGGAGAATAGTTAATTTAGAGAAGCATTATCCATATCTGTAGATTGGTTTTTCTCAAGTGAACTTGATTTTGCTTGATGGAGTTCATTGGCGTATCCAATGGAATCAAACTATTTTGAATGATAATTTTTTATAGAATCAATACAAGGAATATTGATAAAAGATTGTTATCAATTTGTATAGACCATTTTTAAATTATTTTGCTAATGGGTCCCACATTTTGAATCCTTTTAGTGGCCATCTGCCTCATTTTTTTAAAATTGCTTTATTTTATCCCCTTTTTTTCATTAATAGGTGGTAACTTTGCCCTTATGAAAAGGTACATTCGAGTTGCTACAATATTACAGAGTCCCCCACTTATACTCATTACCCTTTTGTTATTGCACTTTTCTATCTAAGATTGAACAAGGTGATAGTTGGATGACCAACCCAATACAACATAAACAAGTCTTGTGCCTGAACAAACGAAGAATTATTCCCCAGTAGGTTTAAATTTTACACCCGATCAATGATCAAATCATTAAATTGATGAAGAAAAGATTTTTCTCATCTTAAAGTGGAATTATATGCATACCAAAAAATTGACTTTTATGACTCAAAATTTCTATTTTTGTAGAGATGAAAACTAATGAACTACTAACTAGCTAGCTAATTTAGTTAAATTGACTATCTTAATGAAATCTAAAGCACTAAGTGGAACTCGAATATCCATGACAAAACAAAAATTAAGAATTTATGTCCTCGTTACTTCATCCAAGTGCAAAATACACTATTGTAGATAGGGGACGTGATAATTCACTTGAAGTAAAGAAGGCACTGCTCACTGTATTACTTCACATGAAATAATTATAGCTCTAACTTCAGACAGCTCATAGATAAGCTCCTTTAATTTTTATTAGTGTTCTAAGAGGTTTCTAGGTCATTTGGGAATGCTTTGTTAGCTTGCATGGAATTTCAATGCAATGCCAAGAGCACAAAAACAATGGATCTGCACTCCAAACAGCTGCTTGATATTGACAATGGCACTCTTAAAGGCTTGTTGGTAGACAAGAATCCTCACTCCTCGCCACTCCCTCAGGAGGACCTATGTGCAAAGAGAAATGAAATTGAAGGTACCATTTGTGTTTTCTTCTTACCTAAGTGCTTGTAAAGTTTAAGATTTTAGAGTGTAAATGCAAGTTATCCTTTTTTATATTCCCTTCACTCGTTATGCCTTATTTGTTTCTATTTTCATGTTATGATATTTCATTACTTAGTAGTTCAGAAATTTAATGTGCAGTTTTTGATTGGGGAGTAAGTTGAGCCATACTTTCTTTATTGACCTCCCAACTCTCCTCTGTGCAACTTTGCATCTTGCTTGATGTTTTTCTTTTACATGTTTCTTAGATTCTTAATTTTTCAGCTACGAATGGTTGATTTTATTTAATATTTAGCCACAAATCTCGCTCTTGCCTTTTATAAGAAAATTAGCTCATATTTATCTTAGAAACTGATGCTGGCCTGACATCTAGTACTCCCCGTTCTTTCTACTCACAAGTTATCTTTTCCATGTTCTTTGTACATAAAAGACCAACGTTAACTGAACAGATAATGACTTCATAGGATAGGCTAAGCTCTTTAGAAGATTTTTATTTTGTTCAAAGAAGTCATTATTAGCTGCTGCTGGACAACATGCTTTCTGTGAAATTACTAAACTGAATTTTAAATGCAGGTTCTTTGCATGCATTTTTGGTTAAATTTTGTAACTTTCACAAAGTGAAGATAAATCTACAATATTTGGAAAAAACTTGGCTCCTCTCAAATATCTGATATTGTTATATTATGTCTCTCTGTAAACTTGTTGCTGATGATTGCAAACGTTCAAAAGTACAAAAAATTGATCACATTATTTCAGTACAATTACTAGAGTATGACAGGCGATTTGAACAATATGGTAGTGATTATATATTCTACGACTAAAACCTTTTTGAAGAATTGCCGTCAGAATTGGGATAAGCATACAAAATTATTATTGTGAACCCTCCTTACTTGGTATGTACATTATTTTAAATTTAAAACATCACTAGTTTTTTTGAGCTACTAGTAGTGCAAGAATTCACCATTCTTCACCTAAATGATGTCAATAGACTAAACATGTTTTAAAAACATTGTTGAAATTATTTGAGGGTAAGTGGATTATTGATTTGCGAGCCATGAAGTTATTGAAGATTTGTGTTGACCACCTTTTTATCTGCCACCAAATATTATAGGCCATGATCCAAGTATAAAGGACATTGAAACAAATTATTTTATGACATTTTTTATAATGAACAACTAAATATTTAATGCTTAATTCCTCGATTCTTTTGTTGCATAGAGCAAGGAGTGCTTGGAGAAAGTCATGCAAATAATTTCTTATTTGTCTCGGAGAGAGGAGCATTATTTGTTGCTTCTCACAGTTAAGTTTGCTTCCCATCCATTTAGGAGCAGGTAGATTCTATGAGATTTATACACTTCTATATCATTTCATAGATACATTTTCTTTGTCATAGATTTTAAGATTTATCTTTTTTCAGAAATAAACTATACTATTTGGTCACGTGAAGTTTACTCCTAAACTCGATTTCATTAACATGTCACCTTGATTTTTACACGTGAAAACACCAGGAACTTCGTAATTTAGTTAGTTCCATGTGACTTCTTTTCATGTTGAGAGGTTAATAAATAGTAGCGTTTAAGCAAATGTCTATTTTGTTGTCCACACTACACTGTCATGTTTACATAGAAGATGTACACATTAAAATTTAAAAATTTCTTTAAACATTATTTGAATTGCGAAGTAAATGTATTTAAAATTCTCTTACATAGCCATATGGTAAGATCTTTGTACAACTTAGATGGGAAAAATTCTGTTACACCGATGTCGAGCTCTCAAAGTAATTTGAAGATTTATTTTAGGTGCAAGGCTAAAAGGAAAATTTAATAATTTTTTTTTTTTTTATTGTGAGGTATAAATAGAGCTAATATGTTTAAAGTTGGGGTAAATTTATTGACTTGAGTCTTAGAGTTAGGGTTTGGGACAGATCACTTATCACTTAGATTATAGGTACTTATTTTTTATACATTTAAGTGTATTGTTTGGGTTCTTAAAATAAAATATTTTGTTTCCCTCGAATTTCTATGGAAAATCATTTAGGTTTTTGTATCAAATTAGTATCAGAGCATCTATCCTTCGAAGCAATGTTTCAAGATTTGAGACCATGAGTCGCCATAGTCACTGATCATAGTGATTCCTTTAGAAAGCCTAGAGGATTGTGTCTGCTTTGCTCATTAAAGTAGTTTCTATACAAGATTCGATTTGAGCTAGATGGGAAGCCGATGGAATCACAACATACAGGTGCACACGCCTTCGTGACCAAACCTCATGGTACAATCTTGATATGAATTTTGGCTCCATTATGGGAATTAAGGATGGAATCACTGCATACTGAGTTTAGGCTTGACCAAATATCATGATACAATTGCGATCCGCTAGCTGGTAAGCATGTACGGGATTGCGGCTTACATTTTTGAAAGTCGCGATACAATGTGATTTCAAGCGAAAAGGGAAGCAATAAATAGATCATGTCATATAAGAGTTCCACTTTTTTGATAACTTTCCTAGGAGTACTTGAAGCCAAAAAGAGAGATGCTTTGGAGGAGAAATCAAAAGAACAAGTGTACCAAATCAAATCTGAAATGGATAAGCATTTCTCTGCCATGGAGGGTTGGTTCTTGTTGATGGAAAACCAATTTGAGAGGAGATTCATGACTCGAAAAGAAATGATGTAGAAGATCGTGGAATTTCACACAATTTCCACCACATACTGCGAGATTGAGCGACGACTGGAGTGGACACGAGCTGCAACCGCCTGAAGGATTCATGCTGCATCAGGATAGTGTTGTTACTTTAGGTGAATCTGGAGCTGCAGGATTAAGCACAGAAATTGGGAGCATACTTGAGCGCCAACCATCTGAACGAATTTTGTGGCATCAGGGTAACAATCCTTATGCTGATATGGAGTCATTAGATTGAGCCAAGGAATTGTGAGTGTACTCGAGCATGCAATAATTTTGACTCGGGGTTTCTTCCATCAGTGTGCACCCATACCACCACCCCTAGGTACAGAAGGACGAGATTGAGAGATGCATCTGATAGATGTTAGAGACCGGGATCATATAGTGTAGTTATTTTTCCAGGATTTCATATTTTCATTCACGATTGTACTAACCTAGAAGCAATATCCATATTATCCCAAGCTAGTGTGAGTTAATATACTTGTTCCACTAGTCTGTTCACGCACAACTAAATCACAACACATATTAACACATCATCTGGCCAGATTGATGGTTGTTTGGGGCAGTTGCAGCTATTTGAAGAAGCAGCTGTGAAGCTGCTAAAGCAGAAGCTGCTGTTCAAAAATCTGTGAAGGCTATTATAATTTTTTTTTTTTGAGAAATTCTTAACACAACTTTCTAACAATCACCTCAAGTAGCTAAGTTTGGTGGGAAAATGCAGTTTAAGAATACAGCCGAAACACAATTGTTCCAGACAGGAAAATTTACGGTGCGACACCGCATCGCCGCCCCAAACGAACCCTAAGACTCAATGAAGATTAGAAGATTAAAGCATAACCACTACATAATTTCAGTTTAATCACAAAATCAAACTTACACACAAGATCCCTAAATCACCAATTCAAAAGAGAAAATGAAAGCTACCTGCTTCTCATACCTTGAAACAACAAAATAAATATTCCTTCATCAAGATAACCCATGCAACTCTCTCAAATCCTGATGAAACCCTCTCTTTTACAGACTTTGGACGCACTAGAGATGCAGTGGAGATGCACTGACGAGAGCGATGGCGAGAGTGTGAACTTCTTTGCTCTGTTCCAATTTATCCTTTCCAGCTAGAAATGACGTCTAAACCATAATCTTGTGTAAACGGGCCTCTGGGTTTCCAAAATTAGCTCTGAGTTGCCTGGCTATGGATCCGGGCGCCTGTTCAACCCCATGCACTCCAATTTATCTTCTTCGCTTTCTTTGCTCTCTAAGTTGTTAATCAATTATATACTCCATGCAAAACAACAAATATCATCGATAATCATAAGAATGACACAAATAATATATAAATAACTTAGAAATCTCATGCATATTTGATATATTTCAAATACTTCTAAACTTGAATATTACTTTTCCTCATGTAACTTAAAATCTATAGTTAGAAGTTTTCAAAAATTAGCATAGGATTGCACTATTCTTTAATAGTGAAATACCTAAGTCAATGTGCACATTGTTCCCTTTTTTTGATAGAATATTCATAACACCCCTATAATATCCCAATTTAACTCATACTATTATTGTAGCTATGTAAGTCTTTTTAAATCACTTATGCGAGGCCTGACTAATATGAAATTAATACGTTACACTTAAAACTTGGTCGGCTGCACACTTAAGTTGTGTTAATTCTGTTATTAACTCTCTAAATACAACAACTAATGCATTACACTTAAAATTTGGTTGGCTACACACTTAAATAATGTTAATTCCGTTATTATCTCTCTAAATTTTAAGAAAATAATAGTGAATCATTTAGTTTTTTGACTTATTAGAAAGCTTTATCAGTATTAATATTTAATTTGAACTTAATCTCAAGCTTCTTCTTATTAATTCCTAAATTTTTCTTTACTAGAATGAACCTTTTTTATTTTGATTTTGATTTTGATTTTTTTCATTTGCTTTTCATAAAGGATTTTAGTATCTGGTTAAGCTCATTTTTTAATGGTTTTAAATATCGACCCTATCCTAAGTCAAATTTTTATTTTCTTCATACTTTTTCTAAAAGTTTATAGTTCAAAAGATATTAAGAATCTGATCCTTTAAGTGAACAATGAATAAATTTTAGTGTTGATGTGTTAATTTTATAAAATGTCCATACTCCAAAAAGAATTTATGAATTTTTATAAAGAATAGGTATTACTATATTTATAAATCAAGTATTAGTGAGTTACTAATATTTCTCACATTCTTTCGAAAATCTAATTCACTTTAATTTGTCCTCCTTACTTATTATTAAAGCTCTCTTTTATCCTTATTTGTATCTACCATTTTAGTTTTATAAAATTGAAAAGTAGACTTTAATTTTAACTTAAAGGGCAATAATTACAAATACTAGTACAACCCCCACCCGCCACCCCCTACCCCACCCTACTCAAGTCTTGCTTTCTAACTTACATGACATGTTAGATACATATGAAAGAATGAATTCGAAGAAGTATAGTAGGGTATCACATGTGTAGATGTTAACTATAAAGTATGAATCACATAACAGAAAATATGTATACCCAAATAAACATGAATCGTCAAAGTTGCCCATCTCACAACTACTAAACTTAAAGAGAAATATAACATGAGTGCAATCCTCCATATCACATACACATAACATTACGTTAACATCCACAAAAAAAGTAATTACACAACACAGCAAACATCCAAATTAGCAATCAAGCTACAATGTCAGAAAGAACTATAAAATCACACCTACTCTCCAGCATCTTCATCATCCTCCTTTATTGGTTGTATTGAGTCCTCATATAACTCAAATGGTGGGGCAATAGGAAACTTCACTAGATTAGGCCTCATATTCCACTGGTTGCACATATGCATCTTCTATTGGGCTGCATGTTTTCGAACCTGATACTCATATTGGTGCCGGTGTTGCTCTGCATAATAACTCAAACGCTTTACTTGGTCATGTAACTCGCATTATGTAATCCCCTGGTCTATGGCAAGTGTATCTAGGTGCTCAGAAAGGGAAGCAATTGAAGTTGTGGTCGTGGAACTCTTATCTCTCTCAAGAGAAGTTTTGCTATAAGTCCCAATAGTCTTATTCGAGATAGGTTTAAGCGGATGAAGTTGTTCTCTCCAACTTTCAAAACTCACTCTCCCTTTCATACACAGAGCAAAAATCACAGACGGATGTATTGTAGTGTTGATTACATTTCCAACATCTATGGAATGCATGAGTTAAATATTGCTCTTTCTCTCATAACATCACTCTCATTAGTGGAAGACAAGAGTTTAGCCAAAATGAAATGATGCCAAGATTTGGAATTGACATTCGAGGTGGTGGCAGAGAATTTAATCTTCCTATTATCATGTATCCATCATGTAACGTGACTGTAGGTCAAAAACTTGATGATTTAATCAAAATCATCATCAAAAGAAATAAAAACTTACTACATATTCTCAGCAATATGAGGTAGATCAAAAAATATGTTGTGAACTAAAATCTACCTGCTTCTCTCTCACCCCTTCTCCTCCACATGCTCCTTTAGATTAACTTAGAATTCCCGTACAACAGGTATCACTGCAGCCCCAGTTTCATTACAAAATCTCTCCAATTTTCTCTCTATGATTACACCATCCAACCTTCCTCTTGGATCAATAAATCCTCACATAAGTATGAACCTCTTCAAAAACATAAAGTCATTCTATCATTCTGCAGCTTTAACTCTAATTTTGGCATTGAAGGAGATTTACTTCTTCCCACCTTTAGTCGTGGGGGCCATGAAAGCAAGGAATTGGAAGCTAAGAAAATTAGATAAGGAAATTAGGAAAAATAACCCACTTATGATTTAGATTTGGAGAGACGCATACGAATTAGAGAGAAATAGAAAATTTGGAGAGAGAGATTTGAAGGAAGTGAAAGAAATTCAAAGAAAATATCGCCTCTAAGCAATGTAGAAATCCGAGATGTTGCTCTTCTCGTTTCCCTTCTCTCCTCTTCTTACAGCTAGAGCTCTTCTTAAGGCGGCTAGGGCAAGGAAAATGCTGAGAAAATGCAAAAATGGATGGTCACGAGAGGCTCACGCGAAATACAAATCAAGCTCTCGATTAGAGTGAGGCCAACCACAATAGGAAACGAAGCGCAATGAGGAAGCACCTATGCTAATAATGCTGATTCCTACCAATAGCCAGCATCTAGGCACTAAGTGTGGCACCTACCAATATCTAGCACCTAAGAGCTAGATGTGGTGCTTAGGCACCTGCCTAGGGCACAAGAGCTTGGTGTTGAAATTAAAATCACTTATGTTCAGAACACTCCATTCACACTTATAGCTTCCTAATAAGTTAAGCAATTTAAGCATTCAAACACTCACAAAATATTAAACAAGAACAACACTTCACAACTCTAAAGTAGGACACATAGGACAACGTTTGAGCTTCCTTCTAAGTAGCGTTTAATTAAACGTCCTTAGCCTATTTGATAAAAGCACACACAAACAACAATAGCAACAACAACAATAAAAACAAAAAGCCTTTGTCCCTCTAAGTGGAGTCGTCTACATGAATCATTTTTCTCCATTGTGTTTTACTAAGTGCCATATTTTCATTTAATTCTAATAGATTAACAAAATCACACATAAACATAATAAAACAAGACAAGCATGTTATCAAATCATGAGATAATGCTTGGGTAATCTCTCAAGTAGTTAGGGATGTAAATGAACCAACGCACTCGATGATCAACTCGAACTTAGCTCGATTAAGACTTGATAATGCTCGTTCAAATTAGTAAATAAACAAGCTTGAGAAAATTTTAAAATCTCAAAGTTTAAATGAACTAAACATTAACATGGTTGAACTAGCTCATTTATGTTCATGAACAAACACGTTTGTTGTTCAACCAATAACTTGTTAAATACTCGATATTAACGTCGATGATAACTTATATCATATATGATATATTATTGAAATAAAATTTAGTTAACTAGAAAATTAACTCATTTGTTGATAGCTTGATGATAGCTTATATAATATAAATATCTAAATACTCGATATTAAGTTTTTGTAGGTTTTAAAGTTATCTTTTTTAGTTGTTTGGTAAGATTTAGATTCAATCTTGCTTAAATGCTACACAGATCATTCTAGTAAACAAACTCTGTGAGATATTAGGGCAATATGGAGTAGAAACGGTATTTAAGACTCTGTAAGGTTTAGATTTTATAATTAATAAACTAATATTTGCGATCAAATTTATAAAAAAATATTGAATTTTTGTGTGAAAATCTAGATACTCGTTTGAATTATTAACTCATTTAAATACTCGTTCATTTGTCATAAGCATATCAAGTACAAATGAAGTTCAAACATTGAAAAATTTAAGCAAGTCAAGTTGAAAAATATATCAATGCTCGACACAAGCTCAAGCCGTACATGAACAACTTATAATTATACCAAGCCAAGTTTGAACTATGATATACTCGGCTCGACTCAGTTTGATTACAAACCTACAAGCAACACTTGATTTTATATTCTTAGCTTGATAGTGCAGATATACTATTAAGATCATCTAAAACCATGGTCTCTCTAAGGTTAATCTTATTTCCTCCTAAATACAACTTAGTCGCTATCAATTTTAAACACACGGGCAATTTGTTTATCTTTTATACCAATGACACCAAAATGATAAACTTTAACTATAGTAAATTATCCAGACCTCCTGGACATCAGTTTTTCTGAAAATAATTTTAATCGATAATTGTATAGTATAAACTTCTTTTTAGATTTAAATTCTTTCATACGGAGCCTCTGATCATACCAATTCTTCATCTTCTCCTTATAAATTTTAGCATTCTCATAAGTTTTTTCTCTAATTTCATTTGCTTCATTTAACTGTAACAATCTTTCCTCTGCCGACTTCTTCAGATTATAACTGAATTTCTTAACTGCCTGATAGGATTTAACCTCACTTTTGTCGAGGTTTAGTTTTCCTCCTAGAATTTAGGGTTCTAGCTTTAAGAGCTTCCCCGACGATCTTAGATCCCTAGCAGTGGGCCCACCTCGTTTTAGAATGCTCGAAGCTTCCTCTTCACTCTTTTGAAATCCCGGACGAAATTCCGTACCTCTAGCTCATAGCAGGTTGGAATTGACGTTAGGAGTCCAAATTGAGTTTCTATAGGATCACCGGACCTTAGGACAACCTCATGCACGTTTCCTGCACCACCGAGCACAAATTCCTCGGACCACGGCCTCGACGCTTTCAACCACCTCGCAACGGATCAAGATTGAAGCCAGAAGGCCGGGACGATCAACATTGAGTCAGAATTTCAGAAAATGCCGGATTTGACGCACTTTCGACGCGATCGTCGACGAGGTTGTCCAAACGACCTCAGATGACGAAACGGACTGCGCCGTTGCGTCCGGAACGTCGTTTCTGCCTAAAATTGATATTTAATTTGCGACGATCACCTACCGGAGCGAAAATTGTGATTTTTGGGCTTGATTTTAATAAAGCTAATAATATATATATGTTTTAAACCTATTTTAAATCTATCCTAGCCCTAATCCCGCGCCTCGCCTCTCGGTTACGTTCGCCCGTCCCGCACGAGAGTGAGAGAGCTTCTGCCCTCTCCCGCGCTCGAGCGTGACTCCCCCTTATGGCCGTTACCCTCTCGAGCCCCGCGTGGTTCTCCCCATACCTGCTCGAGTGTTATCCTGCACGAGGGTCACCTCGCGTGACCTCCCGCGCGGCTCTGTCTCCTGCTCGACTCCTGCTCTTGCTGCCGAGCTTCGGCTCTTAGTCGCGACACTTTGTCGCCATCTCTCTGACCCTTCCCCACTTGTGCCCGGCTCTACAGGTAAGGAGCGGCCTTCCTTTCCCTCCTCTGCCTATAAAAACCCCGTTTTTGGATGAATTTAGGGTTGATTGGTTGGCTAATTTCCCTTGAGGAGTTGGTGTTGGATTGGAGCCTAGTTTCCTTTGCTTTTTCTTGTGCACTCTACACTACCTAGTATGCCTTCCTCCCTTTCTCTCCTTTTGGTTTGGCCTAAGATGGTTGTGGTTTGTGGCTCTGACTTGTTTTTCCCTGCTTGGTTGTTCGGCTAAGCACTTATGTGCCATGGAAGTTGATATTTGTTTGCCTAAATGATAGTATTTTACTTCCCCTCCCTGGTTGCATGCTAGTATGTTCTTAAATTAAGGTTTGGGGGGTATTTTATCACTTGAAACATTCTAAGAATGAAAATGTGAGCCTATTCTAAAGTATAGGTTTGGTTATTTGCTTAAAGAGGTGGAAATAAGGCATGAAAGTGTGTTTTGAGGCAAAGTATTGGTCCCTTTTAGCATATTGGGGTATGCATTCTAAGCCCCTCTTCTCACTTTCTTTCTAGCACGAATCATGGAGTAACTTCTTTTTTAGCTTTGATATGTATGTATGGGGGCTTGGCTTTGCTCCTTGTGGCTTTCTTTATCAAAATGACATGCTAGAGGGAAGTTATAATTTAATTTTGAGGAGCCTCATGTGTATCCTCATCTTAAACGTGTGGCAGCTCTATGTGTTGATGTATGGAATGTGTGGAGGTATTTGTTTTAGCTTCATGCTAAATTTGGTCTCAACTTTACCATAGCTCAGCTTAGTCTCATTTGGATACTCAGTTGGCTTACCCTAGCCCCTAGCCGAGAGGCTATTTCAATGTATATTTGCTGCTCTTATTTCAATGCTTTGAGGAATTTATTTTGGCTTTGTTTGGGAGCTCGGTTGGCTTGATTTATTTCCTATTCGAGAAGTCCATTTTGGTATCTTGGATTTATGCTTATATTGAGTTTTGTTGAGCCTCGTTATGTCCTTTGTTTTGAGCCCAATTTGGGACTCAGTTTTAGTCTTACATGGGTTGATTTCTTGTTGGATTTGTTGTTTCCCCTGTTTTAATTTGAGGCTGGCCTCATTCCGGCCTAATCATGGCTCGGGTTCGACCCTATATGGGCTCGGGTTTGGCTCATTTAGCTCCTTTTGCTTTGTCTTTAAGTGGGGAATGCTGTGACTTGATTTTATACTGATTCCCACACTTGCTATGGTTCGGGTCGAGCTGCCGGTGCCTCGGTTTTGCTCTTATGATATTTGTCTTTGCCCTGGCTTTGTTGTGAGTGGGCTATAGTTGGATATTGGCTCGGTTTCCTGCTACGTGGTGGCTCGGGTTTAATTTTGTGTTGGAGATATTGTAATTTGGAGTTGGGCTGATTTATTTGGCTCGGCTGGGTGCTTAATGGTGACTCGGGTCAGAAATTTGGAGTTCTTTGCTTTAGCTGTGTTGGGAGCTGTTTTCAATTTGGAATTGAGCTAATTGTTGGCTAGGTGATGGCTCGGGTCTATGTCTTGAATTGGCTTAAGTGTGGCTATATGTGAATTCAAATCCCATGGCTATTTGATAAATACCTTTATATATTTTGTTATGAGCTTGGAATTGAATTGATTTTATGGGGCTTGTCCTCTCATTGGGATTGGCCGTGAGCCTCATTGTGGTGATTTGGATGCGGGGGGTTTCTTGCCTCTTGCTGCTCCTTGGTTGTAGCATTGGCCGTGAGCCCTTTTCTCCTATTTGTAGCCTTGGCCGAGAGCCTGGGTGGGGTGATTGATGTGATGGTGGTTTTGCTTCTTGCCATACTGTTCAAAAGGGGAGATGAATCCGTTGAAGTCAGTTAATGAAGAATTAAATTATGTTCAGAAAAGATTTAAACTGTTGGACACTACGGGAAATAGTAAGAATCTTAGTCCTTCAATCAAAACACCTCCTGAACTTGAGATAAAAATACTACCTACACATTTAAAGTAAGTTTTTTTGGTAAATTTATCTACATTACCTGTTTTAATATCCTCAGAGGTAACTGAATTACAAGAACAAAAATTATTGGAAAATTTAAGAAAATATAAGAATGCCTTTAGATGGACATTAGATGATCAAAAGAATTAGTCCATTGATTTGTATGCATAGAATTTTATTGGAAGAACATCATGACCCAAGAGCTGATCCTCAAAGAAGGTTAAGTTTTATGATGAAAGAAGTAGCTAAGAAAGAAATTTTAAAATTGTTAGATACCAGAATTATATATCATATTTCGGGCAGTGCTTGTGTTAGTCCAATTCATTTTGTTCCTAAGAAAGAGATGTGATTGTAGCTGTAAATAAGAAAGATGAATTGATACCAACAAGACAAGTCACTGGTTGGCGAATTTATATCAATTATAAAAAATTAAATTCTGCCACTATGAAAGATCACTTTCATATATCTTTTCTGGACTAAATGTTGGATAGGCTAGATGTGTACATGTATTTCTGCTTTTTGATGGATATACTGGTTATCACCAAATTCCTATTTCTTCTAAGGATCAAGAAAAGGCAACTTTCACTAGTCCTTATGATATCTTTGTTTTTAGACGAATGCTCTTTAGTTTATGTAGTACACTTGCAACAATTTAAAGATGTATGATATATATTTTCTTGTGATTTTATTGAAAAAGGGATAAAAGTTTTTGTGAATGATTTTTCAGTATTTGGAACTTCATTTGAATTACGCTTAAATGATTAGAGAAAGTTTAGAACGTCGTGAAAAGATAAATTTAGTATTAAATTGGGTGAAATGTGAACTTATGGTTGCAGGAGGAATTGTATTTGTTCATAAAATTTCTGAAAACGGTATGGAAGTAAATCCGACAAAAAATTATGTTATAGCTAAACTACTTCCTCCTACTACAATGAGAGACGTTAGAAGTTTTTTAGGACATGTTGATTTCTATAGGCGATACATTAATAATTTTTCAAAAATCACTAAGCATCTGCCAACTTTTAGAAAAGACACAAAATTTGATTTTACCCAAGTGTGTATTAATGCCTTTGAATTATTAAAAGAAAAATTAATCACTGCTTCTATAATAGTTTCTTTTAATTGGGATAAACAATTCGAGCTAATATGTGGTGCTAGTGATTATGCAATTGAAATTGTTTTATAACAAAAAATATGACAAAATTTTTAAGGTTATATATTATGCTAGTAAAACTCTGAATGAAGCTCATATTAATTATACAACTATTGAAAAAGAGTTATTAGAAATTTCTTATGTTTTTGATAAATTCAGACCATATTTTATTGACACTAAATGTATTGTGCATACAGATCACTCTGCTATAAGATATTTAATGCAAAAGAAGGATACGAAACGAAGATTAATTAGATAGATTTTTCTAATACAAGAATTTGACTTTGTTGTAGTAGATAGGAATGAATCTTAAAATCAAATTGCTGATCATTTATCTAGGCTTGAATAAGAGAAATTATTTAATCTTGAAAGTGAAATTAACGAAAATTTTCCTGATGAAAAATTATATACTATTAATGAAAAACAAATACCATGGTATGCAGACATAGTTAACTATTTTATTAGTGATATTTTACCGTATGAATTGACGACACAATGTTTTAAAAGCAATGTAAAGATCAAGTTATTCAGAGATGAGTACCTTATGAAGAAACCCAATAAATTATTCAAAAATGTCACGATTTTGAATTTGAGGGATATTTTGCAATTGATAGAACTGCACACAAAATTTTACAATCTGAATTTTATTGGTCTACTTTATTTAGGGATGTTAATACATATATAAAAAACTTGTGATCGTTGTCAGCGGATAAAAAATATTTCAAAAAGGAACGAAATGCCCCTAAATTTTATATTGAAAGTTAAAATTTTTGATGTATGAAGATTGGATTTTATGGGACCATTGTTCCCTTTTTAAAGAATTTATATATATTAATTGTAGTAGATTATGTTTCAAAATGGATCGAGGCCGTTGCTTTAGCTCGATATGGTGCTCGGAGTATTTGAATTTAAGGGATATTTTGGAATTGATAGAACTGCACACAAAATTTTACAATCTGATTTTTATTGGTCTACTTTTTTTATGGATGTTAATACATATATAAAAAACTTGTGATCGTTGTCAGCGAATAGAAAATATTTCAAAAAGGAATGAAGTGCCCCTAAAATTTACATTGAAAGTTAAAATTTTTGATGTATGGAGATTGGATTTTATGGGACCATTGTTCTCTTTTTAAGGAATTTATATATATATTAATTGTAGTAGATTATGTTTCAAAATGGATCGAGGCAGTTGCTTTACCTCGATATGGTGCTCTGAGTATTTCAAAATTTTTAATGAAATTTTTTTTACAAGATATGAAATGCCAAGAGTAATCATTACCGATGGAGGATCTCATTTTAGGAATAAAAGAATTGAAAAATTAGTTGAAAAATATGATATTAAACATCAGATCTCCACTGCTTATCATCTCCAGACTAGTGGTCTTGCAGAATTATCTAACCGTGAAAATAAAAGAATCCTGAAAAAAACTATACATCCTAATAAATTGGATTGATTTGCTAGATTAGATACCGCTTTATGGGCTTACATGACAGCTTATAAAACTCCTATATGAATGTTCTCATATAGACTTATTTTTTGAAAAATTTGTCACTTACTAGTAGAACAGGAGCATAAAGCTTATTGGGCTATCAAGGAATTTGATTTTAATTTAAAAGATGCCGGTGAGAAAAGACTATTGCAACTGAATGAGCTTGATGAGATAAAAAATGAATCTTATGAGAACGCTAAGATTTATAAAGAAAAATTGAAAAATTGGCATGATTGGAAGATAATAAAAAAAATTCGATCCTGGACAAGAAGTTTAATTATATAATACACGATTGAAAATATTTCCCGGAAAACTAATGTCTAGATGAATGATTCCATTTACTATTATAAAAGTTTACCCATATAGAGTAGTAGAAATTGAAGATCCAAACACTTATAAAATATTAAAGTTAATGGACATAGGTTGAAACCTTATTTTGATGGGTACTGACCAATTTTTAAATAAGTTTTAATGTTGGATCACCCAGGGTAAAGACTGAGAATGTCGGACTGACGACGTTAAACCATGCGCTTTGTGGGAGACAACCCATAATTATCTTTGTAATTGATTTGATCTATTTTTATGTATTGTTTTAAAAAAAGAAAAGCTCTTTTGATGAATTCTATGTTTTGGAGACTCACATGTGAGAAAATACATAAAACATTTTAACTCTTGAAACTTGTGAAAAAAATGATAGTTATTTGGACCTTAAGCGAAGCGATGCAAAAGTGTGCACTGGCGCCTACGCGCCAGAACTGGCTCCTAAAGCACCAAAATCTAGAGAGCTTGGCGCTTTAGAGCCAGATTTCGGTGCTAGGCGCTATAGTTAAAAAAACTACCCGAAAGCTTCTTTTTACGGTTTTAGACGGTTTTGGCCGAATAATTTCTCTAAAATAACTCCTTAAAACATATCATTTGAGGTTATAAAATTAGTTGAAAGGGTAAGAATCCAATATTCTTATTCTTATGGCTTCCAACTCCAAAAGTAAACTACTTATATGGGATTTTCAACCGAAGAAAATTCATCAGTTTTGATGCGCAGAAATTATATGATAAAAATTTCTATAGATTAGATTGATCAAGGAAAAATGTTTTATTAATTGAGGATTCACTGCACTTGGTACTCTTGTGGAATCGTGGAATCGGTAATCGTGCACAAGCGATTGGAAGTATTATGTTCCACAACTGTTGCCGTAATCATCCCTATTGTGAAAGTATTTTATCCTAATCTTCATGGAATTAACCAATGAGTTTATGTTCGAGGCAGGTAGGTACATTTTACTCCGTGAATTAATGATTTGTACTTGATTAAAATGTTTCTATATGTCATTATGTCAACTTCGCTCCGACAAGAGATAATATGTATGAAGTCTTTAAATTTTTTATGAATGAACATGGAACTTGGGAAATAAAGACGATTGTGATGTAAGCTTTCCTTCTTCATTATTGAATTCATCCTCGAAATCTTGGCATTTCTTTATTTCGGCCAAATTGCTCCCAACTACGAAACTCAGTAAAGTGCTAAAGAGAGTGCTATCCTTAATTATTGTATTCAAACTGGAAGACCAATTGATGTGGGGGCTTTAATTGTGAGATCTATTCTTGGATTGATATTCAATGATCTTCTTTTGGACTTGGACATCCATCCACTATCTTTATGCTATGTAGCTAAGCGCAAGTTCCTTACGAAAATTGAGAAAAGTTAACTTTTTCTTTGGAATCCCATGGACCCAACTTTAAGTTTTGAATGCGTGGATAATGAAGAAGTGGATGATAGAAATATTTTTAAGGATCAATCATCTAAAAATTCAGTACCATCTTTACAACCCCAACTTCCATATAATTTAGATATCATTTTAAACAAGATTAAGAAGTTGGAGAAAGAGATGACTAATATTCCGAACGTTATTAACAACAATTCTGATCAATTTGACCATCTAGATTGGTGAAACAAATAGCAATTTGATCACACTGCACTTATTGAAGAGGCGATGGTACGTATGTATAAGAAAAATGTTTGGATCGAGGACTCGATAGAAGAGTTTTCAAACCATTCTTTTTATAACTTATATGTGCACCACCAATCTATGAGAGATCTGAGAGAAGAGAAAGTGATGAAGATGTGTAGTGGGTCAAAAGTACGGAATTCTGACTTATGAGAGCTTGTATGTGTTATGTTGTGTTGGACTTTATTCGTTTTTTATGTCGGGATTAATTGTATTTTTGTGGTATTTGATTTTTAGTTTTCAGCGCCAAGTTGTTGGTGTGATTATAACGCTGACTTATATGTCGAGATTTCTAAATAGTTGTTTGTAATCATACGAATTTATATATAAATGTGAGTTTTGTGTTGTTTGTGAGCATTGGAAGTTGGAAAATTACTTAATATAAAAATTAATGTGAGTTTAGGCTAAATAGAGATGGAAGTGCTTTGTTGTGCTATGTTTTTTATTTAGAACTCAAAAATTAAAATTTTAAGCATTGGTGCCTAGGTGCGGATTTGGCACCTAATCGTATGTTTGACGGAACCGCCCAACATTTAGAAAACCGTGAAACGAAAAGTGGCGTCCATTTTCTGCTTCGGTTTATGTTCTTCCTTGCGTTTAGGCCGAATAACAACTTAGGGCTTCCTCATACTCGGATTTTAGCCGATTCGAATGCGTGAAAATCTTAGATTTCTTCTTCTCCTGGTTTGAGCTTCACTTTAATTTTCATTATGAATTTTTCCTACATTATGGGAAATTCGAAAATTGAAGAGCTTGAAGAAATTTAGTGAAGAATCCACGATGTGAATTTTCTTTGTAGTGATTTTAATTTTTAGAGTTCACTATATCATTTTTACAAATTTATTTGTATATATTTTGAATTTTTAGAACATTAATGGCTACTAAGATGAAGAAAGGGAAATGACAGGAGGCCTTTGACGCAGGGATTTGTGAACTTCAAGGCCTAATATCATTACAACTCTCAACTCACTACTAATAGATTGATTCAAGAACGAAAATTCTATAATCCGGGAGGTTCTATTGAAAGTTTATTTGTGGAACGACATTGGGAAACTTTCTGCTACTTCGCAGCAGTACCAGTTATTCCTATTGTACGCGAGTTCTATGCCAACCTCTGGGAAGCCTCAGATGATCAGATATTTGTTCGTAGTAAGAATGTGGAATTTACTCATATTAGAATTAATGAACCATATTAGTTGATAAATGAATTTCATTGCAAATACGCCTCATTTGTGATATCTGATTTGACAGTGGATAAAGTTACTGCATTTCTGATTCATGGAAGAGGAATTTGGAAAATCAAGAATAATCACTAGGTAAACTTCTGTACTTCGATGTTAAATGCTCAATCTAAAACATAACATTATTTTATTTTGGCTCAACTTCTTCCTACAAATCATCTGAGTGAAGTTACTAAGGAGAGAACCGTACTAAACTTTTGTATTCAACAAACGAAGAATATAGACATTGGCTCTCTTATTTATCGGAATGCCCATAGTTCTTCTAAGGGTGCAACTACTGGAGGTTTAAGATACGCTACACTGATTTTCACTTTATGTGATCAATCAGTAGGTTATGAAAAATCAGAAGAACTATTACAACCTCTGAAACCTATCAGTAAAACTAGTGTTCACACATATGAGTTATATGCTAGACTGAGAACTAGAGGCGGACGCAGTGATATTCTTTCTACATCAGCTTCTAGACCGTCCACTTCTAGTACTTTTTCCCTACAGAATGTAATGGAGCAACTACTTATACAACAAAGAATTATCATGACATTACAGAGCCAGGTAAAACGCATAAAAGAGCACATGTACTATAATGATGATTATATGCAGAGGCGAGTGAAGTTCAATATTTCTTTCCTGAGGCTATGATAAAATATTTGAGGGGTGATCATACTGTAGAATTCTCTACTTGCCTCCGCTTTATGTCTTATGAGCTTGAAGATGTTGAGGAGTATGATGGTGATGATTTTGAGGAGGATGATGATGATGATGAGGATGCTGAGCAGCTTGTTATTTCTGTTTACTGTGGTCTTTTTATGTCTTGATTAGCTAGTTGAATTTTTAAATCTTATGTAGGGTAAACTGTTATGTTGAACTTGTTGTTTGAAGATTTTGATTGTTCGTTTATGTTTTTAAAATTTACTGCTTATGTTTAGAACTCTCCTTTACTTAGAAAATATTTTTGATATATCATGTTTTATGAGATTTTATATGCTTCTATACACCTGTTTTTTTTTTTAATTTGTATATGCAAAGTTCAAAAAACCTAGTACAGAAGGTTAGTCTTATTAAATGCATTTAATGTTTTCTTTCTACCTACATTTATGTACTAAATGTTTTACCTGCTAAAAAATTTTAAGTTTGGGGGAAAAACTTTCTTAGAAAGAGACTAAACATTAGTTGTCCACAATGAGCTATATCTTTAAAATTATTATAACACGACCTTTGGTATTAAAGCTATACATATATATATATTAAAATATCATAGTAGACTTAAGTAAAAATTTTTAATAATATGGGTTAACTCTAGAGTTAATATACTTAGTATAAAAAGTTTAAGACTATGCTTTTACTGTTTAAAGTAAAGGAAATTGTAATTTTGAAATATTAAGAATCTTGGAGTTACATAAAAAAAGAAAAGAGTTGAGATTCTATGGAAAAACTTCTTCAAATCTAGTATGAATTTATAAAGTAAAGAAATGGAAGAAAATGTTAACTTTAAGAAGAGTATAGTGAAATTCAAAATTATTAAATGTCCATCAAGATATCGTAATCCTCACATGAAAAAGAAAAGAAAAGAAATGATTGAAAATGATCCTAAAAGAAAAGAGAAATAAAATCAAAAGAAAGGAAAAAGAAAGAAAAGAAAAGAAAAATATGTGATGAGAAGTTTGAGGAGATTCTTAATAAAAATTGACTTTACTTGAATCATCTTAAGGAAAAAGGCTTAATTACATTTCTTAAACTTATATTCAAGTATTAGCATCCTTACTAATAGAGTTCTCATGAAATTCTTTTTCATATGAATCTTCTAAAGCATATTTAATATACAAATTACAATTATTCTTGAAATAAATAGAGAATCAAAACTCTTAGACTTGATTACAGGATATTCGTACACTTTTAGTTTTAACCTAAGTTATTAAAAAATTTTCTAAAGCTCCACAAATATATTTATAAAACAAAAAATATAGCAATCTTTAAGTAAAGTTCACTACCATAAGTCATACATTTTATATGGCAAAAGAGTTACTTGAGGACAAGTAATAGTTTAGTTTGGGGTATTTCGATGTACTTAAAAATATTCAATTTTAATATACATGTAATGTTTATATTTGGTGATATTGCACTTTAAAGATAGCTATTTTCATGTTTTTTGTTTCAGGTACAAGAAATTGACTTTTAGAGAAAATGAAGCAAATATGATGTAATTTGGAGCAAAAATGAGCAAGGAAGAAATTCTGACCCGACACTTTTCGATATGTCTTTCTATACTTAATTTTCTTTACATTTATCATATATTTTTGAATGAAATTACACTTTAAAAAATGTTGTTGAAACAGAGCTGAAATGAGGCGATAAAAGTTGAAATATAGCGAAACGAGGCAAAACGGCGGAGCTGCCTGCAGGGTGGCGCCTAGGCGCCAATTTAGGGTTTAGGGTGGCGCCTAGGCGCCAATTTACAGAGAAGACGACGCCTAGGCGCCATATTTTGGCGCCTAGGCACCCGAGACGATTATTGGATTGCTTTTTGGTGATTACGGGTTATTCTGGGATGTTCTAGAAGACACCTGGCTGTTATGGACACCCCAAAGAGTGGTACAATGATTTTAGACATTTAGATTGTGAAAAGATATGTCTCTTAGAAAAAGGAGGTGTTTTGCTTCTCTTTAAAAAGGGAGGGGTGTTGGGGTCTTTTATGAGAGGAGTTTCAGGGGGGGGGGGTGTTAAGAGAGATTTGGAGAGGAGTTTGGTGTGCCTCTTCAAGGTGACATGCATGTGTATGTGTACGTAAGAGGATAAGTCTTTTGTGGAGTCTTGGTGCTTTTGGAACGTTGGAAGAAGTGTGAGGTTTACCATTTGCTTTGCAAGAAGGGCGTGAATCTTCTGTAAAAATAAGTCTTGGACTTTTTTTATATTTGCTTTCAATTACTGCAATAAGGTTGCTTGTTTTTCAATGTCATTTGCAATGAAGAATCCATTTATTTTCTCCATGCTTAGTGAGTAATTTTTCCTTACTCTTTCTCATTGTGATGAGAATTAATTATGTGTAGAATTAAAATGGTTTGAAGATTTCTTTTATTTTAAAATTAATTGGTGTTCACTTGAAGTTCATTTACATTGTAATTTAGTTCTGTTGTAGTGTTAAAATTCATTGTAATTGCATTAAGATCTAAGTAGGCGGTGTAATTTTCAACAAAGTGGAACCATATTTGATATCATGGATGAGAATGTAGCCAATGAGTTGAGTGCAAATAAATAGTAAGTAAACTTTGATAGGCGTAGAATTGCAGATATTATGGTTACAAACTAAAATCTCAAATTTGTTCTAGATGTGTGAAAACTAAAACGAGATGTTAGCCCTCAGGTGAGGGGAATGTGAGAACTCTGGAGTGAGAGCCAGCATCTTTTCAGCCTAACTGCAGATTTTGGAACCAAACTCTGAATTAGCTAATATTCTTTTTCGCTCGTAATGAGGATAAGGAATGAGATTGCTTTTTTATTTGTTATAATACCACATTTGATTTTTAAACATTCTATTCCTACACTAAATATGATCTCATCGCAAGGGAAAATAAATTTTAATTATTTAATATCTTTGCAAAATTTAACAAGTCTCCTTAGAGTTAGTTTTTATTTAGTTTCGTTAATTATAATTTTAGTGTAAAATTAGTAGGTTTTTCTAATTCCATACTAAGATCTGATAGTAGTAGACTTGAATTAGCATAAAAAATTCTTACCTTGCTTCTCTGTGGGATCAATACTGTGTCTTTAAAGAAAATCATATATTACTTGAAACGATATATATACTTGCATAGTACCCTTACTGTGTAAATTATTTTCTAAATTTCATAACATTTCGATTTTGCATACTAGTTGTTAAATATAAATTGGGTCAACATATTTTGAAGCTAAATTTTTGTGTAATTGTGTGTTGGGCATTAATTTTTTGGCGTCGTTGCCGGGGGCATGACTTGAATTAGTGTGTAGCACTAGGGGCGTATGACATACTCTTTTCGGGATGCTGCCTTCATGGCATGCCCATCCCTTTGGGTCACTGCCTCACTATCATACCTTTTTCGGATCACTGCCTTCAAGACATGCCTACCATTTCGGGTCACTGCCTCCTTGTCATACCCAGTAGTCAGGCCTCTGCCTTCACGATATGCTAACCTTCCTGAGTCTCTGCCTCCATGACATACCACCTCTGTCAAGTGATTGTCTGCATTTGCATTCGTATGCTTTTATGGATAGCGAGGCAAGCTCGATAGGAGAGTGACTTCTATGTCCGTAGCGATGTCTTAACGAGCATTGCTTGCTGGGTTGATCCCAATGAGTAGTACATGATAAGCCATAAGAATTGACATGAGTATGACTATGCTAAGAATTCAAAGGATTTAACTCAAGTCATCTTGAATGTTGTAGGTGCGCATTTAATGGCCCTTTTTTAAGATTAAAAAATATATATATTTTTCTACTTATTAGATCCATTGTAATTTTAAATTTGTGCATGTAGCAAACTAGGCCATAAATAAAGCCAAATCTTTTAAAATTCAGTCTGGTGACACCTTTTAGATCCCTCGGCTTAGGACGGGCCTAATGCGGCGACCCCGTCAAATTCATACTTACCCAAAGACTTACCCTACACTTTATCATTAGATGGTCTGCTATGCTAGGATTTAGGATGCTATGTAGTATTTTTTGACGCCTCTGGCTATAATTCTATGCTCGGTTTTCTTATGCTAGTCATGCGTCACCTTTTTATTTTTTGGTATGCTCGTGTGCTTGACATCCATGGTAGTATAATAGGCGTTCTTCTATATTGAGCCACGCTTATACTGATGCACAAACACAGGTACTGCTAAGGGGGAGCCCGTAACGATTTCTAAGCCTTTGCTTGTAGGTGACATTTAGCTCCCCCGATAAACAGTGACAACTTATTAGGTGTTGCATGGCTTTCCCCGATAATGCTTGTTTTCATGCAAGACGAGCCTTTCATTTTCTCTTTTTATATATTTGATAGAGTCCTTTGTTGACCTCATTTTTGTTGAAGTCTAGTTTCTTTCTAAGAATTTAGGATCTAGCCATATGACTTTCCTTATGGCTATCATAAAGGACTAGTGATGGAGCCCACCTCATTTAGAAACTCAAAACCAATTCTTGACTCTTTTGTGAAGTCTCACATGGGTGCTCACAAACCCTCACCATTTGGTTGAGTGATTGGGGACCAACATGTTAAAACTTCAGAGTGAGTTCCTGTAAGACTAATGCCTGAGTATGCCTCTTCCACCACTCTACCCTTAACCTCTCACTCACACCTTCACACCCCGTCACCACTTTCATAACCCTAAATCCACATCAAATTTACCAAAACCCAAAATCAAGTCAAATCTACCCAAAAATTTTCAAGAATACCAAACTTACCCAAAATTACTCAATTTTTCACCTCAATTATCCAAATTGACCAAAATTCTCAAAATACCCAATCTTCCACCAAATTGACCAAAATCCCCAATTTCACCTAAAATTCTCAATTTTCATCAAATCACACATGAAAATACAAATAAAGTCAATATAACATGAAAACAAGCATGCATAGAGTGTTCAAAATACACATGAAAACAAGGCATCCATCATGGATAGAGGTCTAAGAACACATACATCCAAGATCAAAACACAATTGAAGCATTCTAGATGGAACAAAATGAATAATAACCAACAGATAAGCATATAGAAATAAAGTCAATATAACACAAAATAAGTGGTTAATAATGATGTTTTGTTAATGAGTAGAAATGCTATAAGCCAATGGAGATGAAATTGGTTAAAGAACATGCCCTAAAAAAACATAATTAACAAAATCAATTAACTGAAGTCACTAATTAAATTTCAAAATAAGAACCCAATCTAAGCTTTAAACCTCAATATTTGGTTATCGCTTCCCCTTGATTTACATCTAATCTCACCTAGAACTATAACCCTCTTCCAATGTCACTAAATGAATAAACTAGACTTCGATAAGCTAGAATTGAACAAAAATTTTAATCAACCCTAATTTAAATCTAAAATTGGAATTTAACTGAGAAAAATCTAAAATTAGCCAAACTAAAAATAGAATCAAGTGTAACAAATTTCAACCTTATTATGACATAACAATTTGCTTATTCCAAATGAGCCCAGAAATTATGATTTTCTTAATTGTTCATCATTGATTTTGAAATTTCATTATGATAGTTGCATAAGGTATGCAAATATGTCTAACGATGATTGGATATAATTTTTTATGTAAAACCTTTTCTTCAAGTTTTCATGTTGAAAATTATACATACGTAAATTTTGAAGAATTGTCTTTTAAAACAAACTATGCGATTGCATCCGGATTATCGAAGCCTTTCAAATGAGCCCCTCTATGCTTAAATTAGACTTTATTATCAGGGTCCATCAAGGCTACAAATATTTGGACAATAATTAAAATAGTTATAACAATAATCATAAAAATAATCCTGAAAACACTTCAAATTGGACCTAAATTAACATCAAATCAAACTAAAATAAAATTGATCTAAAGACATTTAATTTAATCATTAAAATTTTTAATAAAAAAATTCAACAAAATTTTCTCTTTCTTAGGGAGAGGCCACTATTTTACTTCAAATTCCTTGAGATAGAGACTACCTTGACCAGAATGGACTTAACCATCATGTTAAAATTTTGGCCTTAACCACCCTTAAGAACCCCAACCTCTAAAGTTTAAGTCCTAACCCGTTTTTCCTTGTTTCCCTCCTTGGTTGGCAGAAATTTTCATCCCTCGTTTTTTTTACCTTTTAAACACTCCATGCTAAAGCCACCCTCATTCAAATTCATTCCTCCCTTCCTCCCTTAGGCAAATTCTCCTCTCTCTCTCTCTCTCTCTCTCTCTCTCTCTCTCTCTCTCTCTCTCTCTCTCTCTCTCTCTCTGTGTTTCCCTTTTCTTCTTCTTCCTCCCTTGAATGAACCATCTCCTTCTTCTCCCTCCTTTCCTTTCTTCTTCCTTATCCTAAAATGGATTCTATTATATTCAAGCAAAGAAATTAAGGGCTTTTTTCTAACATAGTTTACTTTTGTCCATTTGACCGCTACTTTCTCTACGGTATACCTAGTGATTTAAGATTAATAATTTAATTTTTCACTTTTTATCACTGCACACTAGGTATAAACATAAGTACACATATCGTTCAAATAATATAGAATTTTCTTTACACCGAAGTATCGATCTCACGAGGAATCATGGCATAAATCACTTTAGGTGAAGTTCTAATCTACTCATATAAGATCCTAATTTGGAATGTCGACAAATGTGGTTTTGCTATCATTAACCCTTAGTTGCAATTTTAATCCCATGTTAAAACTTATCTAAAGCAATAAATAAGGCGAAATTCAAGATTAATAAATAGTAATTTTCTCTTGTGAATAATTAAGTATGTTCTAGATGTGAAGTATAAAAATATAAATAAAGTATTGACAAAAGGAGACTATGCTATCTACCCTCTCTCGAGTTATAGATACGATTAGTTCACTAATTAATTAATTGCTTTTGGTAACGATGCCAGTTGGTGCCACATATAGGCTCCCCATAACTGTATGCCCCGCTTGTCACCCAAAAAGCTTTAATCTGAACCTCTCAAAATACTTATCGCCCTAACTTTGCACTACCACTGATCTACTACGTTTCATAGTTAAATGGACAACATGAACATTTTCATGTTAATTCACCACTTCTAACGGTCAAGTTAAATGGATCTCAACAATTTTTAACAAATCTTATTACCAGTAAGATATGTAAATTAAGTCTAGGAGAACATTCGCCACATATGAATCAAGATTTATTCTTAAACTTCAACACCCTACACTAACTACGAAATCATCACAAATGAAAAACACAGAGTTTCTACTCACAAGCATAATAGATTTAAAAAAACAATTTATTAAACAAAGCAATTAAACTAAATATGTGAATTAAAATATCGCAAGACAATCAAACAAACTCTACTTAGCAAAACAAGTTCACGAAATATGTGTCTTTTGGATTACAATGCAATCAAAACATACAATACCCAACTTCAATCTCTTTGAACTCCTTCAACTGAAGTTCTCTACTACTCCTTGCAATTCTTAATACAATTTCGTACAAATACTCTCAAATTCCTACTCCTAATATGGATTTCTTTAAGTCTTTGGGGAATTCCAGAACTTGGAAATTCATTTCCAAGTCCTCAAATGGCATAAAATCCCATTTTCCATCGTCCCAAACCCGCTAAATAACTCCAAAAAAAATTGCTCCGGACAATTATAGAGCCTAGGAGTCAAAAAGGGGCGCATAGGCACCGCCCTTTCTCTCCCTGGTGTTGTTATGGCACCTAGGCATGACCTTCTCTATTTCCTGGTCATATTCTGACACTTAAGCACCAGAAAGTGGCGCCTAGTCGCTAGGCGCCACTTGTTGCACTTAACTTCTCTCCAATTGTCTTTTTTTTGCTTCGATTTCACTCCAATTGTTCTTCCTACTTTTTCAACAACAAAAAGTTGTAAGCTGGTATTCCTGAGGGTTTGCCATTCTGAAGTGTTGAAATATATTCCTTCTTTTTCTTTTGATTTTTTAAATTATTTTCCAAAAATTTCAAAAATAAAATAATGAACACATGAACAAAACAAAGTATAGAATACAATTAAAATAACAAAATTTTGATCCTTAGACTTTGAGTATTTCAATTAAAGTTTTCCTAATATTAGAAAATTTTGACGATTAGCTTGAGTAAAGATTCTAAGAATTTGAAGCCTGAAATTACTAAGAGGTAAGTTGGTCAATCATGTAAGCCTGCCATCAGGTTTCTATAGTCACGCCCTACCATCCCTTATATAGAAGAGTTCCCAAAAAGACAAAAAAATCTTGCCAAACCAATTTTTGATCAACCGACGACATGACTACATCCAAAACTACCATGTTCAAGCTAGACCTAGCATAGTCACACCTAGATTATGTGTGGTTTTGCTATACCTAACATAGACACGCCAAGATCTGACATGGTTGGACTGGTCCTGGCCCCTTTTGCCTTTTTTACTTTATTTTGTGTGATCGACACCTATAACCTGAAATACTCCACAAATCACCTTTCACAAATATAAAATATTGACAAGCAAATATGACATTTAATGTAGTGAAATCACAATTTTTCCTCGTATTGTCCTTTTTGAGCAATGGGCAAACACATATGTATCTATATTCTCATGCAACCACATATGCATATATATTCCCATGTTACAAAATTTGAAAGAAAATAATCTTAGGAACTATTCCCTTACTGGGCATGAGGATTTAAGCCTTGGTGGTGCCTACCATGTTAGTCATTCTGTGGAAGACAACACATATTTGGAAGGCAACCACATATGCATCAATATTCTCATGCAAACACATATGCATCTATATTCTCATGTTACAAAATTTGAAAGAAATTAATCTTAGGAACTACTACCTTATTGGGCATGAGGATTTAAGCCTTGGTGGTGCCTACCATGTTAGTCATTTTGTGGAAGACAACACTCATCCTAGTGAAAGTTCACCACCTCTTAACTTTGGCAAGAGCCTTGCTATGGATGAATGCACATGGAAGTGAGAGGAAAATCCTATGGCATCCTTATCCTCTTGTGTGGTAGAGAAATAATAGAACATACCACCACAAAGTATTAGAATGGTCTCGGGTAAATTATCTTTACTAGACACCCATATATCCTTTTATCTTCTTTGGTTTGAATTCCATTTTAGACTCGTAATATATCATCCTAATTTTTTATTCTTGTTGCTCCTCTATGTATTGGTTGCAGAAGAAGTTCTGAAAGATGAGCCCACTTCCAACACATAAATGAGAAATGGCTACTTAACCTTCACAAAAATGTGATTCATCAACATATATGTTGTTTTGAACCCAAATTGGAGAGAACAAAGGACCAAAATACAAAGGAGTGGATATACACCTCCATCGTTTTCTTCTTTAGGAGGGAAAAGTCAACCTTGCATCCTGTATTGAAAATGATGGGCAACTTCTTAGCAATGAACTTTGAATTGATCAAAATAAATATACATTTTTATATTTTTTGTATGTTAATGAAACACTTGCCAAATTTGATCACACTTATAGCAAAAATACTAATATGACTAACACTTAAGTAAAGGCTCATCTCTTACATAAATATTTCTATGATTGAATCACATGAATAATTTCTGTCTCTCAACGTATCAATTTCAATTAGCTTTGATTATGATGATTTAAGATTATGAATTTTAAATTTGATGTTTATTACCCTAACTTAATACACACTAAGCTATGAGGTATACTGATAAGAGCAAATTAGAGGATTCAATATGGATCCAAATTTTAATTGTAAAATTACCAAGCTCTTGAATTTCATTTGATGATGTCCCTAGTTTAATAAATTTAGGCTTGTCAAGAAATTAAAGATAAGATTTTTTTTATTTTGAAATATTTATAATTAGTTTTTAAGAATTTTAAGACATGTTGAAACTTTTATGATATTATATTTCCTATTTGATTTAAATAAAATTTAGAGACATAGATTTCCAAATTTGAGTATAACAAAAAGGTCATAACATTTGAGAGTTTTCACAAGCTTGGATAATTCTTCATATTAGAGTTTGATTTTAGATTGATTTTTCATTTATGGTTGTAAAAGCTTATCTTAGTGAGATTGATCTGACTAAATGTTTTTGGCTCATTGATAGTTCAATTTTTTGGATTTATAATTTTAATTAGAAATCTTGATTACTAAGGAATCTAAGAACATGACTGATAAGTTAGTGTTAAATGAGAGATCTAAGACCCACATTTTGTTGTTCGTGTAACTCCTTAAAGAATAAAATGAATTTGGCCCCTATTGTGTGAAGGATATATATATATATATATATATATATATATATATATATATATATATATATAAACAAAAGCTAACTACCTAAAATGGAGAGAGTAACTCTGATCGGTGCGTTGCCACTCGATAAATATTTAAAAGTTAGTTTCAGTTCAGTTTCAAAGTAAAGTTGGTTTAATAATTAGACAGATACTCGTATACGCAAGTATACGTATCATTAAAATAATACAGGGTTCTAGTGAATCCTAGTTATCGATCTCACGAGGAAGGTTGTAACTTTCAAAGTCTAGTATAGAAATCCAATACTTAATTCACAATGCACGTTCAAGAAATATTAAAGTTGCAAGTGTAAACATGACTAAAAGCCAAATTTACTAAAGTCTCTTTCTAAATTTCTGGATAGAATTAACTTAACACATACTAAGTTTTGTATTGAAAGGTTCAAATATGGAAAAACTTCTTCCCCCTTACAATGATACTATGACGAGTGAATGATAAAGTTTGATAAAAACATGTGTTGTGCCAAATAGGAGCATTCATATTCTTTAACCTCTTCAGAGTACCATCTCTTTTGAGTTTTGTAAAGAACATTAGCTAATTCTAGACTTAGTTTATAAATCTATAGTTAGGTTGGGAGGATATTTGCTGTCACTTCAGAGCTCCCACTTCCCTTCACCTGCAAGCTAACCCTAGCTTTAGTTTTCAAACACTACGATCAAACTGAAGATTTCAGTCTGTCACCTTAAAATCTCCAATTATACGTTCATCAAACCACATTTGCCTATTTATTTGCACTCAACCACCATGAACTACCTAACTCATTCATGGTCATTGAATGAATTCTCCACTTTGGTTGTAGAACACTTAGTCCTCTCGGATTGTATATTTCACAACAAGTTTTAACAATTCAATTGGCCAGATCGAAAAGTAAATGAAGTATAAGGTAAAAAATAATCACAATTTCTTATCATTTAAATGACACATCAAATCTACATCATCACTTCACCATATCTCATTACAAGGAGAAAGTCAAAGAAATCTACTTAAAATTCATGATGAAGATACGACAAAACATGAACTATATATATAAAAGCAAAGTCATACAAATAATAAGAAGTAAATACAACTTATCTCAATTTCTTCCCCATGCAAATTCCTTGAAGTTCCTTTGAATCCTTTTATCTTTTTACAACAACACTTAATTCCCTCTTAGAATAGTAAGGAAGAAGCAATCTCTCGCTTTTCTTTTTCTTCTACACTCTTTAGAGAGGAATCCCTCACAAAACAGGACTCTCACACACACTAACCCTAGACTTCTACACACTTTTCACACATAAGAACGCTTACTCTCCAAAAACCCTAACACACTCCACTTTCACCAAAAGACACCTCTCCATCTCTTCTCTCCTTTTTTTGGCATCCAAATATTTTTAAAATAGTTTAGAAATGAATCCCTAAGAGTTTTCTCAAGTAACCATTCAAAAATCGTCCAAATGCATTGAATTTGGTCTCCACTGTCTTTGGGGCGCCGTCGGCACTGGTATACTTCAATTATTATGAACTCTCTAGAATTGGGTGCCGACGGCGCTGGATAAGGCATCGTCTGCGCCAGTAGGCTGAATTTGCTATTTTGCCTATTTTTGCTCCAAATTCTTTCATTTTTACTTTCTTTTGTTCACCTAAAATCATCATACCTGCAACAAAACATGAAAAACAACTTCCTTTAAAGTGCAATATCACAAAAAATGAGTTCAATATATATATATATATATATATATATATATATATATATATATATATATATATGAAAAATCTAACATATTTTTAGTGCGTTAAAATCCCCCAGGCTTATCCATTACTTATCCTCAAGTAATCTTTTTAAAACATACAAATATAACTTATAGTAGTGAACTCTACTTAAAAAAGACTATGATTTTTGATTTAAATGAATGTAATAGCGAGATTCTTAGAAAGACATTCACTAACTTAGATTAAAACTATAGGTGCAAAATATTTAGTAGTCAAGTCTAAGAGTTCTAGTCTCCAATTTATTTCAAGAATAACTATAATTTATCACATTAAGAGTGCTTTGAATGATCAAATGAAAAAAATTTCATGAGATCTCTGTTAGTAAGGATGCTAATACCTTACTATAAATTCAGAAATGAAATGGAGCTCTTTCTTTAAGTTGATTCAAGTGAAGCCAATTTTTGATTATGCACCTCCTCAAGTTTCTCCTCACATGTATTTTCTTTTCTTTTGGGATTGCTTTTCAATTCGTTCTTTTTTCTTTCTTTCTCTTTTTCTCTTTTTTTTCTTTTTTTGTGAGGATTACTATATTTGGATAATCTTTAATAATTTTGAACTTCACTCTCCTCTTCCTAAAGTTGGAACTTGAAAAGACTTCTTTATTATATATATATATATTAGCTTTTAAATGATTGATAATAGAGCTACAATCATTTCTTCTCACATAGACCATTAAGCCTCTTAACATTTCAAAAGTACAATTTTCTTTACTTTAAATAGTCAACCATAATATCATCCTCTTATACTAGATATCTTAACCATAAAGCTAACCTTTATTACTAAAAACTTTCATTCAAATCTTCTATGATATTTAAATAAAATAAAAAAATTTAGTTATCTAAAGTTAAGTTCAAATACATTAAGTTATGTTAAAATAATTTTGAAAATATATTTTAATTGAGAACATTTAATAGTTAAAATTTTCTCCCCTAAACTTAAATTTTTAGTGTATATCAAATTAACAAATGAGAGAGAAAAACAAAAATAGAACTAACCTTTTGATGGCGGTCTTTTGATTCTTCTAAAGCATGCAAGTGTTTATTAAAAATTCAACTACAGACATGAAACAATTAGAAGCATTGTTCACATATATAATAAAGATTTGCAGGGTTAATAAATATTAAAGACTTAAACTTTAAACATTTAACATAAGCATTACAATCTCAATCCAAATAGCTAAACAAACAAACACAAAGTTCATTACCTTATCATTACTAAAACAAAGTACAATCACAAGTTACATCGATCTTAGAGAAGCAATCAACTAATACACAGAAGTACTACATAACATAAATGAAAATAGAAATCACATCTCTACCAATCATCATCAGCAGTTTCTTCAGCCTCATCTACATCATCTGGTCGGTAAGGAATATAGCTGAGGCAAGTAAGAAATATCACACTAGTGTCTCCCCTCATAAATCTAACCTGAGCATCATGGTAAACTATGTCGTATTCTACTCTCCTCCTCTGATAATCATCATTAACATTGCTCCGGGCTTCTAATCCATCAATCGTGCTATGGAGTCTATCAATACTAGCATTTTGAATCCTCAATTGCTCCATAACATCAGCCAAAGTAGATGCCTCAGAAGTAGAAGGAATATCCTATTAGCAGAAGAAATATCAGTAATCCTACTTTCTCCACTCTCCTCCATCCCACACAAGCCTCATAAGTACGAATATTAGCCTTGGTAATTGGCCTCAATGGATGGACTAAATCCTCATTGTCATCAAATTTCACTCCAGACTGTACACATAGTGTGTGAATCAGGGCAGGATGTCCTAATCCACGAGTGGTTTCCTCTCTTACAATAGTCTGAACACTCTTATAGATGATAACTCCAATATCTATTTATTTCTTGTTCTGAATGCAATAGTTCAGAATAGCTCTATCTCTAGTAACTTCGCTGCGATGCTAAGAAGGTAATAACTTTGCCGAGATAAAATAATACCAGGCCTTAGATGCTACATTCAACATGGAAGCAGAGAAGTTAATCTTTTGTCTTTGCTTTATCTTTCATTGCCCTTTTCCATTAGTAAGAAAAGAAATCACTTCATTTATTCTAGCATCCATAGTACCAAAATTTTCATATTCACAGAATGGTGTTCCCCTTAACTGGTAAAAAGCATTAATACAATGGGGTAAATTCTACCATTTTTCCTGGCACAAGCACATATTCACTTTGAGTCCATGGAAAATTTGCATAAAATTCACGAACTATACCCATAATCTCATCAGTAGTAAAATAATGAAATATATCCCATTCTCGATCGACAATTAGCTGTTCTACCATTCCACCCAGATTTTCAAAAGCTCGATCTTGTATACATTTCTTATTGTAAATGGTCGAATTAAAATAAAATTGTGCTTTAACATTCACAAATTTATCCTCATCAAAATCCAATTTCCTCTTTGCTTTACTCATCTTTGGAGCCATATCAAAATTTTCTAGAAATATGCAAGAAAAATTCAATAAATTCCAAAATCACAATGCAGAAGACTCCATAGAAGAAACACTTTTTCTCAGTTTTCATATGACACTTTTGATTGGCTGCAAAGAAGAAATACAGTGGACGCATGTCCAAGCCCATATTTTGATCCATGTACAATCAATCCCAATATAGATTTCAGAATTATATTGCTTATATTGATAGTCCTTCCCGTTTAAATACAGTAGTTCAAAATTACCCTTTCCATTGTCACTTTACTTATTTTCATACTTGGGAGTAACTTTGCAGATATGAAGAAATGTCATTGCTTCGACACAGGATTTAATAATGTAGTAGAGAAACTTACATATCTGTTGTCTCTTATTTGCTAATCATCACTTTCATCCTTCAGATATCGATAAATTTTATTCATGTTATCTCTTGTCGGAGAAAAATTTGTATAATGGCAAATCGACACACTTTCAATCAAAAACAAATCATTAATCTTTGAAGGAGTGAATTGTACAAACCTGCCTCGCACATAGACGACTCCTTGGTTGATTCAGTGTAGATTTGCATAAAACTCTTTCACCAGAAGAACAACTACAACGGCAATAGAGTAGCATAACACTTCCCAGCGCCTCTGCACAATAATATCATATACTCGAGTACTTGGAGCATTCAAACCTCGATTCACGAAGCCTCTTTCTTTGATAAGCCTCCTCCTCTTCATCAGCACTTTATTGAACAATTACTGCGACTCGAAACTGATAAATTTCCTTTGGTTGCAAAATCTCTAAATCTCAAAGTTTCTACAATGTTGGAATCCATCAGATGCAAATTTGTAATGAACCTTTCATTTTTTTGGAGTTCAGGGATTCAAAAACAAGTTTTGGAAGTTAAAAGGGTGAAAATCTCATCTAAAACCGCAAAAAACTGCAATTTAAAACTCCAAAAACCGTCACCAGACCTCGGTGCCGTCGGTGTCGGATATAACGCTGTCGGCGCCCAAACCCCAAAATTTGGCAGTGTTCTCTGGAAATGGGCGCTAGTGGCGCCCATTTTGGCGCCGTCGGCTTAGTACTAAAAAATGCACCAAACTTTGTTTTGGTGTGAAATATTCCAAATTTTCAATATGATCCATCAATTATCATTCTTTTTAATATTTATGAGTTAGTATGACTCAAATATGATTAACTAAAAGTAATATTATCAAAATTAACCCAAGCAAACTGATATAATAAATATAAATACGGGTTGCCTCTCACAAAGTGCTTTGTTTAATGTCGTCAGCCCGATAAACATTCAGTTATTTAGGATGACTTAACATTAAAACCTCTTTAAAATTTGGTTGATACATCTCAAAATATGGTTTTAATCTATGCCCATTAAATTTAAATATTCTTCTAGTTTTAGGATCCTCAATATCAACAGCTCTAAATGGAGAAACTTTTAGTACAGTTAGAAGTCCTATCCTGCTAGACTTTAGTTTTCCACAAAATAATTTTAATCTTGTATTATAAAGCAAAACTTTATGTCCATATTCAAATTTCTTTCTTATAATCTTCAGATCGTGCCATATTTTCATTTTCTCCTTGTAAATTCTATCATTATCATAAGATTTATCTCTAGTTTCTTCCAATTCATTCAATTGCATCAATCTTTTCTCATCTGCACTCTTTAAATTGAAATTTAACTCTTTTATCTCCCAATATGCTTTATGTTCCAATTCTACAAGTAAGTGACAAGTCTTTCAAAAAATTAGTCGATAATGAGGCATTCCTATAGTAGTTTTGTAAGCAGTCCTATATGCCCATAATGCAGCATCTAATCAAACAAACCAGTCTAATTTGTAGAGATTCACAGTTTTCTCCAAAATTCGTTTAATTTCACAATTAATCACTTCTGCTAAACCACTAGTTTAGGGGTGATAAGCAGTAGAGATTCTGTGAATAATATTATATTTTCCAACCAATCTCTGAATCAGATTATTCCTAAAATAAGATCTACCATCAGTAATGATCACTCTCGGCATTCCATACATTATAAAAATATTTTTCATTATGAATTTTGAAACACTTTGAGCATCACATCTGGGTAAAGTATTTGCTTCGATCCATTTTGATACATAGTCTACAACAACCAATATATTAAATTCCCAAATGAAGGAGTAAAAGGTCCCATCAAATCCAATACCCTAACATAAAAAAATCTCAACTTTCAATATAAAATTTAGATGCATTTCATTTCTTCTAGAAAAATTACCTACTCTCTGACATCGATCACATGATTTAATATATTTATAAACATCCCTAAAAATAGTAGGCCAATAAAATTCAGATTGTAAAATCTTATGTGCAGTTTTATCAGTTCCAAAATGTCCTCCAAATTTTGAATCATGACATTCCTGAATAATTTGTTCAATTTCTTCATAAGGCACACATCTTCTAATAACAAGATCCTTACATTGTTTATATAGATATAGGTCATCTCAAAAGTAAAATTTAGCATCATATATAAATTTTTGTTGTTGTTGCAATGTTAATTCAGGTGGCAAAATATCACTCACAATATAATTCACAATATTAGCATACCAAGGTAAATTCATTTCCTTAATGTTATAAAGTTGTTCATCAGGTAAAATTTTTATAATTTCCTTCTTAAATTCTGATAGCTCATGTTGTTCCAGTTTAGACAAATGATCAGCTATTTGATTATCAATTCCTTTTCTATCTATTATCACAAAGTCAAATTCTTGCATTAAAAATATTCATCTGGTTAATCTTAGTTTGTCATCCTTCTTTTGCATTAAATATTTTGTAGCTGAATGGTCTGTATGCACTATATATTTAGTCCTAATTAAAAACGATCTAAATTTTTCAAAAGAATATACAATAGCTAATAATTCTCTTTCCATAGTGGTATAATTAATTTGAGCTTCATTAAGAGTTTTATTAGCATAGTAGACAACTTTAAACATTTTATCATACATTTGCCTTAGAGCAACTCCAATCACATCATTACTAGCATCACACATGAGTTCAAATGGTTTCTCCTCATCAGGTGAAACTATTATAGTAGCAGTGATTAATTTTTCCTTTAATATTTCAAAGGCATTTAAACATTCTTCGTTAAAATTAAATTTCTTATCTTTTTCTAAAAGTTGGTATAGAGGTTTAGTTATTTTTGAAAAATCTTTAATATAATGCCTATAAAATCCAACATGTCCTAAAAACTTCTGACCCCTCTCACTGTAGTAGGAGGTGATAGATTTATAATAATTTGAATTTTTGTAGGGTCTACTTCCATATCATGTTTAGAAATTTTATGCCCAAGTACAATTCCTTCTGCAACCATAAATTGACATTTTTCTCAATTTAGAACAAAATTTGTTCTTTCACAGAGCTCAAAAACTTCTTTTAAATTATTTAAACATAAGTCAAATGAAGTTTCAAATATAGAAAAATCATCCATAAACTTCTAATCCATTATCAACCAGATTACTAAAAATAGACATCATACATTTTTGAAATGTTGCAGGCGCGTTACATAATTCAAAGGGCATTCTTCGAAAAACAAAAGTTCCATATGGACTAGTAAATGTAGTCTTTTCTTGAGCCTCAAGAGCAATGTGTATTTGGTGATAACCAGTATATCCATCCAAAAAGAAATAATACTTGTGCTCAGCTAGTCTATCCAATATTTGATCTAGAAAAGGCAAAAGAAAGTGATCTTTCATAGTGGCGGCATTTAATTTTCTATAATCAATACAAATTCGCCAACCAGTGATTTGCCTTGTTGGTATTAATTCATTTCATTCATTCACATCAACCGTCACTCCTCCTTTCTTAGGGACACAATGAATTAGACTTACCCAAGCACTGCTTGAAATATGATAAATAACTCCAGCATCTAACCATTCTAAAATTTCATTCTTTACGACTTCTTTCATCATTGGATTTAGTCTCCTTTATGGATCAGCTCTTGGTTTATGTTGTTCATCTAACAAAATTCTATGCATACAGATTGAAGGAATGATTCCATTAATATCAGCTAAAGTCCAACCAAAAGCCTTGTTGTATCTTTTAACGTGTCAATTAATTTTTGTTCTTGATATTTATTCAAATCTGAAGATACAATAACTGGTAATGTAGATAATTCTCCTAACAACACATATTTCAAATGGTTTATAAGACTTTTCATTTCAAGTTCAGGAGGTTTATGATAGATGAAATTAAACTTTTATTATTACTTTTTGTAGTATCCAACATTTTAAACCTTTCCTGAACTTAATCTAGGTTTTCATTCTTCATCTCATCAAAATCATCTTTTATTTGATTATCATCCTCATATTTCAAATCTTCATATTCTATTTTCTCTTCAAACATTTCCTTAAAATGATCATCTCTCAAATAATCAAAAATTTCCATTCGAAAGCATTCATCATATTTTTCTGTTGAAGGATATTTCATTGATTTTAAAGTATTAAATGTTTCCTTTTGATCATTAACTCTCATAGTTAATTCTCCTTTTTGAATGTCTATCATAACTCTTCTAGTAGCAAGGAATGGTCTTCCCAAAATAATAGGAATTTCTTTATCTTCCTCCATATCTAAAACAATAAAATCCACATAAAAGATAAATTTATCAACCTTTACTAGTACATCTTGTACAACTCCTTTAGGATAAGTAATAAAACAATTAGCTAATTAAAGAGTTACAAAAGTATAAGAAATTGGTTCTATTTCCAATCTTTTGAAAGGTGATAAAGGCATAAGGTTAATACTAGCTCCTAAATCACATAAGGCTCTTCCGAAAAAATTTTCACCTATAGCACAAGGAATAGTGAAACTACTAGGATCTTTAAGTTTTTTGGGAAGCTTTTTCTGAATAGTAGACCACACTCTTTACTAAGTGCAAAAGTCTCATAATCTATAAACTTTATTTTCTTATAAAGTATATCCTTCATAAACTTCACATAATCAGACATCTGTTCTAAGGCTTCAACAAAGGGAATATTTACTGTTAATATTTTAAGAATTTCAAAAAATTTTGTAAATTGTTTATCTCTATTTTGTTTTTTAAATCTTTGAGGAAATGAAGGTGGTGATTTTTTTACATTAATTTTCATTAGTTTAGGCGGATATTTTAATTATGGATAAATATTATCATTACCTTTTTTTAATTTCCACCTTCACTTTCTCAGTTTCAATTTATTTTTGCACTCTCATTTTTAATTCTTTTTTACTTCTTAATTGTATAGCCTTAATTTGTTCTTTATTTTGATCTTTTGAATTGATCTCAACATTACTAGAAAGAGTTCTTGAAGGTCTATTATTATGCGCAATAAAAATATATCATAGTTGATTTTTAATGTTTTTAATTGTAAATCCTTGAGTTTGTAATTGATTACCTTGAGTTTGTAATTGATTACCCATATTTAAGATTAATTCTTTCGTCAAAAATTTCTTTTCCTTAAATTATAGGTTACTATTAAAACCTGGAGGATAAGAAGGTCTATAGTTTGTGTTCCCTAGTTGTTTAAATTTCCTAATGGGTTCACTGAATTGTTCCTCCATTGCGGGTTAACAGTAGTAGTGTTATTATTATTCTAGTTTAAGTTCAGGTGGTTTTTCCAACCGGGATTATAATAATTCGAATAAGGATGGTTGGGTCTATTATTTATATCATTCAAGGTCTCATAAGATGTTTGAGATTCTATTATCTGTTCTAATGAATTTTCCTCTAACAGTGGGGGTGTTTGAGAATAGTTCATTCCGTATTGATCTATTTTCTTAGAAAGGGCCGCAATTTGAGAGACTATCATAGTTATAACATCAGAATCATGAATACTAGCTACTCTATTAGGATTTACCTATTCAGAGGGCCATTGAAAATTGTTAGTAGACATCTCTTCTATTAAAGAATATGCCTCATCAAAAGGTTTTGACATTAATGATCCATCAACAGTAGCATCTATAATTAATCTAAGAGATCCTACAAATCCACTATAAAATATTTGAATTATTAACCAATCGGGTAAAGCATGATGTGGACATTTTTTAAGGATATCTTTAAATCTTTCCAAGCTTCATATATTGATTCTCCTTCAAACTGGCTAAAAGATAAAATATCATTTCTAAGCTTAGAATTTTTTGATGGAGGAAAATATTGACAAAAAATTTTGTGAAAGTTCTCCCCAAGTTCTGATAGATCGAGGTGCTAACGAATTTAACCACGCTTTAGCTTTATCCCTTAATGAAAAAGGAAAAAGTCAATGTCTGACAGCGTCTTCGACACTCCATCACATTTAAATGTAGCACACAATTCTAGAAAACTAGCAAGATGTAAATTAGGATCTTCATTCGGTGTTCCCCAAATTGATTATTTTGCACCATTGGATAAGAGCAGGTTTAAGTTCAAATGAATTAGCAGCAATATCATGATTTTGAATTGTTAAGTGAATTTCATCTACTGTATGATTGACATAATCTCTTAAAGGTCTTAGTTGATGTTCATTTTCATTTCTTTGATTATCTAAATTTTTTGCCATTTTGTTGGATGTTTTTGATTTTTTTTGTTATTTTCGTAATTTTCTAATAGTACGTTCTAATTCTGAATCTTAAGGCACTAAACCTATGGATCAATTATACACATATAAAATTACACTAAACACACTTAAAAGTAAGCAAACACACACAATTGCAAATTATAAAATAAAGGTTTAGGTTTTCAAGCACAATTAAATAGACTGTTGCCATATTTACACCTTCCCCGACAACAACGCAAAAAACTTGACCGGTGCATTGCCACTTTGATAAATATTTAAAAGGTAGTTTTAGTTCAGTTTCAAAGTAAAGTTGGTTTAATAATTAGGCAGCCACTCGTATACGCAAGTATACATATCGTTCAAGTAATACAGGGCTCTAGTGAGTCCTGGTTATCGATCCCACGAGGAAGGTTGTAACTTTTCAAAGTCTAGTACAGAAATCCAATACTTAATTCACAATGCATGTTCAAGAAATATTAAAGTTGCAAGTGTAAAGATGACTAAAAGCTAAGTTTACTAAAGTCTCTTTCTAAATTTCTAGACAGAATTAACTTACACAGACTGAGTTTTGTATTGAAAGGTTCACATATGGAAAAACATCTTCCCCCTTACAATGATACTATGAAGAGTGAATGATAAAGATTAATAAAAACTTGTATTGTGCCAAATAGGAGCATTCATATTCTTTACCCTCTTCAGAGTATCATCTCCTCCGAGTTTTGTAAAGAACATTAACTAATCTTAGACTTAGTCCCTAAATCCATGGTTAGGCTGGGAGGATACTAGCTGTCACTTCAGAGCTCCCACTTCTCTTCACTTGAAGGCTAACCCTAGATTTAGTTTCCAAACACTAGAACCAAATTATGGATTTCTTTCTGTCACCCTAAAATATCTAATTCTACGCTCATCAAACCATATTTCCCTATTTATTTGTACTCAACCACCATGAGCTACGTTACTCATTCATGGATATTGAATGAATTCTCTACTTTTGTTGTAGAACACTTAGTCCTCTCGAATTGTATATTTCACAATAAGTTTTAACTATTCAATTGGCCAGATCGAAAAGTAAATGAAGTACAAGGTGAAAAATCATCACAATTTCTTAACATTTAAATGACATATCAAATCTACATCATCACTTCACCATATCTCATTGCAAGGAGAAAGACAAAAAAAATATACTCAGAATTCATGAGGAAGATACGACAAAACATAGATTATATATATAAAAACAAAGTCATACAAACAATAAGAAGTAAATACAACTTATCTCAATTTCTTCCCCAAGCAAATCACTTGAAGTTCCTTTGAATCCTTTTCTCACTTTACAACAACACTTAATTCCCTGTTAGAATAGTAAGGAAGAAGCAATCTCTCACTTTGCTTCTTCTCCTACACTCTTTAGAGAAGAATCCCTCACAAAACAAGACTCACACACACACTAACCCTAGACTTCTACACACTTTTCACACGCAAGAACACTTACTCTCCAAAAACCCTAACACACTCCACTTTCACCAAAAGACACCTCTCCCTCTTTCCTCTCCCTTTTTTGGTGTCCAAATATGTTTAAAATAGTTTAGAAACGAATTCCCCAAGAGTTTTCTTAAGCAACCCTTCAAAAATCGTCCAAATGCATTGAATTTGGTCTCCGCCGACTTTGGGCGTCGTCTGGACTGGTATGCTTCAATTATGTTGAACTCTTTGGAATTGGGCACCAACGACACTGGATAGGGCACCGTCGGCGCCAGTAGGTTGAATTTTCCATTTTGCCTCTTCTTGCTCCAAATTCAGTTCTTTTTTACATCCTTTTACTCTAAACACCTAAAATCATCATACCTGCAGCTAAACCTGAAAAATACATTCCTTTAAAGTGCAATATCACCAAAACTGAGTTCAATATATATATGAATAATCTAACATATGTTTTGTGCATCATAACCCACCCTAGAAAGACACCAAAACATTTGCTTGACATGAAAGGTGTATAGAACTTGAGGTGTACATTATAATAGATTTCTATCTATCTCTATTTAAGCTTATCATTATTTTTTAATTTGAGATACAAGTTTTCTGAAATTCAAGCACCGATGATTACTTACATCTTAAAAAAGTTCATCTTCTATGAAACACTTATTAAATTATTGACTTCTGTGTTTCTATAAAGTTTAAAGTTTGATAATTATAAAAATTGAAAATTTAGTTGAGATTTGTTCAAATTTTGAATAGTTTTTAATGGATGCTGATGGAGGAAAGAAATGAACCATTGGATACTAACAAGTTCAATAAGTCTTTAGACTATCATAAAACAAAGCTATATGTTTTTGAGATTGAGATTTAATATAGTTTATGATATTCATTTAATTAATAGGATATGATTTATAATAATATTATATTGTATTGAGGATAAGCTTCGAAACTGAAAACTTATATCATTTTGAGGGGAAACACACAAAATCAAAATTTAAAACTAAAGTGAATGCTATCATCAAGGTAGTGAACTCAACCTTATTCTGTCAATATGCAATGAGACTTATAAATTTCATCCCACCAAGAAATAAAGTAGATTTGATTGAACTAGACAATGCTGCTTCTTGGAAAGGGCAACGAACTAATCCACATAAATGTCTTAAACTCAAATGATATAGTCCCATGCAAATGATAAATATGATTTGTACTGTATCTTAATTTACAGAGCTCTAAGGTCCTAAAATCCAATCATGTACAGTATGCCATCCACTGTGATATGGAAAGGAATAGGGGGCTCCTGTAGTTCCCTCTAACTTTATGAAATCCCTTGTGATTCTTCACAAAGAAAAATTTGCAAAGCTAATATCTTATCAAATCGTTTATATGGCGAACAAATACCTTACTCCTGAAGAACATGTGACCATGTTTTATCATGTTTTTCAATAACAATCCAATCCTGACTAAGATCCCAACATCAACTTAGCCCTCATATTTCCTAAAGAAGTTGACCAACATGATAATAGTCATCAATGCCCAACAAGATAAGTGTAAAACACTAACTTTAATAGCCTTTAGAATATTCATCAACTCAGACATCAGTGGAAATCACAGGACAACTCACAAAGTTTCCTTGTAAAAAACAATGTATCCATAGGGAGGCAAATAGGCTCAGTTAGTCAGAGTATGTAATCTCACTACCATGTCTTTTAGAAAGTGAAAATTATTTGAAACAATAAAAGGAAATCTTATGTAAGCATTGATATAGTATCAACATGAATCTGATATTTCGTTTAATTTTCACGGGGTTAGGTTACACCGGATATTGATATCTAAAAGCACGAAAAATCTCTCTCAAAAAGCTCAATAAAAGGCTAGATATTGGGTAGCAATCACCCATAAGAAAAAACACAATGACAGACCAAGTGTTGGGAAACAACTCTGAAAAGAAAACACAAAATACGTCAGGTGTTGGGCAATAGCAGCCCCAAAGGAAATGCACAACCACAAACAATAAAGGAGGGACAACAACAACTCAAGTGACTAATCAATGTGAGAAGGTTAAGTGTGCCTTATCACCTGCTTTTTGGGTCTATTTATAAGAACATAAAATCATATTTTAGGTGCCAAAATTCAAAAATTCTGAAAATTTTACAGTTACTCCTTGTATAAGGTTTTGTGCACACATCTAAAAGTGAAAGCATGTGAGCAATTCTGCAAACTGTTTGGTTTTGTTCCTACTCACTACGACTTGTGCAACTGCAAGTTGATGCTCATTTTAGCCCGACCTGAATCACTTCATCAAACGTAATGTTGGCCGACACTCGTTCCTGCCCGACAAGATTCACAGCAACTCGCATGATCATTGTGTACCACCTGTGTGCCGCCACACGCTATTGCAATGCCACCGTACCACCCAATGTAGCCAACCATTGGTCGGTCAATTTGTTGCCGCTAATTGCCTTCATCATTATTGTGTGTTACTCATGACTCTATCTTAAGCATCTGCGCACTCACACGAGCCCAAGATTGCACCCACATCGTACATGCCTATGCACCCTTACGCACAAGCTCATCGCTGCTTGCACCATCACATCTTTGCTTGCATTAGTACTCTCTTGCAGACCCCACTACATCTTTAATGCTTAATTGTGCTCATTTGCTTGAACTAACGCACATACGCGCTTATGCATGCATGATTACTCGTGTAGATGTTTACCACCTTTCCATGGTCGCTAACATCGTGCAAGTATTTCACCTGACTTAATTCATATATACAATTTAATTCATTTAGTATTATACATCTAAACCTAATATTACTTTCGAGCTGTATGCCACCCTACTTATGTAGGAAAAAATGTATGTCACTTTTTAAAAGTTAAAATAATTGTAATTTTATGTGATATGATAATTTACTTTGGATAAAATTTGTTTTTTTTTTGTTTTCTTATTTTTGAAAACAAAAAATAGGAACAAACATAAAAATAGTATTTGCTTGTATGTTTTTTATTTTTTCAAAAAACACTTATATTTTTAAATTACTAAAAATAGAAAAAAATATTTTTTTTCTATTTTTAAAACATTAGAAAAACCCTTCGCCTAGCCTGTCGCCGACCACTGCCGCTTGTCCGCCGTCGCCCCCTGCTTACCTTCCTCTACCGCTGAGCTCCACTAGACCCAAGTCACCCTGCCTGTCAGCTGCTGTCGCTGCCTCTGCCAGCAGAGCCCCCTAACCACGTAACAGCCCACTGGCCGCTGCCATCGCCGGTAGTTGCCGGCCATCGCCCACCATTTGTTGCCATTAGCCGCTAACCACCGCAGGCCGCCACATCCGCTCATCGTCGGCCTCCACCAACCGCAGTTGTCGCCCGCTGTCTGCTGCCTGTCGGCCACCGCCCACAGCCCGCTCGCTCACAGGTAATGCTTCATGTTTGGTGGAGCAAGGAAGACGTCATATACACCATTGTCGACATAGCTTAATACTAGAACACTACTTAGACCCAATCGATTTATAAAAATTATAAATTTTTTTTTTTAAGAAAAAACTATACAACCAAACATATTATATATTTAAAAAATATATATAAATCATAATAGTATTAAATGTATTTTTTAAAATTTAAAATAAAAATTTGACGGATTAAAAATAAAAATAAAAATAAAAATAAAAAATATGTTAATATATAAGAATTAGATGGTATGCATGTAAATCCGCCTCTTAAAAATTATACCATCTTTGCGAAAGTCGGTCTTCCGTCACATCAAATCCCGACTTGCCTTTCAATCTACCTTTTCCTTTTAGTTAGAAAGGTTTTTATTAGCAACTCGTCATCAGCTTATTCACCAGCAAGTTTTGAGGAAGCCGAACCTCCTTTCGCTTACACTTACCAACAACCGGTTCAAGATTGATGGCTATGAATGTTTGAATTTTATTTTTCCCCGTCTAAAGTAAATTCTCTCAGACCGTAATCAAGTTTAACTTTATAAATCCATTTATTCACCTACCAATCGGTTTATTACGAGTCACGTTTCCTAAAATTTAAAATTAAAACTGAAGAGTAAAAATATAGGTAGAAACATTTTCGAGGAAATTTGATTCATTAACATTATTTATCTGAATGAGTAAAATTAGTTTTTTAGGGATTTAGGCAGCTAACGTAAATTAGGTAGAAAATTATTCAATGTAATTGGGAGCAACGACACATTTTATATCTTACTTTAGGCGGATCTAAACTAAAAATCGTTATTTTGTTTTATTGACTATTATTATTATTATTATTTATTTATTAAAGGAAAATGTTAAATTATGAAGAAGAAACAATTTCAACATGAAATAAGTTTCGTATAGATATTCGCACAGTAGCCCACATTGATTTATTATTTCTATGTGAGTTCTACTATACCAATCAAACAGTGTAAATAAATAAATGAATAGCATAATGAGTTAATATATTGAGATGGCATAAAAGAATTAGTACCTTACCTTATCACACAATATAATTTTTTTTCCTCTCACTATCATTTTTGTATATAATATTTCAAATTATTCTTTGGATTGCCAATTAGGAGTCATAAAATTTATAGCATGTTTGAAAATTAATCCAATAGAGTATGGGTTCTTTATGGTAACATTGCATGAAAATTTATATACAAACAATGAGGCTTACAAAGGTGCGTTAGTTCTTACATGAAATATGTTTATTGAAAAAATCACTAAGCTTTATCTTCTTTTATTCGGTAAAGTCGATATGATTTCTATTAATCACTTTATTTATAATATTGATGTTTTTTATAAAGATTTCCATTATTTATTCTAATGTTTCTAAATCTGTTATTTACTTTTCTAAATATATTGATACTCTTACTCAAATTAATATTAGCAATGCTTTTAATTTTTTTATAAACATTTTGCCATAGGATTATCTCGGTGTTATTATTAAGCCTTATCAATTAGTTGTTGCTAATTGTCAAAAATTCCATGATAAACTTCATTTCTGGTTTTATAGTTGGAAACAAATGTTACTTTCTTTTGTTGGCCGGCTTCAACTTATTAGAAAATTTTTTAGAGTTATTTGCGTTATAGGTTTCATGCCTTTAGTCTCCCCAATGGTCTAAGAAGAACAAATTCTTCCTTAATCAATAACTTTCTTAAGCATACTGATAATTTCTTGGAATGCTGTTACTTTACCTAAGATCTTGGTGGTCTTAGTTTGTCTTCTTTGCATAGCATTAATGTGATGTGTAAATCAAAATTTATTTGAAAATTTTATAACACTTGATCTTTAATTTCCAATTGGTGTATGAATTAACATGGTTCCATTTGACACAAAGATACACCTTATTGGAATGATATTATAAAAGTGGTTTTGAAAATTAGATCTTCTTTATCTTTTCAGGTTTCTAATAAAAATACTTTATTTTATGTTTCTTAATTTGATCATTGGTTTTTAGGTTCTTCTCTTTATGAGAAATTTGGTAATAATATTTTTTCTTGGTTTGTCTCCATCATAATACTACGCATTGTAAGATTATTTCTAATAATATTTGGATCTTGTTTTCTCATAGAGCTCCTAGTTTTTGAATTCAGACATTTTTTAAAAATTCATCTTATAATTGTTTTACTTGTTTATAAAATACTCAAAGTAATTATTCTCGTAGAAATGTTTATTTCTATCTTCATGAACATTTACTTTGGGTTGATTCATAAAAATTGATTTTCTTGAAAGGTTTTCCTTATTTTTTTTTTTTTTTGCATTTTTGGAAAATTATTTATAGAGGGCTTAAAACTTGCGACATTCTTTCTCTTAAAAGTATTTATGTTAATACTAGCAGTGTTCTTTATTCTATATGGTCGAATCTCATAATCATTTATTTTTAAATATTTTATATCCCATTATCTTCTAAATAAATGTATTCCTCACAATCACTTCATTATTGCTCATTCTAATAGATTTCAAGTTTTATATCATTTTGATGCTATTTATTGTAAAATTTGTAAGAGATTTCATCTCTTTGCAATTCAAATTTGTGTTTATTATATGTATGAAAGGAGTTGTAGAATTTTTAAAGTTCATTGCACTCTAGTTAAGGTTATTATTAAGAATATACATTGGATGGTTAAGGAGAAAAGCATAAAATGGAAATTTGAAAAGTCTATTCTGTTGATTTTACGGAATTTTAGTAAGTTACATTGATTTGTTATGTCTGTTGTTGTTCCGTTTCTTGTGATCTTGGTTAGTTTTTTGTTTTTTCTTTGGATTTAGGTTTTAATTGACTCTTTTCTTTGTATTTATTTTTTCCAAAATGTTATATTGGTTTTGATGCTTCTGATCATTATTTTTTGTTTGTTCTTATCGATAGTATTTGATTGTTTCAACAAGGTGCTAATTAGCTTTTTGGAGATCTCTTTTAGTTTTTATCTTGTGGTTAGCCTTTTGAGATGATTGCATTTCTTCTGTGAACTTTACTGATTGCTGAGATTGGTTTTGAATTTGATGAATTCTAACTGTCATTAAAATTCAACTAGAATTTTAATATATTTTTATATATTTTAAATCTTGAATGAAATTCTAATATTTTCATACAGGTAAGTTCTGAGCTTAGCTTATTTGTCCCTTTACTATTTCTGGTGGTTTTTCTTGGTCTTTTATTTAGTTTATGGGTTATTGTTTGTTGTTGTGCTGTTGGGTTTGATATTGGTGTTGGTGTTGTTGCTGGTGGAGCTTTGGCTTAGTTTTTGGCTTTTGCTTTTGCTGCTGGTGGTCTTACAGTTTGAGTTTTTTTTTATCTTCTACCATTTTTTATGATGTTTTGTTCATGTTGTTGGTTTTGAAGTTGATTCTTCTCATTTTTTCCATTTAGTTCTTGTTTTTTAGAGCTTTTGCAATTTTTTCTTATATTTGTGGTTTGACTTTTTATTTTCTTGAATTTCATTCTTAATCATTATAAATTGCATAGTTTAGTTTTGAGCATTGACAAATTTCAACCATAATTAAAATTCAATCAAATTCCAAATATTTTCTTATATTCTAAATATTGGATAGAATTTAAATTTTCCTTTTTATTTCAGGTACGTTCAAAGGTCAGGTTAGTTGTCCCTTATCATTTTATGATGGTTTCATTTGGCCTTTTCCTTTGGTTTTTTTTTATGATTCTATTTTATTGACTTTCTTTTATTTTTTTGTTCTTTGGTTTTGTTTGTTTATTTTTCTATTGTAGTGCTTCTATCTTCTTTATTTGCAAGATTAGAGATCCTTGGTTGTTGATGCTAATGACTGGTTGTGTTGTTGTCGCTAAAATAGTTAGTCTAGTGTTCTTCTGCTGTTGTCTATACTTTTGCCGTCGTAATTGTTGATGATATTTGAAGCAAACAAAGTTTGTTTGGCGTAGTTTGTTGCTGCTAGTGTTATTGTTGTTAGTTAGTTTGTTTTCTATATTTTTTTAGTGTTTATTTATTTTATTTTTGTGTGAGTTTTTTTCTAATTTATCTTGTTATAAATCAATGTTGTATTCTGTGTTTTTTTCTCAAAAAAATTTAATGCGACTCTCACAATTTCTAAATAAAAAAAAGTTAAGATTGTGAAAACTAGCCTTTTACATTAAATCGAAAAAGTAAGGTTATAAAGTGTAGACTATAATTGTTGGTCTTTATTAATGACAAGTAAGCAATGGTGATTATAGATGTTGATCATTATATAAAAAGTTAGAATTCTTCAAATACAAGAACTCTCCACATACAATGCTCTTTTTTGTAATCTAACATTCATTGATTGATATTAGTGATAATAGTCAACGATTTTGATAGACTAGGCTTTATATTTCTTTGTTCAAAAACTTTTATCTAAGCTGCCTCAATTTTATAGAAGTTGAATCTATTTTATATTTTTTGGATTGCGACTTTAGTTTTGTATTTATTAAAATCAAACACTCATTTGAATGATTGAACCACTCTGCGCACTTTGCGTAAACTTAATATTGCTTGTATTTAATATAGATGAGTATAAATATTCAATAATCACAGAGTTATCTTTCAACGCAAGTATATGTATTGCTCAAGTAATACATGACTCTAATGGAGTCCTGGATATCGATCCCACAGAGATAGTTCAAAGGCAACAACTAGGATTAAAGAAACCAATTTAGAATCACAACTTTGTAAATCAAATTTCTTATCTGTCACTAATATGTAATCGTAAATAAGATGCAGTTTTAAATAAACTAATTTTACTAACAGTTAACTATTCTACTAATAATGTAAAGTTCAAATTTATAAGCAAGAATCCTTCTTCTTGTTAAGAAGTTTAAGTGAATAGATAATTAAAATTAGTTTAAAAACTGTGCTGTGCCAAATAGGAGCATGCATATTCTTTATCCTTTGGTCCAAGCATAAAGAACATTGACTAATCCTATGCTTGGTTATCGAATCTGCTGCAAGCTGGGAGGATACCGGCTCTCACTTCGGAGCTCCCACGTTCCCCTGGCCTGAGGGCTAACATTTACACTTCAACACCCAAATAATAGGACCAAATTGAGGATTTTAGTCTGTCACTCTAAAATCTCCAATTCTACGCCCGATAAATATTATTTCCCTATTTATTTGCACTCTACTTTCAAGGACTTTAACCTCACTGAATCTCGGATGTAATCTTCACTATAGTTGTTAAACTCAACATATTTTAACTAATCAATTAGCCAAATTGAAAGCAAATTAAGATTTAAGTTAAAAACTTATCACAACTTCTTTAAAATTTTCTTGGCACACTAATTTAAATTACCATTTCACTAAAATATCAAAACAATGAGAAAGACAGAAAAACTACTCAGATTTCATGGAGAAGATACGACAAAACCTGGATTTCATATATGAAAGCAAGGTTTTACAAACTAGAACAAATAAATACAACTTATCTCAAATTCCTCCTCAAGCAAACTCCTTGAAGATCTTATGAATCTTGTCTTTTCTTTACAACACGCAGAATTCTTCTGCAAAATGGCAAGGAGGAAGAAATCTCTCACTTCCCTTTCACTCTTACAATCTCTCGAAAAATCCCTCACAAATATCACTAATTGAACTCACTATCTAAAACTATAATGAAAATAAGACACTAACTAACACTCTAGTAGACACACTATGGACTCGGTGGACACACGGACAACAACAGACCACCCTCTTTTCGGCCCCAAATTGTTTCTTTTAAAGTAGTTGAAGAGTTTCCAAGAGTTTTCCAAGCATCCCTTCAAAAATCATCCACTTTCGATGTAACTTGTGAGAGAACCGACTTTCTCACCGTCGGCGGCCTTGAGCGCGCCGTTGGCGGCCTTCTAGAACATTTAGCATTTGACTCTCTTCCACAAGGCCCGCTATCGGCGGACTCGTTCTTGTCGTCGGCGGGCTTCCTTGTAATATTTTTCTGAACACTCGGGAAAATTCCGCTGTCGGCGCCATCGAGCTCGCTGTCGGCGCCCTAGATCAAATTTTCATATTTTTGGTCCTTTTTGCTCCAAATTCGCTCTTTTTTGCATTTTTTCGCACCATTGTCCATAAATCAACATACCTGCAAAAAATCCTAAAAAATAACCTTCTTTAAAGTGCAATATAATCAAAATCGATGTAAAATAGACATGAAAATCTTAACATATTTTTAGTGTGTAAAAATCTCCCAAACATAACTATTACTTGTCCTGAAGTAATTTTTTTTAGTACTACATAAAAGTTATGATTTATTGTGGTAAAGTTTTTAATTCAGAAACACTATAATTTTGATTTAAATAAATATCATAGTAAGATTTCTTAGAAAGATTTTCAAGTAATTAGATTAACTCTGCAGATATAAGGCTATCTAGTCATCAAGTCTAAGAGTTCTAGTCTTCTATTCATTTCAAGAACGACTATATGTTGCAATATTAATTCACTTAGAATATTTAGATGATAGGAAATTCATGAAAACACTACTAGTAAAGAAACTAGTCCATAAATATAAGTTCAGAAATGTATTTAGTTTTCCCTTTAGGTTAATCCAAGTGAAGCCAATTTTTGATAAGACATCTCCTCAAGCTTCTCTTCACTTGCTTTTTCTTCTTTTCTTTTTATTTGGATTGCTTTTTAATCCTTTATATATTTTTCTTTTCTTTTCAAGGATTGTTTTTCAGTCCTTTATTTTTCTTTTTCTTTTTCAAACGAGGATTACTATATCTGGATAGTCTGTTAGTGATTTTGAATTTCACTTTTCTTTTCCTAAATTTGAAACTTATATCATTCCTTCCTCTTATATGTAATTCATAGTCTTTACATCATTGAGTCCCAATCTTCTCTTTCTCAACTAAATTCCTAAGATTCTTAATATTTCATAATATAGTTTTCTTTACTTTCAAATAGTTAACTATAGTCTTATCCTCTTATACTAAATATTTTAAGCTACAAAATTAATTTTCATTACTAAAAATATTTCCTTGAATCTTCTACAATATTTAAATAAAATCTAAATATAGTTAACTGAATTAAAGTTTATCACAAAAATCATGTTATAAGTTTTGAAAATATTTTAATTGAGAACATATAATAGTTAATATTTTTCTTCCCCCCACACTTAATGTTTTCAATAATAGAAATAATAGGGGTGGAAAGAAAAATTCTAAATATAAAAATCATACATTTGCACTTTAGACATTTTCTTCTCTCTGAAATTTTTGCAGGTTCTTCTAAAAAGTTTTAACTTTAACTAACCTGTAATATTAGGAACTCTTCTACACATATAACAATTTTGAGAATTTGCTGTGGTAATGAAATTTTGAAACAAGTATATAAAATAAAAAATTTAACAAAAACAATTAACTATACTACACAGGACAATACAAAATAACATTTGCATTTCACAGTACAATAACAAACAGTTTACTTTTTTATCTAAAAGTTCACAATTACAATTATAATTATGCAATAAAAACCATAAATGAAATACAAACTACAAACACAATACATATCTCAGAAAATAAAACAGTTCACAAAATACAAATGACAAAATGAAAATACTACAACAAAACACACATACATCACATCACATTCAAATTTTAAAAATCAGAGATCAAAATCCCATGCAATGTCTTCATCTCCCTGGTCAGCAGGTGGATTAGGCGGGCATTCTGGAAAAGTAACATCAGGCTCACCTCTATAGTATCTAGCCTGAGCATCATAATAAGCAATCTCGAAATCAGAATGCCGCTGAAGATATTCACTACCATGATCATGTCTCCGCTCTAATCCTTCAATCCTTTAATATATTCTTTCAAGTCTTTCATCTATCTTTTCAAAACTTTTTCGCTGCAGGGTCATCTCATTCATAAAATCATAAAGAGTAGGAGAGCTAGAAGCAGGAGGGTCATAACTAGTAGAGAGGATATCTCTACTGGTAGAAGACGCTTGACTTTTACTCCCAGATCTCCATTCTTCATGGGATTCGTATGTCTTCAAATTGGCTTTACTAATGGGTTTCATAGGATATACCCATTCTTCATCGTCTCTAGCTTCCAATCCAGATAATTGGCTATGTACAAAAATTAGGCCAGGATGTCCTCATTATCCACTTGATTCACTCTTTGCCGTGGCCAAAATATTCGTGTAAATGATATTACCCACATTTATACTTCTATTGTTCTGAATACAGAAATTGAGACCAGCTCTATCTCTTGATTCTTCACTATGGTGATAGGTAGGTAGTAGAGTAGAACAAATGAAATAATGTTATGCCTTAGCTGTGACATTCATCATAGAAAGAGGAAAGTTAATCCGTTCACGATGCTTAATTTTTCAAATCCCTTTCCCATCAGTGAGAAAGTCAATAACAACGTCTAACAGATCTTCCATAGTTCCAAATATTTCATACTCGCTAGAGTAAAAATCGTGAAGCTCGTAAAAAGAATTAATGCGGGAAAAATTAAAATCAACAGAAAATCCTCTTACTTTTACAGGCTCGTCCTCAAGTTGAGTCAGATTTGCATAAAACTCTTTTACAACTTCTATAACAGCTTTGTTAGTAGAGTAACAGAAGTTCTCCTACTTCCTTTCTCTAATAACTCGTTCCACTCTCCTCCAGGATTATCAAAAACTCAATATTGAATACACTTCTTTCCTTGGAAGATTGAAGTGTATCTTGATTGAGCTTTAACATTTATAAACAAAGCCCCGTCAAATTCAAGTCGCCTCTTTTGACGGGGAGCCATTTTTTGATCTATCAAAATTTCAAAAATCCAAACTAAACCCTAAAAAAATAATACAATGTCTTCCAAAGGTGACTTAAACTAATCTAAATCATGTTCCATGAATTTCTTCCAAGTCTTTTCTCCACATTTTCAATTTTTCCAAAATTCCTTAATGTGGAAGAAATTCATGGTGAAAATAAAAAATTTTGACATAGGAGGGAAGCTCTTACGGAGGGAAGATGAAATCATGTGTTAAAATGAGTTGAAATCACTCTAAATCCAAGATTTCTCAAGCCCAAGGTCAAAATTTTTGGTAAATAAGGGAAGAAGACGATGAATAGTGGCGGTTGACTGGTCAAAATCGTGGTTAAAAGGTAACTTTTGGGATCTCGTCGTCGGCGGGGTTGTTCGCGCTGTCGGCGGGCTCCTTTGAATTTAATTTCAATAGTTTCGGGAAAAACACGCCGTCGGCGGCCTCGAGCACGTCGTCGGTTAGATTCTTAAATTTTGATCATTTTTCTGATTTTTATGATTTCGATCAATTCTAAGCCACGTCGTCATCCATTCGATCATTTTAAACATAAATTTTAAGTGATTAAGTGATGTATTAACACAAATAAACATACACACAACAAAACTTCACAATTATATATTAAATCCAAGTGTTACAAGTTACATTACATAACAAACAAGCCAGGTATTTTCTCAACCTAAATTCCTCAATTCAGCGTCGCAATCCAAGCCACAATACTCTAAACACTGAAAACAAAACATTCCAAACATAATCTCAACTATACTGAGATTAAAAATCAAACAATCGAAAGCAAACAAACAAACATGGTTCAAATCAAGTTAAACATAAAGAAACATATATGGTCAATCCTAACACAATGACCAACCATACTGACCCAACAGGTCAATCCTTGACCCAAAAAGTCAACTTTGGTCAAAATGTTCAATCTTGACCCAATGACCGACCCTACTGACCTAATAGGTCATCCCTTGACCTAAAAAGTCAACTTTGGCCAAATTGGTCAATTTTTTACCATGACCAATTATTGACCCAATGATCTATTTAAGAACCTAAAAATGAAAAAATTAATCAAATAATTAATTTTAAAATTATTTTGATTAATTAAATTTACTAATAATTTAATTTTTAATATTAATTAATGACATAATTAATTAAAATGAAAATTAGATTAAAAGTCATAAAATGACAAAATACACCAAAATGAAATAAAAATGATAAAATTAATCAAATAATTAATTTCAAAATTATTTTGATTAATTAATTGACTAATGATTTAATTTTAAAATTTTAATTAATGACATAATTAATTAAAATGAAAAATTAAATTAAAAGTCATAAAAATGATAAAATGTACAAATTAATTAAAAATAATGGAATTAATCAAATAATTAATTCCAAAATTATTTTTGATTAATTAATTGACCAATAATTTAATTTTCATATTTTAATTAATGACATAATTAATTAAAATAAAAATTAAATTAAAAATTCATGAAATGAGACAAAATCCAATTTTAAATAAAAAATGAAATGAAAATTAATCAAATAATTGATTTGGAATTATTTCCAATTAATAATTAATTAATGAAATAATTTCTAATATTTTAATTAATGACATAATTAATTAAAATGGAAATTAAATTAAGAAAGGGGTATTAAATGGAATTTTAACCATGACATTATGATTTTCCAAAAATTCCAAATCTCCTTTATGACATCACACATGACCTCATATGGGTTAGACACAATCCATCTAACCCATTAATAATGAAATAACCCATGGATGACTCATCATGTGCCATGTTTAACCATGGTAAACACATGTGATGATGCCTTTATCATTATGAAAGAATGATGTGTCAACTCCTCATGTAACCCTAAGAGAACCTTTGGTGAGTCATCTAACACCTCACATCTTCACCATTAGGAGAGGGGGAGAGCTTAGATCACCATTACCTCATATGGTGATCTCATAAATCAAAAATGGGAAAATTAAAGAAATTAAAGGGGTATGTGTCATCTCCCCATGAATCTTTAAGTGAGGTGGTGGATGATGGAGGCCTTAGCCCTTTGAGTCACCACAAGCCTCCTCTCTACCCAATAGAAGTGAAACAAAACAATGAAAAATTCATCATGACAAATTGGAAGCAATTATGGCTATGACATGGAAATGAGGAAAAATTGCCTTATGTGTCATCCTTCCATTCAAATCATTGGAGGTGCTAAATGAATTACATGGCGGAGGCTGATCCAAAGCATTCTCCTATAGCCATTCCACCTCCCAAGCTCTCCAATGAAGGAAGATATGGGAAAATCCAAGCAAGCACCACCCTTCCTTACCATGGTTAAGTTCGTGGTGATTAAACATGGAAATTGCCAACCTATCATCATCACAACTGAAATTTCATTTCCAAAAACACTTATGGATGAGATGGCAACTCCCCCAAGTGAGCCTAACCAGCCTAAGACTTATCCATAGCCATTCCCATGGCTATAAAAAGCCCCTCCCGAAACCATGAAGAGGAGAGAAAAAAAATTTCTAGAAACCTATAGGCTGCCCAAATCTCTTAGATCCCAAAACAAAAAATCTTGCTAAGGATCTTAGCAACCCATTTTAGCCAAAATCAAGCCATAAGATCAGCCCGATCAAGCCAATTTGGCTAAAACCCAAACTGAACCCAAATCAAGCCACTTTGCCAAAATTACCCACCAAGGTTAGCTATAAATCCAAATTGAAGTGACAAAGAACTTCTTTGAGAGTACTAGAGGCTGACCAACAAGTCTGATCAAGCTTAAGATTATTGTGGCCAAGGTATGAATTTTTTTTAATCCAAAATAATGCATATAATCGGAAAATCATGGACTAAACTAGCCCAGAAAATTATGATCATCGCATAGATGTGATCTACATTTCTAGATGATTCCATAGGTTCAAAAATCACTCAATTCCGTTGAGAAATGAGTGAGATATTGACCCTAGAAGTTGGACGGTCATGAACTTTCTGAATTATCTGGATTAACCCATGGTTGCCCTATCCCGTGTTTAGGAACGGGCAGCCCAGATCAAACCACTCAGTGTTTGGTGTTCGGATCAGCGCAGCAGGTCATCCCGCGTCTTCGGTCGTACGAGGACACGCGGCGCGCCTTCGCTTTTCTGGGCTAAGGTTAATTCAAATTCACCTTAAACAAATCAAAAAATCATATCTTTTTGCACAGACCTCCCAAAAATAAAATAAAAATACCTCTGGAAAGCTCTTAAAGAGAAGAAAATTATAAAATTAAAATCATAATTTTATTCTATGTATTTAATTTTTAAATAATTAAATACTCTCTAGAGTATTTTAATTATTAAAAATTATTTACAAATCGGAAAAATATGAAAATTTTAGGGAAGAACCTTTATGTCCTCAGACACATCTTCTGATTTTTCTAAGGCTAGGATTTTCTAATTTTCATGATACTTTATAACTATTTCCAAACATAATTATAAAATTTGAAAAATTAGAAAATTAAAATTAAAAAATGGTTAAGAATTTTAGGATGACAGACAATAATCCAAAAATAATAATTCTTAAGCCATTAAATAAATTTTAAAAGACATTTTAAAATAGGGTGAAGATTTATTAATTATAAATTAATATTTCAAAACCCATTTCTTCATTTACTTAATCCATTTCATAATGGACTAAGCCAATGATGAGTCTAAACCCAAAAGAACTCAAATAAAAGTTTAATTAGGTTTAAAGACAACTTATACCAAATTAACTCTTTAAACCTTAATTACATTAGGTTTAATTCAAAAATTAAACTTTAATTAAGTTTAAAGACAACTTAAACCTAATTAACTCATATAACCTTAATTACATTAGGTTTAACACAAAAATCAAACTTTAATTAGGTTTAAAGACAAGTTAAACCTAATTAACTCATTAAACCTTTATCATATTAGGTTTAATATAAAAATCAACATTAATTAAATCAATCTTTAATTAGGTTTAAAGACAAATTAAACCTAATTAAATCATTAAGCCTTAATCACATTAGGTTTAATACAAAAATTAAACTTTAAATTAGGTTTAAAGACAAATTAAACCTAATTAACTTATTATACCTTAATCACATTAGGTTTAATACAAAAATCAAACATTATTTAAGTTTAAAGACAAGTTAAATTTAATTAACTCATTAAACCTTAATCACATTAGGTTTAATACAAAAACTAAACTTTAAATTTGGTTTAAAGATAAATTAAACCTAATTAATTTATTAAACCTTAATTACAATATGTTTAAAACAAAAATCAAACATTAATTATGTTTAAAGACAAGTTAAACTTAAGTAACTCATTAAACCTTAATCACATTACGTTTAATACAAAAATTAAACTTTAAATTAGGTATAAAGACAAATTAAACCTAATTAACTCATTAAACCTTAATCACATTAGGTTTAATACAAAATTAAAAATTAATTAGGTTTAAAAACATATTAAAATTAATTAATTCATTAAGCCTTAATCACATTAGGTTTAATACAAAAATCAAACTTTAATTAGGTTTAAAGAAAAATTAAACCTAATTAATTTATTAAACCATAATTACATTAGGTTTACTACAAAAATCAAACATTAATTAAGTTTAAAGACAAGTTAAACTTAATTAACTCATTAAACCTTAATCACATTAGGTTTAATACAAAATTAAACATTAATTAGGTTTAAAGACATATTAAACCTAATTAACTCATTAAACCTTAATCACATTAGGTTTAATACAAAATCAAACTTTAATTAAGCTTAAGACATTATTAGGCTTAATTAAACCTTTTAAACATTAATTAAATCAGGATTAAAACAAAATTAAAATTTAATTAGGTCTAATCCTTTAAACCTAATTAAACTATTAAGTCTTAACTAAATTAGGCTTAATCAAATATAAATTAAAACTTACCTGATTTAGGTTTCATTAATCCTAAACCAATTAGACTTAACCCATATTAAGTCTAATTAATCAATTAAACCTTATCCAAATCAGGTTTAATTAACCTTAAACATTTAGACTTAACCCATATTAAGTCTAATTAATCAATTAAACCTTATCCAAATTAGGTTTAATTAACCTTAAACAATTAGACTTAACCCATACCTTAATCAATTAGACTTAACCCATATTAAGTCTAATTAATCAATTAAACCTTAATGTAATTAGATTTAATTAATCCTAAACCAACCCTAATTAAGAACAATCAGTCTTAAAATAACTCATACTTAAATTAAACACAAATCAAACTTGAGTTCAACCCACATTGAACTTAAGTTAACCCTAAGTCTAGGTTCAATCTAACTCGAACTTAACTTAACTAAAACCCAAATCAAACTTGAGTTCAACCCACATTGAATTTAAGTTAACATTAAGTTTAGGTTCAATCTAACTTGAACCTAAATCAAACTTAAGCCCAACACACATTGAAATTAAGTTAACCTTAAGTCTAGGTTCGATCCAACTTGAACCTAACTTAATCCTAAATTAGACTTGAGTTCAACTCATATTGAACTTAAGTTAGCCTTAAGTCTAGGTTCAACCTAACTTGAACCTAACTTAAATCAAACATAAACCATTTATTAAGTCTACCACATTAGACTTAACTAAACCATTAAACTTTAATTAACTAAGGTTTAATCAAACCTAAACCCTAATTAAGTCTACCACTTTAGGCTTAATTAAACTATTAAACATTAACCAACTAAGGTTTAATCAAACTTAAACCATAATTAAGTCTACTACATTAGACTTAATTAAACCATTAAACCTTAACCAACTAAGGTTTAATCAAACTTAAACCATAATTAAGTTTACCACATTAGACTTAATTAAACCATTAAACCTTAATTAACTAAGGTTTAATCAAACTTAAACTATAATTAAGTCTATCACATTAGACTTAATTAAACTATTAAACCTTAACCAACTAAGGTTTAATCAAACTTAAAATATAATTAAGTCTACCATATTAGACTTAATTAACTAAGATTTAATTAAGTTAAGTCTAACTTACTAGACTTAATGTTTAAACCTTACTCAAATAAAATCCAAATAATCTCAAATTCCGGTTAAATTAAATTAGACTTAATTAAACCTTAAGCCTTACCTAAAAAGGACTTAGATGGTCTATAACTTTAATTAAGTCTAATCTATTTAGACTTAATTAACCTTTAAGTACTATTTAAACAAGGCTTAAAACTTAATTAGGTCTATTTTAATTAAACCTAAATTTTAACTTAAGTTCAAACAGACATGAACACAAGTTAATTAGATTCAATCTACATTGAATCTAAATTTAAGTTTTAACTTAAGTTCAAACAGACATGAACTCAAGTTAATTAGATTTAATCTACATTGAATCCAACTTTCCAAATGGACTTGAACTCAAAATTTAGGTTTAAACTTAATTTGAATTCAAGTCAAAACTTAAGTTTGACCCATATCAAACTTAACTCGACATCAAACATAAATCAACATAAAAACCCAAAATCAAATCTAAATCAACATAAATTGACATAAACCGACATTCAAGACATACTAAATCAACATTTCGAATCAAACTTGAACATCCTACAAATTCTGAGACAATGAACATTTTTATGACATTATTTCTGACAATGTTTTCTTTGCAGGATGAAGACAAGTTTCGTTTAAATTTCCTTTGCATCTTATAGGGTGTGCTAACTTTGTTTTGCATGATGAAATTCTAGAAATGAGACGAACAACAACCACATTAAAACAATGACAAAACCAAAACAAAACACAACAATGACAAACCAAAACAAAACCAAAACTTTCAAGATAGCCACAAAAATGACAGACATTAAAACAAAAAGGACAAACAATAAAACAAAATATAAAATTGACATGACAATGACATCTAGGATTGATAGTGGGTACATCTTTCCTTAAAAACAAAAATTTTCAGAAAATAAATGATCAACATGAATCAGAAGTTTTCTTAGACAATTATAAATTGCTTAAGATGTAATTAACTATAGGAGATTGCTTCTACAGGAGAATTAAAAGAACCCACGATAGATATCACATCTAGAAATCTCTGGTTAAAACTTCGTGATTTTCCTTATATGGAAATTTTAGGATATGTCATTCTAAAATCTTCTTTTATAAGGATTATCATAAACATCCTTTTTCTATTGTTTTCTATTAGCCCTAAATTTCTTAATTCCTTTATAGGATTTATAGAAATAAAATTAGGGCAATATTAAATAGAGTGGCGACTCTTTGACATTGACATGACATCGAAAATTGACGGCGACCCCATATACCACAACTTTAATTATCATGACTTCCCGTCGCCTTCAAGAGAGTGGCGACTCCGTTGGGGAGTTTCTTTTTTCTCATCTTTTGTTATCACTAGTTTTCATTTGACATTTCGTTCTTTAACAAATAAGAACTACATCTTTTTCAAATTTCCAGTTTATAAATAAGTCAATAACATTTGTTTTTCTTAAAATTTCAGAAAAATTGCAATGGATTCTCCGAATTCAATCTTTTCTTATTTTTAAGACTTCAATATACCAATGGAGCTAGATCTTTCCTTTTATCATCATGATTATGGATTATTTGGTGAAACAGAATTTGCACTAGATAATCCATACCAAACTGATATAAACTCTTTTGAAGAATTTGATCTGCAACCTTATGAAGACTTTCTGAATTTTACAGAAGACCTACCTGAATATACACCTGAGAACCTTATACTCTTGAAGAAATGAAAAGACAAATTGACAGGAAAGGGAAACAAATCTATGAGGAGGATGATATTCCACCACCATCCATATACAAAGTTGGATCTTGTTCCAAAAATATTCATAAAAACAGGGCTTGTCTGCTTAAATGAAAGAAAAGGTGGAATGAGAATGATAATTTTGAAACAACTGAATTTAAGCAAAGTGTTTTTGGAAGGCTTTCATTTTCAAAAGAACATCGGTATATTCCAATTCCTTTTGAATATACTGATAACTTCATTGAATCTAAGAGTTCTCCCTTAATTCATGCTATACATTCAGTGTTTAAAAGATTAGCATGAAAAGATAAATGTTCAATTTCCCGATTGTTGGACAAAATGGGATGTGCAATCTCTAAAACAATGAAAAGGAGAATTCTAGCAATAGAAAACTCTATTTATGAAGAAAAAGGTTATCAAACTCCAACAGATGATCAATGTACTCGAGTGCCAGTAATGTTCCGACTAGGGCCAAGAGTAAAAGATGTGACAATTACAAAAGACAGGGCCAGATATGACAAATTAATGTTGGAATTGGAAGATACATCCACTAAAATGACAGATTTGGTCCATATGTTACAAAATGCAGATTATTCATATTCACAATATGATGATACACCGCCTAGAGGGTCTCGTCCCATACTAAGAAATAATGTATGGAAACAAAGATCATTTTAAAGAAATTCAGATGCTATGAGCACTCCTACGAATACTTCCCAAGAAGGAACTTGTAAAGAACATCCTGCAAAATCATTTGAAGAAAGATTGAAAAAGTTAAGGGATGATATCAAATAATTCTCGGTGCGAGGAAAGAAAGATACTTCTGACAGTTCGAATGAAAATGTTGCCAACATTAATATGTTAGAAATAAGGTCTACTTCTTTAGCACGAGAATTAAATGAAGAAGATGCAACAAATGAATTACGGGCACTTATACGACAAAGAGATGAACAAATCAGTCGTCTTAAGCAGAAAATGGAAGAGTTGGTAGAAGCTTTACAAAATCCACCAACACATCCATCACCGACCATTGAAATCATTAGGCCAGAGGCTATCCACATTTTAGATGACAAAGGAGAGCCAATATATGTTGAAGAAAGCACTCAAAAGAAAAAAGATTCCCCTCTTAGCGGAATTCCAGAAAAAGATATCACACAACTTGTGGAACAAAAGATAAAAGAAACAATGGCTCAGGTAAAGGCTGGATCATTAATTCCAAAGGGTAGACCATATCCAGAGGAATTTGACTCTTTCCAATACCCTAAAGGTTTTGTTCCTCCTATCTTTAAAATGTTTGATGGAACTGGTAATCCTCGACAACATTTAGCACACTTCAGAGCAAGTTACTGTAATGCGAGGGGAAGTGACGCTCTTTTATTCCGTCAATTTGTTAACAGTCTCACGGGAGTTGCCTTTGACTGGTATGTAGAACTTCCTAATGGATCTGTTAAAACATTTTTAAAGCTTGAAAGTCTCTTCATTCAACGATTTGCTGGAGCTCAACATCATACTACAGTTGGTGATCTAGTAGTAGAAAAACAGAAATCAGGAGAAAGCTTAGTGGATTACATTTTACGCTGGAGAAATCTCAGCATGAAGTGTGAACCACAACTTCAAGAACAACATGCTGTTGAAATTTTGCTTAAAAATATTGATGGTCCTATAACAATTATGCTTAAAGGATTTACAATAAAAACTTTTGAAAAATTGCTTAGTAAAGCTGTCAATCTTCAAGAAGAAGCTAAGCAGATTAGTGTAACAAAAAGACTGAAAAGATAAAGACTGTCAAGACATTTGAAAAAAGACTGGGAAATGTTGTAGAGAAAGGTAAACAAGTGATGGAGGTTCAACCTGAACAAAAGAAACAACGACAGAAATTGTCAACGTCACAAACATCGCTTCAATTAAAACTTCTATAACCAATCACAGTACCAGCAGATAAAAGAACAATGGCTGAAAGAATGAATAAAGAATATTCATTTAAAACGGAAGTCGTCGGCAAAATATTTCATAGCCTGCTTAAAATACCAGAATTTAAGCTATTAAAAGCTAAAGGGCCAGCAGAAGTAGATATGAAGGACAATCCCAATTATTGTCCTTATCATAGAATGTGTCGGCATATTTTTAGGTTATGTGTTTTATTTTGAAAAGGGGGTCGCCTACAGAAATTTGTCGGCGAATTTTTAATTTAAATAAATAATTTGAAAAGTAGTATTTGATTTTGAAAAATAATTTTTTTTTTAAATTTGAAGATTTTAAGATATGAAATCAAACTGATCTCACATCCCGAATAGTTTATATAAACGAGCACCGCACCACAAATCGTGCATCTATCCCGAAGAATAGACACACTGCTTGATGATGGGGCTCGATTAAATAAACTAGGAGATTTGTGACATCCGTTTGGTCTCGCGAACCAATTTTATACGCCGACAAGTTCCCTCGCTTAATATAAATGAATTAAGCGTGGTTTATATTACTCGGGTTCTTAAAATTCCCTATAAGGGCAAGCCCCTATAGTTAATTACATCTTAAGTGACGGGAATCACCTAAGAAAACTCTCGATAATAATCAGTAGTTCTGCTCTCAAGAATTTCAAAGTTTAAGTTTTCAAGGGATTGAGTTTTGAAATTTCAATAGGGAATAGATCAAATTTGGAACATTTTATTTTAGGAGTCCAAAGGAAGAGAAGTAGGAGAAGCTGAGGATCCAAGAGAAATCTTCGGCAACTTCCCGACTATCCTATTTGTTTCGCTTGGATTTAGGAAAGTCCTAATGTTTATTTAATGTTTTGATCTCGCCAATTTTAATTAATTAGGACTTATATTTGTATGATAAAATCATACAAATAATTTCTGAAGATGTGAGGGTTTATGTCGTACCAAACGACTTACCTCGAGTCCTAAGACCTGCTAGGGCTTAATTTACATGATATGATCATGCAAATGCCTAACGAAGAGTTGAGGATTTATGTTGCACTAAGCAAACTTCCTCGAAGTCCTATGGCTTGGTTATTTAATTCTAAGAAAGTTTTGCTGAAGTAGACTCGAGTTTTGCCGATGACGATGGCCGTGCCGCCCACCATGCTCCGAGCTCCTTGTTGCAGAGGTTTAGTTTTAGAAGTCATAAATCGAGAGATGAGAGAAGTGTTCGGTTTAGAGAAAATCTTAAAATCCAGGTATTTTTTAATATTTTAATTAAACAAATCTTAAAGTTGATTATAACAACACCGGTTAAGATCCCACGGTTCCATCCTTCCGCATCGTTATTTTTATCGGATTCACTTAATCCGGATGAATTTGCTAAACTCAACTGAATGAGTTCCACACTTTCATCTGCACCGTGAAATCCGTTAGCAACACGTAGGTTACATCATCCGAGGTATTCCCGATCATCCAACAAGACGTTTTAATTTAGTTGTAGTTGTAGTTTTGTTGTTCGTTTCAGTGATTAAATTTTGAGTTGTTTTATATTTTGAAATGTTGTGGCGGTGAATTTTATCTTGTAATGACTTTTAATTTAGTTTTTGGTTTCGCTTTTAGGGACTATCCTAAAGGTGTGGGTTTTCATGCAATGATTGTTTATCATGCAAGAAAACTAAGTGCGATGCGATTAAATAAATTGCAATAAGGTAAATCGCAATAAAATAAAAGCGTACTCGGAGGGTCTTCCCGTCATCCCAAGCTGCACTTAAAACACAATTAGAATATTTAAGCATTTAAAGCAAGTTCCTAGGTAAAGCTAAGGGAAGGGTTTTGGTTTTCTACCAAGTTTCTAATCCTATAGCTAGTCACCTCCTATGACGTCTAGGTTCTTGTATTTTGGTTTGAGGACGATTTTCTTCATCAAAGAACAATTAAGTTCAATTGTTCTTATAAATATCCTATCATATCGAGGAAGTGCTTAAGACGAGTCTTAAACATCTTTTCAATATCTCTAGGATTATTTTAAGTTCAAGAGAATTTAATTATAAAAATGAATTAATCGTCTGGGAGTTCAAGTTTTGTTATCTTGCTCAGTGAACTAGGATATTTGAATATCTTATGAATGAAGTAACACTTCACTTAACACTCCATTTAGGAGTTGTGACAACAAAAGCTTTCGAGGGCAAATGGATGTTCAAATGATTTATGATTTAACTTAATTTCAATTAATGGGTTTAAGTTCGGAATAAGTGTTCAAGTTGTTTTAGATTTATTTTCGAATTCTTTATGTCTTAGGTGATGTTATATTTAATTTAATTTAATTTAATTTAGTTCAATTTAATTTAATTTAATTTAATTTAATATAATGTGGTTTAATTTAATTTAATTTAATTTAAGTTAATTTAATATAATATGATTTAATTTAATTTAATTTAATTTGATTTAATTTAATTTGATTTGATTTAATTTAATTTGATTTAATTTAATTTAATTTAATTTGATTTAATTTAATTTAATTTGATTTTTTTTTAATTTTAATTTAATTTAATTTTTAATTTTAATTTAATATTTTATTTTTATGTTTTAAAGATGATTTAATTTTAATTGTTAAAGTATTAATTTAATTGAAATTTTAAAAGGATTTAATTTAGATAATTTAACTTTAATTTGATTTAATGATTAAGTCTTTTAGCATTTTAAATTTTAAATTTGGATTATCATTTTAATTAGGAATTAAATATTATTGAGATGATTAATTTAGGGATTCTTAAATTAAAGAATAAATCTCTTCCTAATGACATCCCTATTTTAATAATTCCAAATTTATTATTCTTCCAAATTTAATTAATTATTTGATTAAGGTTTATTTTAATTATTTTTAAATTGTTTAGTAGGTTTCTACCCTTTAATTATTTAAATTTCAATCATCCAAATCAGATTAAGATCAAATATTTTACTTTTTCATTTTATTAAGCCTAAAGTTTTAATTAAGGGTTAAAATTTTAATTATCATTTTTGCCCTTCAAGCTTAATAATTTCATAACTCACTAAATTGAGCTTAAATGAATTTGAAATTTTTATGTGACTTCACTCATATGTCAATAAAGACATTAGAGGAGAAAATGTGATTTTTCTGTATTTAATTTATTTATGTAATTATTTTTGGTGGAAAATAGGGATTTCCAAGAAAAATTTAATAATATGACCAAGGGGAATTTTCTGTCCTTAAGAAAATTATGGGACATTTCTAATGACTAGAGGACCACTTGGACCAATTTTGGTGATTTTTTGAATTATATTCTTTTTATTATAATTATTTTGAGTTTTGGAGTATTAATTAATTTAAAAATAAAATAAAGGTTGAAAAATGAATTTTATATTTTTCAAAAATCTCTCTGATATCAAGGAAATCAGAGAATAAATTTTTATAATTTTTTGATTTTTATTTGATTTATTAGAATTATTTTAGTGGAAATGCTTAAAAAATACATTTTTTTTAATTTTAAAATTACCTTAAGGCTTTAAAATTTAATGTCTCATCATATAGACTTAAGAAAAATATGGGGTTTGTTCCTAAGTGATTAAAATTCAAAATGTGACATTTTGGTGAATTTTATTATTTTTGTGATTTTTATTATTTTTTAATTATTAAAAATATTAAAATAATGCAAAAAATCAACTTTTTTAGAAAATTACAATTTTAATTTTCATAAATTCCCCTGATATCAGAGAGGCTCCAAAACCAATTTGGTGAATTTTTGAAAAGTATTTTGAAAGTTATGAATTTTTTAAGTTTAATTTTGGCTAAATGGCTTAATCAACCCATTTGATAGGGCTAACCAAGTCCAATTGACTTCAAACTTTTATGGTGGGTTCCTCTCGATCCTAAAGGTCAGTGGAGAATTGATTTCAAGTCAATTTGATGTGTGATTAGCTCTAATTAATTAAAACTCCATTTTGGGTGTTTAAGCCAATTAGGGTTATTCCAAGTGAGTTAACTCAAAACCTATTTTTCCTAGGGTCCTCTAGTCATAATAAACATCACCAAATTTTTCTAGAATTTATTTCACAATATGCTAATTATTGGAATTAAAATACTCAAACTAGCAACCTAGAAGTCGAAAAATCAATAACTCTTCATAGTGATAGCCTCCGACTTTAGAAAATTCAGGGAATGTTCCCAAATTCAGAGGCTTCAAAAGCCCTATGGTCTCATGCCATGGTGAATTGTATACATGCATGGAGAATCGAAAATGTGCAGAGAGTAAATAAATTATTAAAAATCAAATACTCAATGAAATCGAATGATTTCTTTTCCACATTATTCTCCTTCTGTTCACTGAGCAAGAGGGTATTTTTATTTTATTTTTCTGATTTTTCTACACAAAGTTATGCATTTTTGAAGTTTAGGGAATTAAATAAATAGAAAAATAACCTATTTTTCTACTTATCCACGCGGCGCCAACTCAACCTAGGCATCTCCGAAACGCCGCGTGTCGTCCTCTGATTCGGCGCCGCCATCCAACTCAGCGCTCCGGGGGCCCGCTGTATCGTTCCGTCTCCTCATCCGGCGCAATCCTGGCCCTCTGTCCGCGCGTGTATTAAATGAACGGCATCCGTTCATCGTCCCCAAGCTTCCTAACCCGAGAACCGTCCACACCAAATCCCTAATATCTCACTCAATACTTAAAGGATTTTCGTGTTCTTGTGCTCTATGGATTCGTCTTGAAGAGACAAATACATCAATACGGTGATCATGCATTGAAATTAAGGCATTTGAAATGGAGAATCTCCAGAAGCTTGAGATAAAGAGTTAGCTCATACCTTTGCTCAGAGAAGTGCGGCTTCAATCCGAGGGTCGTGTCACCTTCGATCGGGTCCAAGCAAGCTCCGATGAAGTCCCTCGGCCCGGTGAATTGTCTAGGTATGATTTCGACCAAGCCCGATCACAAAGCTTGGAGGCCGGAACAACCGGGTGGCCTCGAGATGGGGCTTTCGCTGGAAACTTCTCCTCTGGTCCGGTGAAGGTGTAGGACCGACGACTTGAAGATCGGCTCACCGCGGCAAAGTGTCCCGGTTTTTGGGTGAAATTTCGACCGAGAAATCGGGTTCTCGTTGGCGGGATTAGTGCAAATCGACACTGGGATCAACTGCTCTAAGTATGGAGGAGGGCTCTGGAACAATTTTGGCAGAGTTTCAGCAAGGTTTGTGCAACTCTCCTTCATGGTCGCGAGGGGTCGGGCTTAAACAGAGGTGGCCGGAGAGCCTCACAGGATGGCCAAGGGCTGGGATCGTCGCTGCTGGGCATGGGAAGAACAACATGGTGGCCATTGGGCATGGGGCACTCAACAAGGGAGAATTCCAATGTTGGCTCACATGGGAGCTCTCGGCATGGCGTTTTCCGGCGGCCCGGTGGCCGGCCGGCTGGCCTCGGGTCACCATCTTCGACCAGCTGGGGTCGTGGCTCGGCATTAGTGCAATCAATCGAGCATGGACATGTGTAAAGAACTCGGATCAAAATGGCATGGGGACATGGCTAATCTTGCTAGGTTTGGTCAACCCATTTGTTCGGCTGGGTTCACCTCCCCATGGCCGGCCTCGGGCCGAGAAAATCGCTAGTGCTAGCCGGTCAAAAGGTGGTGATGTCCTTATCCAAGAATATTTGGATTAAATCTCGGTTAAGGGGTATCATGGGTGAGGTTAAAGACTTTTAGGAATTAAGGAAAGCTCCCCTCTTCTTACCCAATGTGGTATGGTCACATGTCAAACAATTCACATGGCTTGCATGTGGCTTAAGAGTGGCTTCATGGCTCACCTTTGCTTCGGGAAAAGCCAAGTCAATTTCATGGAAATGGGTTTAAGAAAATTTTGGCATTTTGATGGGAATTTGTATGGGCTTAATTTGGAATGGCTTCATGATGAGTTTTGAAACTTAGTGGATCGATTTAATTGAAAATATGGTGTAGAGCAATTGTCATATGGGTTTTGGATTGATTTTGGCCCTTTGGATTTTTGGTGGAGATGGGCTTTAGGATGGTTTCATGTAAGTGGGCTTTTAAGTTTCAAAATGGGCTTTTGGGTGGAGATTTTGCAAAGGGCCATGCCAAATAAATGTTGGGTTTGATTTAAGAGTGTATCATGAGTGATTTAAAGCAAATTTGGGGTGGTTTGGGCTCGAATTGGCTGGATTTCGGTTTCTTTGGTAAAGGGGCTAAGGTGGGTCAAAATGGGCTACCATGAGCTAAGGTTGGGCTAAAGTTGAAATTGATGTAAAATTAATGTTGAAAATGGCTTATGGGCTGTTTTAAAGAGTTTTCAACTTTGATCGGGTCTTGATTTCGGGGTTCGGGCCTATTTCGGCTAGGCTTGTGTGTAGGCCCATTTAAGGGATTTTGGCTTTGAGTTGAATTTGAGTGAGGTTTGAGTCCAAATCTTGGGCAAATTATGTTAGTGTTTTGTTTGTGAGGATGTTAGGGAAGGTTTAGAAAAGGTTCTGGGGTCAATCGGAGTTGAATTGGTTTGGCTCGGGCTAAGTTCGGGTCATGGGTCCAAATCGGGCTTTAAGGCCAAAAGTGAAATCGGATTCAAATGTCAATCAAATTGGACTTGGATTTGGTCTAAATTGATATTTTGAATATTAAATTGAAGTTTAGAATTAAATTGGACCAAAATCGGGGTCAATCGGGTAGATTTGGTTTGACATCGGGTTCACTCGATTAAGAATAGGCTAAATCGGGGTTTTGGTGAAGTGGGGTAAATCGACAAAATTGGCCCATGGTGTAGTTGAACAAAATGAAATCGGGACTATTTGGGATTTTTTGGAATTTTCTCGAATTTCTCGGATTTTTCGCTAAGAGGGGCATTTTGGGTATTCGAGGGTATTAGAGGTATTTTCGGAATTTTTGGTATTTTTGGCTATGGATGATCAATTTGATTGGTGAGGGAATTTTTAGGAATGATTTTGGAGAATTTTGGGTAATTTGGAAATTTTGGAGGATTTGGGTAATTTCGAGGGTTTTGAGTAAGCTAAAGTGTGTAGGGTCCCCGGGTCAAAAATTAAAAATTTGGAAAATCGAAGATCGGGTAATTGTAAGTGGAATGAAATCATTTTGGTTGAGCCATGAAGCCATATCAAGCCCACACGAGCCATGAAGGGACTCATTCGAGGCATCCACTATGTCGTTCCTAACCCTCTGCCAAGGGCTTATGGGTTAAGGACCATCCATGTGAATCACCTTCATGAGTCGAGGTCAAGTTAGGTATGGGTGTGTGAAAGTGTAGTGTATAGGTGTAGTGTGTGTGTAAGTCAACCCTTCACTGCACTCAGGCCACCTGTAGGCGGTCCTAAGGCCAAAGAGTCCCATAGGAACTCATCCTTTAAACTTCCACATTCGATTTCAACCCTCTAGGTGATTAGGGGTCTACAATCAAGTTTCGTGGAGTTTGCATGGAGTTAAGGAGTGGTTTTAATTTCTAAGTGGTGGGTCCCAATTCTAATCCTCTAGGATAGTCAAAGGAAAAGCCTAAGGCTAGATCCTAAGTACTAAAGAGAAGAAGAGAAGACCTCATCAAAAATGAGGTCAACAGAATGCTCAGACACAAGATTGAAGAATGTTTTGTCTTCAAAGACTGGTTAGAGCGCAACTTTAAAGAAGGAAATATAGTAATCCTGAAAGAATATTTGAAAGAACCTGAAAAAAGTTCAGTCAATATGATTTCAGTGGAAAAAATTAATTCCAACAACAAGAACAAAGATAACACTATTTGAGGTAAATCTTCTAAGGAGATCCTTATTGAATATCAGGTTACAAAGCCTCCCAAGAAAGAAAAGAAAAAGAAAAATAAAGAACCGAAAAGGATTAGAGGTCTTCTAGATATAGGGACTGCAGTTCCTTTTGTATCTTCTAGTTCTTATGTTTCTCCATCTTCTACTAGGGTAGTTTTATCAGATGAAGGACGAAAAATACTTGAACCGATGAATTTGTATGACTTCCTTTTTGCTACTACTGTGAATAATAATAATAATTCCAGTTCTGCTTACATTTTGTCTATTTTCGGTGATTCTTCTGAAAATGATCATTCAAATCCTGATCCTGTAGACAATACTCAAATCGTACATGATCTCGATCAATCTAAAGACAACCAAAATGACAAAAACATTGGTGATAATTCTGAAAATAACAAAGATGAAAGTGACACTGCTAGACTCCAATTACAAGGAACCCCAATTTCCATAGAATTGGAATCTTCAGACTCGGAGACAAAAGAGTTGGACAACCAATTTGAAGAGATAATTGAAATCAATTTGAGGAGTGGAAATGTTCTACCTCCTAGAGTGGCTCCACAAGAAAAGGAAAAACAAATAGTCACATCAAAAAAGATCATTCCTTCAATACATCCTCAACTCTCTAAAAGAGATAAGGATGATCTTCATAACAAAGTGGACTATAATGTACTAGCTCATTTGAGGAAGTTACCAGCAAAATTGAGCATCTATGACGCTCTTATTCTTTCTAAGAAATGAGAGTCATTGATAAAACCCTTTTAGATCCAGACATTTGTCTAGCTCAACTTTCTAGTATTACTCAGAATGAAGTCTGTTCATTAGAAAAATCAACAAAGATTACCTTCTCTGATAATGACTTGTTGCTCGGAACAACTGAGCATAATCGTCCACTGTATATCACAACAAACATAAATGACATGACACTTTCAAGGGTTCTTCTCGACCCAGGTTCCTCGATTAACATTATGAATTTGAGAACTCTTGCATATCTGGATATTGATGCATCCCAACTATCAAGAGATATAATGATGTTACGAGGATTCAATCAACAAGGAGAACGGGCCTTGGATCAATAACATTGCTCTTAAAGATAACAGACTTGATGACAACGGCAAAATTACATATCATTGATTCTGATACCTCTTTTAATGCCTTACTTGGCAAACCATGGCTTTATTAAAACAAAATGGTTCCTTCTTCGTTGCATCAATGTATAAAATATTTACGAAAATGACAAGAATGTTGTATTGTAGGAGATTTGCAACCGTTTTCGATCCATGAAATCGATATACATGAAGATGCATCATATTATGCTCATATAAAGAAAACAATATTCTTCAAAGAAATAATGGTGGATATGAAAGAAAAAGACAAAGAAAAGAAAATACATGAAAAAGATCATTTTTCTTCAACAAAGACAAAAGGAGTTAATTCCCGTCAGACTCATACTCGACGCCGAGGCCGAGGACGAGGACGAGGGAAAGAAGATCCAATTGTTATAATAAAGAAACCATTAAAATTCATAATTCATCTGGACTCTGAAGAAGATACAAAAGAAGAAACGACATCAGTGGTTTTAAAGGAACCTCAATTCAAAATATTTCTAGAAGAAGAAGACAAAGAGAAACAATTTGAATCTATGTATGATAATATTAATCATTATATACATTCTATGACCCTGACTCCAATATCTACTGCTAAGATTGGGAATTTAGTAGTCAAAGAAGTATGTAGTGATGACAAAAAGCCAATTAGGTTTAGTCTTGGCTCTACTTCTACTAGTACTGAAACTGATGTAAAAATAGAAGATGAAAATCTTCCGAAATGAATGCAAATTCCTTTTGAGTTGTACTCTCCTAGGGCACAAAAATTTATTTAAAACAGTTTAATGCTCAAACAATGGTCTTAAAAACAACCAAATTTTATTGAACAAATGTGGAATAATAAAAAACAAAATCCTAACTCCTAAGAAGGTGTTGAATTTGGTACTCTAGAACCACTGGATGATGCGGAATTTTCCTGGTCATCACTGAAGAACATAATTTCTTTTACTCTCTAAAATAATTCCTTTAAAGTGCGCTTTTGGTGTCACTTCAGGAAAATTTTTAGGATTTGTAGTTCGACATCGTGGGATAGAAATTTATCCTCTCAAAATTGAAGCTATCCTAAACATGCCTCCTCGTAAAAATCTAATTCAATTGAGATAATTTTAAGGAAAATTAGCATATATACAACGTTTTATATCCAATCTGTCAGGTAGGTGTTAGCCTCTTACCGCCTTAACCAGAAAATATACCAAATTTGTGTGGGATGAAAAATGCCAACACGCCTTTGAAAATATTAAACAATACCCAAAAACCCTCCTGTTTTAGCAGCCCCTATAGTAGGAAGACCTCTAATCCTTTACACTGCAGCATTGGACAATTCCCTTGGAGCATTATTGGCACAAGTAAATGACAAGGGAAAAGAAAATGCGTTATACTATTTAAGTCGTTGTCTGGTTCCAACAGAAATAAAATACCTGGCAATTGAGAAACAATGCTTAGCCTTGATTTTTTGTAGTTCAAAAACTGAGGCACTATATGGTTTCTCATAAAGTAACTCTTATTTCAAGAGTTAATCCACTACAATATTTAATGACATGACCGACACTTTCTGGAAGATTAGCAAGATGAGCAATGATATTACTCCAATTCGACATAACATTTGTACCATTACGTGTTGTCAAAGGACAAATCTTGACAGATTTCTTAGCAGCACACTCAATTCCAACTGGATCACCTCTCAATGATGATTTACCTGATGAAAAAATATCAGAAATAAAAATTTTCAATGTGCAACGATGGGAATTGTACTTTGATGGAGCATCATCTGCAAGTAAAGATAAAGACAAACAAACAATTATATCAGGCAAAGCTGGAGTATGATTGATTTTCATCACTCCAGACAAAACGATGATGTTATTTTCTTATCATCTGACCGAACCATGCACAAATAATGAAGCCGAGTATGAAGCGCTCATAACCAGTCTAGAATTGACAATACTAATAGAAATTAAAAATATTGACATCTATGAAGATTCTCAGTTGAATATCAATCAAATCGCTGGCAAATATAAGACTCTGAAACCTCGATTTTAACAGTATTCTCGTTACACTTTGAAGCTGCTTCAGCAAATTCCTGATGTGACATTTTTCTTAATCCCGAGACGAGATAATACTTTAGCAGATGCTTTGGCAAAACTTGCAAAAGAGTTTGCCTGTTCAGAAGAAGACGACATACCGATTTCCATAAAAGGACGACAAGTTCTTTCTCAAATTGACATTGATAATCTGTATAAAATTGGTGAAAGCATGACAGTAACAACAAATGATGAAAAGGATGATTGGTGACAATCAATTATTCAATATTTACAAACCGGAAGGTTACCTGAAAACACTTCTATTGTCACTTAAATTAAACAAAGAGCATTATCATATGCTCTAATAAATGATGTCCTTTATAAACGATCTTTTGACCAAATGTGGTAAAGGTGCTTAAACCAAGTTGAAGCTCAAGAGATTGTTAAGGAGGTCCATTTAGGTTTATGTGGCGCACATCAATCTGGACCTATAATGAAAATGAAAATAAAAAGAATGGGATATTATTGGCCTACATTGATGACTAATTATCTTGACGTTGCAAAGAAATGTCATCAATGTCAAATACATGGGGTAGTTTTACACCAGTCACCAAATGTATTACACCCAACTATTGCATCTTGGCAGTTTGAATGTTGGGGCATGGACAAAGTGGGCCCTATAGATCCTCCATCATCCAAGGGTCATCGATTTATTCTAGCAGCTACTGATTATTTCTCCAAATGGGCAGAAGCAATACTGCTTAGAGAAGTCAATGCAGAACAAGTCATTTATTTCTTTAAGACACATATTGTTTATAGATTTGGAATTCCTTGAAGGGTCATATCAGACAATGGATTGGCCTTTAAAAATATGAAAATGAATAACTTTATCCAAAGACATAGGATAGACTGGAGGTATTCGACAATCAATTATCCTAAAGCCAATGGTTTAGCTAAAGCCTTCAATAAAAAATTGGTTCAAATTTTGAAAAAGACATTAATCAACAACATAAGACAGTGGCATGAACGATTAATAGAAGCTTTATGGGCTTATAAAACTATATATCGAACACCAACACGGTCAACACCGCTTTCTTTGGTATATGGTTCTGAGGCTATATTACCACTCGAAGTTCAAATCCCTTCTCTCAGAGTTGCGATAGCAAATAAAATAACTGAAGAAGAAAATGCCAGATTACGACTTGAGAAACTTGAGAGTTTAGAAGGCAAACGTCTACAAGCTCAGCAAAATCTCACACTACATCAAGCAAAAATGATACGGGCCCATGAAAAATTTGTTCGCCCCAGAACCTTTTGAATCGGTGAATTAGTTTTAGTTCTTCGAAAACCTTTACTAGCTCATCGAAAGATAGGTGGCAAATTTGAACCAATATGGGAAGGCCCATATGTAATTGTAAAGAAATATTTCGGAGGATCTTACCAACTGGTGGATTGTCAAGGAGAAAGAATATTGCCTCCAGTCAACGACCGTTTCCTAAAGAAATATTACGCGACATACAAAAAAAAATGAATAATGACTTATTTATAAACTGGAATAATAAAAAAAAATCTTATTTTCAAATCATCTTTGTAATACGAATCTTGACTTTTATTTTCTGTAAAATCTGTTTCGCTTATTAAACAAATGTTTATAAGCGTAGTGCCTTAACATAAAAAAAGTCTAAAATGTTACATTATCCTGTTGTTTTCAGGAAAAATGTCTAACAACAAACTTCTTTTCACATTCTGAAGTGGTGTTTGTCTGGCCTTAGACCGACGATGTGTTGAAAAAGGATCTAGAATCCACTTCGATTTTGAGCTCTCTCAAATTGAATTACTCTACGATGGACATTTACTATCTATTGTCAATCAACAAGAAGCAAAAGGAAAACCATCTGTATTGGAGTTCAAACTTCGTCAACAAGCTGTAGAAATAGAAAATCTTATTGACAATGGAAAATTGAAGTTAGTAATGGCAATTCCATCCTGTGAAGATGGAATGATATCTACTAGCGGGATAAATAATATTGCTTTTGGAATGACAAGAGCCCAAAGGAGAAATCGCAATAAACGACTCAAGAAACTGGCAGAAAAAGAAAGACAAAACAAAAAACCAATGGAAGAAGATGATGGGTTCGAATTTAAAATACTTGAAAACATCTCTAAAGAGACATATTATGTCTTAGGAGAAGAAATGATCGAAGAAGAGGAGAGAATTGAAAGGACAGTATTCACTCCCGTTCCCTACGAGCCAACATTGGATCTCATGACAACAGAAGTAATAAATGACAAATAAATTGCTTCTCAAGAGGAAGTGAGACGTATTAGAACTATCAAGAAACAATCATTCAACCAATTTCAACATATTAATGGTCGAACCATTAATATATTGGAAGGCATTCAATTGTTCACCCGAGTTTTTGACGAAGTGGAGCAAGGTGCCATTATCGAGCATGTGATGGAAGCGCGTGATCAAGGGTGAGCTGGACATCTGAAAAGAAGAACGTACTCTGAACTGAATAGATGGATTCGTAGAAAAGGTCGCATGACAATTCAACATGGATGCTGTTATAACTATGCTGTAGATAAGAAAGACAATCCCCCAGGGACACTACAACATGAACAAGTAGATCCACTACCGACGGTCATTATTCAGATTATCAGAAGACTCATAATGTGGAATATAATGCTTGATGATTGTATTCTAAACAGTTGCATTATAAATATATATGAGGAGGGCGACTGTATACCACCTCATACTGACAGTAGGGATTTTGAAAGACCCTTTTGCACTCTCTCCCTCGTGAACAGATGTTCTATTCTATTTGGAAGAGAAATACAGATTGTGGGCCCTGGAGAATTTCGTGGATCTTATCAGATTCTCTTACCACGGGGATCAGTTTTAGTCTTGCGAGGCAATGGAGCTGATGTTTCAAAACATTGTATACCGGGTGTGAGTCGATAGCGCATATCGATCACACTGAGAAGAATGCGCCCCGAAAAGCATCCTGAGGGATATCAACCAATATCAGAACTGTAAAAGCTACGACCCTTAGAGCTCCCATGACCCCATGAATGTTTAAACACCTAAGACATATGCAATAAACAATGTCTCGAAGTGTTAGACATTTTGTGGTAGGTCTAACAGTATCTGAGAACTTTTGACATAGTAGTTTGCAGTGTGTATGTGCGTATTGTATGATACATAATGTACTGTGAACTTTTGCTATCTATGTACATTATTGGAAGTGGAATGTAATCTTGTAAGATATTTCCTAGCAGACTATAATACATCGTAAGGTCCAAGAATGCCAAAATGAACTAAAATGACATGATGAACAACTTGTGATAACTAACATAAGAATTATCATTCCGCCTATATAGGTCAAATCCCCAACAGATATCCCCAACAAATATCTTAATGAGTTCGTCACTCTCTCTAGTTATTGGATGTAAGTCCTTTTTCCTGACATGGAAATAATGGCATTCCTCTAACTAAATATTAAAATTTTGAGAAATGGAATATTACATTCATTTTCTCTCTCCGGTTATTGGATGTAAGTCCTTTTCCTGACATATAAATTATTGCATTCCTCTAACTAAATATCGACATTGCATTTCGAGAAATGGAATATGACACCTATTTTCTCCCTCCGGTTATTGGATGTAAGTCCTTTTCCTGACACGAAAATTATGACATTCCTCTAACTAAACATAGACATGGACATTTCAAGAATTGGAATATGACATCCATTTTCTCTCTCCTGTTATTGGATGTAAGTCCTTTCCTGACACGAAAGTTATGACATTCCTCTAACTAAACATCGACATTGACATTTCGAGAAATGGAATATGACATCTATTTTCTCTATCCGGTTATTGGATGTAAGTCCTTTTTCTGACACGAAAATTATGACATTCCTCTAACTAAACATCGACATTGATATTTCGAGAAATGGAATATGACATCCAATTTTTCTCTCCGGTTATTGGATATAAGTCATTTTCGTGACATGGAAATTATGACATTCCTCTTACTAAATATCGACATTGATATTTTGAGAAATGGAATATGACATCCATTTTCTCTCTCTGGTTATTGGATGTAAGTCTTTTTCCTGACACGGAAATTATGGCATTCCTCTAACTAAACATCGACATTGACATTTCGAGAAATGGAATATGACATCCATTTTCTCTCTCCGGTTATTGGATATAAGTCCTTTTCATGACACGAAAATTATGGCATTCATCTAACTAAATATCGACATTAAAATTTTGAGAAATGGAATATGATATCCATTTTCTCTCTCTGGTTATTGGATGTAAGTCCTTTTCCTGACACAGAAATTATGACATTCCTCTAACTAAATATCGACATTGACATTTCGAGAAATGGAATATGACATCCATTTTCTCTCTCCGGTTATTGGATGTAAGTCCTTTCCTGACACGAAAATTATGGCATTCCTTTAACTAAATATTGACATTTGGAGAAATGGAATATGTCATCCATTTTCTCTCTCCGGTTATTGGATTTAAGTCCTTTTTCTGACACGGAAATTATGGAATTCCTCTAACTAAACATCGACATTGACATTTCAAGAAATGAAATATAATATCCATTTTCTCTCTCTATTATTGGATGTAAGTCTTTTTCCTGACACGAAAATTATGACATTCCTCTAACTAGACATCGACATTTGACATTTCGAGAAATGGAATATGACATCCATTTTCTCTTTCCAGTTATTGGATATAAGTCCTTTTCGAGACACAGAAAGGCATTCCAATCATATTCATCTTAGAAAGGACATAAATTGCATGATTTTCCTTCTCAGAACTGACATATGAGACATCTGACATTCCTTAGGGACGATATGACACCCACTTCTTTCCTGATTATTATGAGACATTTCTTCAGACCATTTCAGTCAACGCCAATATGTGCGGCATACTTATGCAGTATTCCACACATATTAGGGGCCCTTTTATTGACCTCATTTTTTTATAAGAGGTCAACTGATGACCTAAAAGTCAACTTTGGTCAAAAAGGTCAATCCTGACCCAATGACCAACCCTATTGACTCAACAGGTTAACTCTTGACCCAAAAAGTAAACTTTGGTCAAAATGGTCAATCCTGACCCAATGATCAACCCTACTGACCCAACAGGTCAACCCTTGACCCAAAAAGTTAATTTTGTCAAAATGGTTAATCTTGACTCAATGACCGACCCTACTGACCCAATAGGTCAACCCTTGACCTAAAAAGTCAACTTTGGCCAAATTGGTCAATTTTTGACCAAATGACCAATTATTGACCCAATGACTTATTTAAGACCCCAAAAATGACAAAATTAATCAAATAATTAATTTCCAAATTATTTTGATTAATTAAATTGACTAATAATTTAATTTTTAACATTAATTAATGACAAATTAATTAAAATGAAAATTAAATTAAAAGTCATAAAATGAAAAAATGCACCAAAATGAAATAAAAATGACAAAATTAATCAAAAAATTAATTACAAAATTATTTTGATTAATTAATTGACTAATGATTTAATTTTAAAATTTTAATTAATGACATAATTAATTAAAATGAAAAATTAAATTAAAAGTCATAAAAATGATAAAATGCACAAATTAATTAAAAATAATGGAATTAATCAAATAATTAATTTCAAAATTATTTTTGATTAATTAATTGACCAATAATTTAATTTCCATATTTTAATTAATGATATAATTAATTAAAATGAAAATTAAATTAAAAAGTCATGAAATGAGAGAAAATCCAATTTTAAATAAAAAATGACATGAAAATTAATCAAATAATTGATTTGGAATTATTTCCAATTAATAATTGATTAATGAAATAATTTCTAATATTTTAATTAATGACATAATTAATTAAAGTGAAAATTAAATTAAGAAAGGGGTATTAAATAGAATTTTAACCTATGACATTATGATTTTCCAAAAATTCTAAATCTCCTTTATGACATCACACATGACCTCTTATGGGTTAGACACAACCCATCTAACCCATTAAAAATGAAATAACCCATGGATGACCCATCATGTCCCATGTTGAACCATGGTAAACACATGTGATGATGCGTTCATCATTATGAAAGAATGATGTGTCACCTCCTCATTCAACCCTAAGAGAACCTTTGGTGACTCATCTAACACCTCACATCTTCACCAATAGGAGAGGGGGAGAGCTTAGATCACCATTACCTCATATGGTGATCTCATAAATCAAGAATGGGAAAATTACAGAAATTAAAGGGGTATGTGTCATCTCCCCATGAATCTTTAAGTGAGGTGGTGGATGATGAAGGCCTTAGCCCTTTGAGTCACCACAAGGCTCCTCTCTACCCAATAGAAGTGAAATAAAAAAATGAAAAATTCATCATGACAAAGTGAAAGCAATTATGGCTAAGAGATAGGAATGAGGAAAAATTGTCTTACGTGTTATCCTACCATTCAATTCATTGGAAGTGCTAAATGAATTACATGGGGGAGGCTGATCCAAAGCATTCTCCTACAGCCATTCCACCTCCCAAGCTTTCCAATGAAGGAAGATATGGGAAAATCCAAGCAAGATCCACCCTTCCTTACCATGGTTAAGTTCATGGTGATTAAGCATAGAAATTGCCAACCTATCATCATCACAACTGAAATTTCATTTCCAAAAACACTTATGGATGAGATGGCAACTCCCCCAAGTGAGCCTAACTAGCCCAAGGCTTATACATAGCCATTCCCATGGCTATAAAAAGCCCCTACCCGAAACCATGAAGAGGAGAAAAAAAAAAATTCCTAAAGACCTATAGGCTGCCCAAATCCCTTAGCTCCCAACATAAAAAATCTTGCTAAGGATCTTAGCAACCTATTCTAGCTAAAATCAAGCCATAAGATCAGCCCAATCGAGCCAATTTGGCTAAAACCCAAACTGAACCTAAATCAAGCCACTTTGCCAAAATTCTCACCAAGGTTAGCTATAAATCCAAATTGAAGTGGCAAAGAACTTCTTTGGGAGTACTAGAGGCTGACCAATAATTCTGATCAAGCTTAAGATTATTGTGGCCAAGGTATGAATTTTTTAATATAAAATAATTCATATAATCAGAAAATCATGGACTAAACTAGCCCAGAAAATTATGATCACCGTATAAATGTGATCTAGATTTTCAGATGATTCCACAGGTTCAAAAATCACTCAATTCCGTTGAGAAATGAGTGTGATATTGACCCTAGAAGTTGGACGGTTCATGAATTTTCTGAATTATCTGGATTAACCCATGGCCGCCGGATCCCGTGTTTTGGAACGGGTGACCCAGATCAAACCGCCCGGTGTTCGATGTTCTGATCCGAGCAGCGGATCGTCCCATGTTTTCGATCGTACGATGACACGCGGCGCGCCCTCGTTTTTTGGTCTAAGGTTAACTCACTTAAACAAATCAAAAAATCATATCTTTTTGCACAGACCTCCTAAAAATAAAATAAAAGTACCTCTAGAAAGCTCTTAAAAAGAAGAAATTATGGAACTAAAATCATACTTTTATTCTCTGTATTTAATTTTTAATTAATTAAATACTCTCTGGAGTATTTTAATTATTAAAAATTATTTACAAATCAGAAAAATATGAAAATTTTAGGGAAGAACCTTTACGTCCTTAGACACATCTCTTGATTTTTCTAAGGCTAGGATAGCTTTCTAGGATATGATTTTCTAATTTTCATGACACATTATAATTATTTCCAAAAATAATTACAAAATTTGAAAAATTGGAAAATTAAAATTAAAAAATGGTTAAGAATTTTAGGATGAGAGACAATAATCCTAAAATAATACTTCTTAAGCCATTAAATCAATTTTAAAAGATATTTCAAAATAGTGTTAAGATTTATTAATTATAAATTTCAAAACCCTTTTCTTCATTTACTTAATCCATTTCATAATGGACTAAGCCAATGATGAATTTAGGCTTTATTTCTTCTTTAAATATTGGTGTGTCTTGTGGAAGTGAGTAGTGTGTGGTGAGTCTATTGTGTGTGCATTAGTGTGTTTTAGAGTATATTTAGTAAGTATAATTAAGTGTGTTGCACAAGAAGGAAGAGTTAGAGGAAGTTCATGGAGTCTGCTTGGGGAGAAGATTCAAGATAAGTTTTTCTTTATTGTTTTATAACTTAATAAAATCCAAGTTTTGTGTTATTTTTCATATGCATTCTGAGTAGTTTTCTCTGTCTTTCTCCTTCTTATTGAGATTTTGTGAAATTAAGAATTAAATTAGTTGTGCCTAAAAATATTAAATAATATTGTGATAATATTTTTACTTAAATCTTAATATACTTTCAATTTGGCCAATTGAATTGTTAAAATATGTTGAATTATCAACTATAGTAAAGATTACATCCAAGATTCAGGGAAGTCAAAAGCTTGGAAGGAGGGTGCAAATAAATAGAGAAATATAATTATTGGGCGTAGAATTAGAGATTTTAGAGTGACAGGCCAAAATCCTCAATTCGGTCCAATCGTTTGGGAGCTGAAGTGTAGATGTTAGCCCTCAGGCGAGGGGAACGTGGGAGCTCCGAAGTGGCAGCCAGTATCCTCCCGACTAGACGTAGATTCAAGTAACCAAGCATATGATTAGTCAATGTTCTTTATGCCCTGACCAGAGGGTAAAGAATATGAATGCTCATATTTGACACAATATAATTCTAAACTAATTTAATTATTCATTCACTTAATTCTCTTAACAAGGAGAAATATACTTTTTCTAAATTGCAATCTTCTATTTAAAAATTAAGTAATATAATTTAGTATAAGCGTTCTCTATTTCCGTACACTAGATAGTAATTGCATCTGTTGAAATTAGTTCTTAATCTCTAAACTTCCTTGTGGGATCGATATCAAGGACTCCATTAGAGTCCTTTATTACTCGAACGATACGTATACTTGCGTTGATAAAAGGGGGGGAGGACACAATTATTAATTTTACTCTGATAATCATTTATAAAAATATGTAATATAAGCTCCGCAATCATATAAACCTTGCTGTCTCGCGACCCCAGGTCATCTTCCTCCTCCATTTTTATGATTTTGAAGATCTAGGGCTTGTTAGATCTCAACTTTAAGGAGATTTCAAGGCTTTTCGACACCAGATTTACACTTCTCTTGGTAAGAGCTTCACTTTAAGTTAAAATTTTTGGATTTTCACCTTGGAAAACTCACATTGCTTATGGTGGAATTTTTGGAGTTTTAAAGAGATTTTGAGATTTCCATGATGAAATTTGCTCTGACTTATTTAGAATAGTGTTTGGAGTTTGTTGCATTGTGACTTTGGGATTTATTGGAATTTTCTCGCAGATTTTAGAAACTCACATGGCTCCAAGGATGTGTAAAGGGAAGAGGAAATTGGATTTTTATGAGGAGATGCTCGTCAAAATCAAAGCCCAATTTTGCTATAACTCTTACCTGCACAATACGAAGTGTATCCAGGATTAAGCTTTTGATAGTCCTGGAGGATCTGTAGAACAATTAATTGCAGAGCGAAACTGGGAGAGATTTTGCTATTTCACTGCGAATGCTGTTATGGGAGTTGTTCGAGAATTCTATTCGAATATACCCTGAACTGAGATGGAGTATGTGCTTGTTAGAGAAAAGATGATTGAGTTTACTCCTCAGCGCATCAATGCTTTCTATCAGACTTAGGAACCATTCGTGTGTGAGTATGAAAAATTTGACACTGGGAGGGAGAATATGAGATAAGTTATTACTTTTCTGACTGATGGGCGAGGAGAATGGAAAGTAAGTAAAAAATAGTAGATAAATTTCCTCGCCTCCACTTTGAATGTTGCTTCAAAAGTCTGGCATTATTTCATTTCTACAAGGTTATTACCATCTTATCACCACAGCGAAGTTACAAGAGATAGAGCGATTCTGAACTACTGTATACAGAAGATGAAAAAGATTGATATTAGGACTATTATTTACAAGAATATTCATAATATTGCTAGAGGCGAGACCACTGGAGGATTAGGACATCCTGCTTTAATTCATGCCCTATGTATTCAGTTTGGAGTGGAGTTCAGTAGTTCTGAAGAAGTGGCTATACCTTTGAGACCTATTACAAAGAATATTATCCGTACTTATGAGTTTCATGTGGGAGCCAGAGCTGAGCGTAGGAGTACTGATATTCCTACTACGAGTTTCGATGTTCCATCTACTTCTGAGCTGCCTACCTTATTTGATATTATGGAGCAGCTGAGATTACAGATTGCTAATGTGGATAGACTCCATAGTCAGATGGATATGTTTTAGGCGAGAAGTGATGTGAATGAAGATTATCTGCTGAGGAGAGTTGATTTTGATATGACTTATTATGATGTTCAGGTCAGATTTATGAGGGGGGAGTCCGATGTGGTATTTCCTACTTGCTTCAGTTATACACCATATAGACCTAACCATGCTGATGACCAAAGTGATGACCCTGCTAATCCTGGTGATGGAGACTGGTAGAGTGTTTCTTTTTATTTTTGTTATTATGTTTTAGTATTTATCTTTCATGTAATGTGTAACCTTGTTGATGTACTGTTGTGTTGTAGTTATTTATTTTTCATGTTGTACTGTTTGTTGTATTGAAACATTAAAACTGTTAGTTGTACTGTTGGTACTGGGGTAGTTTGTTTCATTTTATAGTGTTCTGTTGAATGTTTAGATGTTTAATATTAATTTCTCTTTACCCATAAAAATATTTAAAATTATTACATCACTGCTACAAATTTTTTCATGCCTGTTAGTTGTAAAATTTGATTAATACCAGATAGCTGTTGAAGATTTCAGAATCCCAACACAGAAATGTTAGTTTTCTTTTACTCTCAACTATTTCAAATTTATTGAAAAATTTAAGTTTGAGGGAGGGTAGAGAAATACTAAACTTTTATTTGTTCTCATTTGTTATATTTTCAAAAATTATTAGAATAACTTCAGACAGTTGAACCTTATTGTAAGATAACTAAAACTTTTTATTTCAGTTGAATATTATGGAAGGATAGGATGGAAATTTTTGGTAATAAAGGCTGATTTTATAGAAGTAAGATTTTTGGAATGAAAGAAATTGATTATAGTCAAATATTTAAATTAAAGAAAACTATATTTTTGAAATGTTAAGTGAATTAAAGTATTGTGTGTTAAGAAGAGATTGTAACTTTATGATTAATCATAAAACTTGTACCTAACTATAAAGTAAGGAGGTGACTTAAGTTTGAACTTTAGAAAGAGGAGAGTAAAGTTCAAAATAATTAAAGGCTATCCAGATATAGTAATCCTCAGAAATAAAAGAGAGAAAAGAATAGAAAAGAAGGATTGAAAAACAATCCCAAAGAAAAAGAAAAAAAAAAGAGAAAAGAAAAAGAAAGAAAAATATTTATGAGGAGAAGCTTGAGGAGATGCCTAATCAAAAATTGCCTTCACTTGAGTCACCCTAAAGGGAAAACTTGATTTCATTTCTGAATTCATGTTTAAAGTACTAGCCTACATTCTAATGAAGTTTGCATGAACTCCTTTTTCACAGTCTTTTAAGGCACTCTTAATGTGTTAAATTATGGTTCATCTTGAAATAAATAGAAGACTAGAACTCTTAGACTTGATTACTGAATATTCTTATACCTGTAATGTTGACCTGAGTTACTAAACTTTCTCTGAAAATATAACCAATATATTCTTTTGAATGAAAAATTTTAGTGTCTTACAATTGAAAAGTACATTGCCTAGAGTTATATTTTATGTAGTAAAAGGATTACTTGAGGACAAATAATAGTTTAAGTTTGGGGGACTCTGATGCATCAAAAAAATATACAGTTTTTGCTATCAAATTTTACCCATTTTTGGTGATATTGCACGTTAAAGAAGGGTATTTTTCATAATTTGTTGCATGTATGATGATTTTAGGTGATTGGAGTGAAAAGAAGCAAAAAGGAACGAACCCGGAGCAAAAAGGAGCAAAAAGGAGAAAAATGGTGGAAAAAGTGTTATGGCACCACCGGCGCCCAAATCCAGAGAATCCAGAATTAAATGACATGATAGAACGCCATCGGTGCCCTATCTGGCGCTGCTGGCGCCCGAAGTAGGTGCAATTCAAATTTGAAGAGTTTTGGCGACTTTTTGAAGGGATGCCTTTGGAAACTGTTGGGAATTCATCCATATCTTTCTTATAAGTAACTGCTTTTGGACAAAAAGTAGAGAGGAGAGAGTGTTTTAGAGTGCTTGTTCATAGGTTTTGGTGTGTATTTAGAGTTAGGGTTTAGGAGAAGAGTGAGTAGAGTGAGGATTTGAGAGGGATTCTTCTCTAAGGATGGGAGGAGAAGAGGTAAAGTGAGAGATTGCTTCTTCATTTCCATTCTAAAGAGAGAATCAAGTGTTTCAAAGAAGAGAGAAGAGGATTCAAAGGAACTTCAAGGGAATTGCATTGGGGAAGAGAAAAAGATAAGTTGTATTTTCTTTTGTGGTTTGTATGACTTTTCTTTTATATATAAAATCCATGTTTTATTATATCTTCTCCATGAATTATGAGTAGTCTCCTTATCTTTCTTCTTGCATAAGAGATGTGATGATGGATTGATGTGGATTTGATGTGCTTTCAATGTGATGAAGAAATTGTGATGGCTTTTCATTTAGAACTTCATTTATTTTCGATTTGGCCAATTGAAATGTTAAAATATGTTGTTGAACATTAAAATTGAAAAGGTTTAATGTCCTACAATAATAATGAAAGATCCATTCAATTTCCATGGATAAATTGCGCAGTTCATGGGAATTGAGTGCATATAAATAGGGAAATGTGTTTTGATGGACTTCAATGTGGAGATTTCAGGGTGACATGCTGAAATCCCCAAATTGGTTCTAAGATTAGTAACTAAATATCAAAAGTTAGCCTTCGGGAGAAGGGCGAGTGGGAGCTTCGAAGTGAGAGTCGGTATCCTCCCAGCCTAGCCTTAGAGTTAGTGACTAAACTTAGAATATGTCAATGTTATTTTCTTACTTAGAAGAGGGGGTACTCTTTTAAGGGTAAAGAATCATCTATGCTCCTATTTGACACAATAATAAAATTATTTGTTCCATATCAATCCAAACATCGTATTCTCCTTGCAAAAGGAAAGATACCTTTCTCATATATTAAAAAACTTTTAAAAACTTAATTTAGTGTGTCTGTTAGTTAATTCTGTCTTTAAAGTTATTAGAAGTAATTGTAGTTTAGTTAACTTTTACTGTTTTCTGCATAGTGTTAGTAGGAGTTTGTGTTAAACTTTTAAGTGCTATTTAGATATAGGATCTTATTGCCATTTTACTTATCTTGGGAACGCTTTCTTAAAACTTCGAACTTCCCTGTGGGATCGATAACCAGGACTCCATTAAAGCCCTGTATTACTTGATACGATACGTATACTTGCGTTGAATGCTTGGGCTTATCAAAATCATTAAAAGTATATAAATTTGAGTTCATAAATTCTTGCAATATAAGTCCCGCGGATCTTCGGGCTTCAAGTCTTAGCGTCCATCGTTTCGCTCTGGAAGCGTGCAATAAATAACTGCAGGCTCAGTTAGTTCTCTGCTTCAGTAGCCACTATGATCGAGGGCTTTTCTTAGGCCTCATGGCACTGGCAAACTGTGATAGAAAGTGTGTTCTGATATCTGTAAAACAAGTGATTACTCCCACGAGCAATCCATTGAACCACCTTAATGTGGTTGATATCAACTTCGTGAAGAATAGCTTACATTTAAGGGTATCAAAAATTTTCAACGGGCAATTGAATGATTCAAACGACACAAGGTGGTTGTTAGGATCTGATCGTCCTTTATACGACTCTAAGACCAGCATTTTAAACTTCTTCGGAGGTTCAACTCCAGAGACCTATATGGAGAAGGTATTTTTCAATTGCTTTTGTACCTCGATCCGCATTGGTTGGTTTTTCCACAGGGGCATATACACGCACACGCACACACACACACACACATAATTTTAAGTGTGTGTAAAAAATATTAAACTCTAAAGAGAGAAAATATATTACATGTAATTATTCATTTGTGCGAACAATTCAAGCATTTCATCAAATAATTTATGAGGAGTGGCATGCTCAGAATCTCAAAGAGTTTTCCACACATATAAAGCTAAAAACGAGAGCACAATGCATTAACTAAACCTTCTTTCATCATTCCTCGAATCATCAATCACAACTCTTCCCCCTTCCTCTCTCTCTCCAAAATAAATAAATATACCACACTCAAATTCTAAGTACAACATAAAGAACTCTCCTCCTCGTCTCCTCCAAGCCAAAGAGAAGAAATGCAGGACCTCTTCCCTGTTCCCTCCTGCTACTCCTCCTCAAGCTCCACCAACACCCTCTTCTCCTCCCCCGAAAACTTCCTCGCCGCCAAACTCTCCCACCAAAACATAGTCATCCTCTCATACCGCACAACCACCGCCGGCCACTTCATCCTCATCACCATCACATGGCTTCGAAACCTCCTCTCCCGAAGCTTACTCATCTCCATTAATGGCGACAACCACACCAACAGTTGCAAGTTAGAGCTAAAACAATGGTTTTCTGGCGCCGCCATGGCACCAACTGTTTCACTACTGAAGGAAATAAGCCACTCAACATTATTTGGGATCTCAGAAACACTAAATTCTGCGATGAAGATTAGTTCTCCTCATCGGAACCTTTGTCTGATTACTACGTAACAGTTGTCTCTGATAATGAAGTTGTTCTTTTGCTCGGTGATCTAAAGATGGAAGCTTGTCGGAAAACAGGGTGGTCGCCGCCGGCTGTGATTGAAGCTGTTCTGTTTTCGAAGAAAGAACATGCTTTTGAGAAGAAGAGATTTGTGAGAAGAGTTAAGTTTGGTGAGAAGGGGAGGTTTCATGAGGTTTGTATAGAGTGTGATGATAGTTCTCATGTTATGACTATGAAAGATGAAATGATTATTAAGATTGATGGGATGGAAATGGTGCGTGTGAGAAATTTGCAGTGGAAGTTCAGAGGAAATAAGAGGATTTCATTGAGAAGGTGAAGGTGCAGGTGTATTGGGATGTTCATGGATGGCTTTTTAGCCCGATTGGTGGGTTAAGACGAGCATTATTCATATTTAAGTCGACGAAGAAGGTGTTATGTTCTTCTCTATCTTCTTCTCTGAGAACTCTGATGGTGGAAAATGAATGTAGCATTTATTCTGATTTCTGCGTATTTCTGCACGCTTGGAAGATTTGAGTGATGTGATGAATTTGGTTCTAAATTTTCATTATTTTATTATTTTTATTTTATTTTGAACACACACACACGGAGAGAGAGAGAGAGAGAGAGAGAGAGAGAGAGAGAGATGGGTTGGGAGTCACATGGGAGGGAAGGAGAAGGTGCCTGGGGGAATGTTGGTAACAGCTGGTCATTGATCAATAAAGCCACTAATTTGGGAGAAGACAGATAAGTTTCACATTGAAATGAGACTTCAATAATTATTCTATATTCCACAGAGTGTGACTTTGATTGTGTCTCTCTATATCAATATCTTACTGTAATTGCACTTCCTTTTTTTTTTCTTTTGTTTAAGATTCTCTTGATTTACATGTAGAGTTGAATTAATCTCTCTCTCCCTCCCTCCCTCCCTCCCTCCCTCTCTCTCTCTCTCTCTCTCTCTCTCTCTCTCTCTCTCTCTCTCCATTCTAAGCTCTTTATTAAGACATTTTGGATTCAAAGTGTTGCATATGATGTGTATATGAATTTCTAGATAAATCCTCAAAAAACAAAAAAAAAAAAAATGTTTCAAGGCAATCTAGAAGAAATTAATCTAAAGTGAGCTCTTACAGCTTCAAGATTTTTCAACTTATTCTTACATAGTTAATCTAACAAATGATAAATTTAGTTAAGGGGATAAATTAATCATTGGAGATAAATTTTACAATCTTTTAATAATATCATACTTAGGGGGTAGCTTAGTCGGGCCAAATCGTGAGTCGGCTCAAGCTCGATTTGATACTTGGCTTGTGTGTCGGTCATAGTATGCTAATAAATCTAGTTTGAGCCATCTCCACTCCACTTGTTTGCTTATTAGCATTTAAAAGATATTAACTATATACTACATTTAAAATATATTGCCATACAAGAATTTAAGTGTAAAATTGTTGAATTTTTTTTCCTTCATTATATCAAATGATTTCTTATCATTTCCTTTTTAATCTTTTGTTCTTTTATTAATTTATTACATCAATTATTTGCATTCTTTCATGATAAATGTGCTAGCACGGGAGCCAACTCAAATATTAAAATTAAGCTCAAGTTTGAGCTTAAACATGATTAATTAATAAAGCTTGGGGTGGCTTAGGCTCAGTTTGTCTTGTTCACATTTCAAAAAATAATAAACTGCTGACGAATATCTCTCATTTTAGAAGAAAATAAATAACAAAAAATCATAGTGAAACTTTTTAAAGTGCTCCATTCTAGTAACAACCCCCACAACTTTTATTCAATTTTTCCATCAAATTTGACTAAAACAATTCATTGATCTTGGTTGGTGTAGAATTTAAGAGGAAAAGAAAGATCAATAGATGAGATATCTCATCCAAAAAAATTACAATAGCTCATCACTAAGAAATTATAGAGATTAAATATGTTAAATGTGCCTACAAAATTATCTAAGATCTTCAAAATTAGCATACTAAATTTCTTCGAAAGTATTTTTTTTTGAGACTTTAACATGCAACAAAAGTATAAAATTTTTTAAAAAGATTAGTGTTAAGGAATGGCATTAGTAAAATTATATGGATCATCTTCATATGAGCGTTATATGATCACAATAACTTTATATATATATATATATATATATATATATATATATATATATCTTAATGTCATTCATATAGAATTTTCTTTTTGCATATTCATTTATTTTTAGTATAAATTTTCTTTTTTATTTTATAAGGTATATTTAAAATTATAAATGTGAAAAAAAAAAGAGAAATAAAGGTATGAATGTGAAGATAAATTTGACATCTTAGATGTGGATTTAGCAAGGGTCGGCACATTGAAAGGGTCTCAATTAGAGTTTAAAGCTCTTTCAAAGATGGCTAGGAAGAGTGTCTAGGCCTTGTTGGAGCATGTCAACTAGTGGGTTAAGTTTAATAGGAACAATTGGAGCTGACTAACACAAGATTATATATATCCCAAAATCTAAAAATCTGGATCAAACATTATGAATTTTAAACTTTTACCTTGAATGTATTAAGAATATTGACTCAATGTATTTAGACGTGCTCCTCAGAAGAAATTCTTTATAGTTGATAATATAATGATAAGAATTTTGGCTTTGGTAAGTGTAGTTGGGCTAGAAAATTAGGTTAACAACACATGGACATTAAAGGTTAGAGTTACGAGCATAGTTCAAGAAATGCATACAAAATTTTTAATGACTTTGGTACACCAATGTACATATAGAATAAACTAGATTCTACAAGAGATCACTTTTAAAATATGACATAACAAGATGGTTTTGTTAGCCATCAAGTCTCAATATCGTCTAAAATGCATCCATATTCTTTTTAGGAATCAAATAAAAAATAAGGAATGAAAAAAAGGGAAGGGGCCACATATTTAGATGAGGAGGCAATGATTATTCATATGTTTATTCATAATCACTGTTCTGATAATGACTGACCACTCTCTATATATAATTTTTAGTTAAAAAATATATCAAATAATCAATCTTTATCAAGTTAAAATAATTCTTATCATAATTAAAATTTAAAATTTAAGATTCTAAATTTTGAATTTTTGATGTTTAATTTTTCATTTATTTTGTCAACACCCACACAAAAATGTCACAAATACATAATTTTACACATAATTATAACATACTAATGACTAAAATTATAATTTTAAAGTAAGAATCTTTATCATATTCCTAGTTGTTGGACTTTCTTAATTTGTTGCATCTTCTTGAATTGAGTTCTTATAGTTGGTCATTTTCTTCAGCATACCACATTAATTCTCCTATAAATCAAGGAACTCCTTTCTAAAGATTTAAATGGCTATTTCCAAGTAACGCTTTAGTGTTGGCGGAAAGTGATCTATTATTGTTGATAAATCTCCAAATAAAAAATTCAACACTAAGTAGATTTGCATGTATTGATTTTGTCTTGTTGCAAATGATCTAGCATGTAAACAAAGAAGCCTTCTAACTCTTTTATACATAATTGTTTTGTGCTGGTAAATTTACGATGCGGTAGAGTGATATATTGTCTTAGTATTTTATAAAGATCTGACACACACATAGATGAAAGAAAAACTAATATATGGAAAAACTGAAAGTTTTCACGTGGAAAACCAAAAAAGGTAAAAATCAAGGGGCCTGGCCTAGCTGAAATGATTCCACTATGTCGATGTGATTACAAAACCTTACCAGCCCTTGAATAGTCGAAAGCAATATTATATAAGTGAGGGTTATTGACGTGACTTTCACTAAATAGTGGTGGAATATGTTAGGGAATTTGTGGGGACTCAACTGCTGTGAAGGAAGTGAGACAGTAGAGGTCATGTATCAGAAAATATGATGTCAGCATCATCAGTAGTAGTAGCTTAATGGTGATGGTTCGGCAGTGGCGATGCTGGTGGCCGACAACTGAGTTTCAATGGTGGCGGTGATTCGATGGTGGTGGTCTGACAGCAGTGATGAAGGTGGTAGGGTGTGCAGTGGTGATTCAGTTGTGGCGATAGTTGTGACTAGGTAGTGGAGTCTGACAATAATAGTAGCCAAACGACGGAAGTCTGGTGTATGTGATATTGGTGGTCGGACAACAGTGGTCCAACAACGGTGGTGACAGTGGTGGCCTATAAATGGTGGTCCGATGGTAATGGGTCAGCGGCTAGGACGGTGGTGATTGAGCAATGATGGTTTGGCGGTGGTTATAGCCTGACTACAATGGTTCGTTGGAGCAATGATGTTGATGGTCAGACTGCGACATCATGACAGTGGTGATCGTATGGCAGCCCAACAACGATAGTCCAGTGGTGAAAACGACGGCGGCCAGATACCATTGGTCTGTAGGCAACGATCATGCTTGTTGAGCAACCGTGTTTTTGCATTGACAACGGTAGTCAAACGACGGTGGTCCGGTGAAGGCAATGGTGGTGGCTGGCTATGGTGAACGGTAAGAAACTCTCAAGGACTTGGAGTTTCTTCGGTTTTCTTCTCTAGATTCTGGCACCCTTCATGAAAGATTGTGGGTCTACTTATAGATTGTGTGATTGGCATCCTCCATAAATATTACATGAATCCAAACCACTCCATTGAATATTCTAGAGTAATCCTATTAATCAGATATAGTTTTATGAGTATTTGAATGCCTTAATGATTTCAAAATTAAGTGATCTATGCTTGTTGGATTTGCCTTATCAAGGTGCTCAATTTGACTATGAACTTGTTAGATTTTGAGATAATTTGGTTCTCTGTAATATATTTTAAAGCTTCATATTTTGTTTAAAGTGCATGATATGGGCTCACTTGGACTAAGCTTAATTCTTTTTTTTTTATGTTATTTGGTTTCTCATTTAGATACTTTTGATCATAAAATTGAGTGTGGGTATTTTTAAATTTAATTTTTGAAGCTTCTGGTCCAAATGTGCATCGAGAGTCATGCAGATCAATATAATTGTTAGGGGTGTATCAATCATTTTCATAAATCTGTAATGCTTACTGCTATTGGAGAAGGTAAGGTTGATAGAGTTTATTGGAATTAGCAAGAAGGATAGAGTGTAATGGAGTAGATTGTTAACTATGCTATAAAAGGCCAAAGTTTATGATCATTTAAGATTCTAAAAAAATAATAATAACAACAAGAATATATATATATATATATATATATATATATATATATATATATATATATATATATATATATATATATATATATATTGTGGCCCACAGAAGAATCACAAAATTCATATCTTTACCATAAATTATTTCAAAAAGGAAAAAACATTAAATAATTATTTGACAAAAAAATTCAAGATTTCTTTACTCTTATACCAAAAATTGGTGTGGAATAAAAATTACTCTATTGCAAGAGCGAACACTTAGGGTTTGGATCTCTTTGAATTAATGTAACTAAAAGGAGTGTATATACCTTGGTGGAGTAATTACTCTATTGCAAGAGTAAACACTTAGGGTTATGGGCATCATTAGAGTCAGTACACATATGTTAGTTCAAATTTAAAAGCTTAATCTAGACATTACTAATCTAGTGCAGTGAATCTATTAAACCTTGATCTTGAAAATTTGGAGAATATTAATCAATGAATCTAAAAATATTATGGATTCTTTCATGAATTTTGAAATTTATTTGTATTTTTATTTTTATTATTTACTTACAAAGACTAGTTTAGAAGAAATTATCTCGAACTGAGAACACAATAATGAATTTGGCTTCTAGAATTGGACTTATTGTTTGTTTGGGGCAGCTACAATTATTTGAAGAAACAATTGTGAAGCTGTTGTAAAAGAAATTGTTTTGAAAAGCTGCGGTGGTAATTACAAATTTATTTTTATTTTCAAAAAGTTAAACTCCAATTTTCTGGTAGCCACCCCACTTTAACAATTCAGGTTGAAAACAAATAGCTTTTTACCACATAAACTTCTAAAAAACAACAAAAAAAACAATTCCCCAAATAAAGCTATGATAGCGGTCTGAAAAGCAAAACTGATAGAAAGCTGTTCCAAAGCTAAGAAAACTAGGTCAACAGTAGTTGAAAATTTAAGTTTTGATCTAAACTTTCTTACAATTTTCTAACGAGTTATGATCTAAACTTGCCTAATACGGGAGCAAACAAATTATGAGCTTAATTCATTCTTTATTTTGTCCAATTCCCTTAGAAATTTTTCTAATGATTAGTTCGTAGAAAATTATCACTATTTAAACAAATAATTTTGATTTACAAAGCTTAATTAGGAATTAGTCAGCGAAGAGAATTAAGACTATGCGTAACATCAATCTCATGGTCTATTTTCAAATAAAGTAAGAGATATTTACATACATACCACATAATTCTTAGACTTACCTAATACCTAAACTTTTATATTTACATTTATAACACTTTTGGTGTTAAAATATATGCATGAAAAGGTGTATTTCACTTTTAAAAAATTAGTTGTTGTGTTATTTTTGATGTGATGTGAGAGATTTGAATGTGCTGTATGTAAATTTAAAAATTTAGGTGTTTGGTATGTACATAAATAAGAGTTGAGTGGTATGTATGGTAAATATTTAATAAGATTTACACTTGGAGGAAATAAACAAATTACTCTTTGGAGGCCGTTCGGCTTAGTATGATTACAGTGTATTTGAAATATTTTGGAGCTATTTGGTTCACTATGAAATAAATGTAGGACTGTATATTTTTTTGTTTGGTGTGAAATAGATTGAAAATAATGTATTTACTCGGGCAGTTGGTGGTGGTGGAAGGTGACTGACGGACAGTGGACGGTTGTAAGGGGCGGCGGACAGTGGCAGGCAGTGGTCAGTTGTGGGGGGCTGGCGGAGGGCTGTGGATGACAGCGTTAGCTTGACTATAACATTTTGCATGAATCATGTAATTCAAATTCGACCAGATCGACCAAATTCTAAATTTAGCCAAAATGAACTTTGACGTAAACTTCAAATTCATTAAAACTTTTTCATACAAACACTAAATTTTGTCAAATCCCTATAAAAAATTTACAGTGCAATACTAAGTCACTCAACCAAACTGTCCTTTCATTATTTTCTCTTCCATTTATTTCTCTTCTTACTCAGGAATTTACATACATAACACCCAATTCTTATGTATTTACAACAAAATATATATGAAATGGTGGATTTCTGAATGCGAGATAAGTAAATGCATAAAAATTAAGTGCTGCTTTTGTAAATTTTTTTTTTACTTATCTTGAAATAAAAATATAATAAATTTTGTACATATCGCACTTTTATATGTGGAGGCATCAATCTCCCTTCATTATCCTCTCTTATATCTATTTCATTTATAACTCGTACCGATTACATTTTTGTGAGAGATATAAAACTGTTATATGCTTTACATATCCAACACCTAAATATTTATATTTATCTATATAACACCGAAGTATTAAAAACATTTTAAAAAAAATCTAATATTATTTATCCATATAGCACCCCAGATTTATCTTATTTTACATTTATAAATTTAAACTTTACTTTAATTTAATAAAAAGTAAATTTCTAAAAAGTGCATCTCTCTCTATAAATTGTTCATAACATTCAACATATTTAGCAAACAAAACTGACAGACACCTACAACCATTATATTCACTCTCCTTAATTTGCAGAAAAACATAATATTATTATGTAGAAAATACAATTCTTACTACAGAAATTTACATATGTAGATATAAGATCCATCTGTCGAGATATCATCATATACATCTAAAAAGCTGTATGCTTTAGAATAAACTTGTACAGTTTGAGAAGGGGTTTTGATTGATAAAAATGAAGAATTTACTTCAACAAATTTGCCTTTAGGCATAGCCATACATAACATAGAAATCACACTTGAAAAAGGTGGACAACTAGCGCTGTAGTGAAACTGATTGCAAAAGAGGGTAAATTGGCCACATTCAGATTACCATCTAGAGAGGTCCATTTGATATTCAAAGCTGCTTAGCAACAGTTAGACAAGTGGGTAATGTTGTGGGCGCTCAATTCTTATGCATTTACGTATCACATATCAAAATTTTGATTTTTACACACAACACCTTACTTATGTATGAAAATGTGAATTTCACTGTTGAAAAATGTGAATAGTGGTATGTTGGCTGTTGTGCATGTAAAAATCAAAATTTTAGTGTGAGATACATAAATGCATAAGAATTGAGTGCTTTGTATGTAGATTTCCCTTCTTACTAATGAGAATAACATAAAAAGGTTAAAGAAATTACCAAATAAAAAAGTGATCTTTGATAGCTTGAAAAAGATAATAATTCAAATAAAAGGCACAAAAGCAAACGGACAAGCCCACAGAACATGATTAATACAAATCAGTAGGTGAAGGGCAGTATAGTTTAAATTCATATGCATCACAAGCATAAATACTTGGCATTAAGTTCAGGTTATTGTAATTGGATATATATAAGGAAGAAATCAGAAGAGAAAAAAGAATAAAGGCAGCGGGACTCTAAGCTTCACTCCTTCACAAAATCTGCATTGTAGTGTGCGCTGGACTTGAGCTTCTTTGCCTCATTAAGCTTTCTCACGGCTTGTGAAATGCCAAAGATGATCAAAGTGAAGTTCTCATATAGGTTCATATTAATAAAATAATTATATGTGAATCCAAGCATGACCAACTAGTTAATTGTATGAATTTATAGTAAGTGAATATATCATGAAATTAATGAGAATATAGTTTAGAATCATTTGGTCGCAAAAGATTACTTCTATTATTAATTTTTACTAATGTTACATTTAAGGGTATGTGCTTTGTGTTTTAAAGTCTTCAGAAAAAAATGAGCTCGATGATTTTTTATACTTCCATAACATTTTACTGCTTCTGCCGACTACAATGTTCTTAGCTTATTTCGCGATAGCCACATAATTACGGGAGACAATTTTACAAGTATCCAATGAGAAGAATAGAAATCTGACTTATTTAGGTGGGTAGATGGGTTGAAGGATTCCACTTCTGAGAGTGATTGGGCATGAAGGGTTTCTTTGGATAATGACTTAACTCGTGATATTCACCTGCTGCATTTTAAAAATAATATTATCATACTATTAATTATTATAATAGTAGTCTTTTTTTAAAGTTTGATAGTCGTGCTACTCACTGTTTAGTGAGGTGTATATTTTTATTTTGTAATGTTCGAAATAGTAATTTACTTTCAAGTATAGAATGTGCTAATATGAACAGTTCTGTTGTAGATAACATTATAGTACATGAGCAGAATGATCATTTATTCCGAAACAACAGATAGACAAATGGTTCAAATCTATAAAAAATAAACAGACAACCAGCTTTTCCGTTGCAGCTTATCCGCAGTAGCTTAGTCGCTTCCTATAAAAGTTGCTGTGCAATAACTTTTGACTAAGCTACAACAAACCCAAAAAGACCTTATATCTCTGGTCAATGCCCATCTGTGTTGCATATGAAGGTGAGTACTTTGAGTGTATGGAGGTGACAATTGAGGATGTGAAAGAAAATCATGTATCAACCACCGTTATGTTGGGATGAAAACAATCTTTACTTCTACTAGCACTTCGATCTAATTAAAATCACAACTGCATGGGGGGAATGAGATCACGTTGATTCAAAGAATTTGGAACAAAATATTCAAATAGAAGCATAACAAAATAATTTAAAAAAACACACCATAATCAAATGTGGAAATACCCGAGTGGAGCCACACTATCACAAAATTTGTACTATGAAGAATAAGAGATATACAAAATACTTACTCAGATCTTTTCTCTATAATAATAGGAACTTATAGGAATTTGTTCCAACTTTCCCCTTGATCTCATAAGAGAAAGCCATCACTGAAATCCTCCACTATTACCCTTTTCTTCTTTCACGAGAAACCTACTAAGAGAACAACATGCGAGTACCTTTTGTCACTTGCAATCACAAATTGAAACAAAATTGAAAGAGTAATTGCATTAGGCGCGCCCATTCGACTCCTTGGTACAAGAATGTCGTGCTCTCTGAAAATGCTTTCTGTTGTTATGTGATGTTGGTTGCTGTAGATGGGTGCTTTAGGCTCCACAACATGAAACATTAGATAAAATGTTTGATTTTGAGATGATAAGATCAAAATTACTTAGATTTTGAATGATTTTTTAGAAGAATACAATTCTTATTTGTATCATCCAATTACATTCAACCATAACCAAGAAAAAATAATTTTTAATTTTCATATGAAATATAAATTATTGTACTATAAAAACATAAAAAACCTTCATAAGAGTATAATCATTGCACGTTCACTATCAATACAAACTCTGTGGCTCCCTCCTAGTCTATTAGCAAGGTTGTTTATGCTAAACAACACTCTTATCCTGACTGGCTTTAGGGACACATAATCTGGAAAAACATTTTCTACCCTTCCATCTCCTTTTTCTTATGGAGATATTTTACTTTGTTGCTACCTTTGGATGATATATTAAAGCTCAAAGGCTTGAGGCCTGTTTCTATTTGCCCTCTTTGTAAAGAGGCTGAGGAGGACTACACTCATGTTTTTTCTACTACACTTACTCTTTAAATGTTTGGAACCTATTTGGTTCTCACTTTGGTATTACTTGGTGTCATGATAAAACCCTGGTGAACTATCTCTGGCTCTGGAAATAGCAGGAGGATTTAAAGGCTTGCCTACATTTTTTTTCTCTTATTGTTCTTTGGTTCCTTTGGAATGCTAGAAATGGTCACAATTATAATACCTCCCCTCCTTCCTCCCTCTCAACTACTTCTTATATTTTAGCTTATTTTTATAAATGCTTTAAAACTACCTCATTCACTAAACCTCCTATATCTGCTGCCAGACCTGTTTTAGTATTTTGGACCCCCCTTCATTGGGTTGGGTTAAGCTTAATGTGGATGGCTGCTGGTCCTCCACTTCTGCTACAGTTGGGGGTGTTTTTAGGGACCATCTGTTAAAATTTCTATGATACTTTAATTCACCTGTTATCTCAGATGGCCCCCTTATGACTAAATGCTCGGCAGTTTTATTAGGCATTCAAACTGCCACTGCTTTCTCTTTTAACAATTTGTTTGTTAAGATGGATTCTAAAATTCTTTATGATATTTTATCTGACAAATCTCCTCCCTACTGGAAGCTTATTTACTTGCTGCACAGAATTAATTCACTTATTATTGCCAATCATAAGAATGTTGTTTGGAACTTCATCTTCAGGGAAGGAAACACCCCTGCTGACTGGTTGGCTCGTAGTGCTGGTACTCTCCCTCTGGTGGGGTTAAACCTACCCATTTCTCTGCAACCCTACCTGGTTGGGGACTATTTAAATCTCTCCTATATCAGAACTTGATTTTTCTAAGCCTTTTGCTTAGTACATCCCTTTTTTCTGCTTTACTGCTCTCTTTTCGACTGCCTATATGCTTTATTGTTTTGCTACTTTAACTTTAATGGTTATATCTGGCATTTCTTTTGGGCAAGTTTTCTCTGGTACCTTTCCTTCCTTGCAGGCTGTCTTCACTGTCATTTGCAGGTTACTTTTGTTTTGGCTATCAGTGACTCCTCTTTTGGCTCAACATGTTTTGGAAGAATTTTCAAATGTTATTTATCTGCTGATTATAAGCTCAAGTCTTCTTTGCTACTTTTTTGGATATATTCTGAGCACACTGGGACCTCCACGACCACCACTTATGCAGTTTCTTTTACAGGGCACAACAATTTAATTTATGTTCAATTTCAAGGCCCTCTAGTTTTCTACAAATTTGTTTTGGTTTTGCTTCTCCTTTATGTTCAGTTTCAAGGCCTTTCAAGCATACTACAACTCTGTTTTGGTTCTTGCTTCACTTTTTGGTGTTATTTAGAAAACTTTTTTTGCATGAGTTGTAATGAGGGAAGTGGAACCCTTACGGGTGAGTTTTTATTGTATTTTCTTTTTGGTTTTAGAATGGGATCCACCTCCCTCCCTACTGTAACACTTTTCTTAACTTAACGCATAGGGAGCCACCATAGCTCTTTCTTGCAATATATATATATATATATATATAATGGATATTCCTATTGTGTTCATTCTCTAATGCATCCCCCACATTTTCTTAGTTATTATATCATTTAGAAGATGCACGTCTTATGGAAAGATGACAACTTATTTTGGTCATGAAAAAATCATATTTTACTTGAGGATAGGCAATTTATGACATAGCTAATGTTTTACTTATCATGCAGGAAATTCAATAAAAAAAATTAGCAAGGTAATAAATTGCATTTATTTTTCCATATATATATATATATATATATATATATATATATATATATATATATATCCTTGGACTTATCTTCTATGAATTTTATTCTAAGAATTCATTAAATTTATTTGAGGCCGTTATGTATATAAAATAGTTTACTTATAGGAGCTACCTTCTATTATGACCATTGATAGAGATATAACATTTTCTCTTATTTTTGGAATATAATGAGAAAAGTTAAAGGCATTCCTAAAATTTACCTCTATTTTGCAATTTCAACCATATGTTTTGATCTAGAGGGATAGATGCAATCTAGATAGTCTTCTTAAAATATAGTTAGCAATAGTATAGGTTATTATAACTTAAATCTTCATATAGTTGAGCATATTAGTACGCACATTTTTATCCACTACATGAGATTTTTTTTTGAGATTTTGTATAGCCTATATCTTAGAAAAACATATAGATTCAACATCAATCGCATAGTCTAATGGTACAATATCTACAAATGACTTCAATGAATTGCATAAAAAAATAATATAAGAATATATTAAGCAAGATAATTTTAAAATAAAACTATACATTCAAAAATACAAAAATATGATTATGTAATGCTTTGCATATGATTTAGACACTTTATATCCATTCAATGCAATAATTTATATGCTAGTGTTTATATTTTTTTTATCCATCAAGGAGCTTTTTTCAAAATGTTTATCTCTTATAATTGCCTTTTAATAATGTGTAAAATTTCAAAATAAGAATGGAATACTTCTCTTCTTGTCATCTTCTCCAAAGCCTTCTTGCATTCTTCAAAGATCGTTGTAGAAGATTGGAATAGAAAAATTAAAAATGATTGTATGAAGACCTTGATGATATGATTTCCTACAGATGAATATAACATAAGAAACCTATCTATTACTCTCTGTTTTAGTTTCCTAAAAAGTGCTCTTTAAATGTTTGGTTCACAAGGATTTCTTTTTTTTTTTTCCTTTTTTTTATTCTTATTGGATTAACATCTCATCTCCTTTCCTTGATTATTAAAATATGCATTCAAAGGTTTTGCCCAACCCTCTTTATAATCTTCTTTAGATGTGGCTTTTTGTTGACAATAGTTACTTGCTCCCTTGTATTATATTATCAACATAATAAAAAGATATTGTAGCCTTTTTAAATTTTAAAAAAGAAGAATTAAAAAAACCAATATAATAAAAAAAATCAAAATATTTATATCCTCACAGAAAGGTTTCCAATATATTTTCTTTTTATTTCATCACATAAAATTTTGTTATGAATAAATGTTTGTTGTAAAAGAATTTTAATGAATGATTGATGGTTGCCAACCCCTTATCTCTAAAATATATTTATTTCTTTATTTCAACTATGGAGTGTTTCAAATACAAACCTAGCTTTTTTATATCAATCCATGCTACCACAACCATCATCCTCAATACCAAGGTTCAATGATAGTAATGTAGGCTAAGGGATTGTAAGGAATAACTCAATTATTCTTGATTATACATAAAACAATACATGAATTTTAGAATAAGAATAAATTAGTATGGATGGAGACTTCTGACACTCAATTAAGGAGAAATTTAGTCTATTTTTATGTTTATGTCATGAAATAGATTAGTATGCTAAAATTTTCTTTATTGTGGACTATTACAACAATTTGTTTTTAAAGTTTAATTTAACAAAATCAGAGGTGTGTGTATGCACTGAAGATCTGGTTTAACTCAATTGTGTCAATGATGCAAACTTAAAAGAGATTAAGCCTTATTTAGTTAATTAGGTCTATTTGATGATTCATTTAAGGCGGTCTAATGTAAACTCACTAGCCCAAAATCAAATTAAACTAACTACGATTTTATTAACAAGTTAGAAACTTGTTAGGTCAGGGATAATTATGAATAATTAACTATGGTTTATTTTTGTCATTTTGAAATGAGTTAGGTCAACTAAGAGTTGGCTAAGTCAGCTATTTATATTAGGTTAGCTAAAGCTTCTTTGGATTAGCCAAGACAAAGTAGGTTAACTAGAGGCAAGACCAGCTACGACCATTTTCAATAATGGTAGTTAATAAGGAAATAAAATAAATTGACAATTGTAATGTTGGGTCAATTGGAGCCCATTATGGCTGACCATGTCAACCAATACCATATTAAATCATTTGACTCATAACCTTAAATCATTTAATACCTATTAGGGCAATCAAGATTATACTAAATAATTTAGGATCACATTAGGTCGTTAAAAACCATTTAATTCAACACATGATGATCTTTTAAGCTTTTGCTTGGCAATTAAAATTGAATCTTAGTTAGAAGAAATAGAATTGGAACAAGCAAACTTAATATCTAGACTAATTAGGGACATAGAGCTTCTAAGATTTACATTAGGGGATGATCACAAACTAGAGGGAAGTATATAATATCAGTAATGAATGAATTATAATAATCTATTTATATAAATTCAACACTAGTTTGTATTTAGATATAACATTATATAATTATATAAAATAAGAAATTATTTAGGTTATTACTTTCTTGTACTATGTTTTATATATCTAAATCATCAAAATATTTATTGCATCAAGCATGATTCCTTAATAATAAGAATTTCCAGATGCCTAAAACTCTTTGAATTGAACTTAATTTGAATGATGATGCCTTAATAAACCTAGAATGTTATGGTTGGCTTCTAAATGCACCCCAATACACCATATCAAATTTAAATCAAACAAAACTCAAATAATTCTCCATAAATCTTTTGAACCGAACTCTAATTTCACCCAACTAAAAATTTTCTCATAAATAAACCATTTTTAATATATCATGTCGCATTAATATATTAGAGGGGGATTTACATACATAGCCCTCAAATATTAATATTTTTGTACTTAACACATAAAATTTATTATTTACATCATCTAGTACTCAGTTAACTTGGTGAATTAGTCTCATAGAATGCATAAAGAATAAAACCAAGAATGATAAGGGACGAGCTGAGAAAAATCAGGGATGAGACTAACTAGAATCAAGAGGTTGACAAAGAATATGCAAGGCTAATTAGAACTAGGAACAAGGCTGAGTAATCAAGAAAAACCAAAATAAGAATTAGGATAAGGCCCATTTTCTATTTGAGGCCAACTAGAATTAAACAAATAATATAAGACAATATAAGAGAAGTAATCAAAGTAGTTAAGGTGGGTGCTAATATATGTCGCATTCCTTGTCCAGTGGGTGGCGGGGTTACTGTAAGACCCCTCTGGCAAGGCTTTGATCCCCGCTGCGATGTGTGGGGGGTCGAATTACAGGCACATGGCGCGAGATTCTCATCATAGACCTTGAGCGCATGGGAAATCGATATTTGGGACTATAGGTTTCCTTTTTAAGTGTGTGGACAAAATATTAAACTCTAAAAAGGGAAGAAAAATATTATGTGTGATTATTCATTTGAGATTCAAGTACTTCACTATATAAACTTATGGAGAGTGGCATACTCATTCTCAAGTGTCATCCACACATAGAAGCTTAAAAAAGAGAGCACCATGCATTAACTAAAGCTCCTTTCATTATTCCTCCAATCATCAAATAAATAAATATACCACACTCAAATTCTCAGTACAACATAAAAAACTCTCCTCATCTCCTCTAAGCTAAAGAGAAGAAATGCAGGACCTTTTCCCTGTTCCCTCCTGCTTCTCCTCCTCAAGCTCCACCAAAACCCTCTTCTCCTCCCTCGACCACTTCCCCGCTGCCAAACTAGCCCACCAAAATATAGTCATCCTCTCATACCGCACCACCACCACCGGCCACTTCATCTTCATCACCATCACATAGCTCCGAAACCTCCTCTCCCTAAGGTTATTCATCTTCGTTAATGGCGACAACCACACCAACTGTTGCAAGGTAGAGCTAAAACCATGGCTTTTATAGCGCCGCCATGGCACCAAGAGTTTCAGTACTGGAGAAAATAAGCCACTTGACGTTATTTGGGATCTCAGAAACACTAAATTCTACAATGAATATTAGTACTCCTCGCCGGAACGTTTGTTTGATTACTACGTAGCAGTTGTCTCCGATAATGAAGTTGTTCTTCTGCTCGGCGATCTAAAGATGGAAGCTTGTCGGAAAATAGTGTGGTCGCCGTCAGCTGTGATTGAAGATGTTCTATTTTCGAAGAAAGAACATGTTTTTGGGAAGAATAGATTTGTGACAAAAGTTGAGTTTGATGAGAAGGGGAGGTTTCACATTGTTCAACTACAACAAACAAAATACAACGGGCCCCAATACCTCACAAAAAGGCTGGCCATAGCGTTCAGGATACTCTACAGCTACCAACCTCGCAGGTCCGGCTACCTGCTGAAAATAAACATTGTCGTAAATTCATCAAAAAATGCAGGTTCACTTCCAGCAACTAAACATAAAAATTCTTCTAATGTTATCTACTTAGAATAAACAAAAAAATTTCAAACCAATTATCTTAAGACACACTAAGAAGAAAAGCAAACAATTGTAAAATTTTGCTATCCTCACCGTACTGCCGCGATCAAGGGGGTGATGGTAGCGGCATCTCTCACCATACCCACAAGTTCCAGTCCACAAATAGTAAGCGCAGTCCCGCTTCCCCAGTCTCTCTGATAACTCGCCACCACGATTGCCGCCACCACCAAGTTCCAAATGCCACATGGACTCTAAAAGAATGCAAAATCACACTCACCAACACAGGAAATCGTTGCAGTCAATCAAACAAAATTCAAACAAATGCTAACCTATAAACCCTAAGAACCCTTCCAAAAACAAGACCAATGAACAAAAGGGGAATAGATGGGTTAAAGAAACAGACAGTGTGGAGAAGCATACCTTGGAGTCCACTTTCGGGATCCGCCTGAGGGCCATCACCGCCATTCGAATCTCGAAATTTAGAGTATTAAAATAAAATATTCAAAAGTTTAGAGTATTAAATTAAAATATTATTTATTAAATTGATGAAAGTAATAAAAGCACATACATACATACCACCATGTATCTAATACCTAAACTTTGGTTTTTATATTTATACAACTTAAGTATATCTTTCATTTCACATAAAAATTCTATTATTTTAACTGTAAAATAGTGAAATACAACTTTTGTGGTGACAACATATTCTTATACTAATTCATGGCCATGTACTCGGACGATTTTTGTTTGTTCTCAAGCTATGTCCTGTTGAAATTAAACCCTCAACAAATGGACAACAGAGCTTAGTTTATTAGATTATATATCCTGTGTATATTAAGACCAACTGCTCCCAAATTGGCTTCTTATTTCCATTAGTGAAAGTGTTTTCATAATCAAAGTTATCCTAGGCTTATGAGAGAGCCTACAAAAGGTTCTTAAGTCATTAGGAATGATCATAGGTCCTTGAGACTATCCAAAGTTCTAAAGGGATGAATAAGCATAAATTTGAACATAATCAAACTTAAATTGGATTTAACGTTCTTTTAATTCTATTATGAACTTGCTATTGATTTACTAATTGCATGAGTTGAGCGTGTTTTTATTGGAGTTCATTTGAAATGAGGGGAAGATTTAGGGCTAAAGAAAGTCATCTCAGGTTTATTAAGAAAAAAATCTAAATTTATAGGTGAGGGCTAGTGAATTTATTTAAGTTTCCCTCACTAAAAATAAGGTCAACAACACTCATATATTTGTTACTTAAGGACTACATGTAATGCCAGTTTACATATACAATATTTGGATGCACTTATGATGACTTGATTTAAAAGTTGGCAAGACCTAAACTTATTTCAATGAGTTTTTATAGTTGATTTTATGCTATGTTTATTTATCGATATATTATGATTTTAACTTGGAGATAATTTAAACATGTCAAAATTAAACCTTTTTGTATTTGATTAAAATTTATTTAATGTATTTTATGTCCAATTTATGTTACATACATATCATATTATAGATCACATGTACATCAAAATTTATTTTAATTAAATTTTCTAAATTTTTATGAGCACCATATTCAAAATAATAAAAATTTTTTTATTGAACTTATCTTCTTTAAAGAATAATTAAACATATCTTTATAAAAAAAAAAGTGAATTTTCTTGAGGTATCTCGTGTTTGTTTTATAAATTATTTTTGCTAGTGTATTTAAGATATATATCATCCTTATTAACTACTTTATAAATTTTGAATTATTATACTTCAAGATACAATAATTATAAAAATTTTACAATTATAATAAAATATTTCTCATAAGGATATTTATTTAAAATAGATAAATTTGGATATAGATGTTTTAAAGAGAGATTGAACAAAAAAAGGAGATATTTCAACAAAGAAATTTGGATTCATATGCCATAGAGCTAATTATGTCTTCCGATTAGTTAAGGAAAACTATATATTTCAATGTAGAATTCTACTATTTGACTTTAAATTTTAGTTTTATTGTCCAAATATTGGCCTCTTCAGTCATTTAAAATGACGTCTCTGACCGTTAAAAAAAATGAAGCTAACAAAACAAAAAAATGTTGTAGTGTTATTTATTCATAACACTCACATTGTTAAGTATGTGGAGCACGGTTTACTAAAAATTAAGACAACAATTAATCATTTCTTTGCTTTGGAGATTCACAACTCTTCACAAATAGCCACTCCCACCATCTTTAAATGTATGCAAAAAGAGTTACAGCTTAGATATGAGTTAATGAGAAGAAAAAGGTGGCTTCTCTCCCCTTCTCTTTTCTTTTTTGGCGAGAAGAGTATCTCAAGTGTCAAAGGCTGAGGGAATTGCAAGTCCAGTGCTTCGCTTGGCTTTCCCTTTCCTCGGCGCAGCTTCGGTGAGTTCTTCCTTTGTGGCTTGCGGTAAAAGAGAAATTAGATTTCTCTTGTACGTGAATTAAAGTCCACCGCCCCACCCCCCCACCCCCTCACCCCCCCGAGTTTTTTTTTTCTTCTTCTTCTTCTTCTGTATGGATCTCGAGGATAAGTGAGAAAGAGAGGAGAGATACCTCTTTCTTGTAAGTTGATGTGGTTGATGGTGTAAATCCCTCAAGAAATAAAATCTTCTGCAACTCCGTAGACATAGGCAAAAATTGTCGAAATATGTAAATCTGTGTGTTCCTTTTCTGGTGTGAATTTTCTCGTTCCAATTTTTCGCTTCATCGTCAATCATTCTAATTTATAAATATACAACAATAACTAGTATCAAAGCCAGGTTTAGATCTGAGGAAAGAATATGGCTACAAAAGAAGCGAAGGTTTTAGGGATTGAGAAGTTTGATAGTACAGATTTTGGTTACTAGATGATGCAAATAGATGACTACCTCAATGAGAAGAAACTTCATCGTTCATTATTGGGGAAAAGACCGGAAAGGATGGATAAGGCTGAATGGAACTTGTTGGATTGACAAGTTCTGGGGGTTATTCGATGAACCCTATCGAGGTCCATTGCACACAACATCGTCAAGGAAATGACTACTGCATATCTCATGGCAGCCATATCAGGTATGTATGAAAAGCCGTCGATGAATAACAGGGTATATCTGATGAAAAAGTTATCCAATTTGAAGATGGCGAAAGGTACGCCTGTTGTACAATATCTTAATGATTTTAGTACTATCACAAATCAATTATCATTGGTGGAAATTGAATTTGATGATGAGATAAGTGCACCGATCTTGTTGGCTTTATTTTTAAATAGTTAAAAAGCTATAAGGATGACTGTTAGCAACTCTGCAGATAAGTCTAAACTGAAATATGATAATATTTGTGATTTATTTTTGGCTAAGGAAGTGCATAGGAAAGATTCTGGCGAGACCTCAGGTTTGAGTTCAACATTAAAAACTTAAACAGAGGAACATCATAATCAAAGCACAGAGTCAGAAGCAAGTTAAGGCCTGGTCAGAAAATAACTTGTTGGAATTATGGAAAAACTATCCACATAAAGAGAAACTATAGAAATCTCAGAAATACAAAGAATGATAACACAAATGTGGTAATTGAAGAAGCACAAGAGGCATGATGCTCGACTTTATATATACTTAAAAATGCAAGAATTTGATACCACTGCTATAAGATTTAATCCCCGGCAAGGGCACAAAGACTTGATGCATCGGACTTATATTTTGCAAGAATTTACAAACTCGGATTTATAGATTTATAATAATTTTGTTAATTCCAAGCATTCAATGCAAGTATACGTATCGTATCAAGTAATACAGGGCTCTAATAGAGTTATGGATATCGATCCACAGGGAAATTTTTGAAGTTTTTAAGAAAGCGTTACACAATATGTAATAAGCACAAAAATTAAAGTTTACTACTTACTACTACTATAACAACAAAACAGTAACAATAAACTAACTACAATTACTTCTAACAACTTTAAGAACAAGATTAACAAACAGACACACTAAACTAAGTATTTGAAAGGTTTTCGATATATGAGAAAAATATCTTTCCTCTTGCAATGAGAATATGATTTGTGGATTGATATGGAATAATTAACTATATTATTGTGCCAAATAGGAGAATATATGATTCTTTACCCTTAAAAGAGTACTCCCTCTTCTAAGCAAGAAAAGAACATTGACATATTCTAAGTTTAGTCACTAACTCTTAGGCTAGGCTGGGAGGATACCGGCTCTCACATCGGAGCTGCCACTCACCCTTCACCCGAAGGCTAACCTTTGATAGTAGTTACTAATCTTAGAACAAATTTGGGGATTTCAGCTTGTCACCCTAAAATCTTCACATTGAAGTTCATTAAAACACATTTCCTTATTTATTTGCACTCAATTCCCATGAACTACGCAATTCATCCATAGAAATTGAATGGATCTTTCATTATTGTTGTAGAACATTAAATCCTTTCAAACTTAATGTTTAGCAACATATTTTAACTTTTCAATTGGCCAAATCGAAAGTAAATTAAGTTCTAAATGAAAAACCGTCACAATTTCTTCATTACATTAAAAGCACATCAAATCCACATCAATCCATCACATCTTTATGCAAGAAGAAAGACAAGAGAGACTACTCAGAATTCATGGAGAAGTCATACAAACCACAAAAGAAAATACAACTTATCTCTTTCTATTCCCCAATGCAATTCCCTTGAAGTTCCTTTGAATCCTCTTCTCTTCATTACAACACTTGATTCTCTCTTTAGAATGGAAAGGAAGAAGCAATCTCTCACTTTACCTCTTATCCTTCCCTCCTTATAGAAGAATTCCCCTCAAATCCTCGCTTTACACTCACTTCTCCTAAACCCTAACACTTAACACTCACTAAAAACTACTCTAGAAGACACAAGACACACCACTTTTCGTCCAAAAGCAATTACTTATAAGATAGGAACGAAATCCTAAGAGTTTCCATAGGCATCCCTTCAAAAATTTACCAAAACTATTCAAATTTGAACTCCACCGACTTGGGTGCCGGCGACGCCAGATAGGGTACCGGCGGCACTCTATCGTGCCATTTAATTTTAAAGTCTCTGAATTTGGGCTCCGGCGGCTCCCATTCTAGTGCCGGCGGTTCCAGATCACCTTTTTCACCATTTTGCTCCTTTTTGCTCTGGATTCGTTCCTTTTTACTTCTTTTCACTCCAATCACCTAAAATCATCATACCTGCAATAAATCATGAAAAATACCTTTCTTTAAAGTGTAATATCACCAAAAATGGGTAAAATTATATAGCAAAAACTATATATATTTTCAGTGCATCAGAATCCCTCAAACTTTAACTATTACTTGTCCTCAAGTAATATTTTTACTATATAAAATATAACTCTAGGCAATGTACTTTTCAATTGTAAGACACTAAAATGTTTTCATTCAAAAGAATATATTGGTTAGATTTTCAGAAAGAAATTTAGTAACTCAGGTCAACACTACATGTATAAGAATATTCAGCAATCAAGTCTAAGAGTTCTAGTTTTCTATTTGTTTTGAGATGAACCATAATTTGGCACATTAAGAGTGCCTCAAAAGATTATGTGAGAAAGAAGTTCATGTAAACTTCATTAAAATGTAGGCCAGTACTTAAAACATAAAGTCAGAAATGAAATCTAGTTCTCCCTTTAGGGTGATTCAAGTGAAGCCAATTTTTGATTAGGCATCTCCTCAAGCTTCTCCTCATAAACATTTTTCTTTCTTTTTCTTTTCTTTTCTTTTTCTCTTTTCTTTTAGGGATTTTTTTCAATCCATTTTTTCTTTTCTCTCCTTTTTTTATTGAGGATTACTATATCTGGATAACCTTTAATGATTTTAAACTTCACTCTCCTCTTTCTAAAGTTCAAACTTGAAACATCTCCTTACTTTATAGTTAAGTATAAGCTTTATTATTCATCATAAAGTTACAATCTCTTCTTAACACACAATACTTTAAGTCATTTAACATTTCAAAAATACAACTTTCTTTACTTTAAATAGTTAACTATAATCAAATCCTTTCACACCAAATATCTCACTTCTATAAAATCAACATTTATTACTAAAAATTTTCATCCTATCCTTCCATAATATTCAATTGAAATGAAAAGTTTTAGTTATCTTATAATGAGATTCAACTGCCATAAGTTATGCTAATAATTTTTTAAAATATATTATTTGAGAACAAATAAAATTTAGTATTTCTCTATCCTCCCCCAAATTTAAATTTTTCAATAAATTTGAAACAGTTCAGAGTAGAAGAAAACTAACCTCTCTGTGCTGGGATCTCGAAATCTTCAATAACTATCTGGTATTAATCCAACTAGCAGGCATGAAACAATTAGTAGCAGTGATATAATAATTTTTAAATATTTTGCATGGGTAAAGAGAAATTAATATTAAACATCTAAACATCCAACAGAACACTACAAGATGAAATAAACTGTCACAATACTACACAGTCCAACTAACAATTTTAATGTTTCAGTACATCATAACAATACACCAATAAAGTTACACACAAAATGAAAAACAAATATCCACTACATCACATCAGTACATCACAACAGAATAAGAACAACAGAAATAAAAAGAAAGAATCTACCAGTCTCCATCACCAGGATCAGGAGCAGGGTCATCAGCAGGGTCAGGTCTATATGGTGTATAGCTGGGGCAAGAAGGAAATATCACATCAGACTCCCCCTCATAAATCTGACCCGAGCATCATAATAAGAAATATCTAACTCAACTCTCCTCTGTAGATAATCTTCATTCACATCACTCCTCGCCTCAAGTACATCCATCCGACCATGGATTCTATCCATACTAGCACTATGTAGTCTCAGCAGCTCCATAATATCAGATAAGGTAGGTGGTTCATAACTCGTAGTGGGAATATTAGTACTCCTACGCTCAGCTCTGTCTCCCACATGAGACTCATAAGTACGAATAATATTATTTGTAATAGGTCTCAATGGTATAGCCACTTCTTCAGAACTACTGAACTCCACTGATCACAGAAAAATACATAAAGAAATTCATATTTATTTTTGATGAAATTGCACTTTAAAGAGAGGTATTTTCTTTATTTTATTGCAGGAATGAAGATTTATTAGTGATAGAAGCAAAAAGCATGAAATGGAGCAAATTTGGATCAAAAAGGAGAAAATTCATGCAAATTTAACTACTTCGCCGACGGTGAGATCGAGGCCGCCAACGGCGAGATCGTGAGGAGAAATTTCTGAAGGAATTATAACTACCTCGCCGACGGCGAGCCCGAGCCCGCCAATAGCGAGATCGCGCGGTTTGAAGACCTTCTAGAAGCCCCACTGACGGCGAGGTCGTTTCCCGCCGACGGCGAGCTAGTTCAAAATGCATATACATTGAACCTGGACACTTTTTGAAGAGGTGTTTAAGCACCCCTTGGACCTTTGCCTACCTCTATAAATAGAGGCCGAATTCTAGAGTCTTTTGTGTGTCTTTTGAGTCTTCTGTGTGTCTTTTGAGTCTTCTGTGTGTCTATTTCTAGTGTCTTAAGTGTAATTTGTGTGAGTTTAATTTAGTTTGACTGTGTTTAGTGAGTTCATTAGTTTAATTGAGTGCTATTTAGTTGCTGTACTAGAAGGAAAATCAAAGGAACTTCAAGGAGTACGTCGGGAAGGAAATTAAGATAAGTATCTTTGTTTATTGTTGTTAACTTTAAATGAAATCCATGCTTTGTTTTATTCCCATGCATTCTGAGTAGTTTTCTTAGTCTCTCTCCTTGTTTATGAAAATTATGCGGATTGATGAAATTAAATAAAAGCACCTAATATAATATAAATAAATTGTGATAATTTTTACTTAAAACTTAATTTACTTTCAATACGGCCGATCGAGTAGTTAAAATATGTTGAATTATCAACTATAGTAAAAATTACATCCAATATTCGGGAAGTCAAAAGCCTTGGAAGGCGGGTGCAAATAAATAGGGAAATATTAATTATCGGGCATAGAATTGGATATTTTAGTGTGACGGACTAAAATACTCAATTTGATCCTACTCGTTTGAGAGCTGAAGTGTAGATGTTAGCCCTCGGAGTGAGGGGAACGTGGGAGCTCGAAGTGGCGACCGGTATCCTCCCGGCTCTAGCCGCGGATTCGGTAATCAAACATAGGATTAGTCAATGTTCTTTGCACCTGGACCAAAGGGTAAAGAACAGGAATGCTACTATTTGTCACAATACAATTTAAAAATTCTATTTAAATTCATCATTTCACTTAATTTTCTAAAAACAAGGAGAATGATACTTTTTCTGAATTAATTAAATCAACCTATTTCAAGCATTAGTTTACTTTAGTTTATTATAGTTACTTTGAATTTCTGTTCACTTTATTAGTATGTAATTCCTTTAAATTTAGTCGATAACAATTACGTTAAAAACTTCCTCGTGGGATCGATAACCGAGGACTCCACCGAGCCCTGTATTACTTGATACGATACGTATACTTGCGTAGAATCCACATTATACATTAAATCATATATCTATATTTAAAGCGGGATCAAGTTTTTGGTTCCGTTGCTATAAACATAAATTACATACATATTAAAAGTGGATCAAGTTTTTGGCGCCGTTGCCGGGGAAGTAAAGAAATTATTTACTAAAGTAACGGACTATTTTTTAAAATTGTATGCGAAAATTTGGAAACGAAAATTTAATACCCTACGATTCAGAATTAGAGCATACAATTAAAAGAATTAGAAAACAAAAAAGAGAAATTATAAATTTAACACAAGTGGCAAATATACCTGAAAATGAAAAAATCAATCAACCAAGACCATTACGAGATTATGCCAACCCTACATTAGATGAAATTCATTTAACTATTCAAAACCCTGATGTAACTGCTAATTCATTCGAACTTAAACCTGCAATTATCTAAATGGTACAAAACAATCAATTTAGCTGAAAATCCTAATTTACATCTTGCTAGTTTTTTAGAACTATGTGCTACTTTCAAATATAAAGGAGTATCTAACGATCTTTATTAGACTTAGACTTTTTCCTTTTTCTTTAAGGGATAAGGCTAAAATGTGGTTAAATTCGTTAGCACTTGGATCTATTAAAACTTGGGGAGAATTATCACAAAAATTTCTATCCAAATATTTTCCACCATCTAAAAGCTGCTAAGCTTAGAAATGATATAACTTCTTTTAGTCGAGTTTGATGGAGAGTCAATATATGAATTTTGGGAGAGATTTAAAGAACTTCTTAGGAAATGCCCACATCATGCGTTACTAGATTAGTTAATTATCCAAACTTTTTATAATGGATTAGTAGGATCTTTAAGATCAATCATCGATGCTGCTGCTGGAGGATTATTAATGTCAAAACCATTTGAGGAAGCCTATGCACTAATCGAAGAAATGACAACAAATAATTTTCAATGGTCTGCTGATAGAATGAATCTGAAAAAAATAGTTAGTATTCACGAAAATGATGCAATATCTATGTTAGCTTCACATATTGCTGCTATATCTAAAAAATTAGATCATTTTGGAATGAATTACTCTCCAACTATAACAGAAGAAATTTCATCTGGACAACTTATAGAATCTCAATCTCAATATGAAACAATTAATGCAATTAACAATAGACCCAATAATCCTTATGCAAATTATTATAATCCTGGATGGAAAAATCATCCTAATTTTAATTGGAATAATAATACAACTAATCAACCATGGATGAATAATATGACACAACAATTAGGAAATCCATCTAATCAAGAAAATCCTAATTATAAACCTAATTATCCACCTAGATTTAATAATAATAACCCTCAATTTAAAGAAAAGAAATTATCTATAGAAGAATTAATATTAAATACGGGTCAACATTTACAAAATCAAGGAAATCAATTACAAATACAAGGAAATCAATTACAAAATCAAGGAAAAACTATCAAAAATATTAAAACTCAACTTGGACATATCGCTACTGCACTTAATAATAGAATACCTGGAACATTTCCTAGTAATGTAGAAATAAATCCCAAAGACAAGGGAAATGAACAAATTAAAGCGATACAATTACGAAGTGGAAAAGAATTAGAACCTCGAACTCAGACAGAACTTGAAAGTCCAAAAGAGGAAGTGGAAATTGAAAAAGGAAAGAATCAACAAGATCCAAACTTAGAAAATCCTTTAATACCAATAAAAATTTCTGTTGAAAGACCTCCACCACCATTTCCTTAACGACTAATTCAACATAAAAAGACAAACAATTTGCTAAATTCCTTGAAATTTTGAAGAAATTAACGATAAATATTCCTTTCGTAGAAGCTTTAGAACAGATGCCAAACTATGTAAAATTCATGAAAGATATTCTAAATAAAAAAAGAAAATTTATCGATAATAAAATGGTTGCACTTAGTGAAGAGTTTAGTGCTATTATTCAGAAAAAACTTCCTGAAAAATTAAAAGATCCTGGTAGTTTCACTATACCCTGCGCTATTGGAGAAAATTCTATAGAAAAGCTTTGTGTGACTTAGGAGCAAGAATCAATCTAATGCCTCTATCAATTTTCAAGAGATTAGGATTATGAGAAATTTCACCTACTTCAGCAACTCTTCAGTTAGCTGACCGTTCTGTTACATATCCTAAGGGAGTTATTGAAGATGTATTAGTAAAAGTGGATAAATTTATCTTCCCTGTAGATTTTATTGTTCTAGATATTGAAGAAGATAAAGAAATTCCTATCATTTTAGGAAGACCATTTTTAGCCACTAGAAAAGCTATGATTGATGTTCAGAAAGGAGAATTAACTATGAGAGTAAATGACCAAAAAGTAACTTTTAATATTGCTAAATCAATGAAATACCCTGCGCTAGAAAAGATGATGAGTGTTTTCGAATGAAAGTACTTGATCATTTACAAAAAGAATATTTTAAAGAATATTATGAAGAAAAATTAGAAAAAGAAAATATTGAATTAATTGAAAAATTTGAGAGAAATGAAGAATTAGATTATATTCAAGAGAAATTTGAATTTTTGGATAACATAGAAAACACTGAAAAAAATATAGTTCCATCAATTATTAAACCTCCTGAACTTGAGTTAAAAATGTTACCTAATCATTTAAAATATGCTTACTTAGGTAATTCTTCAACTCTCCAGTTATTATTTCATCTGAATTAAATGAATCTCAAGAACAAAAACTTTTAGATACGTTAAAAAATATAAGAAAGTTTTTTGTTGGACTTTAGCAGTTATTAAAGGAATTAGTCCTTCAATTTGTATGCACAGAATTATTTTAGATAATGCACATAAACCTAAAGCCGATCCACAAAGGAGATTAAATCCGATAATGAAAGAAGTAGTCGAAGGAAATTTTAAAATGGTTAGATAATGGTATTATATATCCTATTTCGACGATGCTTGGGTAAGCCCGATTCATCGTGTACCTAAAAAAGGAGGGGTGATCTGTCAAAGCTAATGAAAATAATGATCTTATCCCTATAAGACAAGTTACTTTGGATGGAGAATATGTATTGATTATAGAAAATTAAATACGGCCACTAGAAAAGATCACTTCCTTTACCATTTCTAGATCGGATGTTAGATAGATTAGTCGAACATAAATATTTTTGTTTCTTAGATGGATATACCGGTTATCAGCAAAGACAAATTGCTCCTGAGGATCAGGATAAAACTACATTTACTAGTTCTTATGGAACTTTCGCTTTTCGAAGAATGCCTTTTGGATTATGTAATGCACCTACAACATTCCAAAGATGTATGATGTCTATATTTAGTAAATTAATTGATAATGGAATAGAAGTATTTATGGATGATTTCTCTGTATTTGGAATAACATTTGACACATGCTTAAATCATCTTGGAAAAGTATTTGAAGTATGTGAGAAAACTAATTTAGTTCTTAATTGGGAGAAATGTCAATTTATGGTTACAGGAGGCATTGTATTAGGGCATAAAATTTCAAAAAAAGGCATGGAAGTAGACCCTGCAAAAATTCAAGTAATAGCTAAATTACCACCTCCAACTACAATAAAAGGGGTAAGAAGTTTTCCTGGACATGCTGGATTTTACAGGTGTTATATTAAAGATTTTTCAAAAATTACTAAACCTCTATGCCAACTTCTTGAAAAGGACAAGAAATTTGAATTTTCAACTGAATGCCTAAATGCTTTCGAATTATTAAAAGATAAATTAATTACAGCACCTATAATAGTTTCACCTAACTGGGAGAAACCATTTGAGCTTATGTGTGATGCTAGTGATTATGTTATAGGAGCGATTCTTGGGTAAAGATATGATAAGATTTTCAAAGTTATATATTATGCTAGTAAAACTCTAAATGATCGTTGAGATAAATTATACGATTATTGAAAGAGAATTATTAGCGATTGTATATGCTTTTAATAAATTTCGAGCATTATATAATAGGAACTAAATGCATTGTGCATACTTGATCATTCTGCTATAAAATATTTAATGCAAAAGAAATATTCTAAACCAAGATTAATCGGATGGATATTATTAATGCAAGAATTTGATTTTGAGATAGTTAACAAAAAGTGAAATGATAATCAAATTGTCGATCATTTATCAAGATTAGAAAATCATGAATTATCTAATATTGATAATGAAAATTTAGACAGCTTTTCCCGATGAACAACTTTATAATATTAATGAGTTGAAAATACCTTGGTATGCTCGATATAGTAAATTATATTGTAAGTGACATTTTACCACCTATGTTAACTTTGCAACAAAAAAAATTCATTCACGATACTAAATCATATTTTTGGGATGAACCATACTTATATAAGCAATGTAAGGATCTAATTATTAGAAGATGCGTGCCTTATGAGGAAATTGAACCAATTATTCAAAAATGTCATGATTCTGAATACACTTCTTGTTTTGAAGGTGAGAGTTATAGTGAAATTGGGCTTTGATGTTGACAAACGTCTCCTCATCAAAATCCAACTTTCTCTTCCCTTTACTCATCCTTGGAGCCATGTGAATTCTAAAATTTGTAAGAAAACTCCAATAAATCCCAAATTCACAATGTAACAACTCCAAATACTATTCTAAACAAGTAAGAGCAACTTTCATCATTGAAATCTCAAAATCTAATTAAAACTCCAAAAATTCCACCATAAGCAATGTGAGAGATATCGATGGTGAAAATCCAAAAATTTTAACTTAAAGTGAAGCTCTTACCAAGAGAAGTGTAAATCCGGTATCGAAAAGCATTGAAATCTCCTTAAATCTGAGATCTAGCAAGCCCTAGATCTTCAAAATTGCGAAAATGGAGGAGGAAGACGAAGGAAATGGAAGAAATTACGGGTCCTAGGGCAAAAATTGCGAAATCGAGTGTTTTAGGCCTTTTTCTGGGTTCGGGCGCCGGCGACAGTCTATTTAAATAAATTGGCCAAACTCTCTGGATTTGGGTGCCGGCGGCACCAGTCCAAATATTTTATATGGGTCCAAAATTTTTTTTCATAATTTCGATCGTTTCGACATCCACAATGATGTTTAACACTTCAATAGGCATTTACATCATCCCATAAGCAATAATTAACACAATTCTTCACACAAACAATACACAACAATCTTATATATATAAAATCTAAGTAACATCATAAAAACTAAATATGTTCATTCAAACCAACTATTCTTAGATGTTTAGTGTAGCAAGTACTCTACGATAGGCAAGCACTAAGATCTAAGCACACAATGAAACTAATCACATCCAAATCCAAGTTCAAATCTCAAAGAAAATACTACACAAACCAAACATACCTAAGCAAAGCAAACTAAACACACAATAAACATAGGTAGAATCTATTAATTACTCCACATCAGTTTCAGAACTAGCCTCTCCTCTAATGTCTCCAATTGATTGCTGATGCACAACAAGTTATAGAATGGACGAAATGGAAATTCATCAGATGATTCTTCAGCATTCACCGTGTTCTTCTTCATCAGATTGATCAAGCCCATCTCAATTCGACCAGTGTGATTGAATTGCTCTTTTATTCACCAATCTATATGATTGAATAAATCAGAAATGTTATTGATTGCGTTCATGACGTTCCGTACCTCTTTCCCTAATTGTTTGATCCTCTTTAATATCATTATGGAACCTTCAGGAAAATAGGGTTGAATCGGCTGTGAAGTCTGTGTTGGTTGATCGGCAAGCAAATTCATGTCATCTTCATCTCCAACTGTCTGGTAATCATAGGGATTAGTTGGATCAATAGGCCTCCATGGAAGAAGAACATTTTCCCAACTTTCATAAGGAACCTGTGACTGACTACATAACAGAAATATGGTGGACGGGTGTCCAAGCCCATATTTAGATCCATGCACAATTAATCCAAGTACTGATTTCACAATAATATTACCAATGTCAACTGGCCTCCCAGTTTGAATACAAAAATTCAAAATGGCGCTTTTATTGGTTACCTTGCTAATCTTCAATGTCGGAAATAACTTTTTCGAAATAAAGTAGTGCCACTGCTTCGATACTGGATTGAGAGATGCAGATGAGAAACTAATGTATACATTCTCTCTAACTTCCCATTCTTCATTCTCATCCGTCAGATATCGATACACATCATTCATATTATCTCTCGTGGCATTGAAATTAGAATAATGGCAAATAGGTACGTTCTCGATTATAAAGAGATCATTGATTCGTGCAGGAGTGAATTGAACAAATCTACCATGCAGAAATACGAACCCTTGTTTAATCCCGTGAAGATTTGCATAAAACTCTTTCACGAAGGGAATAAAAACGGCAGCGGTAGTGTAGAAGAACTTCCCAACATCTCCCTTTAATAATTTCTTCAATTCTAGTAGTAAGATTATCCATACCTTGATTTATGAAGCCTCTTTCCTTGATAATCCTTCTTTCATCATCACTTTGTTGAAAAAACGCTGCGCTACAAAACTTATGAACTTCTTTCGGTTGAAAACACAAAATCGAGGGGTTTCAATGGGAAAGGAATCCATAGGATACGAATTGGTATTGATAGTTTTCATTTTTCTAGAGTTAAGAAGTCAAAAAATGGAGTTGATGGAGTTATAAGGACGAAGATCCCGCCAAGACTCGCATTTTGAAACTTAAAACCCGTCAAAAAGATTTTGGGCGCCGGCAGCGCTCGGTAGGGCGCTGGTGGCGCTGAAACAGTCAAGTTCAGTGCAGGGAATATGATAGGGCGTCGGCGGTGCTAGTGGTAAAAAATTATCACCAAACTTTGTTGGTCCAAAGTATTCTAATATCTCTATTCGATCAATCATTTATCAATTTTTAAATTATTAGGAGTAATTAGGATTCAAAAACAACTATCTAAAATGATTTACCGCTCTTCTTGATCATCATTTACCGCTCTTCCAGTAGCAAGGAATGGTCTTCCCAAAATGATTGGAATTTGTTTATCTTCCTCCATATCAAGTACAATAAAATCCACAGGAAAGATAAATTTATCCACTTTCACGAATACATCTTCCACCACTCCTTTAGGATAAGTAATGAAACGATCAACCAACTGAAGAGTCACAGATGTTGAAGAAATTTCTCCTATTCCCATCCTTTTGAAAGTTGATAAAGGCATAAGATTAATACTCGCTCCCAGATCGCGTAATGCTTTTCAAAAAAAAAATTTCACCTATAGTACACGGAATAGTGAAACTACCAGGATCTTTAAGTTTTTCCGGAAGCTTCTTCTGAATAATTACACTACACTGTCCGCTAAGTGCAACAGTATCATGATCTGTAAACTTTCTTTTCTTTCTCAGAATATCCTTCATAAAGTTAGCTTAGTTAGGCATCTAATCTAATTCTTCGACAAAAGGAATATTAATTGTTAATTTCTTAAGGATCTCCAAAAAAATTTCCAAATATGTTATCCCTGTTTTGTTTCTTCAATCTTTGAGGTAATGGAGGTGGTGGCTTTTCAACAGTTATCTTCATTGGCTCAAGAGGATAATCCAAGTCTGTATAAATCTTGTTTGAACCTTTTTCAATTTCCACCTTCTCCTTTTCTATTTCAACTTTTTTTTGCACTCTAGTTTCCAATTTTTTTCCACTCCTTAATTGAATAGCCTTAAGTTGTCCTTGTTTTGATCTTTTGGATTGATCTCCACATTACTTGGAAGTGTTCTAGTAGGTCTATTATTAAGTGTAGTGAAAATATGTCTGAATTGATTTTCAATATTCTTCATAGCAACACCTTGAGTTTGTAATTGATTTCCCATATTCAGAATTATTTCTTTAGTAGATAACTTCTTATCCTTAAATTTTGGGTTATTATTAAATCCAGGAGGATAAGATGGTCTAAAATTAGTATTTCCTTAATTGCTCAAATTTCCAATTGGATTCGTAGAATTGTTAGCCCAGTGCGGGTTAACATTAACATCACTATTATTTCAATTAAAGTTTGGGTGATTCTTCCAACCAGGATTATAATAATTCAAATAAGGATTGTTAGGTCTATTAATAGCATTTAAGGTCTCATAAGGTGTTTGAGATTCTGTTATCTTTCCAAATGAATTTTCCTCTAACACTGGAGGTGGTTGAGAATAATTCATTCCAAATTGATCTATTTTCTTTGAAAGGGCTCCAATTTGAGAAACTACCATAGTCATCATATCTGAATCATCAACACTAGCTACTCTCTTAGGATTTACCCGTTCAGAGGGCCATTAAATATTATTAGTAGCAATTTCTTCAATTAATGCGTATGCTTCATCAAAAGGTTTTGACATTAATGATCCACCAGCAGCAGTATCTATAATAGATCTCAATGATCCTACTAATCCATTATAAAATGTTTGAATTATTAACAATTCTGGTAAAGCATGATATAGACACTTCCTAAGAGGATCTTTAAATATCTTCCATGCTTTATACATTGACTCTCCTTCAAACTAACAAAAAGATGTAATATCATTTCTTAGTTTAGCAGTCTTTGATGGAGGGAAATATTTTGATAGAAACTTTTGAGATAATTCTCTCCAAGTTCTAATAGATCCAAGTGCTAACGAATTTAACCACGCCTTAGCTTTATCCCTTAATGAAAAAGGAAAAAGTCTAAGTCTGACAGCGTCACTAGACACTCCATCATATTTAAAAGTAGCACACAGTTCTAAAAAACTAGCGAGATGTAAATTTGGATCCTCATTAGGTGTTCCTCCAAATTGATTATTTTGTATAATTTGGATAATAGTAGGTTTAAGTTCAAATGAATTAGCAACAACATCAGGATTTTGAATAGTTATGTGAATTTCATCTGCTGTTGGGTTAGCATAATCTCTTAAAGGTCTTGACAAATTTCCAATTTCATTTCTTTGATTATCTTGAATATTCGCCATTTTGCAAGGATTTTCAATTTGTTTTTGTTGTTTTCTAATTTATCTGACAGTACACTAGGCACTAAACTTATAGATCCGCTACTACGTATATACAAACACAAATACTTTTATAAAGGTAAACAAACACACAATTACACATTACAAAATCAACTTACTTCGTTATTTAACTTTTGCTTTCTTAACTCCGTTACTTTCCTAACTTCGTTACTTTCCCAACTTCGTTACTTTCCCAACTTTGTTACTTGCCCAACTTCGTTACTTTCCCAACTTCATTACTTTCGTTACTTTCCCCAGGCAATGGCGCCAAAAGCTTGATGCTCGACTTTATATATACTTAAAAATGCAAGAATTTGATACCACTGCTAGAAGATTTAATCCCCGGCAATGACACAGAGACTTGATGCGGCGGACTTATATTTTGCAAGAATTTATGAACTCAGATTTATAGATTTATAATAATTTTGTTAAGTCCATGCATTCAACGCAAGTATATGTATCGTATCAAGTAATACAGAGCTCTAATGGAGTCCTGGGTATCGACCCACAGGGAAATTTTTGAAGTTTTTAAGAAAGCGTTACACAATATGCAATAAGCACTAAAATTAAAGTTTACTACTTACTATTACTATGCAGGAAACAGTAAGAACAACAAAACATTAACAATTAACTAACTACGATTACTTCTAATAACTTTAAGAAAATGATTAACAAACAGACACACTAAACTAAGTATTTGAAAGGTTTTTGATATATGAGAAAAGTGTCTTTCCTCTTGCAATGAGAATATGATGTGTGAATTGATATGGAATAATTAACTATATTATTATGCCAAATAGGAGCATGGATGATTTTTTACCCTTAAAAGAGTACCCCCTCTTCTAAGCAAGAAAAGAACATTGACATATTCTAAGTTTAGTCACTAACTCTAAGGCTAGACTGGGAGGTTACCGACTCTCACTTCGGAGCTCCCACTGAAGGCTAACCTTTGATATTAGTTACTAATCTTAGAACCAATTTAGGGATTTCAGTCTGTCACACGGAAATCTCCACATTGAAGTCCATCAAAATACATTTCCATATTTATTTGTACTCAATTCCAATGAACTACGCAATTCATCAATAAAAATTGAATGGATCTTTCATTATTGTTGTAGAACATTAAATCCTTTCAAATTTAATGTTCAATAACATATTTTAACATTTCAATTGGCCAAATCGAACGCAAATTAAGTTCTAAATGAAAAACCGTCACAATTTCTTCATTACATTAAAAGCATATCAAATCTACATCAATCCATCATTACATCTCTATGCAAGAAGATAAACAAGGGAGACTAGTCAGAATTCATGGAGAAGACACAATAAAACATGGATTTTATATATAAAAGAGAAGTCATACAAACCACAAAAGAAAATATAACTTATCTTTTTCTCTTCCCCAATGCAATTCCCTTGAAGTTTATTTGAATCCTCTTCTCTCTTCTTTACAACACTTGATTCTCTCTTTAGAATGGAAAGGAAGAAGCAATCTCTCACTTTACCTCTTCTCCTTCCCTCCTTAGATAAGAATTCCCCTCAAATCCTCACTCTATACTCACTTCTCCTAAACACTAACACTTAACACTCACTAAAAACTACTGTAGAAGACACAAGACACACCACTTTTCATCCAAAAGCAGTTACTTATAAGATAAGGACAAAATCCCAAGAGTTTCCATAGGCATCCCTCCAAAAAGTCGCCAAAACTATTTAAGTTTGAACTCCACCAACTTTGGCGGCCGCCGGGGCCAGATAGGGCGCCGGCAGCCCTCTATTGTGCCATTTAATTCTGGAGTCTATGGATTTGGGCACCGACGGTGCTAGATCACCTTTTTCACCATTTTCCTCCTATTTGCTCCTTTCAGCTTCGGATTCATTCCTTTTTGCTTCTTTTCACTCCAATTAGCTAAAATCATCATACCTGCAACAAATCATGAAAAATTCCTTTCTTTAAAGTGCAATATCACAAAAAAGGTTTAAATTATATAGCAAAAATCATATATATTTTCAGTGCATCAATGCATTACTACTGACAGTTCATAGTTTTGTTGATGAATAGATACTGAATTTAGGGGCTTCTTTCCATATAATTCTCATCGGGAACTGATGTGAAATTATGTTGTAGGTGACTTTGGGAAAGTATATATGGCAGATGGAGAAGCTTTGAATGTGGTAAGAATGTGAGAATTGATATTGCACTTCATAACTAGAACAAGTGGACTCTGCAAAAGGTTAGACACATTCCTGAACTAAAGAAGAACCTCATTTTTGTTGGGTAGCTTGATGAGTGTTCAGTAGTGTTCTCATATAACACTTAGTAAGTTATTAAAAGGGGCTTTGAAACTGGCTCGGGCGAGGCAAACGGTACGCTATAAATGACTACTAGTTTAATTAATGATGTTGATACTACTATTGTAGAGAGCACAATAGAGTTATGGTATTGCAAGCTTTGCCACATGAGTTAAAGATGTATGAATGAACTTTAGTCCAGAGGCAAGCTACCAAAATGGAAGTCGATTGATCTTGGCATGTGTGAGAGTTGCATTATGAGGAAATAGAGGAAGGCCAGTTTCTTGAAAAGTGACATGATGCCAAAGTCAAAAAAGCTGGATCTGGTACACACAGATATGAGGGGACATTCTCCAGTGGCATCTCTTAGAGACTCTCGTTAATCGTCACATTCATTGATGATCATAGTAGAATGGTATGAGTTTATTTCTTGAAGCATAAATTCAAGGTTGGGAGTTAGACAATTTTTCCCCATTCTACTCCCATTGATCCAGCCAAAAATTTAGTTGACCTTCCCCCAGCTCCCAAATAAAGAGTTCTTCAGCCTGGTTTTTTGATTTGCAGTAATTTGTTCCATATCCTTGAATCACCTACATTGTGAGTGACAAGAGTGGGGTGACTGTTCCTGTGTTACTTGCCCTTCATGAAGTGAGTCCAAAGACTATCGCGAGCTCTAAATCTTATCCATTACTTACAAAGATTGATGAAATTGAGATGCTAGAAGCTTTTGACCCCCAGGCCACCAGCTTGTATTGGTTTACATAATTTCTACCAAGGGAGCCAATGGAATTGTTTCTGTTGTCCAACACACAAACATTTTTTAAAGATCCTTCCAAAAGTAACTTGAGTACTCTTCTTCAGTGAGAACATTTGGAGAGCATAGGAGGGTATGGTAGTCAAACTGGTTTTCAATAATGTAAATCTTACCCCAAAGCATAAATCCGATGTTAAAAACTTAAAAGACCATGGTTGAGACAGAGACAATATTAAAGATAAAATATATTAGGTCTGATAATGATGGTGAGTACATTGATGGTGGGTTCAAGGAGTATTGTATAGCTCAGGGTAGTAGAATGGAGAAGACCATTCCAGGGGTACCACAGAAAAATGGTGTTGTAGAGCATATGAATAGGACCATTAATGAGAAGGCTAGAAGCATGAGATTGCATGCCTAAATACACCTATTTTTTAGGCAGATGCAATTAGCACAACAGTTTATTTGATCAATAGGGGACCATCTGTTCCACTACATTGTGAATTACCTAAAGAGGTATGGAGTGGGAAAGAGGACAAATTTCCTCACCTTAAATATTTTAGTTGTCTTTCATATGTTCTCATTAATTTTGATGCTTGTAGTAAGCCTGAGGCTAAGTCAAAGAAGTGTGATTTCATTCGTTATGAAGACGAGGAATTCAGATATCATTTCTAGAATGATCTGGATCAGAAGATCATAAGGAGCAGAAACATAATTTTCAATGAGAACATTATGTACAAGGACAACTCCATTACATTTTTTGAAACTGTACTGCAGGAATCTGAGTTGATAAGGTTTGATGATTTACCAGAGGTCGCAGTGCAGGGTAGATATGCAGGTGACGAGGAGAGTGGGTCTGGGGCACCCATTCCTATTATTCCACAGTCAGTTTCAGAGCAGTCTACCCATACAACTACACTTTGCAGGTAAGAAAGGACCAAACGTTCTCCACATCGTTATTCTCTTACTTTGAACTACATTCTGCTGATAGATGGTGGAGAACCTCAAAGTTATAAAGAAAACTTGCAAGATGAAAATTTAAGCAAGTGGGAGCTGGTCATGAAAGAGGAGATGAATTCTCTGCTAGAAAATCAAACATGGGAGCTGACAAATATCACACCAGGGAAGAAGACATTGCACAACAGATGGGTGTACCAGGTAAAGATTGAGCATGATGACAGTAAGAGGTACTAGGCTAGACTTGTTGAAAAAGGATTTCAACAGAGACAAGTTATTGTCTGTATAGTGTGAGTTACAAGTCGATACATGAGTAACCCAGGAAAGAGTTTGGAGGTACAAGGCTATGTTAGGTTAATATGTCAATTGAGGGCGTTACTCTTGAGAAGCTGAAGTTATGCTCGACTTCAGCTAGTCTTTTGGCATGAAGACTGGGGCTTTGAGTTGCAGAGGTGGAGGATATCACATTTGAAGAAGGGCGACATCTTCAGTGAAAGATAACAATTTGAGGAAGAAGACGTTGTAGCCTGTGTACCGGTCTCCAAGTGGAAGATTTGTTATGTATGTGGAGCCTAGTTTACTGATAATTAAGACAGCAATAAATCATTCATTTTCTTTGGAGAGTCACACCTCTTCACAAGTAACCACTCTTACCATCTTTAAATGAATGCAAAAAGCGTTACGACTTAGATATGATTTAAAAGAAGAAAAATGTGGATGTTGTCCCCTTCTCTTTTCCTATTTGGCATGAAGAATATCGCAGGTGTCAAAGGCTGAGGGAATTGCAAGTCTGGTGCTTCGCTTAATGTTCCCTTTCCTCGACATGGCTTCGGCGGGTTATTCCTTGGTGGCTTGTAGCAAAAGAGAAATTGCATTTATCTTGTATGTGAATTAAAGTGCCTCCCCCATTCATTTTTTCTTCTTCTTCTTTGTGGATCTCAAGGAGAAGTGAAAAAGAGATGAGAGATACCTCTTTCTTCTAAGTCGACGTAGTCTACGGTGTAAATTCCTCAAGAAATAAAATCCTCTACAACTCCGTGGACAGGGGAAAAAATTGCCGAACCATGTAAATCTGTGTGTTCCTTTTCTACTTTGAATTTTCTCATTCCTATTTTACACTTCATCTTCGATCGTTCTATTTTATAAATATACCACAACACACATGACATATCTCTCTTCTTTGTCATGTTTCTACACTTAACACCCTTACACGCTCAGTTCCTTCCAACATGAAGTCCTCCATTTCAACTCTCATCTCCTTCCACCTCATCTTCTCCTTCCTCATTCCCTCTTTTGTAGTTTCCACCATCAACTCCGAACAACCACAATCACTCATTGCCAACTTGAATTTTTTATGACCCCAAAATTGACATTGAATTCAATGTTTAAATATGCATTCCAAGCCTTCATAAAGCATTTGCCTCTTTCCATGCCTTTAATAAACCATCTACTTTGACCCCAACAACTTCATAGATGTTTGGGTCAGCCCAAATGTCTGCTTCTATAATGACATCTTATGCTCTCCATCACCCAATTATCCTAATGTTGATGTATTTTCCGCCATTGACCTTAATGACACCAACATTAATTGGCTTTCTCCCCTAGAGCTCTCCCTGTTCACTGGTGTCATCGTATTCCATAACAACTCCAATAACTTTTGCGGCATAATCCCAAGGAACTTCTCCAACGTAAAACACATAATTGAATTTAGTGTTAGAAAAACCACCTTGTTGGTGATTTCCTCGTAGTTATTTTAAGATATCATCTCTCAATTACCTTGTCCTTCTATGCAATTATTTTAAGGTGTCATTGTTTCATAAGCTCTTTGATAAGAAACTAGATGCCCTATTCTAGAAATTAAACCACTTTTATTCAAGCTTGCTCAAAAGTTTTAGTATCTTGACAGTGTTTATAAATATCATGGCTAACAACACACTCATTGGTTCTAGCCTAGGAAGCATTGGAAGAATGAGGAATCTCAACGAGTTTATTATAAAGCATAATGAGTTGGATGGTTGCTAGCCTATTAAAGTGGGATACTTGAATAATGTGGTAATGCTTGATATCGAGTTTAATTACATATCAGGAATTTTACGTTTAATTTCAAATCAGGAATTTTACGAAGACCTTTTATATGTTGATTAATTTTGAAGAATTAGATGTCACATAATTTTACTGACTAATGTGATTCTAAAAGAAGTTTGTAAGTTGCAGAGACTTAATAACTTTATTCAACTATTTCAACAAGGCTGACATAAAATGTGCACCACCAACTGAGACATCAGATAGGGTGTTTGATGATAGGAGAAACATTCTTTCATGAAGGAAGAAGTAAATGAATTCAAGGGTTTATGCTTCGGTGACTAGTCAGCCAATTAACTACCGAAAGTTTAAATGTGGGTATGAAGGAACTACCATTTATTTTGCAATTATTTATTTCATATTACATTTTCTTGTATTGACATGATTGTCACTTCAATGGGAAATTTGTATAGGATATCCATTTTTACCAAAAGAAAAAAAATATTGCAAAGACATGTAATATGGATGTATCTTGTTATTATTTTCTTAGAGCTACAAATTGAGTTAAAATTGTGATGTTTCTACAGTTTCTGATGGAGGAATATTTCCAACAAAAGTTTCACAGATGTCGTATATAAAAATATGGTAATAATCAGTCCTTCTAAAACCTACGTACATAGTGAAGTTCTGAGTCCCTCAAGTTAAGTACTAAAATAGTAATTAAGGACATATAATGAAGAAATATAAGTAAAAAATACTAGAAAATTACCCACATCAAAAGTTACTAAAAAATTATTATGAAATAATCTAGATTATACTTCAAATTCTTAGAAATAAATTTCTTATGATTTATTTATCTTTATTTCTCTTTCCCACCCCCTCTCTTCTCTAATCCTTTTCAATCACATTTTATATATGATTTAATTCTATTATTTAATATTAAAGTAATTTTGATGCAGTTATTGATAATAGAGATTAAGTCCTGCTATATCTTTTACATCCATTTTACAAAACTTTTAAGATATCATATTATGTGGTTGTGATATAACAAGATTGGAGGTTTGGTGTTTCAAAGGAGAAAAGATTGCATCCGAATAGCATAGGTACGACTTGTGGTATTCATGATAGTATTGGTAGCATTGTGGAATTATTATATCACAATATCACTAACACTACCATCAATACTATAAAAACTATCAAAAAAACCACCATCCACATGCTCATATGAATGTAGTATTTCTTCTTTTAAAATGAGGGAATTCTTAAACCCGAGGAAGGCGATAAAATTGATGGCAAGTTTCTACGAAAGATGATTATCTTATGGCTATGACATAAGTAAATCTAAAAATAAATTCAAAAAAATAATTATTTTTTATCAAAAGTTAAAAGAACACATGAAGAAGATCTATTTTGTTTAAAGAAGAAAGAGCATTAAGTAGATGAAGATCACAAAATTTATATATTAATCAGGTGATGTAAATACTTTTGTAGATTTTTCAAGGTATAAGTTTGATAATGCTCTGTTGGTTATTAAAAACAGTAGATGTAAAATATAATGACTTTAAAACTAGAATTATTTCAATCTTATGTATTTTAATTAATTTAAATGTAATTTTTCCATAAAAGCCAATACATGACCTTTCCAGCCATTGACACATGCAAACACATTTGTACCATATGGGTAGGGTGTCTTTATTGGGCCCTCTCATACAACATTTTGGTATTTTTTCTATTTCAATATTATATATATATATAAACATATATATATATATATGTATATATATATATATATATGTATATATATATATATATATATATATATATATATATATATATATATATATATATATATATATATCTATTTCAATTTTGGAATCTTTTTTTTTTTAGATAAGGAGCACCAAGAGGCTAATTTATAAATCCAAACCGAAAGTAGCAAAGTAGATCGTAACCGAAAGTAGCAAACAGTGAAACTCGAAACACAGGACCCAGTAACTAAAACAGTCAACGTGTCCCAAGAAGTTAAACTAGCATGACGTGATGAGTAGAGAAGAACTTAGCATCTAACATAGGGTAAATCCAAGGAGTCCCCAATAAGAAACCGGCAGAGTGATTTTGGGGGAGTTAACCCCACAGTAGGTATGTCCCCAGCATGTTTTGCCAACCAGTCCGCAGGGGTGTTCCCCTCTCTATGTATAAAAGTGAAAGACACCTCCAAACGATGATGAGAAATGAGATCTCTATTTCGTTTATATAAACAAATAAGATCCCAAGGAGGTTTAGACGTACCATTCAACATATCACAAAGCAGTTTGGAATCTATTTCTATGCAAAAATAAAAGAAGCTATAGAAAATCACAGTTTTCAATGCAAGAAGAGCAGACCAACACTTAGTTTGAAGAGGGGAATCTGCAACAATAGGGGATGTAAAGTAATACAGTAGGTGGCCAGCAGGATTTCTAAAAAACCCACCAACACCAACTTCCAAAGAGGTCCAACTCCCATCAATCTTCACCTTGGGGGCAGAGTTTGTCATTTAACTAAAATGGGATGACAGACATTTCCATGATGAGTAACCGCACCATAAGAGGCCCTCTGAGCTTTATAAAAATGTGTCAAAATGTAGGAAGTAGTAATAAGGGGGTAGGAGGAGAGGTAGTATATTTGTGGCTATTTACAGCACACCATAAGAACCAAAGTATAAACAAAGGAAAGAAATTAAACTGTTTTCCAAATGTAGAGAAGCTTTTCCATTCCCAAAGGAAGTTCACAATAGAGCCCCTGTGGGTCTATTTTATACCAACATGCATACCAAATAAATTCGAAACCTTCATAGCAAAAGCACATTCAAAGGATATATGCATATAGTTTTCCTCAAAAGACCTACAAAGGGAGCATATGGAAGCAAGCCGAAGCCCCTTGAGTTTGAGTATGTCATCTTGGGGAAGCATGGAGAGGAAGTATCTCTAAAGGAAAAAGGAGATGGAGGGCGAGAGAAGTTTATGCCAGATCCAAGATCCCCAATACCAATCAGGGAAGGTATGTAGCTGAGTGTAGATCATCTTGCTTATAAACTGAGAGGAGTTGTTCTTCTAAATGGGGGTATCTTTTTGATCAGGATGGATGGGCAATCCCGAAACTCTAAGTGCAGTGTTTTCCTCAACCATAGCCGACAATTTAGATATATCCCACTCTCCCAAGTTGAAAAAATCAGAGACCAATAAATGAGTACTAGGAGGAGAATGAGGATAATTAAAAGGACTAGACTCACCCCATGAACCATGCCAAAAGGAGACATTTCCCTCACCGATATTCCAAAAAATAAAATTAGTAGCAATCGACCTAGCCTTCTGAATAGCTTTCCAAATTTTTGAATCCCCTACAATAGAGGGATGAGTAGAGACACAATATTTAAGATACATGAAAGAGGACCACAAAGAATTGCCCAATCTAAATTTGTACCAAAGCTTGCACATATTAACCTCTACAATATGCTGCAAGGTCTTAAAGCCAAAACCCCCAGCCTTCTTAGGCTTACAAAGTTTGTTCCAGGAGGCCCACAACTTATTTGCGCCATCCCCAGCCCAGAGAAATTTGTTAAATAATTTCTCTAAAATTTTTAGAGAGCTTTTTGTGGGGTTAAAGACCTGCAAAGCATAAAGAGGGATAAAATAAAGAACACTAGAAAGAAGAGTCATCCGACCTCCATATGAGAGGAAACAATTCCTCCAGTTAGCAATTTTATGCTTAATTTTTTCATACACCTCATCCATCTAAATTTGTTTCCTTCTACCCCTGAGCAGATTGACACCAAGGTATTTTAAAGGAAGAAAAGAATAGTGGTATCCAGTATAAGAGATCCCCCAATTGACAATAGTATTCCCAACATGCTTGCCAAAGTACATGTGAAACTTCTCCTTGTTAAAGAGTAAACCTGAACACTGCTAAAAGATATCCAGAGTCGACATAAGCATCTTGACAGTTAGCTTAGAAGAATTTGCAAAAATAATAGTGTCATCAGCATAAGCCAAGTAGGTAACTTGAAATTTAGCTTTGTTAGAGTATTGAGTGTGAGGGTGTTGCATCTGGAGACTATTAAGTAACCTGGACAGATAATCAAATGCAATAATAAAGATCGTAGGGGATAAGGGATCACCCTGTTTGATACCCCTCTTAGCAGAGAAGAAACCGTAAGAGCTGCCATTAACCATGACACTATTGTGGTTATTAGATAACCAACGTTTAATAAGTGTGCACAACTAGCATGGAAACCTTAGGTAATAAGAATATTTATAATAAAATCCCCCTTTTTAATGTGAATTTTAACAATCAAATTTCCACCCCTGCATTTTCTGTCTATGTCTTCAATAAGCTCTTGAGCTAGTAAGATATTGTTAGTGATTTCCCTGCCGTTATTAAATTCTGACTGTTGAGGTGAGATGATAGTAGAGAAATGTGGTTGTAATCGAGCCACAAGCAATTTACTGATGACCTTAGAGATCACAGTAGTAAGAGATATAGGTCTAAAATTATGTCAATGAGTTTTATCATTACCTTTAGGGATTAGAACAACCATGGCAGCAGTGAAATATTTACCAGTGTCTTCACCTTGAAAGAAACTATGAATGAATAAGATTACCTCATTTTTAATAATGTCCCAACATTTGATATAAAATGTTTATGTGAAATGATCAGGCCCAGGAGCCTTGTTGGAGCTATGCCCTTAAGAGCGTAAAAGAATTTCCTGTGCAGTTGGGATGTAGGAAAGAGATAGGGATGCCACAAGCTCTTTTTTAGCTTTAAAGAGACCAACATCAATGGGGGCAACCTGTACAGAATCAGCGTAAAGAGCATGAAAGTAATAAGCAACACTCACACTGATTTGCTCAGCATCAGTAAGAACATTTCCAAAAACTTCAGTGTTGCAATGCCTCAAGCTAGCAACAACTTTTTTATGTAGACTCCAAAGTACATAACAAGGACTGTCGCACATCTCTGGTTTCCAGACCCTAGAGATTAATTGTATAAAAGAAGGATGAGAAGGCCAAACATTGAAGAACTTGAAGTGGTGGGTAGGAGGTTTAGATTAAAAATCCAAAGTAAGCAAGATTGAATTATGGTTGGAGGCCACATGGTTTAAATGTCAGACCCTAAAGATCTGGTAATAATCAAGCAAAGCTGTATTGCCCAGGAATCTATCAAGTCTTTACATAAGAGATCCTCTTCTCCAACTATAAGGAGAGCCAGAGTACCCAAGATCAAACAGATTAGCATCCGCTATATGATCGCAGAATTTGTTAATAAGTGTAGAGTCAGCTCTAGCACCTCTTCTCTTCTCGTAAGGAGACATAATCATATTAAAATCGACCCCTACCAACCAATTTTATTTAATAAACTCACTCATATGAATGAGTTGCTGCCAAAGTGTATAATTCTCTTATAGTAAGGAACAAGCATAAACAAATGTAGCCCAACCATGGTAGATATCAAACTTGAAATGAATAAGAACAAATTGCTCATCATCCTCAATGATGTTCAGTAGTATATCCTTTCTCCAAAAGACCCAGATTTTGTTGTTTTTATTAGTATAAGGATAGAACGTTTGAATTACTGAAGAACATAATTCTTGCGAACCGTCACCATAGGTTCTAAAATGGCAAAGATACCAGTTTTATGGACCCTACTCAAATGCTTTAAGCGATTAAGGGAGGAAGGGTTCGCTACTCCCCTAATGTTCCACACCAATATGTTAAACATCATGCCTTAAACCACCCCTCCTAGTGATTCTTGTGGGATGGGTAAGTGTTCTCCATCAGAAGTATATGTATCTTCAATTATATTTGTGCTTGAAAAATGAGAAATGTCAGGTTAATTTCTGCCCTTTTTTTGACCGAATTTTTGAATTTGCCATTCAGATTCCAAATCAACAGCAGCCTGAATAATAGAAGCTTGTGTCGGATCGGAAATAGTGGGTAAAGGAGGAGGAGCCTCAGATGGAGAGGGTATGGCCGAAAGAGTGGGGTTGGGGATGATGAAATATGTTCTTTGTTAGAGCAGATGGGAGGAACCAGAGGATGAGTTTGATTTCGAGGTGGCAGAGTAAAAGTAGAATTAGCGGAGGGAGGATGAACTATAGAGACTTCCTCCACTAAGGGAGGTTCAATTTTAGTGGCATCGTGTGAGGGATGCTCGATAGCACTGACATTAGTAGGAATCTCATCCACCAAGGGAGTCCCAAAAGCTGGGACATCTTGAGAGAGCAGAGACAAATGAGCACAGGGAGACAAATCTATTACAGCAGCAGAAACATCCTGAGAGGGCAGAGACATATGGGCATGGGGAGACGAATCTATTACAATAGCAAAAACATTATCAACTTGCTGATGTGTTTCAACAGAAGGCCGGGGATCAGGTGGAATAGGCTCTAGATCAGCATTATTTAAAGTCCCCCGCATACCAACATTATCCACAGTAGACAAGGGATTACAGAGGAGGGGGGCAACCGGTTTCAGGTGTGGATGAAGTCTATAGCAAGATGTAGAGCTATGCCCAAACATATGGCAATGCGAATAGTAATATGGGTGCGCCCCCATAACAACTTCCTGGCGATAACCATTATGCGAGGAACCAATCCATATTTCATCAGGATAAGGCTGGGTAACATCCCGCTCGACAAGAAAGCATGCATTGGAAGGTCGGGTCACCTCTAAAGTGGGATTATCCACGTAGAGAGGATTACCAAAACCTTTAGCATGTGTATACAAATTTTTAAAATGGAACAGATGATATTTTAGTCCTGGAAGCTTAATCTAGACAGGGATGATCGGGGATTCAGACTTTCGATCAAAATCTTCTGTCCACTTTAGTAATTTCGTAAGACGATTCTCAATCTTAATGAATTTCTTAGAGAAAACTTGGGTGTAATCAACATCATTGGATAATTGAATCAGAATGTGTCTACCGTCAAGCCGACCAATTTCGAGCTACCTATCAATTTCAATGCATCAAATTCGGGCCTGATAAATTACAATTTAGGGTGTCAGTACTGAAACTTTCCCACAAGACAAAAGTGGCAGGAGGAAGCAAGGATATTTGTCTCCTCATCCGTGAGGTATAGCGCCGACTTTCCATTTTTCCTTCCAAGCTTCTTGATGAAGGGATACTCCACACTACCACCAGACTCATAAGCATCACGAAAATCTTGTGGGAAAAAAATAAGAGAGAGAGGTAGAGCTAGTGAAAGAATTCCCAATAACCGCCGCGGCATAATTCTGGGCCATTTGAGAACAAAACCACATGAAGACCCTTCCAAGTGCCTCAAACAAAAGATGGAATAGTGGCTATCTCCAAGAAAAGCTGCTGTCGAGCTGAGTCGAAAAGGATGGTGGAAACGTAACGTGACCTAGTAGCTAGGTGTCGAAGTGTTGCTGCTGGCGAGCTGAGTGGAGAAGGGAGGAGGAAGACGAGCACGCAGTCCCTACCCCTACTCATCTTCCACGAGAGAAACACAATCAGGATCGCACTGCTGAAGTCGAGGAGGAAAACAAGGAAGGAAGACGAACCCGTAACGATGACGCTATACGAACCAGTCTTCGAATCCATTTGTGTTGCAGCGAGATCCTGACTTCAACGATGAGCACAATGTTAATGTTGGGTTTCTCTATCGGGCAAAACCCTAGCAAAGCCTGTTGTTACGTCCATGCTTAGCAGAGCACACACACACACACAAATGTATGTATGTATGTATGTATGTATGTATGTATTTAGATATATATATATATATGTATGTATGTAATGTATGTATGTAGATATATATGTATGTTTCTATCTATATATGTATGTATGTATGTCGACATATATGTATTTATGTAGATATATATATGTATATATCTAGAGAAGAAGTTCCCTACTGAAAGCCCCATCACCATGCCACTCCAACAGGGACTTCCATCAAAGCTCCAATTCAGTTATGGTCACTTTCATACCTAGGCAATTCACCAGGGCCAGAGGCTTCATCCCTGAGCTTCTGTGACTCCAACGAAGGTGTACAACATCTCTGATCGAAGCTTCACTTCTCAGAGCCAAGGTATTGACCTCTCCTTCTTCCCGAGCTTCTCTGAATTCTCTATGTAATTAGAGTTAGCTTAAACCATGATTAGTCTTATGGATATGTTTGCCATGCTTAGATGAGTCCATAGGATCAGATCCAAAGTGATTTGGTTGAGTCTAGGCTGAGAAATTAGGGTTTTAGTGTGGACGGTCACGGGTTCACACCAGACAGGAATGAAGACGGGCAACCATTGGATCACGCGTGTTTTTCGTTGGACAACTCTAATTGTTCCAGACGAGGAGATGAAACAGAACCACTGGCCGCAAGGCATCCCAGTCAACTGATGGCGTCGAATAGGAGCACGCCGCGTGAGGCTTTGATTCGTCGTAGGTTGAGCGGCGCTGAGCTGGTTAAGTAAGAAAAATGAAATTTCTGATTTATTTAAATTGCTTGAATTTGAAAAATCCATATCTTGACCTAGGAAAATCATAAAAATAAAAGAAAAATACTTTTTTGCTCAGTGAACAGAGGAAAATAATGTGGAAATGGTTTGAAATTTATTTGATGCATGTATAATTTTTAATTAATTAAATACCCTCTGTAGTCTTTTAATTCTCCATGCATATAAACATTTCACCATGACTTGCCATTTTAACATGTTGTGGCCTCTGTCATAGGGAATCTTCCCTGATTTTTCCGAAGTCAGAGGAGAACTTTATGAAGAGTTCTATATTTTCCAAGTTTTTGCATCTATTTTTTTAAATTAATTCCAAAAATTAGCATGGTGGTTATAAAAATCCAGAAAAATCATGGTAGGTTTCTTATGACCAGAGAACCCTAGGATAAAATTTTCATGGGTTAAATCATTAAGAAATGACCTAATTATCAACTTGGTTTAAAACTGAATTTAAATTAATTTGAGTTCATTAAATATGGAAATAACCCAAAAACAATTCTCCACTGTATTTTAAATGTTCAAAAACTCCCCATAAAAATTTCATAGCATTTGGAATTCATTTAGTCACTTAAATGAATTTTCTAAGTGAAATGATAATTTTAAACATTAAACTAATTTTAATAATTAAAGTACAACTCAGAAAATTATAAAATTGGTTTTGGGAGTTCTTTGTGATTAGAGGATTTTTTAAAAAATAAAATTGGGATTTTTACAAAATTTTCATTTTTAATTATATTCTAAATATTTAAATAATTTAAAAATAATAAAAATCACAAAAAGATTAAAAATCACCAAATTGTCACATTTGGTCTCCTAATCACTTAGGGATCGTCCCAATAATTTTCCTAAGCCTCAAAATTAAGATATTAATTTTTAAATGAATTTTCTTATTTTTTCACTAAAATAATTCTAATAATTGAAATAAAACTCAGAAAAATATAAAGCTTGTTTCTCTGGGTTCCTTTAAAATATTTTATATTTAATAAATACTTCAAAACTTAAAATAATTGTAATAATTAAAATATAATTCAAAAAATCATGAAATTTGGTCCATGTGATCCTTTAGTCTAGGTCTACCTCCCATAAAAATCTCAAAGTCATAGGTCTTGTTTTGAACAAGTTATTAAATTTTCATTAAAAACCCTTATTCTACATTAAAATAAATATTTAAATTAAATTAAAATTTGAAAAATCACACTTTCTCCTCTAATGTCTTAATTAACCCCTAAGTGGGGTCACATAAATATTTTAAAGTTATTTGAGCTAAATTTAATGAATTATGAAGTGATGAAGTCCTTTAAAGGTAAAATTATAATTTTGGAAAAATTTAGCCTTAATCAATATTTAGGCTTATAATCAAAATGGCAAAAGGACAATAAATGATTTTAATTATTATATTTGGATGATTGAATTAAGGGATAAATAGTAGAAACCCATTGTAATTTTGTCTCATCCAAATTAAATATTTAAATTTTGTTAATTGTCATAATTTGGAAAAATATAAAATTAAAAGAGTCTTAGGAATTGATTTTAGAAGTTAGTATCCACTAATTTAATACCCCTTTCATTTGATGTCTAATGATAATTGAATGTTTTGATAAGAATCATAATCATGAAGGTCATCAAATTTCCTCTTCTAAAGATATAAAAATATCCACTAAAATCTTAAGGGCTTAGTAATGAGCTAGGCTTAATTAAATAAATTATTTAATAAGAGTTAGAAAAGAAAACATAATTAATCTTAAACTCCCTCTTAAAACATTACAAGCTCACTAAAATTTGATAAATTCTTCCACAAGTTAAATTTTGCCTCTAAAGACCCACCCACATAATTTTTAAGTAAAGCACCAAATGATAATTACCCCGCCTTTCAGGATGATTAAAACATTGGCTCTCTGAGCATAAAGGTGTGCAATAGATAAATCATTTAATAACCATGATAAGTCCGAAAGGACCTCAAGGAAGTTCAAAAGTATTGTGAAATATCCGGGTTTCTCTTGGACCTTTTCACAAATATTCTGGACACTTTGTAGGACCATTGCACCTATTATATTTATTAAATGAAAAAAATCTTCATAAATGAATAGAATTCACCGGGCTATGATCTAGAACTTTTTAAGCATGTGACAAAAATATCCACAAGGTTGTTGACCTCATTTTTGATGAGGTATCTTCTTTTCTCACTCCTTAGTACTTAGGATCTAGCCATAGGCTTTTCCTTTGACTAATCTTGGAGGACTAGAAGTGGAACCCATCCTTTAGAAATTTAAACACCTCTTAACTCCCTACAAACCCCACAAGCTTGATTGTAGACCCCTAATCACCTAGAGGGTTGAAATCAAATGTTGAGGTTTAAAGGATGAGTTCCCTATAGGACCCTTTTGGCCTTAGGAATACCCTGGGTGGTCTGGTCTGGTGAGGGTTGACTTGCACATACACTACACTATCACACACATTCCAAGTCCTAAAACCACACTCTCACCCAACTTGACTTCCTGACTCATGTAGGTAATTCATATGGATGGTCCTTAACCCCTAAGCCCCTGGCTAAGAGGGTTAGGAACAACATAGTGAATGCCTCAAATGAGTCCTCTCATGGCTCATATGAGCTTAATATGGCTTCATGGCTTAACCAAAGTGATTCCATCATACTCAAATTTGATCAATCTTCATTTTTCCAAAATTTCAATTTTTGACCCTCGGGGCCCTACACCCACTAAACTTACCAAAAGCCCTTGAAACTACCCAAAATTTGGAAAATCACCTAGATTACCCAAAATTCCTCAAAATCAATCCTAAACATTTCCCCCCACTCAAATTGATCATCCATAGCCAAAAATACCAAAAATTCCAAAAGTACCCCCCCAATACCCTCCAAATACCCAAAATGCCCTTCATAGCCAAAAATCCAAAATTCAGAAAATTCTCAAAAAATTCCAGAAAATCCCAAATATTCCAATTTTCATTTTGTTCAACTACACTATGGGCCAATTTTGCCAATTTACCCTACTTTTATCAAAACCCTGAATTTGACTCATTTTAAACCCAAGTGAACCCAATGTCAAACCAAACCACCCCAATTGACCTCTATTTTGGTCCAATTCAATTCTAAACTTCAATTTAATATCCCCAACATCAATTTAGACCAAACCCAAGTCCAATTTAATTGACATTTGAGCCCAATTTCAATTTGAGGCCTAAAGCCCAATTTTGGCCCATGACCTAAACCTAGCTCAAACCCATCCAATTCAACTCCAATTAACCCCAAATTTTTTTTCTAAACCTTCCTAATATCCCCACAAACAAAAAAATAACTTGATTTGCCCAAAATTTGAACCTAAACTCCACCCAAACCTAACCCAAAACCAAAATTCCTTAAATTGACCTAAACCCCACCCAAATGGGCCTAAATCCCAAAATCAAAGCCCAACCAAAGTTGAAAACTCTTTGTGAAACACCAAAAACATTTCTCAACATTAATTTTACATCAAATCCAACTTTAGCCCAACCTTAACCCAAGCTAGCCCAATTTGGCCCACCTTGACCCCTTTACCAAAAGACCCAAATTCAACCCAATTCAACTCTAAATCACTTCAAATTGATTCCAAATCATTCATGAAACATTCCTAAATTAAATTCAACACTTATTGGACCCAATCCTTTGCAAAATTTTCATCCTAAAATTTTTTTGGAATCTAAAAGCCCACTCCCTAAACCATTTTGAAAGCCCATCCAAAGTGAAATCCAAAAGCCCAAACTCATTCCAAAGCCCATATGACAATTCCTTCTCATCATCCCTTTAATTGGAATCAATTCCTAAGTCCCAAATCAATCATCAAATCAACCTAAATCAAGCACCATATAAATTTTTCACTAAATTGCCAAAATCTCCAAATTCCTTTTTCATATAAATGGATCCACTTTTCCTAAGCCAAAGATGAGCCAAATGGAGCCACATGCAAGCCATGGACAAGCCACATGAAGCCATGGGGGGTTTGACTTGTCACCAAGCCATTAATGGCAAGAAGAGGGAGCCCTTTCCTAAGCCCTCCTTAAGCCATTTTAAGCTCTTTAATGCAACACCATAACCTAAAATTAACTTAAACTATTTTGATGGGGACTTCACCACTCCCTGGCAGCTGACCCAACTGATCCCCCTGGCCCAAAATCAGGCCATGGGAAGGTGAACCAAGCCCAAATGCATGGGTTGACCAAATTGAACCCAAAATGAGCCTATCCACATTCCATTTCAATTGGAGTTAGACATGTGTAAAGACTTCATCTGGAGCTTGCCTGGACCCAATCGAAGGTGACACAACTCTCAGATCGAAGCTTCACTTCTCTGAGCAAAGGTTTGAACTTACTCTTCCTCCCGAGTTTCCAGTGATTCCCATTTTGTTTAAGTTAATTTCATAGCCTATAAACCATATGGATGTGTTCGTCTCTTCAAGACGAATCCATAGAGCATAAGAACACAAAAATCCATTGAGAATCGAGTGAGATCTTAGGGTTTTAGTGTGGACGACCACGGGTGCACACCAGTCGGAGACGATGACCAGGAGCCGTTGGATCGCGCGTGTATCGAGCAGACGGTCGAGATCAAGTCATACGGCGCGATGGTACGTGAATGGCGGGCCTCTGTAGCGCTGAATCAGATGGCGGCGCCGAATCAGAACGTACCGCGTGCCCTTTCGGAGCTGCCGAGGATTGTGTGGCGCCGCGTGGATAAGTAGAAAAATAGGGTTATTTTCTATTTATTTAAATGCCCAAGAACTTCAAAAATCCATATCTTTGCATAGAAAAATCACAAAAATAAAATAAAAATACCCACTTGCTCAGTGAACAGAGAGAAATAATGTGGAGAGAAATCAAATTAATTAGATGAGTATTTTATTTTTAATAATTTATTTACTGATTTCAGTATTTTGATTCTTCATTTGCATAAACAATTCACCATGGCATGAGACTATAGGGCTTTTGAAGCCTCTGATCTTGGGAACATTCCCTGAATTTTTCAAGGTCAGATGCCATCTTTGTGAAAAGTTATTGAGTTTTTAATTGCATGTCACTGTTTTAGGTATTTTAATTTCAATAATTAGCTTGTTGTGAAATAAATTCTAGGAAAATTTAGTGAAATTTCTTAAGACCAGAGGACCCTATGAAAAATATATTTTGAGTTAATTCATTCATAACAACCTTAATTGGCCTAAACCCCTAAAATTGAATTTGAATTAATTAGGGTTAACCACACATCAAATTGACTTGAAAATAATTATCCACTGATCTTTAGGATCAGAGAGACCTCACATAAAAATTTGGAATTAATTGGAAATGTTTAACCCCACTAAATGGATTAATTAAGTCACATAACCAAAATTAAACTTTAAAAATTCATAACTTCAAAAATACTTTTAAAAAATTCACAAGAATGGTTTTGGAGCTTCTCTGATATCACGGGAGTTTTGGAAAATTAAATTTAGAATTTTCTAAAAAAGTTGATTTTTTAACAATATTTTAATATTTTAATAATTAAAAAATAATAAAAATCATAAAAATATTAAAAATCATAAAAATGCCAAATTTTGACTCATAATCTCTTAGGAAAAAACCAAATATTTTTCCTAAGTCCCTAGAATAAGATATTGAATTTTAAAGGCTTAATGTAATTTTTAATATTAAAAAATGAATTTTTAACCTTTTTGACTAAAATAATTCTATTAAATCAAAGAAAAATCAGAAAATTATAAAATTTATTTCTCTGAACTCTTTGAGGTCATAGAGATTTAAAAAAAATATAAAATCTATTTTTCAACTGTAATTTTATTTTATAATTAATTAATACTCTAAAATTCAAAATAATTATAATAAATAAAATATAATTCAAAAAATCACAAAAATTGGTCCAATTGGTTCTCTAGCCATTAGGAACATCCCACAATTTTCTTAAGGACAGAAACCTTTCCTTGGTCATGTTGTTGAATATTCTTTGAAAACCCCTTATTTTCTATTAAAAATAATTACATAAATAAATTAAATTCAGAAAAATCACAATTTCTCCTCTAATGTCTTAATTGACATGTGAGTGAGGTGACATAAAAATTTCAAATTCATTTGAGCTCAACTTAGTGAGTTATGAAATAAATAAACTTAAAAGGGCATAAAGGGAATTAAAATTTTAACCCTTAATTAAAACTTTAGGTTTAATCAAATGGGGGATAAAATATTTGATTTTAGTTTTCTTGGATGATTGAAACTTAGGGAAATTAAGGGGTAGAAACCCATTAAACACTTTGAAAATATCAAAAATGAAACTTTAATTGATTAAATAATTTAAATTTTGGAAAGAATATATTTAAAACTTGGATTATTAAAATAGGGATATTAGTAATAGGATATTTATTATTTAATTTAAAAATCCCTAAATAAGTCACTTTAACAATACTTAATTCTTAATTAAAAAATTAAAATAATAATTCAAATTAACAATTAAAATTAATAATAAAAAACAAAATTAAATTAAAATTAAATTAAAACTAAATTAAAATTAAAATTAAAATTAAACTAAATTAAATTAAATCAAATTGAATTAAATTAAATTAAAATCATTTAATAACAAACCTAAATGAAATCATTAAGAGTGAAATCAAAACATACCAATAATTTCAACACCTCTTTCTATTTAAGTAAATTTAAAACATGAACATCAACTTGAAATACCAAGATAATTAAAAATGTAAAGATTTAAATTAAATCTAAAATAATTTGAACACTATTCCAAACTTAAAATTATTAATTAAGACCTCATAATTAAATTAAAATATTTTAAATCTTTAACTCAAACTTTAAATTAAGAATTATTAAAATTCTCGATAAACCAAATTGCACTTAAAAGCTTTAATTATTATAACTCTTAAATAGAGTATTAAATGAAATGTCGCTTCATTCATCGGGTAATCAAATACCTAAGTTCACTGAGCAAGAGACAAAGTTTAACTAAAACTCCTGGATGATTAATTCACCTGTACAACTAAATTTACTTGGACTCAAAACAATCCCATAAATATTGAAAAGATGTTTAGGACTTGTCCTAAGCACTTCCTCAATATGACGGGATGTTTTAGAAGAACAATTGAATTTAATTTTTCTTTGATGAAGAAAATCATCCTTAAACAACAAAAACACAAGAACCTAGACGTCATAGGAGATGACTAGTTATAGGATTAGGAATTTGGTAGACAACCAAAACTCTTCCCTTAGCTTTACCTAGGTATCTGTTGAAATATATAAATGCCTTAACATATGTTTTAAGTGCAGCTTGGGATGACGGGAAGACCCTCCAGGTACGCTTTTATTTTATTGCAATTTTTTTACATACACTGTACTTTACTTTTCTTGCATGATAGACAAGACTGTTGCATGAAAACCAAAACCTTTAGGATAGTCCCTAAACTAAAACCAAAACTAAATTAATAGTCATTGCAAGATAAAATTCACCGCCACAACATTCCAAAATATAAAACAACTCAAAATTTAATCACAAACAGAACAACAAAACTACAACTACAACTAAATTAAAACGTCTCGTTGAATGATTGGAATACCTCAGATGATGTAACCCACGTGTTGCTAACGGGATTTCCCACGGTCTAAATGAAAGCGTGGAACTCGTTTAGTTGAGTTTAGCAAATTCATCTAGACTAAGTGAATTCAATGAAAATAACGGTGCCGGGATGACGGAACCGTGAGATCTTAATCAGTTCTGTTTAATCAACTTTAAGATTTGTTTTAATTTAAAAACTTAAAAAAACTTGGATTTTAAGATTTCTTCTAAACCAAAATACCTCTCTCATCTCTTGATTTATGACTTGTAAAACTAAAACCTCTGCAACAACAAGGAGCTCGGAGCATGGTGGGCAGCTCGGCCATCGTCCTCAGCAAAACCCGGATCTACTTCAGCACTTCTTAGAATTAAATAACAAAGCCATAGAACTTTGAGGTAGGTTGCCTAGTGCAACATAAATCCTCAACTCTTCGTTAGGCATTTGCATGATCATGTCATGTAAATTAAGCTCTAACCGGTCTTAGGACTCTGAGGAAGTCGTTCGGTACGACATAAACCCTCATATCTTCGAGGCTATTTGTGTGATTATATCATACAAATATAAGTCCTAATTAATTAAAATTGACAGGATTGCAATATTAAATAAACTCCCAAACTGAAGCCAAATAATAGGATAGTTTGGGAAGTTGCCAAGATTTTTTCTTGGATCCTCAACTTCTCCTACTTCTCTTCCTTTGGACTCCTGAAAATAACTGTTCCAAATTTGATCCATTCCCTATTGAAATTCCAAAATTCAATCCTTTGAGACCTTAAACTTTGAAATTCTTGAGAGCAAAACCACTGATCATTATCGAGAGTTTTCTTAAATGATTCCTGTCATTTAAGATGTAATTAACTATAGGGGCTTGCCCTTATAGGGAACTTTAAGAACCCATGTAATATAAACCTCCGCTTAATTCCTTTATATTAAGCGGGGAACTTGTCGGCTTATAAAATTGGTTCGCGGACCAAACAGATGTCACGAATCTTCTAGTTTACTTAACCGAGCCCCATCATCAAGCAGTGTGTCTATTCTTCGGGATAGATACACGGTTTGTGATGTGTTGCTCGTTTATATAAACTATTTGGGATGTTAGATCGGTTCGATTTCATATCTTAAAATTTTCAAATTTAAAATTATTTTCAAAATCAAATACTACTTTCTAAATTATATATATATATAGTTAAATTTAAAATTTAAAATTCGCCGACAACTTCGTAGGTGACCCCTTTTTTAAAATACAACACGTAACCTAAAAATATGCCGACAGACTTACCGGCGACTCCGTTGGGGACTAGTTCCTCTCTCCATTTTTGATTAGATGGTTCTGCATTCATAAATCGATAGTGAGTCCATATCCTTAGTGGACCAAAACTACCATTCTTCCGTTGGAATACCCCGTTCATTTTTGTCTTGAACGAGTATAGCCAACTCCTCTCGGATTTAGCAGCCACTGTTTAGACACCACTAGACAGAGAGGTTCTGAGATCCTTTTATCTCTTTTCTGAGGAGGGATGGATCCCCAATAGGTGTTAGTTTTGGAGCGATCCTTCGAGTCGAGAAGTCTTGCATAAGACTTTCTCTTCCTTTCTGATTCTAAATCGAATCTTACCTTTTCTATACTTTAAACATTCCGTTCCTAATTAACAAATCCTCTAATAAATGACTCTTTTGATAAATAAATCCTTTTAAAATCACAAATACACTAAGATAAACGAAAATGTGTTCGGACTCTTTCTTTTTTGTCTTAAACTTTACGACGGAAAGAAGCATAATTCAGAACTGACATTCGGAATCTGCCCTATAGAAAATGACTGCCCCAAAGCTAATCTTCTCCTTCACCAATGGAATGGACTTCGTCGTTTACAAGGATGAGCTGCCCGACAATGGAATCATCCGTTTCGGACAAGGATTTGGCAACACAGACATCAAGTTTGCTGATGTCACTCTCTTCACACTAATGGATAAAGTGTCAGAAACTAAAGAGCCCGTGATCGAGTTCAACCCGAAATCGACTCAAGAATTCCCTCCCCCGTAAAGGGTTCCGACTGAAAGGAGTACTACCGTTCGTAGGAGGATCGTTGTCTCTACCCCCACCGGCCTAGTCATCTCTCGCACCTACCCCGACTTCGCCAAACCGAAGGGGAAGGAAATCCAAGTTTGTGATGAGCCCGTCACCGTGGAGGGTACAGATTTTGCTACAATACCATCTATTTTTGAGATTGGGTCCAGTTCAAGAGTTGCACCCCTAACTCAGACTCAAAGGAGAAATAGAAGCAGGAAGATCGCCAGGAAAGCTAGAGCTGCTGAAGTTGCTTTTCTAGAAGAAATTCCTGAAGAAAGAGAAGAACTACCTGAGTATATACCTCTATTGGAAGGGAGTAGGTTTCACCCCCTCTCTGCCGCATCAGATGAAGAGGATGTCCGTAGGATATTCACCGCATTACCCCGACCTGCGTACTACAACAATTACAAAAGGAAAAGGGATAAGACTACGCCATTGGCTCGACTGCAAGCTGTTACAGAAAGATTGGCAAAGAAAGAAAGATGCACTGTATCAGAAATCTTAAGAAGGATAGGACGAGTGCCAGCTAAATCCTGCCTCGGACTGCGAATAGAGCCTGTTGCTGCCACAGAGAAACCAAAGAAGAAGATAAAAGCCAGTCAGCCCGTTGTTGTATCGGGTCTACAAATTAGGGAGGATACCACCTTCCAGCATGTAGCCGACAGATCATCCGATCCTAGGCTTCCGGCTGCGAGAAGGATGGTATGGCGACCTACTACTAGCGAGCTAAGGCCAAAACAATGCCCTGAGAAGAAAAGTCTCGTCAGGAGACTTGAATCAGAAGAAAGTGCTACTGCAATAAAGGGGACTCCCGCAAAGGAAGTTCAACAACCGTCACGAGACAACTGCGAGATCGTGCGAAAAGGGCCACTAGAGGATGCCAGGGATAAGTTAAGGACCGACATCCGATGGTTAGCAAAAGAAAGAGAAGAAGAAATAGGAGATGAAGTTGACTCATCAGAGTTCATGGATGAGGAGTATGCTGAGATCAACATGGTTTAAACATGAGCATCGTCAGCTTTGCAAGGTGCTCCAGCAGCTGCAGAAAGAGATGAACCGGAAGTGTTAAGAGCACAGCTTCGGGAAAGAGATGACACAATTTCCCAGATGGCAAAAAGGATGGAAGAGATGGCTGCTGCCTTAGCCACTCTCCAGAGTCAGGCCCAGCCTCAGAAAGAGACACCCCCAGAGATCATCCATATTGCGGATGGAGGAAAAGAGATCACATCCGTCAATGGGGACGAGCAACCAAAGAAGGATTCTACACAAAGCATGATTCTAGAAAAGAATATTAAAAACATGGTAGAACAGCAGGTGCGAGAAGCTTTAGCACAATCCAAGAATGGAGCATCTATTCAGATGGGTAGACCTTACCTCGAGTAGTTCGATGCAGTTCAATACCCGAAAGGCTTCGTACCACCGCTATTTAAGACTTTTGATGGAACAGGAAACCCTCGGCAGCATGTCGCACATTTTCGTGTTAGTTGCTGCAATGCCGGTGGGAGCGAAGCTTTACTCTTCCGCCAATTCGTCAGTTGTTTGTTAGGGATCACCTTCGACTGGTACGCAGAATTGCCGAACGGCTCAGTAAAAACTTTTTCAGAATTGGAGAATCTCTTCGTTAAACGATTTGCCGGGGCTCAGCACCACATCACTATCGGTGATCTAATGGTGGAGCAACAGAAGCCAAACGAGACTTTAGTGGATAACATACTTCGATGGAGAAACTTAAGCATGAAGTGTGAACCACAGCTTCAAGAACAACATGCAGTCGGCATCCTACTTAAAAGTATCCATGGCCCGATAGCACTCCTCCTTAAAGGATTTACAATCAAGACTTTCGAGAAGTTGCTTAGCAAGGCCGGGAGCTTGCAAGAAGAGGCAAAACAGTTAAGTTTCGAGGACAAGAACGATAAGCAGAAGCCTGTGAAAACATTTGAAAAGAAATCCGGAATCGTCGCGGCAGTAGATAAGGGCAAGCAGCCAATGCAAATACCGCCAGAACGACCGCAGCCTAGTTATTAACCACTACAACGAACATACCAACAACCTCAGCAAGGCTATCAACAGCCTCAGCAGGGTTATCAGCAACTTGTTCCGAGCTATCAGCCGCCTCAACATTATGAGCAACCGCCTCGTTCATCGCGTACCTTAAGAGAAATTCTAAATAAAGAATATCCATTCAAAATTGAAGCAGTAGCGAAGATGTTCCACAACTTAATGAAGAAATCAGATTTTCAGTTGCCAGAGCCCAAAAAGCCGGAGGAAGTCAATAAGAAGGATCATCCGAACTATTGCCCTTATCACCAGATGCTCGGACACAAGATAGAGGATTGCATCACTTTCAAGAGTTGGCTTGATGACAATCTCCAGGGAGGGAACATAACGATCCCAAAGGAATACATGAAGGAACCCCAGAAAGGAGGTTCCATCAATGTTATTTCAACGGATCCCATTGTTCCGATAGACCCTTGCACGACTGATGATGGATGGAGTACTGTCTGGGCAAGATCATCGATGAAAATTTTGGATCACATCCAGGCCGCTTCGGTACGCGCTTCAACTCAGAATTTGAAACCTGTAGAGCCGGCACTATCACTTGTGATTGAAGAACCGCCCCAGAAGGAGGAGAAGATTGTGGAAGAAAAGAAGACCGAGGCTCCAAAGGGTAGAGTAGGGGCTGCTTATCCTAGGATGGTTGTTTCCTATTCGGGGGAGAAATCCCTCGAACTCCTAACTCCGTATGATTATCATCTCGCTCCGGCGGGATCTTATAATGATAAGGGTTATGACGTTGGCTACGTTTTGATTGTTTCTAATGATTACGTAACTAACGACAACAGTCTTAATCCGGATCTCGATTCTAATACAAATAACGATTCTCAAATCATACACAACCTCGACGACCACGACGAAGAAGATGTTCACAAAGGAGGCTACGAAAGCTCGACAAGCAACGAGTCCATTCATGATTTTCGAGGAGCTCCGATCACGATAGAATTAGAACCATCAGACACCGAAGCAACTTCAAAAGAGCTAGTGGTTCCAATTCAAGAGGATACACCGGCAGATTCAACACCGAATTCAGAAGAGATAACTAAAGTAAATTTAAGAAGTGGAAACGTTCTACCCCGAGAATGGATCCAAAGGATAAAGGAAAGCAGGTGGTTGCTCAGGAAGAGCCAACCCTAGCAGAAGAATTGCCCATCCGGGAAGAAATCGAGGAACATGGTAACAAAGTGGACTACAACGTGCTAGCCCATCTTAGGAAGCTACCATCCAAACTAAGAATATACGACGCTCTGATCTTGTCAAAGGAGATGAGAGAAGCTCTGATCAAGGCTTTACTTGATCCAGAGATTTGTTTAGCTCAAATGACCGATAATTCCTTCGACAAGGTTTGCTCGTTAAGAGAACAGCGAGGTGTTACCTTCACGGACAATGATCTATTACTTGGAACAGCAAATCAGAACCGACCGTTGTACATTTCAGTCACTATTGGAAGGTTTACACTCTCCAGAGTTTTGGTTGATCCAGGAGCATTAATCAACATAATGAATCTTCGGATGCTAGCATATTTGGAAATTGATGCTTGCGAGCTCGAAGCAGACAAGATGCTATTAAAAGGCTTCAATCAAAAAGTAGAAAGAGCTCTTGGATCTATAACACTACTAATGAAGACCGGTGATTTAGCAAAGACAGCCGCAAAATTCCACAAAATTGATTCTTAGACATCCATCAACGCTCTACTGGATCGACCGTGGATCCATGAAAACCGTATGGTGCCGTCGTCTCTGCACCAGTGCATAAAGTATTACGAAGGAGGGGAACAGTGCATCAAATGTGATTTGCAACCGTTCTCCATACATGAAATTGGAATTCATGAAGATGAGGCCTACTACGCGCCTCTGAAGAAAACAATCTTTTCCAGAAATACCATACCAAGTGAAGCAAAAGAAATTCGAGACGATGAAGAACCTGAAGTTCTAGTCCAACGGTTACTCTCCACTCCCTTACGGCGAGATGGTGAAGATTTCTCCAGAACTCGCACCCGAGGTCGAGGCCGGGGACGAGGACGTGGGAGAAATATTGGAACAGTTGGACAGAAGAAACCGGTCATCGATGTTGATTGGGAGAACACTTCCGAAGAAGAAGAAGAAATCAAGAAAGAAGCAGTGACAATAAGTCAAAAGAAACCCCAGTTCAAGATCTCTCTCGAAGATGAAAAGAATGAAGAATACAAATCAATATACGAGAAGATTAACCATCATGTACATACTATGACCCTAACCCCGATCCATTCTAATAAGATCGAGGGTATGGTGGTTAAGGAGGTGCATTGTGGTGGTACTAAGCCAATCAAGTTTTACCGTGGTGCTTCTTCTTCCAATAATGAAAAAGATGTACAATTTGAAGATTTTACTTCTTCCAAATTAATGGAATTACCTTTTGAGTGGTACTCTCCCTGTGTTCAAAATTTAATTCAACGTGGTGCTTACCTTGACAATGGACAAAAGGCCGATCACAACATTTTGAAAAATTATGGAATAATGCCGGTAGGCCTCCCAATTCAAAACATTGTCTCAGATTCGGCACAGTAGGATCAGTGGATGATATGGGATTTTGCTTGGTTGTCACTTGCGAACCTAATGAAGATTGCTTGAAAGCTTCAGAAGATCTCGAAGATCTACCAATCGGAGATGCTCCACCAGAATTCGAGGAAGAAATCAAATCTACAATAGACGAGTTAACGGAAGTTAACTTAGGTACTAGCGAAGAGCCTAGGCCTACCTTTGTTAGCTCCTTACTCAATAAAGAAGACTCCGAAGACATAATCAAGTTATTAATGGAATTCAAGGACTGTTTTTCTTGGAGTTACGACAAAATGCTAGGATTAGCTCCAAAAGTCGCAGTTCACAGGCTAGGAGTAGATCTTACTTCCGTTCCAGTCAGACAAGCTCCCAGAAGAATGCGTCTAGAAATTTAGCAACAAGTAATAGCCGAAGTTAAGAAGCTAATAGACGCTAAATTTGTACGTGAAGAACAATATCCAACTTGGTTAGCCAACGTGGTACCAGTAAGAAAGAAGAATGGACAGATCAGAATCTACGTGGATTTCAGAGATTTGAATAAAGCATGTCCAAAGGATGAATTTCCACTACCAATTCCAGAACTGATGATTGACATCGCTTCAACACATGAAATCTTCTCTTTCACGGATGGATCATCAGGATACAACCAGATAAAGATAGCACCAGAAGACGAAAAGCTTACGACATTCAGAACGCCGATCGGAGTGTATTCGTTACACGAGTAATGCCATTCGGACGGAAGAACGCGAGGAGCAACATACCAAAGAGCGATGACGAAGATTTTTGATGATCTCATTCACAACCAAGTTGAGTGCTACGTGGATGATGTGGTCATCAAAAGCAAACTGAAGGAAGATCACCCGTATGATTTGAGAATTATTTTCGAACGACTAAGACAATACAACCTTAAGATGAATCCCTTGAAATGTGCCTTCGGCGTCACCTCAGGGAAATTCTTAGGATTTGTTAGCCGACATCGCGGGATTGAAATTGATCCGGAAAAGATTAAAGCTATCTTAGAAATGCAGCCTCCCAAAATCTTGAAACAACTACGATCCTTTCAAGGGAAGTTGGCATATCTTCGACGCTTTATCTCGAACTTGTTAGGTAGGTGTCAGTCATTCTCGGCATTAGTTAAAAAGGACGCCAAATTCGTTTGGGATGAGAAATGCTAGCGGGCTTTCAAAGACGTTAAGCAATATTTAATGACACCTCCTGTCTTAGCAGCCCCAGTCTCAGGTAGACCGTTGATACTTTATACCGCGGCTTTAGACGACTCCTCGGAGCCCTGCTAGCCTGTGTCGATGACGAGGGGAAAGAAAATGCTCTCTACTACTTAAGTTGTCGTCTAATTCTGACGGAAGTAAAGTATCCTCCTATTGAGAAGCACTGCCTGGCCCTGATCTTCGCCGCACAGAAGCTCAGGCATTACATTCTTTCTCATAAGGTCAACCTTATTTTGAGAGTTAATCCGTTGCAATACTTGACGACTCGACCGACGCTCTCTGGCAGACTTGCCAGGTGGTCGATGATACTTTTGCAATTCGACATAACTTTCGTTCCTCTTCGCGCTGTAAAGGGACAAGTCCTAGCTGACTTCCTTGCAGCACACCCTTTACCAGCAGATTCGCCTCTCGACGACGATTTTCCTGACGAGCAGATAACGAGCCTAGAAGACCCTGATGATCGGCGTTGGGAACTGTACTTTGACGGTACGTCCTCAGTACAGAAAGATAAAGAATCGCAAATGATAGTGCCCGGTAAGGCAGGAATCGGACTAATTTTTATAACACCGGAGCGGGGGATGTTAAGATACTCCTATCACTTAACAGAACAATGTACAAACAATGAGGCAGAATACGAAGCCCTTATTACCAGATTAGAATTAACCATTTAGATGGGAATAATGGACATCAACATCTATGGAGATTCTCAGTTAATCATTCAATAGGTCGCCAGACAGTACAGAATTTTAAAGCCAAGACTCGAGCAGTTCTTTTAGTACACCATGAAATTGTTGGAACAAATTCCAAACGTAACAATCTACAAGATTCCCAGAAAAGAAAATGCTCTCGCCGATGCGTTAGCCCGCCTTGCAAAGGAATTTGCCTGCTTACAGGATGAGTCAGTTGAAGTGTCAGTTCAAGGACGACAAGTCCTATCACAGCTTGACATGGATACAATACACAAATCAATAGAAAAAGTAGAAGAAACCATTACAGCAGTGACAGAAAATACGGAAGATTGGCGGCATCCATTAATAGACTACTTGCAGACGGGAAACCTACCCGACGATAAGTCATTAGCCCATCAGATTAAGAAAAGAACTCTGTCTTACACATTAATAAACAATACATTATACAGAAGGTCTTTTGATCAGATGTGGCTAAGATGCCTAAGCGGGTCCGAGGCTCGTGAAATCGTTAAAGAAGTATATTCAGGACTTTGTGGCGCTCATTAGTCAGGTCTGAAAATGAAAATAAAGATTAAAAGACTAGGGTACTTCTGGCCCTCAATGATGATTGACTGTATGAAAGTTGCCAAAAGTTATCACCAATGCCAAGTGCATGGAGTGGTTCTACACCAACCTCCAAATGTGCTACATCCGACAATCGCGTCGTGGCCATTTGAGTGTTGGGGCACAGATATAGTGGGTCCGATAGAACCACCTTCTTCAAAAGGACATCGCTTCATTCTTGCAGCTACATACTACTTTTATAAATGGGCAGAAGCTATACCACTCATAGAAGTGAAGGCACACCACGTGCTACAGTTTTTCAAGTACCAAGTCGTTTACCATTTTGGGGCACCGCGCAGGATCATTTCAGATAATGGGTCTGCATTCAAAAGTATAAAGATCAACAATTTTGTCAGAAGACACGGGATCGATTGGCGATACTCAACGATCTACTACCCAAGAGCAAACGGCTTGGCCGAGGCTTTTAATAAAACTCTCGTTCAAATTTTAAAGAAAACTTTGGACGACAACAAGAGAAATTGGCACGAGAAGTTGTTAGAAGCCTTATGGGCCTACAGGACGACTTTTAGGACTCCTACTCAGTCTACGCCTTACGCTTTAGTGTACGGGTCCGAGGCCGTCTTGCCCCTAGAAGTTCAGCTTCCGTCACCCCGGATTGCATTTGCAAAAAAGATCACCACAGAAGAAAATGCCAGGCTACGACTGGAAGAATTGGAAAGCTTGGAAGGGAAAAGACTTTCCGCACAACAGAATTTGGAACTGTATCAAGCCAAGATGGTCCAGGCCCATGATAAACTGGTCCGCCCAAGAACTTTCAAAGTCGGTGACTTAGTTCTTGTTCTTAGAAGACCTATTCTTGCACATCACAAGATAGGTGGTAAATTTGAACCAACATGGGAAGGACCGTTCGTGGTCGAGATAGTCTACTCAGGAGGTTCCTACCAACTGGTGAATTGCCGTGGAGAACGACCCATGCTTCCAATCAATGGACAGTATTTAAAGAAGTATTACGCAACCTGATGTTTCGAAGGGTGGCCTCTAAAGTAAAATCTTACCTCTAGAAACACGGGTGAAGTGATAACTTTGTGACTGGGTCTAAACCCAAAACAAAATAAAATGAATGATAAAAAAAATCTCATCAACGAAAATGTTAAAAAGAAAACATGAGAAATCATGATAATAAAATGTCAATCTTTCCTTTTAAATCCATTTATTCCTGAAATTTTCTCATCTCTTCCTTCTTCCTTTAAATTTAAAAGAAGTGAATAAGAATTTTTAAGTGTTTTTCTTATTGTTCTTGTTCTTAGTATAGTCCCTGATCCTTTCCTTGTTTTTTCGCAAGGAAATGTCGAATGGGTGGTTGGTTCTAAACTTTAGAAATGGCGTGAGTCTAGCACTTGATGAAAAGAGGGTGAGCGATGGAGCAGTGATAGAGATTGACTCAGACTTCACACCAGCCGGCTTACAATACGAAGAAAACGATTGGATCCCAGTTGATCGAGAAGAACTTCACGACCGGACGATGATGAAAATGGGTGGCCCGAGCCACCAATCCAGCAACAAGAAAAGAAAAGCAAACGCCGCTCATGCAACCGGAGAAGATAAGAAAATTAAGTTCGTGGTTACCACAGCAGAGGGTAGGCTTGTCAGCGCCGCGCCCGCAGAAATTCAAGGGGTAAGGAGAGCTACTCTCACTGCTACCCAACGAAGAAATAAGAATCGTCGCATTCGCAAAATGCTTACCAAGTTAGTAGAAGATCAACATGAACAGACAGTGGATACTGTTAATGCAAATGCTCCAAGGAGACTGGTTCGGCAGGAAACAGAAAGAAGAAAGTCAATTCCAAGAAGGTCAGAACAGATGAAAGAAACACCAAGAAAAGCAGAAATAGAGTCAGTAACCTGACGCCGAGCAGATGTACTGGATTCGAAGAGTCTTGTTGCGAAAGCAACTCCGGAGGATGTCCTTACGGAGACTATCCCCAAGGAGCCGAGACATGCAGAAGAACGTGCTGGGGTTGAGCCATACATCCTGCAGTATGTTACTAGACACCGAGGACTTCGGATAATCCCAGAATACGAGCTAGAGAAAATGCAACTAGTAGAGAAGAAAACCTTTGAATACTTTGAAAGAATCGGAAACAAGAGGGTCAACATCTTGGAAGGCCTCGAGCTGCATACAGATGTTTTCTCAGATTATGAGCAACAACAAATTGTGGACTGCATCCTTGAATTGCAGAAAATGGGTCGAGCTGGCCGCCTGAGAGAAAAGACATATTCAGAACCCCGAAGATGGATGCCGAGAAAGGGAAGAGTTACAATCTAATGCAGATGTTGCTACAATTTTGCCATAGACAGAAAAGGGAATCCACCAGGGATACTCCGTCGCAGTGAGGTGGATCCAATGCCAAGAGTGATCAAGAGAATGGTGAAAAGGATGATAACATGGAGGGTATTGCCGCGGATTGCATACCCAATACTGCATTATCAACATCTACAAGGAAGGCGACCGCATACCGCCTCATATGGACCATCATGACTTTGTCGGACCCTTCGCACGGTGTCATTCCTCGACCGAGTGCAACATCATGTTCGGATCTGACCTCCGGATTGCAGGCCCCGGTGAGTTCCGAGGGCCGGTGGAGATACCACTACCGGTAGGTTCCGTCTTGTGTTAAAAGGAAACGGAGCAGACGTTGCGAAGCATTGCATTCCAGGAGTGCCAGTGGAGCGGATCTCAGTTACTTTTAGAAGAATGGACGACAGAAAAATGCCTTACCACTTTCAGCCAGATCGAGAATTGGAGAGTCTCCGGCCCTACGAGCTGTGAGTTACATGGGAAATAGCACACCTCCAATGCACATCCATGTGACATTCCTGCCAAGGGTGTCTTGGAAGGTGATGTTATTGTCCATGTTTCTTACTATTCAGACATGGATTTTTGACAAACGCTTTTGGATGGATCAACAAGAAACTTACACAGTCCGTTTTGGATTTACATGGATTGTATAAGACATTAAAATTCTGAGGAAAATGTCATCATGACTAGATCAAGTTGTATGATGTACTTTCAGCAAGTTGGAATGAAAACGACTACGTCATATTTTGCCTTCACCTTTTTTTGTGCAAATTGACTGGGAAACGCCATTAGTGTTAAATGAACTTTGAACGAAGAACAGAAAAGAAACAAAATAAATGAGAATTTTTCCTAAAAATCTGAATATTAAAATGAACTTCAAACTCACATGAATGCTAAATAAACAACAAAAATAAAATAGGATCATTAAAGGACAAACAAAATGAATCTAAATCTCAAATTGAATTCCGATCTGAATCCTCTGATTCGAATCTTTCAGTTCTTCTCTCAATTGAAATCTGTTTGAAACTCTTTTGAAATTTGAATATTTTCCTCGACTTATTGCTAAGTCAAGTCTTTTCAGCTTCGTACATTTACCAGCTCCTTTCAATTCTCTTTCCTTCGTGTCGTAGAGGATCGACTGGTTCTATTGACACGGAGCCACGAACTTTGTTCGATTTGGTTCGATGGCATGAGATCGGGCCCCTCTTCATACAGATAAATCTTCGAGACTGGAGCCTAACTTCCAGTTCTCTTTGAGGCTAGAGCCTAACTTCTAGTCCTCTTTCAAACTTTTGAGACTGGTACCTAAATTCCAGTTCTCATTTCGAGGTCGGTACCTAAATTCCGACTCTCTTTCCGAGATCGAGACCTAAATTTCGATTCTCTTTCGAATTGATACCTAAATTTCAATTCTCAACTCTCGAGACTGGTACCTAAATTCCAGTTCTCATTCTAGGATCAGTACCTAAATTCTTATTCCCATCTTTCGAGATCGATACCTAAATTTTGATTCTCTATCAAATTGATACCTAAATTTCAATTCTAATTTCCGAGACTGGTACCTAAATTCCAGTTCTCTTCCTTCGAGGTCGGTACCTAAATTTCGACTCTCATTTGAGATCTATACCTAAATTTCGATTCTCATTCGAATTGATACCTAAATTTCAATTCTAAATTTCTGAGACTGGTACCTAAATTCCAGTTCTCTTCCATCGAGGTCGGTATCTAAATTCCGACTCTCATTCGAGATCGATACCCAAATTTTGATTCTCTTTCAAATTGATACCTAAATTTCAATTCTAAATTCCGAGGCTGGTACCTAAATTCCAGTTCTCTTCCTTCGAGTTCGGTACCTAAATTCCGACTCTCATTGGAAATCGATACCTAAATTTCGATTCTCTTTCGAATTGATACCTAAATTTCAATTCTAATTTCCGAGACAGGTACCTAAATTCCAGTTCTCTTCCTTCGAGGTCGGTACCTAAATTCCGACTCTCTTCTCGGGATCAGTACCTAAATTTTGATTCCCATTTCCTTCGAGCCTGGTACCTAAATCCGAGTTCTCTCCTTCCGAGATCAGTACCTAAATTCTGATTCCCATCCTTTGTGAGGTCGGTACCTAAATTCCGACTCTCATTTCGAGATCAGTACCTAAATTCTGATCCTTATCCTTTTCAATCGATATTTAAACTTTGATTCTCACTCCGAGGCTGGTACCTAAATTCCATTTCTCTTCGCAATCCCTAGGTTGAAACCCAAGTTTCAATCCTCATTTGAAATCCAAATTTCAAATTCAAAATTTCCTTAAATCAATTTTAAATTAAACTTCAATCGAAATCTAAACTCACACATTGATATTTGAAATTTAAAAGTAAAAAGAAATCTAAATCGAATTCCCCAGATCTTGTGATTTGGAGTTCACCTCCTATTCTATTCCCCAGCGAGAGCTCAGGAATCTCCAGTCTTGGAAATATACCTGATACTCCCCAGCGGAAATTCTTATACTCTGTTCTAAGTGTGTCACTTAGAAATCTGTGTTGGTTTTGTTGATCTCTTCGGTCAACGCCAATACGCGCGGTGTGCTCCGTCAGCACACCACACCTATTGGGGGTCCATTTGTTGACCTCATTTTTGATGAGGTCTCTTCTTTTCTCACTCCTTAGTACTTAGGATCTAGCCACATGGCTTTTCCTTTGACTAATCTTAGAGGACTAGAAGTGGAACCCATCCTTTAGAAATTTAAACACCTCTTGACTCCCTCCAAACCCCACAAGCTTGATTGTAGACCCCTAATCACCTAGAGGGTTGAAATCAAATGTGGAGGTTTAAAGGATGAGTTCCCTATAGGACCCTTTTGGCCTTAGGAATACCCTGAGTGGTCTAGTCTGGTGAAGGTTGACTTACACATACACTACACTATCACACACATTACAAGTCCTAAAACCACACTCTCACCCAACTTGACTTCCTGACTCATGTAGGTGATTCATATGGATGGTCCTTAACCCCTAAGCCCCTGGCTAAGAGGGTTAGGAACAAAATAGTGAATGCCTCAAATGAGTCCTCTCATGGCTCATATGTGCTTAACATGGCTTCATGGCTCACCCAAAGTAATTCCATCCTACTCAAATTTGATCAATCTTCATTTTTCCAAAATTTCAATTTTTGACCCCCGGGGCCCTACACCCACTAAACCTACCAAAAGCCCTCGAAACTACCCAAAATTTGCAAAATCACCTAAATTACCCATAATTCTTCAAAATTAATCCTAAACATTTCCCCCCACTCAAATTGATCATCCATAGCCAAAAATACCAAAAATTCCAAAAGAACCCCCCAATACCCTCCAAATACCCAAAATGCCCTTCATAGCCCAAAAATCCAAAAATTCAAAAATTCCCAAAAAAATTCCAGAAAAATCCCAAATATTCCTAATTTCATTTTGTTCAACTACACCATGGACCAATTTTGCCAATTTACTGCACTTTTATCAAAACCCCTAATTTGACCGATTTTAAACCCAAGTGCATCTAATGTCAAACCAAACCACCCCAATTGACCTCAATTTTGGTCCAATTCAATTCGAAAATTCAATTTAATATCTCCAACATCAATTTAGACCAAACTCAAGTTTAATTTGATTGACATTTGAGCCCAATTTCAATTTGAGGCCTAAAGCCCAATTTTGGCCCATTACCTAAACCTAGCTCAAACCCATCCAATTCAACTCCAATTAACCCCAAATCTTTTTTTCTAAACCTTCCTAATATCCCCACAAACGTAACACTAACTTGATTTGCCCAAAATTTGATCCTAAACTACACCCAAACCTAACCCAAAAACAAAATCCCTTAAATTGACCTAAACCCGCCATGAACCCAAATGGGCCCAAATCCCAAAATCAAAGCCCAACCAAAGTTGAAAACTCTTTGTGACACCCCCACAAACATTTCTCAACATTAATTTTACATCAAATCCAACTTTAGCCCAACCTTAACCCAAGCTAGCCCAATTTGGCCCACCTTGGCCCCTTTACCAAAAGACCCAAATTCAACCCAATTCAACTCTAAATCACTTCAAATTGATTCCAAATCATTCATGAAACATTCCTAAATTAAATTCAACACTTATTGGACCCAATCCTTTGCAAAATTTTCATCCTAAAATTTGTTTTGGAATCTAAAAGCCCACTCCCTAAACCATTTTGAAAGCCCATCCAAAGTGAAATCCAAAAGCCCAAACTCATTCCAAAGCCCACATGACAATTCCTTCTCATCATCCATTTAATTGGAATCAATTCCTAAGTCCCAAATCAATCATCAAATCAACCTAAATCAAGCACCATCTAAATTTTTCACTAAATTGCCAAAATCTCCAAATTCCTTTTTCATATAAATGGATCCACTTTTCCTAAGCCAAAGATGAGCCAAATGGAGCCACATGCAAACCATGGACAAGCCACATGAAGCCATGGGGGGTTTGACTTGTCACCAAGCCATTAATGGCAAGAAGAGGGAGCCCTTTCCTAAGCCCTCCTGAAGCCATTTTAACCTCTTTAATGCAACACCACAACCCAAAATTAACTTAAACTATTTTGATGGCGACTTCACCACTCCCTGGCAGCTGACCCAACTGATCCCCCTAGCCCAAAATCAGGCCATGGGAAGGTGAACCAAGCCCAAATACATGGGTTGACCAAATTGAACCCAAAATGAGCCTATCCACATTCCATTTCAATTCAGCCCCTTTACACATGTCAAACTCCAATTGACTTCACCAAATTCAATCCCTGACCCCATTGAGTCAGATGGTGACCCATGCCTGGCCGGCCAGCCACTACAGCCGCCAGAAAACACCATGGCCGAGAGCTCCATGTGAGCCAAATTTTCAAATTCTCACTTGCTGACTTGTCTCAACCCAAATGGACTCCATGGCTGTTCTTCTCCTCCCCTGAGCACTCGATCCCGGCCTCCGATCGCCCTCAGGAAGCCCTCCAGCCACCTCTATTTAAATACCACCACCTCTCGACCAAATGAGGAGCTGAACAAAAACCTTACCAAAACTCTGCCAAAATCATTCCAGAACCCTCTCCAGACATAGAGAACTTGATCCCCACTGAAATCCAGCCCTGAAACCCCCTTTGTAAGCTCAATTTTGGAGTTGAAATTCAAGCCCAAAACCAGGACACTTCACCACAGTGAGTCAATCTCCAGATTGATTGGTCTTACACCTTCACCAGACCAAGAGGAGAAGTTCCCCAGTAAAAGTTCCCTCACCACGCCAGCCATTGCTTCCAGCCTCCAAGCTTTGTGATCAGGCTTGGTCACTTTCACACCTAGACAATTCCCCAGGGCCAGAGACTTCATCTGGAGCTTGCCTGGACCCAATCAAAGCTGACACAACTCTTAGATCGAAGCTTCACTTCTCTGAGCAAAGGTATGAACTCACTCTTCCTCCCGAGCTTCCATTGATTCTCCATTTTGTTTAAGTTAATTTTATTACCTATAAACCATATGGATGTGTTCGTCTCTTCAAGATGAATCCATAGAGCATAAGAACACAAAAATCCATTGAGAATCGAGTGAGATCTTAGGGTTTTAGTGTGGACGGTCACGGGTGCACACCAGTTGGAGATGATGACCAGGAACCGTTGGATCGCGCGTGTATCGAGCGGACGGTCGAGATCAAGTCAGACGGCGCGATGGTACGTGAATGGCTGGCCCCAGTATCGCTGACTCAGATGGCAGCGCCGAATCAGAACGCGCCGCGTGCCCTTTCGGAGCTGCCGAGGATTGTGTGGCGTCGCGTGGATAAGTAGAAAAATAGGGTTATTTTCTATTTATTTAAATGCCCAGTACTTCAAAAATCCATATCTTTGCATAGAAAAATCACAAAAATAAAATAAAAATACTCTCTTGCTCAGTGAACAGAGGAGAATAATGCGGAAAAGAAATCAAATTAATTGGATAAGTATTTTATTTTTAATACTTTATTTACTGATTTCAGTATTTTGATTCTTCATTTGCATAGACAATTCATCATGGCATGAGACTATAGGGCTTTTGAAGCCTCTGATCTTGGGAATATTCGCTGAATTTTTCAAGGTCAGAGGCCATCTCTGTGAAAAGTTATTGAATTTTCAATTGCATGTCACTGTTTTAGGTATTTTAATTTCAATAATTAGTATGTTGTGAAATAAATTCTAGGAAAATTTAGTGATGTTCCTTAGGACCAGGAGACCCTATGAAAAATATATTTTGAGTTAATTCATTCATAGCAACCTTAATTGGCCTAAACCCCTAGAATTGAAATTGAATTAATCAGGGTTAACCACACATCAAATTGATTTGAAAACAATCCTCCACTGATCTTTAGGATCAGAGAGACCTCACATAAAATTTTGGAATCAATTGAAAATATTTAACCCCACTAAATGGATTAATTAAGTCACATAACCAAAATTAAACTTTAAAAATTCATAACTTCAAAAATACTCTTCAAAAATTTACAAAAATGGTTTTGAAGCTTCTCTGATATCAGGGGAGTTTAGGAAAATTAAAATGGGAATTTTCTAAAAAAGTTGATTTTTTAACAATATTTTAATATTTTAATAATTAAAAAATCATAAAAATTTAAAAAATCTTAAAAATGGCAAATTTTGACTCCTAATCACTTAGGAACAAGCCAAATATTTTTCCTAAGTCCCTAGGATAAGATATTGAATTTTAAAGGCTTAATGTAATTTTTAATATTAAAAAATGAATTTTTAACCTTTTTCACTAAGATAATTCTAATAAATCAAAGAAAAATGAAAAAATTATAAAATTTATTTCTTTGAACTCTTGAGTTCAGAGAGATTTAAAAAAAATATAAAATCTATTTTTCAACTTTAATTTTATTTTATAAATAATTAATACTCTAAAACTTAAAATAATTATAATAAATAAAATATAATTCAAAAAATTACAAAAATTTGTCCAAATGGTCCACTAGTCATTAAGAACATCCCATAATTTTCTTAAGGACAGAAACCTTTCCTTGGTCATGTTGTTGAATTTTCTTTGAAAACCCCTATTTTCTATTAAAAATAATTATATAAATAAATTAAATTCAGAAAAATCACATTTTCTCCTCTAATGTCTTAATTGACATGTGAGTGAGGTGACATAAAAAATTGAAATTCATTTGAGCTCAATTTAGTGAGTTATGAAATAAATAAACTTAAAAGGGCATAAAGGTAATTAAAATTTTAACCCTTAATTAACACTTTAGGTTTAATCAAATGGGGGATAAAATATTTGATTTCAATTTTCTTGGATGATTGAAACTTAGGGAAATTAAGGGGTAGAAATCCATTAAACACTTTGAAAATATCAAAAATGAAACTTTAATTAATTAAATAATTTAAATTTTGGAAAGAATATATTTAAAACTTGGATTATTAAAATAGGGATATTATTAAGAGGATATTTATTCTTTAATTTAAAAATCCCTAAATAAGTCACTTTAAAAATACTTAATTCCTAATTAAAAAATTAAAATAATAATTCAAATTAACAATTAAAATTAATAATTAAAAACAAAATTAAATTAAAATTAAATTAAAACTAAATTAAAATTAAAATTAAAATTAAACTAAATTAAATTAAATCAAATTGAATTAAATTAAATTAAAATCATTTAATAACAAACCTAAATGAAATCATTAAGAGTTAAATCAAAACATACCAATAATTTCAACACCTCTTTCTATTTAAGTAAATTTAAAACATGAACATCAACTTGAAATACCAAGATAATTAAAAATGTAAAGATCTAAATTAAATCTAAAATAATTTGAACACTATTCCAAACTTAAAATTATTAATTAAGACCTCATAATTAAATTAAAACATTTTAAATCATTAACTCAAACTTTAAATTAAGAATGATTAAAATCCTCGATAATCCAAATTGCCCTTAAAAGCTTTAATTATTATAACTCTTAAATAGAGTATTAAATAAAATGTCGCTTCATTCATCGGATAATCAAATACCTAAGTTCACTGAGCAAGAGACAAAGTTTAACTAAAACTCCTGGATGATTAATTCACCTGTACTACTAAATTTACTTGGACTCAAAACAATCCCAGAAATATTGAAAAGATGTTTAGGACTTGTCCTAAGCACTTCCTCAATATGACAAGATGTTTTAGAAGAACAATTGAATTTAATTGTTCTTTGATGAAGAAAATCATCCTTAAACAACAAAAACACAAGAACCTAGACGTCATAGGAGATGACTAGTTATAAGATTAGGAATTTGGTAGACAACCAAAACTCTTCCCTTAGTTTTACCTAGGTATATGTTGAAATATTTAAATGCCTTAACATGTGTTTTAACTGCAGCTTGGGATGACGGGAAGACCCTCCAGGTACGCTTTTATTTTATTGCAATTTATTTACATACATTGTACTTTACTTTTCTTGCATGATAAACAAGACTGTTGCATGAAAACCAAAACCTTTAGGATAGTCCCTAAACTGAAACCAAAACTAAATTAAAAGTCATTGCAAGATAAAATTCACCGCCACAACATTCCAAAATATAAAACAACTCAAAATTTAATCACAAATAGAATAACAAAACTACAACTACAACTAAATTAAAACGTCTCGTTGAATGATCGAGAATACCTCGGATGATGTAACCCACGTGTTGCTAACGAGATTTCCCACGGTCTAAATGAAAGTGTGGAACTTGTTTAATTGAGTTTAGCAAATTCATCTGGACTAAGTGAATTCAATTAAAATAACTTTGCCGGGATGACGAAACAGTGGGATCTTAATTGGTCCTGTTTAATCAACTTTAAGATTTGTTTTAATTAAAACACTTTAAAACACTTGGATTTTAAGATTTCCTCTAAACCAAAACACCTCTCTCTTCTCCTGATTTATGACTTCTAAAACTAAAACCTCTGTAATAACAAGGGGCTCGGAGCATGGTGGGCAGCTCGGCCATTGTCATCAGCAAAACTGGATCTACTTCAACACAACTTTCTTAGAATTAAATAACAAAGCCATAGGACTTCAAGGCAGGTTGTCTAGTGCAACATAAATCCTCAACTCTTCGTTAGGCATTTGCATGATCATGTCATGTAAATTAAGCCCTAACCGGTCTTAGGACTCCGAGGTAGTCGTTCGGTACGACATAAACCCTCATATCTTCGTGGCTGTTTGTGTGATTATATCATACAAATATAAGTCCTAATTAATTAAAATTGGCAGGATTGTAATATTAAATAAACTCCCAAACTGAAGCTAAATAATAGGATAGTTTGGGAAGTTGCCAAGATTTCTTCTTGGATCCTCAGCTTCTCCTACTTCTCTTCCTTTGGACTCCTGAAAATAACTGTTCCAAATTTGATCCATTCCCTATTGAAATTCCAAAATTCAATCCTTTGAGACCTTAAACTTTGAAATTCATGAGAGTAAAACCACTGATCATTATTGAGAGTTTTCTTAAATGATTCATGTCATTTAAGATGTAATTAACTATAGGGGCTTGCCCTTATAGGGAACTTTAAGAACCTGAGTAATATAAACCTCGCTTAATTCCTTTATATTAAGCGGGGAACTTGCTCGGCTTATAAAATTGGTTCGCGGACCAAACGGATGTCACAAATCTTCTAGTTTATTTAACCGAGCCCCATCATCAATCAGTGTGTCTATTCTTCGGGATAGATACACAGTTTGTGATGCGGTGCTCGTTTATATAAACTATTTGGGATGTGAGATCGGTTCGATTTCATATCTTAAAATTTTCAAATTTAAAATTATTTTCAAAATCAAATACTACTTTCTAAATTATATATATATATAGTTAAATTTAAAATTTAAAATTCACCGACAACTTCTGTAGACGACCCCTTTTTTTAAAATACAACACGTAGCCTAAAAATATGCCGACAAAGGTTTTATTTTCCTACAAAATATAAATGTTTATTGCAAGAATACTAAAGTTTCAGGTGGAAATGACGGAAAGACCCACCAGGTATGCTTTTATTTTATTGCAATTTACTTACCTGCACTCTACTGTACTTCCTATTCTTGCAAATTTGCATGCTAAACAATGATGTCACCCTGCATGAAAATTGAAATATTTAGGATAGCCACAAAACCAAAACAAAAATAAAATTTAAGTAAAAAATAAGATAAAATTCACCGCCACAACATTCAAAATATAAAACAACTCAAAATTTAATTACAAACAAAATAAAACCCATAATTGTAACTAAATTAAAACGTCTCGTTGGATGATCGGGAATTCCTCGGAGGAGGTAACTTACGTGTTACTGACAGGGTCTCCCATGGTCTAGATGAAAAGTATGAAACTCATTAAGTTGAGTTTAGTAAATTCATTTGGACTAAGTGAATCTGATGAAAATAGCGATGTCGGGATGATGGAACCGTGGGATCTTAATCAGTTTTGCTATAATCAACTTTAGTATTCCCCTAATAAAATATTAAGACACCCCAATCTAAATAGTTCCAAAACATGACACTTCCCTTCTCTCCTCGATTGCCACTTCTTTAAACTTAACCTGCTACAACAAGAAGCTTGGGGCATGCATGGTGGGCAGCATGACCATCTTCAACAGCAAAACTTGTCTACATCAGCAAAACCATTCATTAGTTTAAACAACAAGCCATAGGACTTCAAGGTAGCCTGCCTAGTGCAGCGTAAATCCTAACCTTTTCTTTAGGCCCTTGTACAACTATGTTGTGCAACATAAGCCCTAACTTACTGTAGGATTCCAAGTTTGTTATCGCGTATGACATAAACCCTCCTATCCTCCAGGCCATTCACATGATCAAATAAATATCCTAAATTAAAGCCAAACCATAAGATAGTCTGGGAAGATATCAAGATTTTCCTTGAATTTATGTTCTTCCCATAGCCTTCTCTTCTTTGGATTCTGATAAAAGGAAATGTTCCATGATTGGAGCCATTCACCTATTGAACTTTCTACTATCACATTTTCTTTGAAAACCTTACCTTTGGAAGTCATGAATATAAATATTTCCTGATCTATATCAAGAGTTTTCTTAGGTGATTTCAGTTATCTAAGATATAATTAACTATAAGGGCTTGCCCTTATAGGAAACTTAAAGACCCCAGATTAATATAAACCCTATCTAATTCCTTCATATTAGATAGGGGAAATTCTCGGTCAAAAATGGTTCGCAGATCAAACGGATGTCATGAATTCTTTAGTTTGTTTAATCAAGCCTCATCCCAAGTCATGTATCTATTCTTCGGGATATGTACATGTCTTTTGATGAAACGTTTGATTATTTAAACTAAAGTTTATATGAATTTAGTTTGATTTCACATCCACCAAAATAAAAATATTATTTTCAAAATTATATATATATATATATATATATATATTAAATTAAATCAAAATTTTATTTTATGAAACTACACCACAACGAACGTTTTTTAACGGCCGACACATCCCTGGTCATCATAGTTACACTGATCCTTAACACAACAAAAAAAAATTTCGTGACATCACACTTCGTGAAGACCATCTACTCCGTAGAGGGACCAGACGTTGACAACAACAACCCTATGATAAAAATCAATGCATATGGACTCAGACTCTAAAATGAAAATACAAAATAAAAAGGAAATCATGGAAAGATTAATACAAAATATGAGATAACACTTAGGTTATCTCTCAAGAAAGCGCTTAGTTTAACGTCCTCAGCCGAACAAAGTATCAAAAATCATCCTAAACTGGGTCTCCAGAATCAAATTGCCAATTCAATAATCCTTGATCACTCATCTCAAATTCAGGTTGTCCTGGATTTTCTCCTTATCCTCAAGTGTGGTCATTCTCTCAGCTCCATCTCGCAAATACTGACCCTATTATATCTAATGATTGAGGTGTTGCAGTAACTTCTTAATTGCAACCAATTAATCTTTCATGATTCCAAGAGACAGATGAACTGCCCTCCGTGCACAATGCGTAAGCTTAATATTGCAAGAATTTAATGTCACTACTAAAAAGGGTTGAATCTCTAGCAATGACAATAAAAACTTGACAGTGATTATAAATTTGATAAAGAAGTGTATAAAATATTCAATAATCGCAGAGTTAATTTTATCAACGCAAGTATACGTATCGCTCAAGTAATATAGGGCTCTAGTGGAGTCCTGGATATCGATCCCACAGGGAAGATTTCGGAGGCTACAGAGTAGGATTTTAGAAACCAATACAGACTCACAACCTTGTAGTTCGAATTGCCTATTTGTTACTAATATGCAATCTTAAATAAGATGTAATTTTTATAAACTAATTCTATTAACAATTAACTAATTTTAACTAATAAAGTGAGGTTCAATATATGAGGAAGAATCCTTCTCCTTGTTAAGAAATTTAAGTGAATGGATAAATTAAATTAGTTTAAAATTGTGTTTTGCCAAATAGGAGCATACCTATTCTTTACCCTTTGGTCCAAGCATAAAAAACATTGACTAATCCTATGCTTGGTTACTGAATCTGTGGTTACACTGGGAGGATACCGGCTCTCACTTCAGAGCCCCCACTTTCCCCTTGCCTGTGGGCTAACATCTACACTTCAGCACCCAAACGATAGAACCGAATTGAGGATTTTAGTCTGTCACTCTAAAATCTCTAATTCTACACTCGATAAATAATATTTTCCTATTTATTTGCACCCCATTTTTAAGGACTTTGACCTCCCTGAATTTTGGATGTAATCTTCACTTTAGTTGTAAAAATCAACATATTTTAACAAATCAATTGCCAGATTGAAAGTAAATTAAGATTGAAAGGAAAAGATTATCACAGCTTCTTAAACTTTCTCTTGTCACAACTAATTCAAATCACAATTTCACAAAAATCTCAAAACAAGGAGAAAGACAGAGAACTACTCAGATCCCATGGAGAAGATACAACAAAACTTGGATTTCATATATAAAAGCAAAGTTATACAAACTAAAATAATTAAATACAACTTTTCTCGAATTCCTCCCCAAGCAAACTCCTTGAAGTTCCTCTGAATCTCTTCCTTTCTTTAAAACATGCAGAATTCTCCTTCGAAACAACAAGGAGGAAGAAATCTCTCACTTTTCTTCCACTCTTATAATCTCTCAAAGAATTCCTCACAATTAACACTAATTAAACTCACTCTCTAAACTCTTAGGACAACCAAGACACTAACAAACACTACGGATACCCCTGGACACACACTTTTTGGCCTCAAATTGTTTCATTTAAAGTTGTAGAAGAGTTTCAAAAAGTTTCCCAAACATCCCTTAAAAAATTGTCCACATTCAATGCACCTCGTGAGAGAACCGACATACTCGCTGTCGGCAGCCTCGATCTCGCTGTCGGCGGCCTTTTAGAATACAAGGTTTTGGATCTTCTCTGTTAAGGCTCGCTGTCGGCGGGGTCGAGCTCACCGTCGGCGACCTTCTTTGTAATTTATTTTCTAAACTCTCTGGAAAAATCCACCGTCGGCGCCTTTGATCTCGCCGTTGGCGCTCAAGGTCAAATCTTCATATTTTGGTCCATTTTGCTCCAAATTCAGTCCTTTTTGCATCTTTTTACTCCAATGTCCATAAATCAACACACCTGCAACAAAACATCAAAAATACCCTTCTTTAAAGTGCAATATCATCAAAATCAATATAAAATAGGCATGAAAATCTCAACATATTTTCAGTTGGTCAACAGACTTCTCTGATGCACCAAGAATATGTTGAATTTTTCACCTATATTTAATACTCATTTTTGGTGATATTGTTGTCGGCCACGTTTTGAGGTATTTTTTCATTTATGAATATTTATATGTATAGAAAATATCATTTTAATTTTTAAAAGAAATACGAAATCAAACTGATCTCATATAATCCATAGTTTAAATAATCAAGAACTTCACTACAAGACATGTATCTATTATGAAGAATGGATATATTGCTTGGTGGTGAGGCTTGATCAAATAAACTAAAGGAGTCCATGACATCAGTTTGTTCTACGAACTATTATATTGACCGACAACTTCCCTTAAATAGTATGAAGCAACAAGATAGGTTTTATATTAATCTGGAGTTTCTAAGTTTCTTATAAGGGCAAGTCCACTATAATTAATTATATCTTAGATAACCGAAATCACCTAAGAATACTCTTGATATAGATTAGGAAATATTGTATTCATGGATTCCAAATGGTAGAATTCTTCAAGAAAATGTGATAATGGGAAATCCAATAGGTGAATGACTCAAGCTTGGAACAATTTTTGTAGGAATCCAAAGGAAAAGAGAATTACGGGAAAAACAAAGATCCAAGAAGAATCTTGGTGTTTTCTCAAACTATTCGATTGTTTGGCTTCAGTTAAAGATAATTATTACATGTTTCATTCTGCCAATTTTATTATTTTGGGCTTACATTCACTTGATACCGATCATTTGAATAACCTATAAAATGGGAGGATTTATGTCATACCTGATGACAACCTTGGAATCATAGGACGAGTTAGGGCTTATATTGCACACCATAGTCATGTAAAGACCTAAAGAGATAAAGTGATGATTTCTGCTGCACTAAGCAAGATACCCCGAAGTCCTATGGTTTGTTGTTTTAATTCTAAGGAGTTTTGGTGTTAATGATGACCATGCTGCCCACTGTGCATGCTTCAAGCTCCTAGTCTACAGGTTTAGTTTAAAGAAATGAAAATTAAAGAGAAAAGAGAAGTGTCGTGTTTTAGAAATGTTTAAATTGAGGTGTCTTAGCGTCTTGTTAGGGAATATTTAAGTTGATTATGACGACATCAGTTAGGATCCCATAGTTCCCTTATTCTGACACCTACATTTTCTTCGGATTCACATAGTCCAGATGAATTTAATAAACTCAAATTAATGAGTTCCATACTTTTATTTAGACCTTGGGAAAGCTCGTTTGCAGCCGTATTTTGCCTCATCCGATGTATTCCTGATCATCCAAAGAGACATTTTAATTTAGTTGCAATTGTAATTTTTTTTTGTAGTGATTAAATTTTGATTTTTCTTATATTTTGATTGTTATGGTGGTGAATTTGATTTTTTTTTGTTTAGTTTTTATTTTTAGTTTTGATTTCAGTTTTGTGACTATTCTAAAATTTTTGGTTTTCATGTAGGGTGACATTGTTGTTTAGCATGCAGGCTTGTAAACAAGAAAAGTACAGTAAAGGAAGATTTGAAAGAAAGGTACTATAAACTTATAAAAGTGTACTTGGCGAGTCTTCTCGTTCCTCCACATGAAACTTTAGTATCTTTTGCGGTAAATATTTATATTTTGCAAAAAAGTAAAGCCTATAGATAAGTTCGTCACAAGCCTACCAAATCCTATGTTATAACTTGGTGGGTCCTATTTGTTCATTTAAGAGATGCATTCCTTTAATAAATATGATAGGCTCAGTTGTCCTACAATGTGTCTAAAAGAGTTATGAGAAGGTCTAGGGAATACCTAGTTTTTTCACAACCCTTTTGAACTTTCTTGAGTTAATTTGCAACTTATCATAATTATTAAATGATTCATCTAACTCATACCCTTATACTTAACGAGCTAATGTTTTAATTACCCCAAAATATGGGATAAATATCACTTGATATTTTATTTACGAATTATGTAAGTGGAGCCTTTAGAGGCAATTTAATGTATGAAAGAATTTAACCAATTTTGATGTGCTTGTAGTTTTTTAAATGTGTTTAAAATTAATTGTTTTTTTTCTTTTCTAAACCTCATTAGTCAAATTTGATTAAGCTTAGTCTCACTACCAAGACCTTAAGACTTAGTGGGCATATTCAAGACTTATAGAAATGTTAAGGTACATGAACATGATTCTTGTTAATGTATTGTATCATTATTTTATCATCTACTAGGGGTTTTGACTTAGTAAGTTATGTCGACATATTTTTAGGTTTGTGTGTTGTATTTTAAAAAAGGGGTCGCTTACAGAAGTTATCGGCGAATTTCAAATTTTAAATTTAATTTAAATATATATATAGTTTTAGAAAGAAGCATTTGATTTTGAAAATAACTTTAAGTTTAAAAATTTTAAGATATGAAATCAAATCGATCTCACATCCCAAATTGTTTATATAAACGAGCACCGCATCACAAACTGTGTATCTATCCTGAAGAATAGACACACTGCTTGATGATGGGAATCGATTAAATAAACTAGAAGATTTGTGACATCCGTTTGGTCTGCGAACAAATTTTATAAGTCGACAAGTTCCCCTGCTTAATATAGAGGAATTAAGCAGGGTTTATATTACCTGGGTTCTTAAAGTTCCCTATAAGAGCAAGCCCTATAGTTAAGTACATCTTAAATGACGGGAATCACTTAAGAAAACTCTCGATAATGATCAGTGGTTTTGCTCCCAAGAATTTCAAAGTTTAAGGTTTTCAAAGGATTGAATTTTGGAGATTTCAATAGGAAATGGATCAAATTTGGAACAGTTATTTTCAGGAGCCCAAAGGAAGAGAAGTAGGAGAAGTTGAGGATCCAAGAGGAATCTTGGCAAATTCCCAAACCATCCTATTGTTTGGCTTCAATTTGAGAGTTTATTTAAAGTTTCAATTCTGCCAATTTAAATTAATTAGGACTTATTGTTGTATGACATAATCACACAAATAACCTCGAAGATGTGAGGGTTTATGTCGTACCAAACGACTACCTCGGAATCCTAAGACCGGTTAGGGCTTAATTTGCATTACACAAATGCCTAACAGAAAGTTGTGGATTTATGTTGCACTAGGCAAACTACCTCGAAATCCTATAATTTTGTTATTTAAAACTAGGAAAGGTTTTGCTGATGTAGATTCAAGTTTTGCTAACGACGATGGCCTTGCTGCCTCCTATGCTCCAAGCTCTGTGTTGTTGCAGAGGTTTAGTTTTAGAAAGTGAAAATCAGAAGATGAGAGAAGTGTTTTGGTTTAGAGGTGTCTTAAGGTTCAAATGTCTTAATGTTTTAATTAAAAAAAATCTTAAAGTTGGTTAAACAAAATCGATTAAGATCCTATGGTTCTGTCATCCTGACACCGTTATTTTTATCGAATTCACTTAGTCCAGATGAATTTGCTAAACTCAAGTGAATGAGTTCCACACTTTCATTTAGACCGTAGGAAATCTCGTTAGCAACACGTGGGTTACATCATCCGAGGGATTCCCGATCATCCAACGAGACGTTTTAATTTAGTTGTAGTTGTAGTTTTGTTGTTCTGTTTGTGATTAAATTTTGAGTAGCTTTATTTTTTGATTTTATCTTGTTGTGACTTTTAGTTTAGTTTTGGGTTTCAGTTTTGTGGCTATCCTAAAAGTTTCAGTTTTCATGCAGGGTAACATTGTTGTTTAACATGCAAGAGAAATAAAGTACAGTGCAGGTAAATAAATCGCAATAAAATAGAAGCATACCTGGTGGATCTTCTCGTCATTCCCGGCTACACTTAAAACACATGTCAGAGCATTTAAATATTTGCAACAGGTACTTAGGTAAGTTAAGGGAAGGTTCTGGTTGTCTACCAAAATCCTAATCCTACTGCTAGTCAATTCCTATGACGTCAAGGTTCTTGCGTTTTGTTGAGGATGATTCTCTTCATCAAAGAATAATTAAGTTCAATTGTTCTTCTAAAACACCCCATCATTTGAGAAAGTGCTTAGGATGAGTCCTGAACATCTTTTCAATACTTATGGGATTATTTTTTAGTCCAAATGAATTTCATCGTTCGAATGAACTGATCATCAGGGGTTTAGTTGAGTCTTGACTCTTGCTCAATGAATTTAGATGTTTTAATTATCTTATGAGAAAGATGACATTCACTTGGCGTTTCACTTAAGAGTTATGTGGGTGAATGTCTTTAGGGGCAAGTTAGGTTATTAAGAAACTTAACCATCTTGTTTGAAGTTGAGTTGGTTTTTTAAGAATGATTCAAATTAATTATAATATTTTAGTTTGATTGTGGTTTTCTTATGTTATTTCAATTTGATTGTGTAATTTCAAAAGTTGACTTAGTTATTTTAAAATTTTTTTAACTTTAATTTTAGTTATATTTAATTTAATTGCATTGATTTGAAGTTGATTTTAATTTAGTTGCATTAATTTAATTTTAATTTAAAGTTGATTAAATTATTTTAAAATTGTTTTAATTTAATTATATTTAATGTAAATTGTTTTTTATTAATTATGTCATTTTAAAATTATTTTTAATTTAATTATTTATATTATTTTAAAATTATTTTATTATTAAATTATCTTAGAAATTGTTTAATTTGATTATTCAATTTATCTTAGAAATTAATTTAATTTGATTATTTAATTTATCTTAGTTTTCATTAATGAGTTATTAAATTAATATTAAGTGGTATTTGATTTCTATCATTAATTAGGGGTTAAGATTAATAAATTAATCTCTTCCAAAATTAAACCCCTTCACTTAATACATTCTCTTTTAACTAACTTCAAATTTTTAATAATTTAAGAAATTATAATTATTTTGTTAATGTTAGAAAAGTGATAAATGGGTTCCTACCCTTTAATTCCTCATGTTTCAATCATCTAAAAAGATTAATTAGGATCATTTATTACCCATTACCCATAATTAAACCTAAATATTAATTAGGGCTAAATTTCAATAATTGCCATTTTGCCCCTTAGGCTTGTTCTCCTCATAATTCATTAAATATAACTCAAATGACTTTAAAATTTTTGTGTCCCCATAATCATGGGTCAATTAAAATATCAGAGGAGAAAATGTGATTTTACTGAATTTAATTTAATTTATATAATTATTTTAATGCAAAAATGGGGTTTTTAATGAAAAATCAATAACTTGACCAATGAAAGACCTATGACTTTGAAATTTTTATTGGAAGTGACCCTTGACCAGAGGACCATTTGGACCAAAGTTGGGGATTTTTTGAGTTTTAATTTAATTATTAGAATTATATTAACTTATGGAGTATTAATTCATTTTAAAATATTTGAAAGGTGGAAAAATTAATTTTATATTTTTAGAAAATCTCTGTGTAGTCAAGGAATCCAGAGAAATAAATTTTATATTTTTTATATTTTTCTTTGATTTATTAGAATTATTTTAGTGTAAGGTTAAGAAAATTCATTTTTTAAATGTTAAAAATTATCCTAGGCCTTCAAAGATTAATATCTTAACTTGGAGACTTAGGAAAAATATTTTTATGGTTCCCAAGTGATTTGGAGACCAAATGTGACATTTTGATGAATTTTTATATTTTTGTGATTTTTTAGAATTTTTAATTATTAAATATTTAAAAAATGATTAAAAATTAAATTTTTATGAAAAATACAATTTTATTTTTCTTAGATTTCTCTGATCATATAGAACTTCCAAAATTAATTTGGTGAATTTTTTAGATGTATTTTGAGTTTTATGAATTTTTTAATGTGGAAAATGTCCATGTTACTTAATTAATACATTTAATGAGTCAAATAAATTCAAATTGATTTGAAACTTTTATGTGAGGTTCCCATGATTCTTAGTGACAGTAAAGACTTTATTTCATATGATTTTGATGTGTGGTTACTCCTAATAAATTAAATTAAAATATTGAGGTTTTGGCCAAATTAGAGTTAGTTTGATTGAAATAAATCATGGGATAATTTTCAAATGTACCACTGGTGAAAGAAAACACACTCTAACATTTCCAGATTTTTCTAAGCAACATAATAATTTTTATAATTATTATAGCCAAACTGATGCTTAAAATCGAAAAATAGATATCTTATCATGGAGTCTTCCCTGACTTTGGAAAAATTAGACAAGATCTACCATTATGCATATAATAACATGCCAAAATTTCAAGTTATGGTGAAGCTCCTACATGCATGAAGATTTGAAAGATTGAAAACACTATTTAATTAATTAAAAATAAAATATGCATCAAATAAATATGAAATCACTTTCACATTACTCTCCTCATTTTAGTGAGCAAGAGGATATTTTTATTTTATTTTTTAAAGTTTTCTATGAAAAGTTATAATTTTTTGAAGTTTAGGGTCAAAAATAAGTCAAATATCCATTTTCCCGCTCAAAGGATACGTGTCGCGCTGCTACTGGTTGGCGTGGCTCTGGCAGCTTGTTCATGGATGAAGCTCCGTCCGACTGCATCAAGGCCGTCCTTCTGATACACGCCTGATCGGACGGCTTCTGCTCCTCTCTCCAACTGCTATTCACCCAAAATCGTCCACCTGCAAACCATAATATCTCCTTCGATTCTCAACGAAATTGAATGAATTTTTTTTAAAATGATCGTCTAATCGAGTAGCACACATCTATACGGTGATGATATACTTAAAGCATGTGAATATTTACAGAAAATTAAAATAACCTTGGTTTAAGGAGAAAAAAATTTGATACCTTGGTCCAAGAGGTGTGGCCTCAATTGGAAATGGTTTAATTAAGCTTAAGAGTGCTTGGAGAAGCTTTGGGAACAATTTGGCAGGGTCTCCCCAAGGTAATTTTTCATCTCTTCTCTTTTAGCCATGAGAGGTGTGTTTAAATAGAGGAGCTTAAGGGTGACTATGGGAGTTGGCTTGGTTCATTCACCAAGGCTTTTTGGCTGAGAAAAGCTCACTTGATTCAGCTTGATCTTTGTGCAATCAATTGAGGTTATGCTATGTGTAAAGGAATGGATTTAAGGAGTATGGGTGTAAGGGCCATTTTTGGGTCAATTTGGGTCAAAGCATGGATTTGGCTTGGTGCACCCTCCCATGGTTTGATTTGGGCTGAAAGGATGATTTGGGTCAGCCAAAAGAAATGGAGAAGTCCCCATCCCAAGTACTTATGTCAATTTTGGGTTAAGGTGTGTCATGGAAAAGGTTAAAAGTGCTTAAACATGGCTTAGGAAAGAGGCTTACTCCCTTGCTATTTAAGGTTTGGTGATGTGTAAAGAGCTTACATGGCTCACATATGGCTTGACACAAGCTTCATGGCTCACATTTGGCTCCTCCATGGCTCACCTTTGGCTTGGGAGCTTTCATGAAATGGGATTTATGACTTTTGGGTGATTTGATGGAGAAATGTCATGAGGTTATTTTTAGTTGATTCAAATGATAAATTTGGAACTTTAGGCAAATCATTTAATCAATGGAATGATGAAATGATAATTGGCATGTGGGCTTTTGAGTGGATTTGGGCTAATTGAAGTGATTTAGCTCATGGGCTTGATTTTGGGCCTTTAAATTTGGGGTGAACTTGGGCTTGAGTTTGGGTTAGGTTTGGGTCAAAATTTAGGCTAAGTGAATGTTGAGTTTGGTTTATGAAAGTGTTATGAAGAGTTTGGAAAAGATTTGGAGTGATTTTGAATTGAATTGGATGATCAATTTGTTGGGTTTGGACATAGGGTTAATTTTGAGTTTTAAGGGCAAATTTAGAATTTTTGATCAAATTGGGTTAAATTGACAAAATTGGGGTATGTGATAGTTTAACAAAATGATGTGGATAATATTTTGGAATTTTTGGGATTTTTTGGAATTTTAAAATTTTTGGCTATGAAGGGCATTTTGGTAATTTTGGGGAGTTTGGGGGTATGTGGTCAAAAGGTTAAATTAAAGGCTCGAGGTGGTTTAGAAAGAAATTTGGAGTCAAACAAAAGTGTCGGGGGTCATTTTTGATTTATGTGGAAGGTTTTATGAATCCCGGAGTGTTTTTTAAGTATCGGCTATTTTGACCGTGAGGGGTCCAAAGGTAGCTCGGAATTATGGCATGTTTACAGTCAAACTTCTCGATTCGATGAGAGGAATGCTCTGGAATGATTTTTTTTTAGAGCCCAAATGAATGTGATGTTTTGAGTTTCAGGGCCCTTTTCAGGGGCAATTTGGTAATTTTTGGAGAGTTTAGAGGCCAGGGGTAAAAATTGAAATTTTGGCAAATATGAAGATTAATTAGATGTGAGTAAAATGAAACCATTTTGGTTAAGCCATGAAGCCATGCTAAGCTCACAAGAGGCATAAAAGGACTCATTTTAGGTACTCAATATGTTATTACTAACCCTCTTAGCCAGGGGCTTAGGGGTTGAGGTCCATCCACATGAGTTTCCTACATGAGTCAGAAAGCCAAGTTGGGTAAGAGTGATTTTAGGGTTTGGGATGTGTGTGAGAGTGTGGTCTGTGTAGGCTAACCATAACCAGGACCAGGCCACCCAGGGTTGTCCTAAGGCTTGGCCATCCTATAGGAACTCATCCTTGCACATCCACACTTGACTTTCAACCTTCCAAAAGGGTTTGGAGGTTTATGGTCATCTGTGGGGTTCAAGATGAGTTAAGAGGTGTCTGAATTTCTAAATGGATGGTTCCATTTCTAGTCCTCTAGGATAGTCAAGGAGAAGTCCTATGGCTAGATCCTAAGCTCTAAGGAGAGAAAAGACCTCACCAAAAATGAGGTCAACAAATGGACCCCCAATAGGTGTGGAGTGCTTAAATGGAGCACACCACGCGTATTGGCATTGACCGAAAAGATCAACTGAACCAACACAGATGTCTAAGTGACACACTTAGAACGAAGCATAGAAAAATTTCCACTGGGGAGTATTAGGTAAATCTTCAAGACTGAAGATTCCAGCACTCTCGTTGGGGAAAAGGAGGTGGATTCCAAATCACAAGATCTGGAGAGATTCGATTTCAAATTCGTTTCATTTTTTATTTCAAGTTTTAGGTTTGAGTTCTGAATTTTCGATTTGAGTTTCAATTTTGGTTGAAATTTGACTTAAGATTGATTTCGAGGTGAATTTTCCAAAATTTTATATTTAAGATGAGAATTGGAATCTAGGTTCCAATCTCGGGATTGCAAAGAGAACATGAATTTAGGTACCAGCCTCAAAGAGAGAATCGGAATTTAGGTACCGATCGAGAAGGATCAGAATTTAGGTACCGATCTCGAAATGAGAACTAGAAGTTCAGCTTCAGCCTCGAGAATTGATGTTCTACGATGATAACATTAACTTAAACCATTGCGATAGGAAATGATCTTAAAGCAATGCGGTGTCGGATGCTATGATCCTCAACCTCTAGAACTTAACAGGAGCCATTGCAAAGAAATGCGGTATCAGATGCTAGGATCCTCAACCTCTGAAATTTCAGATTTTGAATTTGAACCATTGCGATAGGGAAAGAATCTAAAGCAATGCGGTAACGGATATAAAATCCTCAACCTCTAATATTTGATTTTGATTTAAACCATTGCAATAGAAAAAGATCCTAAAGCAATGTGGTATCAGATGTAAAATCCTGAACCTCTAAAATTTGCTTTTTGGTTTGAACCATTGCGATAGGGAAAGACCTAAAGCAATGTGGTATCAAATGTAAATCCTCAACCTCTAAAATTTAATTTTTGATTTGAACCATTGTGATAGGGAAAGAACCTAAAGCAATGCGGTATCGGATGTAAATCCTTAACCTCTAAAATTTGATTTTTGGTTTGAACCAATGCGATAGGGAAAGAACCTAAAGCAATGCAGTATCGGATGTAATTCCTCAACCTCTAAAATTTGATTTTTTATTTGAACCATTGCGATAGGGAAAGAACCTAAAGCAATGTGGTATCGGATGTAAATCCTTAACCTCTAAAATTTGATTTCGATTTGAACCATTGCGATAGGGAAAGATCCTAAAGCAATGCGGTATCGGATGCTGGGATCCTCAACCTCTAAAATTTGATTTTTGATATGAACCATTGCGATAGGGAAAGATACTAAAGCAATGCGGTATCGGATGTAAAATCCTCAACCTCTAATCTTTGATTTTTTATTTGAACCATTGCGATAGGGAAAGATCCTAAAGCAATGCGGTATCGGATGCAAAATCCTCAACCTCTAAACTTTGATTTTTGATTTGAACCATTGCGATAGGGAAAGATCCTAAAGCAATGCGGTAACGGATGTAAAATCCTCAACTTCTAAACTTTGATTTTTGATTTGAACCATTGCGATAGGGAAAGATCCTAAAGCAATGCGGTATCGGATGTAAAATCCTTAACCTCTAAACTTTAATAGGAGATCATTGCAGAGCAATGCGGTGTCGGATGCTAGGATCCTCCACCTCTAAAATTTGATTTAGATTTTGTGATTGATTCTCAAAGATTTGTAGCGTCGATTTGAAAAGTGTAGAATTTTGGTGTTTTGAGAATTTCATGAAAGTTGTAAAAGATTTTTGTGGAAAGAAACAGATTAGGAGGGAATATGAGGATGCCACATATCCCACTCAAAGATTTGATCGAAAAGTTACTGGTTTGGATTGGATATGATTCCTCGCCATCAGAACCAAATCGAAAACCATGTGGCTCCGTGTAAATGGAATCGACTGCTTCTATCTCGGACAAGGGAGAGAATTGAAGGGATTGGACTTTAGATTTAGATGTTTGAATTTGAATTTGATTGGGATTTGATTTGAGATTCAAATTGAGATTGGATTTGAAAGTACAGAATGAAGATTCAGATTTGAGGTTTATTTTTAATATTGAGATTCTTTTTTTTTTATGATTTAAGTTTGTTTTGATTTAGATTTCAATTTTATTTCAGATTTCATTTGATTTAAAGTTTCGTTTTGACTTGAAGTATGTTTCGTTATCTTATTCAAATTTTTTTTTAAGTTTTCATTTTTTTTTTATTTGTTGTCATTTGTTGGGGAATTTATTGTTGGTTTTTTTTGTGAAGTTTTATTTTATTCATTTATGTTTCATGATTTTTCATTTTTTTATTTTTATTTTTATTTTTTTTAGTTAGGGTTTGGACCCAGTCATAAGCAAGTGCGGCGTCTGTGCTTCGTAGAACGAGGTTGTCTTTGAAACATCACGATGCACAGTTCTCCTTGAAGTATCATCCACTAACCGAACACATTTGTAGAAAATGACCTATTCTTCGAGGTATTATTAGAATTATATCCTTTCAAGTACCTACAAAGATGTGTTATTTCTACAGACACCACAACTGAAGGGACAGGAACTTCGTAGCTTCGTTTATAACAGTTGTCACTCTTTACCGTTTATTTAGGAGGATTGTCTAGGCTGTCTTTGTGAAGTTGCCCTGACGCCCTTTGAATTGATGTTGGATTTGTATCCTCTGGTATTGAAAGGCATGAATTCAGGTTTGAATTTCCATTAAATGCTAATAATATAGCCCATTTCTTTAATTCTTTCTTTCTGAGCCTAAGCATATTTCAGAATTTATGCTCATGTGATAGAAATATTTTTCATTGTCCAAAGATATTTCTGAGTCAATTAATCACAGACCAAAAGACATAAAATCACTTGACTCTCTTCAAAGCATAATATCATAGGAAACTTCTTAAGGTAGCCTTCCAAGTTTTATTAATCGAGGGAGAATTAAGACACCAATTTTTGATTCTATGCTTGCCTCAAGCTTCTTCTCAGGGAGCTTATTCGATTTCTCTTTTCTCTTTTTTTTTAATTGTGCTTTTCGCTCTTTTTTTATTAAGGATTACTATATCTAGTGGAGCACATGTTAAAGATTTTGAATGTCTGAATTGAGACACCAACTTTTGATTTTGTGCCCACCTCAAGCTTCTCCTCAGGAACACCTTTTTTTTAATGCTCCTTTTATTTTCTGAGAATTACTGTATCTGGTAAGATATATTTTTGTTAAAGATTTTGAATGTCGAAACTCCCCTAATTAATAAATCTGAAATGGTTTCTTAACATGAATCCTGGGATATCATAACTCATAAAAAAGTCTATACCCAGTCACATGGCAGAAAATTAGAAGTCCCTTGATATCCCGGATCAATAACTCGTATTTCAAGCACACTGCTTCATTTCGAAATCTACTTAGGACTCAGTCTGAATTCCTTAAAGTGAAGGAACTAGTCATTAGGGCATAAACTTCATTCTTTCTAAAGTTATTATCTTATAAAAATATCTAACTTTGAGCTTTCCGAATATCGAACAATTATGAACAACAAAAAAAATTTTTCCGTTCATTTTCATTCATAGTAGTGGGAGGGATGTGACAGTTCGACATCAATCTTGCAAATTTCTCTTTTCATTGGTAGAAATAGTACAATGGTAGTCAAGAAATGTCTTCTTTGTTGACAATTATGTAGGAGTCAGCTAGAACAAACAGATTGACCGAAATCATATTGATAGAACCTTTTTCAGGTTCTTTTCAAATATTCTTCCGGAATTGTTACGTTCCCATTCTTGAAATTCTCTTCAAGCCAGTCTTTGAAATTGCAACACTCTTCTATGGTGTGTCCAACGAACCTGTGGTACGGGCAGTATCTTGGATGTCCTTTCTTGTTGATTTCATCCAGTCTTTTTGGCTCAGGTAACCAAAATTCAGGTTTCTTGATTAGACTGTGGTACATCTTTCTTGTTGCTTCGTCTTTAAAAGAGTACACCTTATTTGTTCTAGCAACCATTGTTGGAACTTGTCTTTCATTCGTCTGGTAAAGTCTTTACTGAAAGGATTGCTGAGCGTTCTGTCTGGGATGTTGGAAGGTCCACTGATGTAGTTCGGCCTGTACTTGCAGTTGTCGCTTTCCCCTGTTAACCACAGCAACTGTCTCAGATTCCTTCTCGAATAGCTTCATTGGCTCCAGCTCGTTGACTTTTCTAAGAAAACCAAGTTGTTTAGCTTCTTCTTGAAGTCTTCTGGCTTTATTAAGTAACTTCTCAAATGTCTTGATGGTGAATCCCTTGAGCAAGAGACCAACTGGGCCGTGAATGCTCTTTAGAAGGATTTCAACTGTGTGTTGCTCTTGCAACTGTGGCTTGCATCTCATGCTGAGATTTCTCCAACGTAGGATGTATTCCACCAAGGTTTCATCTGGTTTATGTTTCTCTACCACAAGATCACCGACGATGATGCGGTGCTGAGCTTCAGCAAACCGTTTGACAAAAAGATGTTCCATTTCTGTAAATGTCCTTAGCGAACCATTTGGCAACTATGCATACCAATCAAAGGCAACTCCAGTGAGGCTATTCACAAATTGGCAGAACAAAAGTGCTTTGCTACCCCCTGCGTTGCAGCAGCTTGCTCGGAAGTGTGCAACATGTTGTCGGGGATTTTCAGTTCCATCAAAAGTTTTGAACAATGGTGATACGAAACCTCTGGGGTACTGAACGGAATCAAACTCTTCTGGGTAAGGTCTAACCTTTGACACTAATTCCTCTATTTCTGATTGGACCAGGGCTTCTTTAACCTGTTGTTCCACCATCTGTTTAATGTTCTCTCCAGTATCAGATTCTGAACTAGATCATTCTTCGGTTGTTTGTCGAAGGTGAACTCTTTCTTTCATCCGTAACATGAAGAATTTCTGGTTGGTTTGCCTCCAAAGTTTCTATTGGTAACAACTGCGACTGCCCTTGAATTGTATCCATGACGACCATTATTTCCTCCAGTTGTTTCTTCATTCGACCTATATGCTCATCCTGCTATTGAATGGCCATTTGAAACTCATCCGTGGTGTTCTCCTTAGTGGGCAAAGGAGCATCGCACGAGGATGGTGTGGCCTCCGTCTCGATGATGTTGATTTCTGCCAAACCACCTTCCATGTAACATGGTAGGCTGTAATCTCCATTTTCGACATCTTCTTTCTGGTCTTCAAATAGTGCAATGTCAACTCGGAGCTTCTCTATAGCAGACTCAATCGAACTTCCTTTTAGAATTTTTAGGTCAACCAGGGACTTTTGAGGAACATCACTTATCCCATTGAGCACTGGTTTTAAAACATCTGAAATCATATTCACAGAACCTTTTTGTGGTCCTTTTAAATATTCCTTCGGGATTGCTAGGTTCCCACTTTGAAGTTTATTCTTGAGCCAATTCTTGAAAGTGAAGCAGTCTTCTATCTTGTGTTCGATCATCTGGTGATAAGAACAGTACATCAGGTGATCCTTCTTGCCAATCTCTTCCAGCTTTTTTGGCTCTGGTAGTTTAAAATCAATCATCTCACTCATGCTGCGGAATATTTTGGCCACTGCTTCATCCTTAAAGGGATATTCCTTACTCAAAAGCTCCTTCAGGTTGCGTGTCAGTCCGTGTGGTTTCTGCCGAGATAGCTGCTGACTCGGCTGGCAGCATTGTGGCAGGCATGGCTGTTGTGCCTGGTCGACTTTTAGACATTTCCAGTTGTGTTTCCTTTCTTATGATTTCATTAGTTGTGTGGTCTTTGTATTGTATTCAATTTCGAGTCCGGAAAAAGGTAGGGTGTAAGCGTCGACTAACTCTTCCTTATGTAAAATCTCTTTTTCTTTATCTAACAAAACAGTTAGTGTGGTGGCGGTGGCTCTAACAGTAGGAGCTGAAGCAGTCCTCAGAGAAGTCCCAGCGCTTCTAGCGACATACTTCACAACAATAGAAGAGTCTTTTTCAATCCACTCCTTATTTGGCATAGGAAGCTCTTCAACAATTTTCAAGATGAACTCTACAATAGGCTCAACAGACTTTCTCATTTCGGGTTTCATCATTTCAACAGACAAATTCCCGAACTTAGTTTCAACACTTTCGAATCCTTGTCCAAACTTGATGACTACCAGGTCAGGAAGTTCCTCCCTATTGACGGTAAACTCCACTCTAGAGGCAAAAGAAAATATCAGCTTGGGTGAAGACATTGTCTCCTTTCATTTGAAGAATTTCTGGAAATGAGTGACGTCTCTTGCTTTGCAGTTTCAACGAAAGTACTCAAGTTAACTTGTTTTGTACTGGGCATCCTTTAAGCATGTGAATTTTTTTGTGTTTCTTTTTTATTATTATTATTATTATTTTTTATTTGCTGTGTCTTGAGAAGTTTTATTTTGGTTTGAAATTTTGACAAAATTTTATTTTATAGTTTATTGGAAGGTTGTTAGAGTGAAATCTAAGTTTGACCTGTTAGCAGCAAGTCAAACAAGAGAGGAAAGAAGAATCGGACCCGGTCCGAGATTTAGATGAGGTTGAATTCACATTGAAATCACATCAATAGATCGCTCCTATTCTAACACACCTATTAGGGGTCCACCTTGCCTCTTTGGGGAGGTGGGAGTATTCTGGAATCTCTCTGTTTAGGGGTGTCTAAACAGTGGCTCCAGAATCCAAAAGGGGCTGACTATACCCGTTCAAGACAGAAATGAACGTGGTATGCCAACGGAAAGAATAATAGTTTGGTCTACAATGGGCATGGACTCACTACCAATTTATGAAAGAAAAACCATCTGATCGAAATGGAGAGAGGAACTAGTCCCCAGCGGAGTTGCCAGGAATGGTCGACATATTTTTAGGTTTGTGTGTTGTATTTTAAAAAAGGGATCGCCTACAGAAGTTGTCGGTGAATTTTAAATTTTAAATTTATTTTAAATATATATAGTTTTAGAAAGAAGTATTTGATTTTGAAAATAACTTTAAGTTTGAAAATTTTAAGATATGAAATCAAACCGATCTCACATCCCAAATAGTTTATATAAACGAGCACCGCATCACAAATTGTGTATTTATCCCGAAGAATAGACACACTGCTTGATGATGGGGCTTAATTAAATAAACTGGAAGATTTGTGACATCCGTTTGGTCTGCAAACCAATTTTATAAGCCGACAAGTTCCCCTGCTTAATATAGAGGAATTAAGCAGGGTTTATATTACCTGGGTTCTTAAAGTTTCCTATAAGGGCAAGCCCCTATAGTTAATTACATCTTAAATGACGCGAATCACTTAAGAAAACTCTCGATAATGATCAGTGGTTTTTATCTCAAGAATTTTAAAGTTTAAGGTTTTCAAAGGATTGAATTTTGGAGATTTCAATAAGGAATGGATCAAATTTGGAACAGTTGTTTTCAGGAGTTCAAAGGAAGAGAAGAAGGAGAAGTTGAGGATCCAAGAATAATCTTGGCAACTTCCCAAACTATCCTATTATTTGGCTTCAATTTGAGAGTTTATTTAATGTTTCAATTCTGCCAATTTTAATTAAATAAGACTTATATTTGTATGACATAATCACACAAATAACCTCGAAGATGTGAGGGTTAATGTAGTACCAAACGACTACCTCGGAATCGTAAGACCGGTTTGGGCTTAATTTGAATTACACAAATGCCTAATAGAAAGTTGGGGAATTATGTTGCACTAGGAAATCTACCTCTAAATCCTATGATTTTGTTATTTAAAACTAGGAAAGGTTTTGCTGATGTAGATTCAAGTTTTGCTGACAATGATGGTCGTGCTGCCCCCTATGCTCTAAGCTCCATGTTGTTGCAGAGGTTTAGTTTTAGAAAGTGAAAATTAGGAGATGAGAGAAGTGCTTTGGTTTAGATGTGTCTTAAGGTTAAAATGTCTTAATGTTTTAATTAAAACAAATCTTAAAGTTGGTTAAACAGAACCGATTAAGATCCCACGGTTCTATCATCCCGACATCGTTATTTCATTGGAATCACATAGTCCAGATGACTCAACTGAATGAGTTCCACACTTTCATTTAGACCATGAGACATCTCGTTAGCAACATGTGGGTTACATCATCCGAGGGATTCCCGATCATCCAACGAAACGTTTTAATTTAGTTGCAGTTGTAGTTTTGTTGTTCTATTTGTGATTAAATTTTGAGTTCCTTTATTTTTTGAATGTTGTGGCGGTTAATTTTATCTTGTTGTGACTTTTAGTTTAGTTTTGGGTTTCAGTTTTGTGGCTATCGTAAAAGTTTCAGTTTTCATGCAGGTTAACATTGTTGTTTAACATGCAAGAGAAGTAAAGTACAGTGCAGATAAATAAATCGCAATAAAATAAAAGCATACCTGGTGGATCTTCTCGTCATTCCTGGCTACACTTAAAACACATGTCAGAGCATTTAAATATTTGCAACAAGTACTTAGGTAAGTTAAGGGAAGGTTCTGGTTGTCTACCAAAATCCTAATCCTACTACTAGTCAATTCCTATGACGTCTAGGTTCATGCGTTTTGTTGAGGATGATTCTCTTCATCAAAGAATAATTAAGTTCAATTGTTCTTCTAAAACACCCCATCATATTGAGAAAGTGCTTAGGACGAGTCCTGAACATCTTTTCAATCCTTATGGGATTATTTTGAGTCCAAATGAATTTCATCGTTCGAATGAACTGAACATCCGGGGTTTAGTTGAGTCTTGACTCTTGCAAAGTGAATTTAGATGTTTTAATTATCTTATGAGAAAGATGACATTCACTTGGTGTTTCACTTAAGAGTTATGTGGGTGAATGTCTTTAGGGGCAGTTTAGGTTATTAAGAAACTTAACCATCTTGTTTGAAGTTGAGTTGGTTTTTTAAGAATGATTCAAATTAATTATAATATTTTAGTTTGATTGTGGTTTTCTTATGTTATTTCAATTTGATTGTGTAATTTCAAAAGTTGACTTAGTTATTTTAAAATTGTTTTAACTTTAATTTTAGTTATATTTAATTTAATTGCATTGATTTGAAGTTGATTTTAATTTAGTTGCATTAATTTAATTTTGATTTAAAGTTGATTAAATTATTTTAAAATTGTTTTAATTTAATTATATTTAATGTAAATTGTTTTTAGTAATTATGTCATTTTAAAATTATTTTTCATTTAATTAAATATATTATTTTAAAATTATTTTTTTATTAAATTATCTTAGAAATTGTTTAATTTGATTATTCAATTTATCTTAGAAATTATTTTAATTTGATTATTTAATTTATCTTAGTTTTCATTAATGAGTTATTAAATTAATATTAAGTGGTATTTGATTTCTATCATTAATTATGGGTTAAGATTAATAGATTAATCTCTTCCAATATTAAACCCCTTCACTTAATACATTCTCTTTTAATTAACTTCAAATTTTTAATAATTTAAGAAATTATAATTATTTTGTTTATGTTAGAAAAGTGATAAATGGGTTCCTACCCTTTAATTCCTCATGTTTCAATCATCTAAGAAGATTAATCAGGATCATTTATTACCCATTACCCATAATTAAACCTAATTATTAATTAAGGCTAAATTTCAATAATTGCCATTTTGCCCCTTAGGCATGTTCTCCTCATAATTCATTAAATATAACTCAAATGACTTTAAAATTTTCGTGTCCCCATACTCATGGGTCAATTAAAATATCAGAGGAGAAAATGTGATTTTTCTGAATTTAATTTAATTTATATAATTATTTTAATGCAAAAATGGGGTTTTTAATGAAAAATCAATAACATGACTAATGAAAGACCTATGACTTTGAAATTTTTACTGGAAGTGAACCTTGACCAGAGGACCATTTGGACCAAAGTTGGGATTTTTTGAGTTTTAATTTAATTATTAGAATTATATTAAGTTATGGAGTATTAATTCATTTTAAAATATTTGAAAGGTGGAATAATTAATTTTATTTTTTTAGAAAATCTCTGTTCAGCCAAGGAATCCAGAGAAATAAATTTTATATTTTATTTATTTTTCTATGATTTATTAGAATTATTTTAGTGGAAGGTTAAGAAAATTCATTTTTTAAATGTTAAAAATTATCCTAGGCCTTTAAAAATTAATATCTTAACTTAGAGACTTAGGAAAAATATTTTGATGGTTCCCAAGTGATTAGGAGACCAAATGTGACATTTTGATGAATTTTTAAATTTTTGTGATTTTTTAGAATTTTTAATTATTAAATATTTAAAAAATGATTAAAAATTAAATTTTTATGAAAAATACAATTTTATTTTTCTTAGACTTCTCTGATCATATAGAACTCCTAAAATTAATTTGGTGAATTTTTTAAATGTATTTTGGGTTTTATGAATTTTTTAATGTGCAAAATGTCCATGTTACTTAATTAATACATTTAATGAGTCAAATAAATTCAATTTGATTTGAAACTTTTATGTGAGGTTCCCATGATTCTAAGTGACAGTGAAGACTTTATTTCATATGATTTTGATGTGTGGTTACTCCTAATTAATTAAAATAAAATATTAAAGTTTTGGCCAAATTAGAGTTTGTCTGATTAAAATAAATCTTGGGATAATTTTCAAATGTACCACTGGTGAAAGGAAACACACTCTAATATTTCTAGATTTTTCTAAGCAACATAATAATTTTTATAATTATTATAGCCAAACTGATGCATAAAATCGAAAAATAGATATCTTATCATGGAGATCTTCCGTGACTTTGGAAAAAATTAGAAAAGATCTACCACTATGCATAGAATAACATACCAAAATTTCAAGTTATGGTGAAGCTCCTACATGCATGAAGAATTGAAAGATTGAAAACACTATTTAATTAATTTAAAATAAAATATGGATCAAATAAATATGAAATCACTTTCACATTATTCTCCTCATTTTAGTGAGCAAGAGGATATTTTTATTTTATTTTTTAAAGTTTTCTATGAAAAGTTATAATTTTTTGAAGTTTAGGGTAAAAAATAAGTCAAAAATCCATTTTCCCGCTCAAAGGACACGTGTCGCGCTGCTACTGGTTGGTGTGGCTCTGTTTGGCGGCCTGTTCATGGATGAAGCTCTGTCCGACCACATCAAGGTCGTCCGTCCGATACACGCCTGATCGGACGGCTGCTGCTCCTCTCTCCAACTGCTATTCACCCAAAACCGTCCACCTTCAAACCTTAATATCTCCTTCGATTCTCAACAAAATTGAATGATTTTTTTTAAATGATCATTTAATCGAGTAGCACACATCTATACGGTGATAATATACTTAAAGCATGTGAATATTCACAGAAAATTAAAATAACCTTGGTTTAAGGAGAAAAAAATTTGATACCTTGGTCCAAGAGGTGAGGCCTCAATTGGAAATGGTTTAATTAAGCTTAAGAGTGCTTGGAGAAGCTTTGGGAACAATTTGGCAGGGTCTCCCTAAGGTAATTTTTCATCTCTTCTCTTTTGGGCATGAGAGGTGTGTTTAAATAGAGGAGCTTAAGGGTGACTATCTTGGTTCATTCACCAAGGCTTTTTGGCTGAGAAAAGCTCACTATATTCAGCTTGATCTTTGTGCAATCAATTGGGTTATGCCATGTGTAAAGGAATGGATTTAAGGGTTATGGGTGTAGGGGCCATTTTTGGGTCAATTTGGGTCAAAGCATGGATTTGGCTTGGTGCACCCTCCCATGGTTTGATTTAGGCTGAAAAGGATGATTTGGGTCAGCCAAAAGAAATGGAGAAGTCCCCATCCCAAGTACTTGTGTCAATTTTGGGTTAAGGTGTGTCATGGAAAGGGTAAAAAGAGCTTAAACATGGCTTAGGAAAGAGGCTTACTCCCTTGCTATTTAAGGTTTGGTGATGTGTAAAGAGCTTACATGGCTCACATATGGCTTGATACAAGCTTCATGGCTCACATTTGGCTCCTCCATGGCTCACCTTTGGCTTGGGAGCTTTCATGAAATGGGATTTATGACTTTTGGGTAATTTGATGGAGAAATGTCATGAGGTTATTTTTAGTTGATTCAAATGATAAATTTGGAACTTTAGGCAAATCATTTAATCAAAGGGATGATGAAATGATAATTGGCATGTGGGCTTTTGAGTGGAATTTGGCTAATTAAAGTGATTTAGCTCATGGGCTTGATTTTGGGCCTTTAAATTAGGGGTGAACTTGGGCTTGAGTTTAGGTTAGGTTTGGGTCAAACTTTAGGCTAAGTGAATGTTGAATTTGGTTTATGAAAATGTTATGAATAGTTTGGAAAAGATTTGGAGTGATTTGGAATTGAATTGGATGATCAATTTATTGGGTTTGACCATAGGGTTAATTTTGAGTTTTAAGGAAAAATTTAGAATTTTTGATCAAATTAGGTTAAATAGACAAAATTGAGGTATGTGATAGTTTAACAAAATGATGTGGATAATATTTTGGAATTTTTGGGATTTTTTGGAATTTTCAAAAATTTTTGGCTATGAAGGGCATTTTGGTAATTTTAGGGAGTTTGGGGGTAAGTGGTCAAAAGGTTGAATTAAAGGCTCGAGGTGGTTTAGAAAAAAATTTGGAGTCAAACAAAAGTGTCCGGGGTCATTTTTGATTTATGTGGAAGGTTTTATGAATCCCGGAGTGTTTTTTAAGTATCGGCTATTTTGACTGCGAGGGGTCCAAAGGTAGCTCGGAATTATGACATGTTTACAGTCAAACTTCTCGATTTGACAAGAGGAACGCTCTGGAATGATTTTTTTTGAAAGCCCAGATGAATGTGAAGTTTTGAGTTTCAGGTCCCTTCTAAGGGGTAATTTGGTAATTTTTGGAGAGTTTAGAGGCCAGGGGTAAAAAATTGAAAATTTGGCAAAATTGAAGATTAATTAGATGTGAGTAAAATGAAACCATTTTGGTTAAGCCATGAAGTTATGCTAAGCTCACAAGAGGCATAAAAGGACTCATTTTAGGTACTCAGTATGTTATTACTAACCCTCTTAGCCAGGGGCTTAGGGGTTGAGGTCCATCCACATGAGTTTCCTACATGAGTCAGGAAGCCAAGTTGGGTAAGTGTGGTTTTAGGGTTTGGGATGTGTGTGAGAGTGTGGTGTGTGTAGCCTAACCATCACCAGGACCAGGCCACCCTGGGTTGTCCTAAGGCTTGACCATCCTATAGGAACTCATCCTTGCACCTCCACACTTGACTTTCAACCTTCCAAAAGGGTTTGGAGGTTTATGGTCATCTGTGGGATTCAAGATGAGTTAAGAGGTGTCTGAATTTCTAAATGGTTGGTTCCATTTCTAGTCCTCTAGGATAGTCAAGGAGAAGTCCTATGGCTAGATCCTAAGCTCTAAGGAGAGAAAAGACCTCACCAAAAATGAGGTCAACAAATGGATCCCCAATAGGTGTGGACTGCTTAAAAGGAGCACACCACGCGTATTGGCGTTGACCGAAAAGATCAAATGAACCAACACAGATGTCTAAGTGACACACTTAGAACGAAGCATAGAAAAATTTCCACTGGAGAGTATCAGGTAAATCTCCAAGACTGAAGATTCCAGCACTCTCGTTGGGGAAAAGGAGGTGGATTCCAAATCACAAGATATGGAGAGATTCGATTTCAAATTCATTTCATCTTTTATTTCAAGTTTTAGGTTTGAGTTCTGAATTTTTGATTTGAGTTTCAATTTTGGTTGAAATTTGACTTAAGATTGATTTCGAGGTGAATTTTACAAAATTTTAGATTTAAGATGAGAATTGGAATCTAGGTTCCAATCTCGGGATTGCAAAGAGAACATGAATTTAGGTACCAGCCTTAAAGAGAGAATCGGAATTTAGGTACCGATCTACAAGGATCAGAATTTAGGTACCGATCTCGAAATGAGAATAGGAAGTTCAGCTTCAGCCTCGAGAATTGATGTTCTACGATGATAACATTAACTTGAACCATTGCGATAGGAAATGATCTTAAAGCAATGCGGTGTCGGATGATGTGATCCTCAACCTCTAGAACTTAACAGGAGCCATTGCAAAGCAATGCGGTATCAGATGATGGGATCCTCAACCTCTGAAATTTGAGATTTTGAATTTGAACCATTGCGATAAGGAAAGAACCTAAAGCAATGCGGTATCGGATATAAAATCCTCAACCTCTAAAATTTGATTTTGATTTAAACCATTGCAATAGGAAAAGATCCTAAAGCAATGTGGTATCAGATGTAAAATCCTCAACCTCTAAAATTTAATTTTTGGTTTGAACCATTGCAATAGGGAAAGACCTAAACCAATGTGGTATCAAACGTAAATCCTCAACCTCTAAAATTTAATTTTTTATTTGAACCATTGCGATAGGGAAATAACCTAAAGCAATGTGATATCGGATGTAAATCCTTAACCTCTAAAATTTGATTTTTAGTTTGAACCATTGTGATAGGGTAAGAACCAAAAACAATGCAGTATCGGATGTAAATCCTTAACCTCTAAAATTTGATTTTTGATTTGAACCATTGCGATAGAGAAAGAACCTAAAGCAATGCGGTATCGGATGTAAATCTTTAACCTCTAAAATTTAATTTCAATTTGAACCATTGTGATAGGGAAAGATCCTAAAGCAATGCGGTATCGGATGTTAGGATCCTCAACCTCTAAAATTTGATTTTTGATTTGAACCATTGCGATAGGGAAAGATCCTAAAGCAAGGCGGTATCGGATGTAAAATCCTCAACCTCTAAACTTTGATTTTTGATTTGAACCACTGCGATAGTGAAAGATCCTAAAGCAATGCGGTATCGGATGTAAAATCCTCAACCTCTAAACTTTGATTTTTGATTTGAACCATTGCGATAGGGAAAGATCCTAAAGCAATGCGGTATCGGATGTAAAATCCTCAACCTCTAAACTTTGATTTTTGATTTGAACCATTGCGATAGGGAAAGATCCTAAAGCAATGCGGTATCAGATGTAAAATCCTTAACCTCTAAACTTTAATAGGAGATCATTGCAGAGCAATACGGTGTCGGATGCTAGGATCCTCCACCTCTAAAATTTGATTTTGATTTTGTAATTGATTCTCAAAGATTTGTAGTATCGATTTGAAAAGTGTAGAATTTTAGTGTTTTGAGAATTTCATGAAAGTTTTAAAAGATTTTTGTGGAAAGAAACGGATTAGGAGGGAATATGAGGATGCCGCATATCCCACTCAAAGAGTTGATCGAAAAGTTAGTAGTTTGGATTGGATACGATTCCTCGCCATCAGAACCAAATCAAAAACCATGTGGCTCCGTGTCAATGGAATCGACTGCTACTATCTCGGACAAGGGAGAGAATTGAAGGGATTGGACTTTAGATTTAGAAGTTTTGAATTTGAATTTGATTGGGATTTGATTTGAGATTCAAATTGAGATTGGATTTGAAAGTACAGATTGGAGATTCAGATTTTAAGTTTATTTTTACTATTGAGATTCTTTTTTTTTGATGATTTAAGTTTGTTTTGATTTAGATTTCAATTTTATTTCAGATTTCATTTTGATTTAAAGTTTCATTTTGACTTGAAGTTTGTTTCGTTATCTTATTCAATTTTTTTTTAAGTTTTCATTTTTTTTTATTTATTTATTGTCATTCGTTGGGGAATTTATTGTTGGTTTTTTTTTGTGAAGTTTTATTTTATTCATTTATGTTTCATGATTTTTCATTTTTTTATTTTTATTTTTATTTTTTTTTAGTTAGGGTTTGGACCCAGTCATAAGCAAGTGCGGCATCTGTGCTTCGTAGAACGAGGTTGTCTTTGAAACATCACGATGCGTAGTTCTCCTTGAAGTATCATCCACTAACCGAACACATTTGTAGAAAATGACCTATTCTTCAAGGTACTATTGAAATTATATCCTTTGAAGTACCTACAAAGATGTGCTATTTCTACAGACACCACAGCTGAAGGGACAGGAACTTCGTAGCTTCGTTTATAACAGTCGTCACTCTTTATCGTTTATTTAGGAGGATTGTCTAGGCTATCTTTGTGAAGTTGCCTAGACGCCCTTTGAATTGATGTTGGATTTGTATCCTCTGGTATTGAAAGGCATGTATTCAGGTTTGAATTTCCATTAAATGCTAATAATATAGCCCATTTCTTTAATTCTTTCTTTCTGAGCCTAAGAAGATTTCAGAATTTATGCTCATGTGATAGAAATATTTTTCATTGTCCAAAGATATTTCTGAGTCAATTAATCACAGACCAAAAGACATAAAATCACTTGACTCTCTTCAAAGCATAATATCAAAGGAAACTTCTTAAGGTAGCCTTCCAAGTTTTATTAATCGAGGGAGAATTAAGACACCAATTTTTGATTCTATGCTTGCCTCAAGCTTCTTCTCAGGGAGCTTATTCGATTTCTCTTTTCTCTTTTTTTTTAATTGAGCTTTTCGCTCTTTTTTTATTGAGGAATACTATATCTAGTGGAGCACATGTTAAAGATTTTGAATGTCTAGATTGGGACACCAATTTTTGATTTTGTACACACCTCAAGCTTCTCCTCAGGAACACCTTTTTTTTAATGCTCCTTTTATTTTCTAAGAATTAATGTATCTGGTAAGACGTATTTTTGTTAAAGATTTTGAATGTCGAAACTCCTCTAATTAATAAATCTGAAATGGTTTCTTAACATTAATACTGGGATATTATAACTCATCAAAAATTCTGGACCCAGTCACATGGCAGAAAATTAAAAGACCCTTGATATCCCGGATCAATAACTCGTATTTCAAGCACACTGCTTCATTTCGAAATCTACTTAGGACTCAGTCTGAATTCCTTAAAGTGAAGTACCCAGTCATTAGGGGATAAATTTTATTCTTTCTAAGGTTATTATCTTACAAAAATATCTAACTTTGAGCTTTCCGAATATCGAACAATTATGAACAACAAAAAATACTTTTTTCGTTCATTTTCATTCATAGCAGAGGGAGGGATGTGACAGTTCAACATCAATTCTGCAAACTTCCATTTATGTTGGTAGAAATAGTACAATGGTAGTCAAGAAATGTCTTCTTTGTTGCCAATTATGTAAGAGTCAGCTAGAACAAACAGATCGACTGAAATCATATTGATAGAACCTTTTTCAGGTTCTTTTCAAATATTCTTCCGGACTAGTTACGTTCCCATTCTTGAAATTCTCTTCAAGCCAGTTTTTGAAATTGCAACACTCTTCTATGGTGTGTCCAACGAACCTGTGGTACGAGCAGTACCTTGGATGTCCTTTCTTGTTGAATTCATCCAGTCTTTTTTGCTCAGGTAACCGAAATTCAGGTTTCTTGATTAGACTGAGGAACATCTTTCTTGCTGCTTCGTCTTTAAAAGAGTACACCTTATTTGTTCGAGCAACCATTGTTGGAACTTGTCTTTCATTCGTCTGGTAAAGTCTTTACTGAAAGGATTGCTGAGCATTCTGTCTGGGATGTTCGAAGGTCCACTGATGTTGTTCGGCCTGTACTTGCAGTTGCCGCTTTCCCCTGTTAACCACAACAACTGTCTCAGATTCCTTCCAGAATAGCTTCGTTGGCTCCAGCTCGTTGACTTTTCTAAGAAAACCAAGTTGTTTAGCTTCTTCTGGAAGTCTTCCGGCTTTATTAAGTAACTTCTCGAATGTCTTGATGGTGAATCCATTGAGCAAGAGACCAACTGGACCGTGAATGCTCTTTAGAAGGATTTCAACTGTGTGTTGCTCTTGCAATTGTGGCTTGCATCTCATGCTGAGATTTCTCCAACGTAGGATGTATTCCACCAAGGTTTCATCTGGTTTATGTTTCTCTACCACAAGATCACCGACGGTGATGTGATGCTTAGCTTCAGCAAACCGTTTGACAAAAAGATGTTCCATTTCTATAATTGTCCTTAGCGAACCATTTGGCAACTCTGCATACCAATCAAAGGCAACTCCAGTGAGGCTATTCACAAATTGGTAGAACAAAAGTACTTTGCTACCCCCTGCGTTGCAACAGCTTGCTCGGAAGTGTGCAACATGTTGTCGGGGATTTCCAGTTTCGTCAAAAGTTTTGAACAACGGTGATACGAAACCTCTGGGGTACTGAACACTATCAAACTCTTCTAGGTAAGGTCTACCCTTTGAAACTGATTCCTCCATTTCTAATTGGACCAGGGCTTCTTTAACTCTGTTGTTCCACCATCCGTTTAAAGTCACTCTCCGGTATCGGACTCTGAACTAGATCATTCTTCAGTTGTTTGTCAAAGGTGGACTCTTTTCTTTCATCCGTAACATGAATAATTTCTGGTTGGTTTGCCTCTAAAGTTGCTATTGGTAACAACTGCGACTGCCCTTGAATTGTAGCCATGACGACCATTATTTCCTCCAGTTGTTTCTTCATTCGACCTATCTGCTCATCCCTCTGTTGAATGGCCATTTGAAACTCATCCGTGGTGTTCTCCTTAGTGGGCAAAGGAGCATCGCACGAGGATGGTGTGGCCTCCGTCTCGATGATGTTGATTTCTGCCAAACCACCTTCCATGTAACATGGTAGGTTGTAATCTCCATTTTCGTCATCTTCTTTCTGGTCTTCAAATAGTGCAATGTCAACTCGAAGCTTCTCTGAGAACTTCCTTTGAGAATTTTTAGGTCAACAGGGGACTTTTGAGGAACATCACTTATCCCATCGAGCACTGGTGTCAAAACATCTGAAATCATATTCACAGAACCTTTTTCAGGTCCTTTTAAATATTCCTTCGGGATTGCTATGTTCCCACTTTGAAGTTTGTTCTTGAGCCAGTTCTTGAAAGTGAAGCAGTCTTCTATCTTGTGTCCGATCATCCGGTGGTAAGGGCAATATATCGGGTGATCCTTCTTGCCAATCTCTTCCGACTTTTTTTGGCTCTGGCAGTTGAAAATCAATCATCTCACTCATGCTGCGGAACATTTTGGCCACTGCTTCATCCTTAAAGGGATATTCCTTACTCAAAAGCTCCTTCAGGCTACGTGTCGGTCCGTGTGGTTTCTGCCGAGATGGCTGCTGACTCGGCTGGCAGCATTGTGGCAGGCGGGGCAGTTCTGCCTGGTCGACTTTTAGACTTTTCCAGTTGTGCTTCCTTTCTTGTGCTTTCATTAGTTGTGTGGTCTTTGTATTGGATCCAATTTCGAGTCCGGAAAAAGGTAGGGTGTAAGCGTCGATTGACGCTTCCTTATGTAAAATCTCTTTTTCTTTATCTAACAAAACAGTTAGTGTGGTGGTGGTGGCTCTAATAATAGGAGCTGAAGCAGTCCTCAGAGAAGTCCCAGCGCTTCTAGCGACATACTTCACAACAATAGAAGAGTCTTTTTCAATCCACTCCTTCTTTGGCATAGGAAGCTCTTCAACAATTTTCAAGTTGAACTCTACAATAGGCTCAACAGAATTTCTCATTTCGGGTTTCATCATTTCAACAGACAAATTCCCGAACATAGTTTCAACACTTTCAAATCCTTGTCCAAACTTGATGACTGCTAGGTCAGGCAGTTCCTCCCTATTGACGGTAAACTCCAGTCCAGAGGCAAAAGAAAATATCAGCTTGGGTGAAGACATTGTCTCCTGTCATTTGAAGAATTTCTGGAAGTGAGTGACGTCTCTTGCTTTGCAGTTTCAACGAAAGTACTCAAGTTAACTTGCTTTTTACAGGGCATCCTTTAAGCATGTGAATTTTTTTGTGTTTCTTTTTTATTATTATTATTATTATTGTTTATTTGCTGTGTCTTGAGAAGTTTTATTTTGGTTTGAAATTTTGACAAAATTTTATTTTATAGTTTATTGGAAGGTTGTTAGAGTGAAATCTGAGTTTGACCTGTTAGCAGCAAGTCAAACAAGAGAGGAATGAAGAATCAGACCCGGTCCAGAGATTTAGATGAGGTTGAATTCACATTGAAATCACATCAATAGATCGCTCCTATTCTAACACACCTATTAGGGGTCCACCTTGCTCTTTGGGGAGGTGGGAGGATTCTGGAAACTCTCTGTTTAGGGGTGTCTAAACAGTGGCTCCAGAATGCAAAAGGGGCTGACTATACCCGTTCAAGACAGAAATGAACGTGGTATGCCAACGGAAAGAATAGTAGTTTGGTCTACAATGGGCATGGACTCACTACCGATTTATGAAAGAGAAACCATCTGATCGAAATGGAGAGAGGAACTAGTCCCCAGCGGAGTCGCCAGAAATGGTCGGCATATTTTTAAGTTTGTGTGTTGTATTTTAAAAAAGGGATCGCCTACAGAAGTTGTCGGCGAATTTTAAATTTTAAATTTAATTTAAATATATATAGTTTTAGAAAGAAGCATTTGATTTTGAAAATAACTTTAAGTTTGAAAATTTTAAGATATGAAATCAAACCGATCTCACATCCCAAATGGTTTATATAAACGAGCACCGCATCACAAATTGTGTATTTATCCCATAGAATGGACACACTGCTTGATGATGGGGCTTAATTAAATAAACTGGAAGATTTGTGACATCCGTTTGGTCTGCAAACCAATTTTATAAGTCGATAAGTTCCCTCGCTTAATATAGAGGAATTAAGCAGGGTTTATATTACCTGGGTTCCTAAAGTTCCCTTTAAGGGCAAGCCCCTATAGTTAATTACATCTTAAATGATGGGAACCACTTAAGAAAACTCTCGATAATGATCAGTGGTTTTTCTCTCAAGAATTTTAAAGTTTAAGGTTTTCAAAGGATTGAATTTTGGAGATTTCAATAGGGAATGGATCAAATTTGGAACAGTTATTTTCAGGAGTTCAAAGAAAGAGAAGTAGGAGAAGTTGAGGATCCAAGAAGAATCTTGGCAACTTCCCAAACTATCCTATTATTTAGCTTCAATTTGAGAGTTTATTTAATGTTTCAATTCTGCCAATTTTAATTAAATAGGACTTATATTTGTATGACATAATCACACAAATAACCTCAAAGATGTGAGGGTTTATGTCGTACCGAAAGACTACTTCGGAATCCTAAGACCGGTTAGGGCTTAATTTGCATTACACAAATGCCTAACATAAAGTTGGGGATTTATGTTGCACTAGGCAAACTACCTCGAAATCCTATGATTTTGTTATTTAAAGCTAGGAAAGGTTTTGCTGATGTAGATTTAAGTTTTGCTGACGACGATGGCTGTGCTGCCCCCTATGCTCCAAGCTCCGTGTTGTTGTAGATGTTTAGTTTTAGAAAGTGAAAATCAGGAGATGAGAGAAGTGTTTTGGTTTAGAGGTGTCTTAAGGTTAAAATGTCTTAATGTTTTAATTAAAGCAAATCTTAAAGTTGGTTAAACAGAACCGATTAAGATCCCACGGTTCCGTCATCCCGGCACCGTTATTTTCATTGGATTCACTTAGTCCAGATGAATTTTCTAATCTCAATTGAATGAGTTCGACACTTTCATTTAGACCATGGGACATCTCGTTAGCAACACGTGGGTTACATCATCCGAGGGATTCCCGATCATCCAACGAGACGTTTTAATTTAGTTGTAGTTGTAGTTTTGTTGTTCTGTTTGTGATTAAATTTTGAGTTGTTTTATCTTTTGAATGTTGTGGCGGTGAATTTTATCTTTTTGTGACTTTTAGTTTAGTTTTGGGTTTCAGTTTTGTGGCTATCCTAAAAGTTTCAGTTTTCATGCAGGGTAACATTGTTGTTTAACATGCAAGAGAAGTAAAGTACAGTGCAGGTAAATAAATTGCAATAAAATAAAAGCATACCAGGTGGATCTTCTCGTCATTCCCAGCTGCACTTAAAACACATGTCAGAGCATTTAAATTTTTGCAACAAGTACTTGGTAAAGTTAAGGGAAGGTTCTGGTTGTCTACTAAAATCCTAATCCTATTGCTAGTCAATTCCTATGACGTCTAGGTTCTTATGTTTTTTTTAGGATGATTCTCTTCATCAAAGAATAATTAAGTTCAATTGTTCTTCTAAAACACCCCATCATATTGAGAAAGTGCTTAGGACGAGTCCTGAACATCTTTTCAATGCTTATGGGATTATTTTGAGTCCGAATGAATTTCATCGTTCGGATGAACTGATCATCCGGGGTTTAGATGAATCTTGACTCTTGCTCAGTGAATTTAGATGTTTTAATTATCTTATGAGAAAGATGACATTCACTTGGCATCTCACTTAAGAGTTATGTGGGTGAAAGTCTTTAAGGGCAGGTTAGGTTTTTAAGAAACTTAACCATCTTGTTTGAAGTTGAGTTGGTTTTTTAAGAATGATTCAAATTAATTACAATATTTTAGTTTGATTGTGGTTTTCTTATGTTATTTCAATTTGATTGTGTAAATTCAAAATTTGACTTAGTTATTTTAAAATTGTTTTAACTTTAATTTTAGTTATATTTAATTTAATTGCATTGATTTGAAGTTGATTTTACTTTAGTCGCATTAATTTAGTTTTGATTTAAAGTTGATTAAATTATTTTAAAATTGTTTGAATTTAATTATATTTAATGTAAATTGTTTTTTATTAATTATGTTGTTTTAAAATTATTTTTAATTTAATTAATTATATTATTTTAAAATTATTTTTTTATTAAATTATCTTAGAAATTGTTTAATTTGATTATTCAATTTATCTTAGAAATTATTTTTCTTTGATTATTTAATTTATCTTAGTTTTCATTAATGAGTTATTAAATTAATATTAAGTGGTATTTGATTTCTATCATTAATTAGGGGTTAAGATTAATAAATTAATCTCTTCCAAGATTAAACCCCTTCACTTAATACATTCTCTTTTAATTAACTTCAAATTTTCAATAATTTAAAAAATTATAATCATTTTGTTTTGTTAGAAAATTGATAAATGGATTCCTACCCTTTAATTCCTCATGTTTCAATCATCTAAGGAGATTAATCAGGATCATTTATTACCCATTACCCATAATTAAGCCTAAATATTAATTAAGGCTAAATTTCAATAATTACCATTTTGCCCCTTAGGCTTGTTTACCTCATAGTTCCTTAAATATAACTCAAATGACTTTGAAATTTTTGTGTCACCATACTCATGGGTTAATTAAAATATCAGAGGAGAAAATGTGATTTTTCTGAATTTAATTTAGTTTATATATTTATTTTAATGCAAAATGGGGTTTTTAATGAAAAATCAATAACTTGACCAAGGAAAGACCTGTGACTTTGACATTTTTACTGGAAGTGACCCTTGACCAGAGGATCATTTAGACCAAAGTTGGGGATTTTTTGAGTTTTAATTTATTTATTAGAATTATATTAAATTTTGGAGTATTAATTCATTTTAAAATATTTAAAGGCGGAAAAATTCATTTTTTATTTTTAGAAACTTTCTCTGCAGTCAAGGAATCCAGAGAAATAAATCTGTATTTTTTTATTTTTTTTGATTTATTAGAATTATTTTAGTGGAAGGTTAAGAAAATTCATTTTTTAAATGTTAAAAATTATCCTAGGCCTTTAAAAATTAATATTTTAACTTAGAGACGTAGGAAAAATATTTTGATGGTTCCCAAGTGATTAGGAGACCAAATGTGACATTTTGATTAATTTTTATATTTTTGTGATTTTTTATAATTTTTAATTATTAAATATTTAAAAAAATGATTAAAATTTAAATTTTTATGAAAAATACAATTTTATTTTTCCTAGACTCCTCTGATCATATAGAACTCCCAAAATTAATTTGGTGAATTTTTCAAATGTATTTTGGGTTTTATGAATTTTTTAATGTGCAAAATGTCCATGTTACTTAATTAGTTCATTTAATGAGTCAAATTAATTCCAATTGATTTGAAATTTTTATGTGAGGTTCCAATGATTCTAAGTGATAGTGAAGATTTTATTTCATATGATTTTGATGTGTGGTTACTCCTAATTAATTAAATTTAAATATTGAGATTTTGGCCAAATTAGAGCTTGTTTGATTGAAATAAATCATGAGATAATTTTCAAATATACCACTAGACAAAGTGAACACACTCTAATTTTTTTAGATTTTTCTAAGCAACATAATAAATTTTGTAATTATTATAGCCAAACTGATGCATAAAATCGAAAAATAGATATCTTATCATGGAGATCTTCCCTGACTTTGGAAAAATTAGGAAAGATCCACCATTATGGATAGAATAACATACCAAAATTTCATGTTATGGTGAAGCTCCTACATGCATGAAGAATTGAAAGATTGAAAAAATATTTAGTTAATTAAAAAATAAAATATACATCAAATAAATATGAAATCACTTTCACATTATTCTCCTCATTTTAGTGAGCAAGAGGATATTTTTATTTTATTTTTTGGAGTTTTCTATGAAAAGTTATGATTTTTTGAAGTTTAGGGTAAAAAATAAGTCAAAAATTCATTTTCCCGCTCAAAGGACACGTGTCGCGCTGCTACTGGTTGGCGTGGCTCTGTTTTGCGGCCTGTTCATGGACGAAGCTCCGTCCGACTGCATCAGGGTCGTCCGTCTGATACACGCCTGATCGGACGGCTGCTGCTCATCTCTCCAACTGCTATTCACTCAAAACCGTCCACCTTCAATCCTTAATATCTCCCTCGATTCTCAACGAAATTGAATGAATTTTTTTTAAATGATCGTCTAATCGAGTAGCACACATCTATACAGTGATGATATACTTAAAGCATGTGAATATTTACGGAAAATTAAAATAACGTTTGTTTAAGGAGAAAAATTTGATACCTTGGTCCAAGAGGTGAGGCCTCAATTAGAAATGGTTTGGTTAAGCTTAGGAGTGCTTGGAGAAGCTTTGGGAACAATTTGGTAGGGTCTCCCCAAGGTAATTTTTCATCTCTTCTCTTTTGGCCATGAGAGGTGTGTTTAAATAGAGGAGCTTGTGGGTGACTATGGGGGTTGGCTTGGTTCATTCACCAAGGCTTTTTGACTGAGAAAAGCTCACTTGATTTAGCTTGATCTTTGTGCAATCAATTGGGTTATGGCATGTGTAAAGGCATGGATTTAAGGGGTATGGGTGTAAGGGCCATTTTTGGGTCAATTTGGGTCAAAGCATGGATTTGGCTTGTGCACCCTCCCATGGTTTGATTTGGGCTGAAAAGGATGATTTAGGTCAGCCAAAAGAAATGGAGAAGTCCCCATCCCAAGTACTTGTGTCAATTTTGGGTTAAGGTGTGTCATGGAAAGGGTTAAAAGTGCTTAAACATGGCTTAGGAAAGAGTCTTACTCCCTTGCTATTTAAGGTTTGGTGATGTGTAAAGAGCTTACATGGCTCACATATGGCTTGACACAAGCTTCATGGCTCACATTTGGCTCCTCCATGGCTCACCTTTGGCTTGGGAGCTTTCATGAAAGGGGATTTATGACTTTGGGGTGATTTGATGGAAAAATGTCATGAGGTTATTTTTGGTTTATTCAAATGATGAATTTGGAACTTTAGGCAAATCATTTAATCAAAGGGATGATGAAATGATAATTGGCATGTGGGCTTTTGAGTGGATTTGGGCTAATTGAAGTGATTTAGCTCATGGGCTTGATTTTGGGCCTTTAAGTTTGGGGTGAACTTGGGCTTGAGTTTGGGTTAGGTTTGGGTCAAAACATGAGCTAAGTGAATGTTTAGTTTGGTTTAAGAAAGTGTTATGAAGAGTTTGGAAAAGATTTGGAGTGATTTTGAATTGAATTGGATGATCAATTTGTTGGGTTTGGACATAGGGTTAATTTTGAGTTTTAAGGGAAAAATTGGAATTTTTGACCAAATTAGGTTAAATTGACAAAATTGGGGTATGTGATAGTTGAACAAAATGATGTGGATAATATTATGGAATTTTTGGGATTTTTTGGGATTTTTTGGGATTTTTTAGAATTTTCAAAATTTTTTGCTATGAAGGGCATTTTGGTGATTTTGGGGAGTTTGGGGGTAAGTGGTCAAAAGGTTGAATTAAAGGCTTGAGGTGGTTTAGAAAGAAATTTGGAGTCAAACAAAAGTGTCTGGGGTCATTTTTGATTTATGTAGAAGGTTTTATGAATCCTAGAGTGTTGTTTAAGTATCAGTTATTTTGACCGTGAGGGGCCCAAAGGTAGCTCGGAATTATAACATGTTTACAGTCAAACTTCTCGATTTGACGAGATGAACGCTCTGGAATGATTTCTTGAGAGCCCAGGTGACTGTGAAGTTTTGAGTTTCAGGGCCCTTTCCAGGGGCAATTTGGTAATTTTTGGAGAGTGTAGAGGCCAGCGGCCAAAAATTGAAATTTTGGCAAAAATGAAGATTGATTAGATGTTAGTAAAATGAAACCATTTTGGTTAAGCCATGAAACCATGCTATGCTCACAAGAGCCATAAAAGGACTCATTTTAGGTACTCAATATGTTGTTCCTAACCCTCTTAGCCATGGGCTTAGGGGTTGAGATCCATCCACATGAGTTTCCTACATGAGTCAGGAAGCCAAGTTGGGTAAGAGTGGTTTTAGGGTTTGGGATGTGTGTGAGAGTGTGGTGTGTGTAGACTAACCATCACCAGGACCAGGCCACCCAAGGTTTTCCTAAGGCTTGACCATCCTATAGGAACTCATCCTTGCACCTCCACACTAGACTTTCAACCTTCAAAGGGGTTTGGAGGTTTATGTTCATCTGTGGGGTTCAAGAGGAGTTAAGAGGTGTCTGAATTTCTAAATGGTGGGTTCCATTTCTAGTCCTCTAGGATAGTCAAGGAGAAGTTTTATGACTAGATCCTAAGCACTAAGGAGAGAAAAGACCTCACCAAAAATGAGGTCAACAAGTTATCAATATCCAAAGTCAACCCCTAACCTTAAGGATCATTAAATTTAATGTTCATCCAAATTAATGTGATTAAAAAAATTATAAGCTCATCTTTTAATGTGACAAAAATGAGATGGATTTCGACCATTTATTCCTTCATGTGTTTCAATCATTCAAACATGTTAGTTAAGATCATTAGTTGCCCTTTTACCCTTTAAATCAAGCCTAAATGTTTAATTAAGGCAAAATCTTCAAAATTGCACTTTTGCCCTTAAAGGCTTTATCTCCTCAAAATTCATTAAATTTTATTCAAATGACTTTAAAGTTTTTATATTACCCCACTCATTGATCAATTAAAACATTAGAGGAGAGAATGTGGTTTTTTTCAATTTAATTTAATTTATATAATTATTTACATGCAAAATAAGGATTTTCAAAGAAAATTAAATAACTTAGTAAAAATAAAACATATGTTCCAAAGAAAATTACTGGAGGCTCTCACATAGACCGACGAATCATTTAGACTAAATTTCATAATTTTTTGAATTTTAACTTAATTATTATAATTACTTTAATTTTAGAGTATTAATTAAATATAAAATATTATTTAATTGAAAAATTATGTTTTATATTTTTCTTAAATCTCTACGAGGTCGGGGACTCGAAGAAAAAATTTTATATTTTTTTTATTTTTATTTTAATTATTAAAATTATTTTAATGAGAAACTAGGGAAATTCCATTTTTAACCTTTAAAAATTAATTTTAACCCTTTAAAATTTAATATCTTTACTTAGCGGGTTAAGAAAATTATTCCAATTGTTCATAAGTGATTAGGAGGCAATTTGTAATGTTTCCATTAATTTATTAATTTTGATATTTTTATTAATTTGTAATTATTTAAATATTAAAATAATGTTTAAAAATGAAAAAATTATTTTAATTACAATTTTATTTTTCAAGGACACCTCTGATCACAGAGAACTCTCAAAATTAATTTGATAATTTTTTTAAGTGTATTTTAGTTATTATAATTATTTAAATGTGAAAGGTGTGATTTAGCTTGGAAAATTATTTTAAGTGTTTAAATTAACTCCAATTGAATTGAAGTTTATCTGAAGTTAAATTACAATGGAGAATGAATTTTAGGTTATTTTTCATTTATATTTTATTCAATTTATTTTTCTTTAAAGTTTATGGTTTACTTACAATTAGGGTTATACTTAATGGGTAAAACCAAGTTTATATTTTTCTTATGTTCCTCTAGTAACAGTAAACCTACCAAGGTTTACTTTGCTTTTTTTTATTAATATTTCAATTATTATAATTTTTATACCAAAACAGGCACAATAAGTTTGAAAATAAAGATCTCCCCATAGAGATCTCCTCTGACCTTGGAAAAATCAGGGAAGATCACTCATGACAGAGAGAACAAAATCCCTAAATTTAAAGTCATGGTGAAATGTCCATGCAAATGGAGAATTGAAATAAGGAATAATGTATTTAATTAATTAAAAATAAAATACACATCAAATAAACTTGAATTAAATTCATCATTGTTCTATTTTGTTCACTGAACAAGAGGGTATTTTTCTTTTATTTTTATGATCTTTCTACACTAAGTTATGATTTTTCTAACGTTCACCGATTTAAATAAATCAATTAATACATAATTTCGTACTTATCCAGAGCGGCGCCACGCTTCCTACGGCGCTCCGAAGAGCTATGCGTCGTCTCCCTATTTGGCGCCGCCTTTTAAGTCAGGTGTCACGCGGCCATGCTTTGTGTTAGGTTCTTCTGTCCTCCGGGATCACAGCCGTCCGTTTGATACACACACAATCCAACAACTCCTGGTCGTCATCTTCACCTGGTGTACACAGAGAACCATCCACACTCTAGACCTAATATCTTGCTTGATACTCAACCAAATTACTTGGGGTTTGTTTCTATGGACTCATCTAGCCTAGTCGAACAATCTATAAGGCTAATCTAGCCTGAAATCAACTCAATATGCATGGAGAATCAAAACAAGCTCGGGAGGGGGAGAGTGTTCAATATTTCTGTCAAAGAGGGGAATCCTCAATCAGATGGTTGTAGCAACTTTGATTTGTCCCAACGAACCTTCAGATGAAGCCTCTTGCCCTGGTGAAATGTCTTGACCTGAATTTGATCACGATCGATTTCAGGTGTTTATCAAAGTCTGGTGTGGAGGCTCTATGTAATGGGACTTTGATGTGGGAACTTATTATTTCAGTGTGGGGATGGTGTGGGTGCAATTAATTTGGATGTGGTGCACTATGGAGCTGTGGTGGAAAGTGTTCTTGTTTCGGCTGAAACTTCAGTAGAGAAATTGGCTTAGGGTACTGGGGATGAGTGGCTAAAGGCAGTGGGATTACAATCAGGAAGGTTTGAGGAAGCTCTAGTGAGGTTTTAGCAGGACTTCCTTAGGAAAATTTCAGCACCTCTCTTTGGCCGTGGAGAGTTCTATTTATGGCCATGGCTGCTTGGTGGAGCTCAGGGGGCCAATGTTGGTGGAATTGTCTACTTTGGTGGAGTGCTGAAGAGCTCCAGTGAGCAATTAGAGCAGGATAGCCAAGATGGGTGAATATGGGTTTAAAAGGGAGGAAGTCGCTCTCAGTTTGAGCTCCTCTAGTGGCTAGGTCGGTCGACCAGGCCAGGGGAGGTGGCCAGTGGTCAGGTGAGCCAGAGGGCAGACCATAAGTGCAGTGAGTTTAAGTGGCTAAGTATTCATTGAAAATCTTTTTAGGTTTAACCCATTTAAGGAAGGGGATCTCTTAATTTAGGGGACCCTTGGTCCACAGCTCAACTAGAGTGGGCTAGGTGGATCTAGCTCAGTCCATAGGGTCAACTTGGTGACTATGGTGAGCTTGATTTGATCAATTTAGCTAGGTTTGGTCAATTTTGCTCATGGGTTACCTTTGGGTCATGTGGGTTCAAGTTTGTCTAGGTTGGGTTCAAGCTTAGGTTAGTTCCAATTGATTGTTCAAAATGATGTATATGACTTTCATAAAGTGTTCATAAGTTTAGAACAGGTTTGGGGGAACAATTTAGCTTGATTTGGGTATTTGGTCAATTTTAAGCATTTTGGGTTAGCTTGGGTTAAGGTTAGACTAGAGTGGGGTCAAAGGCTAATTGATGGTTTCACATGGTCTAGGGGGATGCCTTGAAGAGTTCTTGACATAAATTGGGTGGAGATTTTAGGGTTAGGCAATTCAATTTGATGGATTTTAGACATGAGGCACATTTCAGAGAAATTTGGGGATTTTAAGTTTGGTTTGACTTGGGTGAGCTTTGGGCTCAAATTGGGGGCCATTGATAGTACAATTGGGTGTAGGGGAATGGAGTTCCAAATTGGGGGACATTGATTGACATTGGGTTCAACTTGGGGGAATTGGGCCATAGGGTCAAAATTAGGGCTTTTGATTCAAGTTGAAATTGGGCTTTAATTGACTCAAATTGGACTTGTATTTGGTTTGGGATGAGATTAAGCACTGTGAATTTGAGTTTATAATTGAAATTGTGCAGAATTTAAATCAATTTGGTGGACATTGGAGGTAATTTAGGCATTTTGGGCCTTAAGGGGCAATTTGGGGCTTTTGGTAAAAATGGGTCAATTTGGTCAAATTGGGTCCATGTGGTGGTTCAAAATTGAATTGAGAATATTTGCAGGGTTTTGGTAATTTTTTAGAATTTTTTGGAATTTTTGGAATTTTTGGACAAGAAGTGGCACTATGGTAATTTTGGGTATTTTGGGGGTATTTTGGGAATTTTGTTAAATTTAAGGTGTTTTGGGTATTTTGAGTGGTGAGGGATATTTTTGGATGATTTTTGGGAGAATTTGGTAATTTTGGGGATTTTAGTCAATATTGGGATTTAGGGGCAATTTGGTAGTTTGGTGGAGTTTTTAGGGGTAAGGGATCAAAGTTTTAATTTTTTCTTTGGTAAAATTGGGTTTTAAGTGTGATTGATGACCCATTTGAGCTATGGACCAAGAGAATTCCTCATTTGGATCCTCCATTTGCTGGTACTATTTAAACCCTAGCATAGGGCTAAGATCTTGGGGAAACCACCCACATGAATTTCCAAATGAGTAGGGGATCAGGTGTAGGTATGTTTAGTTTAGGGTTGTGAAGTAGTGTGTGATAGTGCATTGTGCAAGTGTGTGTGTGTGCCAGCTCCAGACCAAACTGGGTTAGTCTTAAGGCTAAATCTTCATGTAGGGAACTCCTCTATAGTTTCCTTATGCTTGGTCTCATCCTCTTAAGTGTTTAGAGCTTAGACTTTAAGCATTTGAAAACTCCAAGCGAAGCAAAGAAGTATTTTGATTTTCTATGAGGTAAGGGTTTCATTGCTAGTCTTCTAAGATAGTCACCTGAAAAATCCTATGGTTAGACCCTAGGCTATTCTAAAGGAAGACTAGACCTCAACAAAAGTGAGGTCAACAAATGAACCCCCAATAGGTGGAGTACCGAACAAGGAAACTGCACGTATTGGTGTTGACCGACAAGATCAACAAAATGAACACAACTATCTGAGTCAAAAGTTGAGACAAAATGTAGAGTTCAATGAGTAAGTTTCCGCTGGGGATTATCTGGGTAAGGAACCTTCAAGTCCCGGGAACTCTCGGTGAGGAAGGAAAATGGAATGCCTTCATTATGGGGCTATTAATTTCAAGCCTGCAAACTCTGAAGGAGTCTGATCCGATTTGAATGGAATTTAGATTTCCAATTTGATTCTGAATTTTAATTGATTTTGAGTTCTGAATTTATGGGAATTTGAGGCTTATGTGGAATTTTGAATTTGTGAACTTTTACTTTGTTTTAATTTTGAGAATTTTAATTTCATGGGAGTCTTTGAGTTTAAGTGAGTGCAGAAGGGAGAGTCAGAATTTAGGTACCGACCTCGAAAGGAGGGAATTAGAATTTAAGTACTGAACCCAAAGGATGAGAATTGGAATTTATGTACCAGTCTCGGAAATGAGAATCGGAATTTAGGTACTGACCTTGAAATATTGTGAATGTGGGAAATATCTCGGAAAGGTGCAAAAATTTAGGGAAACTTAGGGAATCGAACGACAAGGTTCCGATTCAAAAATATTATGGAAGGTGGAAAATATCTCGGAAGGGAAATGGAAATATAGGAAATTTTACGGAATCGAACGACAAGGTACCAATTTGGAAATATCGTGGAAGATGGAAAATATCTCGGAAGGGAAATGGAGACATAAGAAAATTTACAGAATCGGACGACAAGGCTTCGATTCGAAAATATTGTGAAAGGTAGAAAATATTTCAAAAGGGAAATGGATATATAATGAATTTTACGGAATCAAACAACAAAGCTCTGATTCGGAAATATCGTGGAAGGTGGAAAATATCTCGGTAAGAGAATGTAAATATAGGGAATTTTATGGAATCGAACGGCAAGGTTTCGATTCGGAATATTGTGGAAGGTGGAACATATCTTGGAAAGGAGATGGAAATATAAAGAATTTTACGGAATCAGAGGACAAGATTCCGATAATGAAATATCGTGGAAGGTGGAAAATATCTCGGAAGGGAAATGAAAATATAGAGAATTTTATGGAATCGGCCGACATGATTCCGATTTGGAAATATCATGGAAGGTGGAAATTATCTCGGAAGGGAAATAGAAAAATAGGGAATTTTACGGAATCAAATGACAAGGCTACGATTCGGAAACATCGAGGAGGGTGGAAAATATCTCGAAGGGAAATGAAAATATAGGGAATTTTATAGAATTAGACGACAAGGTTCCGATTCAAAAATATCGTGAAAGGTAGAAAATATCTCGGAAATTGAATGAAAATACAGGAATTTTTACGAAATCGGACGAGAAGGTTCTGATTCCGAACTATCATGGAAGGTGGAAAATATCTCGAAAGGGAAATGGAAATATAGGGAATCTTGGGGAGGAAAGCTCAAGAACTTACATCCGGCCTAAGGAATGACAGGAGGGAATCATAATTTAGGCACTGATCCCTGAATTTCACATGGAAAGATTTAGAGAAAAATTGATATTGACTTTCGAAGAAAGTTGAATTGTGCAAGTCGGCCAAGACCGGTAGCCATTGCAAGATTTATTGAATTCCGTGACATTTCGAATTTGTGTGAAGTGACATTGTGTAAAGTGCCAAATTATGCGGGGTGCTTTTGGAAATGAAGAATTTCAGGATGAGTGCAAGGACTCGGAGTCTCGAGAGAGATTTAGCTTATCGTTTGTTTTCAATTTATCTATCATCTAATTTGTTTCATTTAATTTAATTTCATTTCATTTGGGTAATATCTGATTTCAGATTCACTTTTCTTTTTTATTTTGTTTTATTTTAACTTTTCCCATATGTTATCAATTTCTTTTTAATTTTGTCTTGTATCATTCTTTGTTCATTTTAATTTGGGACCAACATATGATCCTGCGGCTTTCGATCATCGCACGGAAATAAACATTTCTGAAAAACTTGGTGAGCTGAAACAAAAATATTCATTAAATTTGCCCAAAGCAACAGTACAACTGATCACATGCTGTTAAGCATCCAAAAGTCGATCAAGTTTAAATAGTTGAACAAAAACTTTTATACAAAATCCTGTTGGTACAAAGCAGCGAGGACTGTTGCGACTTAGTATAAGAGGTAGTAGACTTCTACCGTCTGAGATTGTTGTCGTGAACAAGCCAACCTACCAAGGCTACCCTCCGGAACAAAAGTCCCCTCGCGAACATCCGGAGGCACTGCTGTCACATTGGCAGGGGTTGAAAGCTTTCCAATGATCCGGCTCGTAGTAAAATAGTGTCTTGTCCTTGCCCATTCTTCTGAAGGTAACTATCATTTTTTGTCCTGTAACTCCTGGGATGCAGAGCTTTGCAAAATATGCTATGTTTCCTTTCAACACCAGCAATGACCCGACTGATAGAAGGATCTCGATGGAACCTTGGAACTCTTCTGGTCTGACAATCTGAATTTCCCGGCCGAACAAAATATTACTTTCACTTATAAATGAGACCAATGTTGAAAGGCCTCGCAAAATTGTGGTGGTCGATATGAGGTGGGATACAGTCTCCATCCACATAGATATTTATAATGCAGCTGTTGGGAATACAGTCTGCAGGCAGCACGTGCCACTCAACCATCCTCTTTATAAATTTATTAATTTGTGGCAGCATCGGATCCACCTCATCATGCTGTAGAATCCCTGGGCAATTACCCTATCGATCCTTGGCGAAATTGTAGAAATACCCACACTTAATGGTGAACCCGTCCTTTCCTCTTTTCCATTTTGTTGGCTTTGTATATACCCTTTCCTTCAGACGGCCCGCTTTGTCCAAGTCTTGGAGAGCGAAAACGTAATCTAGAATCTTCTCTTGATCATTCCTTGAAAACACATCTGTATAAAGCTCGAGACCTTCCAGGATATTGAAATATCTTACCTGAATTTCTCCATAGTGTTGGAATTCTCTATCTCTAAATCTTCTGATCTTTGCCGTCATGTAGTCTAGAACTCCTCGCTGCGGCGGCGCCAGAATGAGTTGTGGTACGTAAGGCTGTACATTTATATGTTCCCTATTTCAGAGTAGCATTGAAGTGGTTGTGTATGCCTCGAATGTGCCATAATCATCTAACTGTAGAACATAACACTGCGAGCATTCTAAAAATGCCCCTGTCCCTGAAGGCTATCGGGGTAGACTCGAGTTGCAAGTCGAGCACCCGTAAAAATTTCATTAATCGGATCCCATGTCGGCATAGGGACCTCAGCAATCTCCGGCTCAGTATCTGTGTGCGGCGAGCTGTTATCAGTTTCTTTCTTTTCTGGTTTATAAAGTTCCTCTGGAATGGGTGGTAGCTCAGAGACTAACCCCCGAGCCCATCTCCTCTCTAGCCTGTCTAGGAGACGACACTTGTGGCGATTTACATTTATTCTTTTTGAACACACCAGTGACGTGTCTGGAACTCTCTCAGCTGTAGCGACAACAAGACCACCTTTTGGAGTAGTGATCATGAACCGAATCTGACTGTGTCTCTTGGCGAGGAGGTGTGAGTCAATAAAACCTCCAATGCCTCAATGTCCTGATGTCTGTCCGGTCTCTCTATGACCAATCTTCTTCATCAATTTCATATTTGCAGCCTTCTTGTAGGTGTTCTTTCCTTTTCGAAGCGCAAGGTCCAAGCCGTCTTTGAAGCTAAACACAACTTGCAACCTGACGCTTCCTACACAAGCAAATGAGGGGAAATTTCAGTGGTTGGTGTTTTGCATAAACAAGAACAATAACAAACTTATTATTATTTATTTAACATTTTTTTATAATTATTTTGATGTCATTATCTTATTTAATCTGATTTTATAACATTTGGAATTAGAAATTTAACAAGCGTATTTTGTTTTGTGATAAAACTTATTTTATTTCATTTAACTTTATTTTATTACAAGAATTGGACCCAGTCACAGACACTGGCCATATAGCTATATCGGAATGAATATCCATTTTAAGATTTATCACGTTGCATAGTATTTCTTTGGATATCGTCCATTTATCGACAACATGGGTCTATCCCCTTAAGGTTTCACTAGATGGTATGACCCTCCTCAGTAAACTTGTTCCACCACGAATGTCTATTCCCAGGTCAGTTCAAATTTCCCACCTATCTTGTGGTGTGCAAGCATAGGCCTTCTAAGAAAGAGCATAAGGTCACTGATTTTGAACGACCTCGGGGGGACCAATTTATCGTGGGCTTGAATTATCTTCGCTTGATAGAGTTCCAAATTCTATTGCACAAGCAATCTTTTCCCTTCAAGGATTCTAATTCTGCCAGTCGTAACTTGGCATGTTCTTTTGTCGTAATCTAGTTGGCAACGGCGATCCAGTGCGACAGTAGTTGAATCTCTAGCAAAAGAACTACCTCGGACCCGTACAAAAGTGTGTAAGGTGTAGACTGTGTCAGTGTTCTAACTGTCATCCTGTAAGCCCACAATGCTTCTAGCAATTTCTCGTGCCATCCTCTTTTATTATCATCGGGCGTCTTCTTCAAGATCTGAACAAGCATCTTGTTGAAGGCTTCTGCTAAGCCATTTTGTTGTGGTAGTAGATTGTCGAGTACCACCAATCTATCCTGTAACGTTTGACAAAATTGTTAATTTTGGTGTACTTGAAGGTGGATTCGTTATCGGAAATGATCTTGTGCGGCACGTCGAAGCGGTAAACAACCTGATTCTTGAAGAACTGCAGAACCTGCTGTGTTGTGGCTCCCTGCAGTGGAACTATCTCTGCCCATTTGGAGAAGTAATTCGTAGTTGTGAGTATGAACAAATGTCCTTTTGAGGATGGAGGGTCTATCGGACCCACTATATCCGTGCCCCAACACTCGAATGGCCACGAGGCAATCGTGGGTTGTAGAACATTCGGAGGTTGGTGTAAGACTATTCCATGCACTTGACATTGATGACATTACTTCGCTATGTCCATACAGTTTGTCATCATTGCTGGTCAGTAGTATTCGAGTCTTTTGATTTTGATTTTCATCTTCGGTTCTGATTAGTGTGCTCCACACAATCAGGCATGTATTTCTTTGACGATTTTTTGCACTTCTACCGTGCTTAGACATCTCAGCCACATCTGATCGAAGGACCTCCTGTAAAAAACATTATCGTTTAAGCCATACGACATAGCCCTCTTCTGAACTTGATGTGTTACTGATCCCCGATAAATGCAACGGCGCCAAAAACTTGGTACCGTTCGGTAAATGCGATGATGATTTAGACATGAAACTTAAGATTTTATAATATGGGATACTACGCAAGTATACTTATCGTTTATCAAGTAATATAGGACTTTCTGATTAAGTCCCGAGATATCGAACCCACGGGGAAAATATGAAATTTTTTAAAGAAATCAAAAAATTATTTTTTTACTTTCTTTAATTGTTTTTGAAAAAGTATGTCTTGATTTTGAAAAGTTTTGAAAGTTGATTTGTCTTTTAAAATTTCCTTAATAAAATGTTAAGCAATGAAATTAAAATTATAATAACTAATAACACTAGATGTAAAATACTATTAACTAGAATATCTTTTTCTTTCCTTTAATGAAGTAGTAATAATTCTTAAAGTATTGTTGTGGAAGTATTTAAATTTGTTGTGACAAATAGAAGCAAATGTGTTTTTTACCATTACTTGGTTCTATAAAGAACATAGGTTAATTTGAAATTTTTATTATTTTGAACATGGTTAGGCAGGGAAGATACCAGTCTCTCACTCTAGAGTTCTCTCGATTCTCACCACCTGAGGGCTAACTTCTCATAACAAAACTCAAAATTTCAAACCAAAGTAGGGGTTTTAGCCTGTCACTCTAAAATCCTCTAATGTTACTCCCTTTCATAAAAATATCTTCTAATATTACATTCAATTATATGGACTACAATTCTCACCCATATAATTGCATGTGATTCTTACTAACTTTTATGAGACAATACTGCATTGGATCTTACATAATCTCAAGAAATTCTACAACTTAACAGGCCAAATTAAGAAGTAAACAAAGTTTTCAGAATCAATCTTCACAACTTCTTCCAACTTTTAAACACTTATACATTACACAACAATTCTTTATAAATTAATTACTTCTCCATTTAAGAAAAAAAAAGATAAAATAAACTACTCAGAATGCATTGGAAAAATACAAAAATACATTGATTTGAAATTAAAAACAATAAGAAAAATAACAAACGAAAGAAAGTATTAATAAAAAGATTAAAAGTAAACACTTATCTGAAAATCCTCTCCACAAGACTAAGGAAGTTCCTCTGAAACTTTGACTCAGAGCAAGTCTCCAAACTCCGATGACTCAGAATACAAACTTTAGACTTCAATAAAAACTAAATTAAAAGAAATAAAAGAAGTGGGAAGAAGAAGACTTCACTCTGAACCTTTTCTCCTTTCTACTCTCTACTCCTACTCTTAATAAAAACTCTTAAAATGCAGTGGAAGAACAATGGATGTACCCTTCAAAACGCAGTGGAAGAGCCTCCTAAAGCCTCTCCTTCAAAATGCAGTGGAAGAGCCTCCTAAAGCCTCCTCTAATCTTTTCTAAGACTCTCTTTAAATAATAAACCAAAAGGTGCCTCGGTGTCTCTTCAAAATGTGTCCAGATTCGATGTATCTACCAAGGAACACACCCCTTCATTCAAACTTGCCACCCAAAGGAAGTTATGGTAGTTACCACCAAGAGTTGCATCCCATCCCCTTTGAAATTGGCGCCAAATTCATTTGAATTTCGATTTTTTACTGTGGCGGCTAAGCGCCGGCCCAGCGGCGCTTAGCCGCCAGTGCCAAAATTTTGATTTTTCATTATTTTTGCTCCAAATTTGATCCAATTTTGGTCCTTTCATCATGACCATTTTCATAATACCTGCAAGAAAAACACAAAATACCTTCCCTTAAAGTGCAATATCATTAAAAATAGGTATAAAAATATGCATAAAAATACTATATATTTTTGGTGTATCAGTAACTAACTTGTCTTCTGGTAGTCTTCATGTTTGTAAATATTCAATGAATGACTGACGCCAATCTTCTGTATCATCTGCCACAGTAGATGCTATCTCTTCTTTTCCAATTTCGTGCAAACTGTCGAAGTTGATTTGCGACAAAATTGACGTCCTTGCACTGTAATATCTACAAAATCTTCAGGTGGACAAGTCATTTCTTTAGGAAGCTTAGCTAAAGCATCCGCATGTGCATTTTCTGCTCGAGGAATCCTATAGAACGTTACACTGGGGATCTACTCTAGCAATTTCATCGTATACCAGTGGTACTCTTCTAATCTTGGATTCAGAATCTTATATTGTCCTGCCATTTGTTGAATGACGAGTTGTGAGTCGCTATAAATGACGATGCCTATTATTTTCATTAATATTGTCAATTCAAGGCCAGTGATTAGAGCTTTAAATTCTGTTTCATTATTAGTGCATGGCTCTATCAAGTGGTATGAAAATTTTAGCACTGCTTAATCTGGTGTTACGAAGATCAGACCGATTCCTGCCTTGCCTGGTGTTGACCTCAATTTTGATGAGGTCTTCTCTCCTTCTTTTTAGTACTTAGGATCTAGCTTTAGGCTTTTCCTTTGACTATCCTAGAGGATTAGAATTGGGACCCACCACTTAGAAATTCAAAACACTTCTTAACTCCCTACAAACTCCACAAACTTAATTGTAGACCCCTAATCACCTAGAGGGTTGAGATCAAATGTGGAAGTTTAAAGGATGAATTCCTATAGGACTCTTTGGCCTTAGGATCGCTCCAGGTGGCTCGGTCCGGTGAAGGGGGCTGACTTACACACACATTACACCTATACACTACACTTTCACACACCTCCTAAAACCACACCCATACCCAACTTGACCTCCCGACTCATGAAGGTGGTTCACATGGATGGTCCTTAACCCCTAAGCCCTCGCTAAGAGGGTTAGGAACAACATAGTGGATGCCTCAAATGAGTCCCTTTTATGGCTCATGTGGGCTTGATATGGCTTCATGGCTCAACAAAAATGATTTCATTCCACTTACATTCACCCAATCTTCAATTTTCCAAATTTTCAATTTTTGACCCCAGGACCCTACACCCGCCAAGCCTACCAAATGCCTCGAAATTGCCCAAAATTTGCAAAATCACCTAAACTACCCAAAATCCCCAAAAACAGTCCTAAACATTTCCTCACCACTCAAATTGATCATCCATACCCAAAAATACCAAAAATTCCAAAAATACCTCCCAATACCCTCCAAATACCCAAAATACCCCTTTTAGCCAAAAAATCCAAAAATTCAGAAAATTCCCAGAAAATTCCAGAAAATCCCAAATATTCCTAATTTCATTTTGTTCAACTACACCATGTGCCAATTTTGTCAATTTACCCCACTTTTATCAAAACCCCCAATTTGACCCATTTTAACCCAAAGTGAACCCAATGTCAAACCAAACCTACCCAATTGACCCAAATTCTGGTCCAATTCAATTCTAAACTTCAATTCAACATCCCCAACACCAATCTAGACCAAATCCAAGCTCAATTTGATTGACATTTGGATCCAATTTCACTTTTGGCCTTAAAGCCCGATTTGGACCCATGACCCAAACTTAGCCCAAACTCACCCAATTCAACTCCAATTAACCCCAAATCTTTTCTAAACCTTCCTTAACATCCCCATAAACAAAAAACTAACATGATTTGCCCAAGATTTTGACCCAAACCCCACTCAAATTCAACCCAAAATCAAGAGGCCCAATTTTGACCTAAACCTAAACCTAGCCCAAATAGACCCAAACCCCAAAATCAAAACCCAACCAAAGTCAAAATCTCTTTGAAACACTCCCATAAAAATTTACCAACATTTATTTTACATCAATTTCAACCCTAGCCCAACATTGGCCCAAGTTAGCCCAATTTGACCTACATTGGCCCACTTATTAAATAAACCCAAATTCAACCCAATGTCAACCCAAACCACCTTAAATCTATTTCAAATTACTCATGAAACATCCCTAAACCAAAACCAACAATTTTTTGGCCCAAACTTTTACAAAGATTCTCATCCATGAACACATTCTTAAACTTAAAAGCCCACTTCCCTTAAACCTTCCTAAAAGCCCATTTCCTTCAAAATTCAAAAGCCCAAATCATCCTAAAGCCCACATGACACTTCCCCTCATCATCCATTTGATCAAAATCACCCCTAAGTTTCAAAATCATCAATTAAACCATTCCAAATCAAGCCACATGTCAAATTACCCCCTAAATGTCAAATATTTCTAAAACCCTTTTTCATGAAACAAGTCGACCTTTTTCTCGAAGCCACATGCGAAGCCATAGACAAGCCACATGAAGCCATGGGGGTTTGACTTGTCACCAAGCCATTAATGGCAAGTGGAGGGAGTCCTTTCCTAAGCCTTCCTTAAGCCATTTTAACCTCTTTAATGCAACACTATAACCCAAAATTAACTTAAACTATTTGATAGAGACCACACCATCCTCTCTTGGGCGACCCAACTCGATCCTCTCAGCCCAAAATCAGACCATGGGGAGGTGCACCCAACCCAAACCAATGGGTTGACCAAATTGAAGCCAAAATGGCCTCTTCCCCATTCCATTCCAAGCCACCCCCTTTACACATGGCAAGGCCCGATTGATTGCACAAGCCTCCAGCCCCGACCCACTCGAGCTTGAGGGTGACCTGACCTCGGCCGGCCAGCCACCACAGCCGCCGGAAACCACCAGGCCGAGAGCTCACATGTGAGCCCAAACTTGGAATTCTCACCTGCTGAGCTGCCTCACTCCAAATGGCCACCATGGCTGTTCTTCACATGCCAAGAGCAGCTGATCCCAGCCCTCAACTCTCCCTTGGAGGCCCTCCACCCTCTCCTATTTAAACACCACCCCTCTCGGCCATGAGAGGTGTTGAACCTAACCTTAAGGAAACTCTGCCAAAATCACTCCAGATCACTCTCCACACATAGAGCACTTGATCCCCACTGAATTCCAGCCCCAATTCCCTCCAGCTGAGCTCAATTTTGAGCTCAAACTTTAGCCCAAAAACCAGGACACTTCTTCACAGTGAGCCAATCCCCAAATTGATTGGTCCTACACCTTCACCAGACCAAGAGGAGAAGTTTCCCACTCGAAAGCCCCATCTCCGGGCCACCCGGTTGCTCCGGCCTCCAAGCTTTGTGATCGGCTGTGGTCACTTTCATAGCTAGACAATTCACCGGGCCGAGGGACTTCATCCGGAGCTTACTTGGACCCAATCGAAGGTGACACAACTCTCGGATCGAAGCTTCACTTCTGCGAGCAAAGGTATGAACTCATTCTTCTTCCCGAGCTTACGGAGATTCTCCATTTAATTTGAATCAATTTCAATGCATGTTTACCGTATGGATGTGTTCATCTCTTCGAGACGAATCCATAGAGCATAAGAACACAAAAATCCGTTGAGAATCGAGTGAGAAATTAGGGTTAGAAGGTTGACGGTCACGGGTGCACACCGGTCGTAGACGATGACCAGGAGCCGTTGGATCGCGCGTGTATCGAGCGGACGGTTCAGATTGTGCCGGACCAGGGAATGATACGTGAACCGCGGGTCCCGGGACGGCTGACTCAGATGGCGGCGCCCAATCACAGCGTGACACGTACCCCTTCGGAGCTGCCGAGGTTGACACGGCGCCACGTGGATAAGTAGGAAATTAGGGATTTTTCTGATTTATTTAAATACCAGAACTTTAAAAATCCATATCTTTGTGTAGAAAAATCACAAAAATAAAATAAAAATATCCTCTTGCTCGGTGAACGAGAGGAGAATAATGTGGAAAAGAAATTAATTAATTTTGTCCAGTATTTTATTTTTAATTAATTATTTACTCCCTACATTGTTTTAATTCTCCATGCATTCATACAATTCACCATGGCATGAGACCATAGGGCTTTTGAAGCCTCTGAACTTGGGAACATTCCCTGAATTTTCCAAGGTCGGAGGCCACCTCTCGTGAAAAGTTATTGATTTTTCAAATGCATGTTGCTCGTTTTGAGTATTTTAATTCCAAAAATTAGCATGTTGTGAAATAAATTCTAGGAAAATTTGGTGATGTTCCTTATGACCAGAGAACCCTAGGAAAAATAGGACTTGAGTTAATTCACTTAAGATAACCCTAATTGGCTTAAACATCCAAAATAGACCCCTAATTAATTAGAGCTAACCATACATCAAATTGACTTGAAATCAATTCTCCACTGACCTTTAGGATCAGAGGAACCCACCATAAAAATTTGAAGTCAATTGGACTTGGTTAGCCCTACTAAATGGGTTGATTAAGCCATTTATTCATTTTAAACTTTAAAAATTCATAACTTTCAAAATACTTTTTAAAAATTCACCAAATTGGTTTTGGAGCTTCTCTCGATATCGGGGAATTTAAGAAAATTAAAATTTCAATTTTCTAAAAAAGTTAATTTTTTAGTATTATTTTAATATTTTAATAATTAAAAAATAATAAAAATCACAAAAATAATAAAATTCACCAAAATGTCATATTTTGAAATTTAATCACTTAGGAATAAACCCCATATTTTTCTCAGGTCTTTTTCATGAGATATTAAATTTTAAAGCCCTAGGGTAATTTTAAAATTAAAAAATGTATCTTTCTAGCATTTTCACTAAAATAATTATAATAAATCAAAGAAAAATCAGAAAATTGTAAAATTTGGTTCTCTGGAATCCTTGATATCAGAGAGAATTTTAAAAAATTATAAAATTCATTTTTCAACTTATATTCTATTTTTAAATTAATTAAAAACTCCAGAGTTTAAAATAATTCTAATAAATAAAATATAATTCAAAAAATCACAAAAGTTGGTCCAAGTGGTCCTCTGGTCATTAGGAATGTCCCATAATTTTCTTAAGGACAGAAACTTTCCCTTGGTCATATTATTAAATTTTCCTTGGAAATCCTTATTTTCCACCAAAAATAATTATATAAATAAATTAAATACAGAAAAATCACATTTTCTCCTCTAATGTCTTTATTGACATATGAGTGAAGTAACATAAAAATTTCAAGTTCATTTGAGCTCAATTTAGTGAGTTATGAAATTATTAGGCATGAAGGGCAAAATGGTAATTAAAATCTTAACCCTTTAATTAAGACTTTAGGCTTAATGAAATTAATAGGTAAAATATTTGATTTTAATTTGATTTGGATGATTGAAATTTAGATAATTAAAGGGTAGAAACCTACTAAATAATTTAAAATAATTGAAATAAACCTTAATTAAATAATTAGTTAAATTTGGAAGAATAATAAAATTGGAATTATTAAAATAGGGATATTATTAGGAAGAGATTTGTTCTTTAATTTAAAAATCCCTAAATTAATCATCCCAATAATATTTAATTCCTAATTAAAATGATAATTCAAGTTTAAGATTTAAAATGCTAAAAGGCTTAATCATTAAATTAAATTAAAGTTAAATTATTTAAAACAAATCCCTTTAAAATTAAAAATTAAATTAAAAATTAAATTAAATTAAATTAAATTAAATTAAATTAAATTAAATTATATTAAATTAAATTAAATTAAATTAAATTAAATTAAATTAAATTAAATTAAATTAAATTAAATTAAATTAAATTAAATTATATTATATTAAATTAAATTAAATTAAATTAAATTAAATTAAATTAAATTAAATTAAATTAAATTAAATTAAATTAAATTAAATTAAATTAAATTAAATTAAATTAAATTAAATTAAATTAAATTAAATTAAATTAAATTAAATTAAAACTAAATTAAATCAAATTAAATTAATTTAAATTAAATTAAGCTAAATCATATTACATTAAATTAACTTAAGTTAAATTAAATTAAATTAAACCACATTAAATTAAATTAAATTAAGTTAAATTAAATTAAATTAAATTAAATATAAAGACATAAAGAATTCAAAATAAATCTAAAACAATTTGAACAACTATTCCAAACTTAAATCCATTAACTAAAATTAAATCACAACCCACTCGAACATCCATTTGCCCTCGAAAGCTTATGATGTCATAACTCTTAAAAGGAGCGTTAAAAGAAGTGTTACTTCACTCATAGGATATTCGAATGTCCTAGATTCACTGAGCGAAGACAACAAAACTTAAACTCTCGGACGATTAATTCATTTGTGTGATTAAATTCATTTAGACTTAAAACAATCCTAGAAATATTGAAAAGATGTTTAAGATTCGTCTTAAGCACTTCCTCAATATGATAGGATATTTATAAGAACAAATGAACTTAGTTGTTCTTTGATGAAGAAAATCATCCTCAAACTAAAATACAAGAACCTAGACGTCATAGGAAATGACTAGCTATAGGATTAGGAACTTGGTAGAAAACTATAATCTTTCCCTTAGCTTTACCTAGGAACTTACTTTAAATTCTTAAATATTCTAACTGTGTTTTAAGTGCGGCTTGGGATGACGGGAAGACCCTCCAGTGCACGCTTTTATTTTATTGCGATTTACTTTACTTGCAATTTATTTAATCGCGTTGCACTTTACCTTTCTTGCATGATAAACAACGATTGCATGAAAACCTACACCTTTAGGACGAGAAACCAAAGCCGAAACCCATAACTAAATTAAAAGACATTACAAGATAAAATTCACCGCCACAACATTCAAAATATAAAACAACTCAAAATTTAATCACAAACGAACAACAAAACTACAACTACAACTAAATTAAAACGTCTCATTGAATGATCGGGAATACCTCGGATGATGTAACCCGCGTGTTGCTAACGGGATTTCCCACGGTCTAAATGAAAGTGCGGAACTCATTTAGTTGAGTTTAACAAATTCATCCGGACTAAGTGAATTCGATGAAAATAACGGTGCCGGGATGACGGAACACGTGGGATCTTAATCGGTTACGTTTAATCAACTTTAAGACCTGTTTTAATTAAAATATTAAAAACACATGGAAATGAAGACTTTCTCTAAAACCAAACACTTCTCTCATCTCCTGATTTATGACTTCTAAAACTAAACCTCTGCAACAACAAGGAGCTCGGAGCATGGTGGGCGAGCACGGCCATCGTCGTCGCAGCAACCGAAATCTACATCGACAAAACTTTCCTTAGGACTAAACAACCAAGCCATAGGACTTCGAGGTAGTTTGCCTAGTGCAACATAAATCCTCAACTCTTCGTTAGGCATTTCCATGATCATATCATGTAAATTAAGCCCTAACCGGTCTTAGGATTTCCGAGGTAGTCGTCCGATACGATATAAACCCTCACATCTTCGAGGCTATTTGTATGATTTTATCATACGAATATAAGTCCTAACTAATTAAAATTGGCAAGATCGAAACATTAAATAAACATTAGGTCTTCCTAAATTCAAACCAAACAATAGGATAGTCGGGAAATTACCGAAGTTCGCTTCGAATCTGTGATTTCTCCTACCTTTCTTCCTTCGAATTCCCAAAATAAAATGTTCCAGATTTGATCCATTCCCTATTGAAATTCCAAAATTCAATCCCTTGAAAACTTAAACTTTGAAATTCTTGAGAGCGAACTACCGATTATTATCGAGAGTTTTCTTAGGTGATTTCCGTCACTTAAGATGTAATTAACTATAGGGGCTTGCCCTTATAGGGAACTTTAAGAACCCGAGTAATATAAACCTCGTTTAATGTTTTCATATTAAACGGGGAACTTGTCGGCTTATAAAATTGGTTCGCGGACCAAACGGATGTCACAAATCTTCTAGTTTATTTAATCGAGCCCCATCATCAAACAATGTGTACTATTCTTCGGGATAGGTACATGGTTTGTGATGTGGTGCTCGTTTATATAAACTATTCGGGATGTGAGATCAGTTTGATTTCATATCTTAAAATTTTCAAATTTAAAATTATTTTCAAAATCAAATATTACTTTTCAAATTATTTATTTAAATTAAACCTAAAGTAAGCCGCACAATTTCTGTAGGCGATCTCTTTTCAAAACAAAATACCATAACCTAAAAAATATGCCGACACCTGGTATCACTGTCTACTGTACTTTCTCCCTTTAGGATGATGAAGCTCCATTGAAGTACATCTCCCAACATTTGACAATGGGTTATTCCACTTGTAGCATCTATTTTTCTTGTTGTTCGTCATTGAGTGGGGACTCGGTAGGCGGTGGATGCGTTGCGAGAAAATCTATAAAAATCCACCCTTTGATAGGGCGAAGGGGCACAAAAGTTGTGTCAAATTGTAAAAAAATCATTGACAACCTTGTTAAACATCTCGAAAGTGTCGGTCGGGTCATCAAATATTATAATGGAATAACTTTTGAAACCAGGTTGATCTTATGAGACAACATTTAATGTCTAAGCTTTTGAGCGGTGAAAACTAAAGCTAGACAATGTTTCCCAATAAAAGGGTACTTTACCTCAGTTCGTATTAGACATCAACATAAGTAATAGAGTGCATTTTCCTTACCCTCATCATTGACTTGGGCAAGTAAGGCTACGAGGGACTCGTTTAAGGCCGCAGTATAATGTATCAACGGTCTACTCGGGATAGGGTCTGCTAAAACAGGAGGTGTCGTTAGATATCGCTTAACATCTTCGGAAGCTCGTTGACATGGATCTCCCCATTAGAATTTAGCTTTCTTTTGAAGTAAATTCAAAAAGAGGAGACACCTTTCTGACAGATTATATATAAAGCATCTTAGGAATGCAAGTTTGCCTTGAAAAGAACTTAGTTGCTTCAAGGCTATGGGAGGAGGCATCTCCAAGATAGCTTTAATCTTCTCTGGGTCAATTTCGATTCCCCAATGACGGACAACAAATCCTAGAAATTTTCTGGAGGTAACGATGAAAGCACACTTTAAGGGATTCATGTTGAGATTGTATTGTCGTAATCGTTCAAATACGATCCTCAAATTATATAGGTGGTTTTCCTTCACTTTACTCTTGATAAACAAATCTTCAACATAACATTCCACTTGGTTGTGAATGAGGCCATCGAAGATCTTCATCATTGCTCTTTGGAATGTAGCTCCGACGTTTTTTAATCCAAATGACATCACAGTGTAGCAGTAAATTCCGATCGGAGTTTTGAATGTCGTGAGCGTTGCATCTTCTGAAACCATCTTGATTTGATTATATTTTGAAGATCCATCCATGAAAGAGAAAATCTTGTGTAACGATGCAATGTCCACCATTAGTTCTGGTATCTGTAACGGGGACTTATCCTTTCGACATGTCCTGTTTAAGTCTCTGAAGTTGACACACACTCGGACCTACCATATTTCTTCTTAACTGACACAACGTTGGCTAACCATGTCAGATACCGTTATTCTTAGACAAAGTTAGCATCTATTAATTTCTTTATCTCAGCTGTGACTTACTGCTCTATTTCGAGGCGCATTCTTCTGGGGGCTTGCTTTATTGGCTTTGTACTTAAATACTCTCCGAGTTAGTGAATTGCGACCTCCAGAGATAATCTTGGCATTTCATCGTAACTCCAACGAAAGAATCATTGAATTCTGACAGTAACTTGATCAACTCTATGGACTCTTCTTCACTGACTAACGAACTTATAAAAGTTGGTCGGGGCTGCTCCTCTATCCTGAGGTTGATCTCTTTTATTTAATCGACTGTTGATTGATCTCTTCTTCAGACTCTGGCGGAGCATTATCTATTTATTGATCTTCAAACTAATTTTAAATGTCAATGCAATCTTCTTCTGACTAACTAGTACCAACCATGCAAAATCCCGAGTCATTGACCGGTCCAATCGTTCCAAACCCAAGACCTTGTTTTGAATTGAGTTTCTTTCCTTTTACATTCCATAATTTTTGAATGATTGTAATTTATCTTTTGGCATTTATTTCAGCACATATCCTTATTGAATTAATTTTTTTACACATGGCGAAAAGTAACAAAAAGGTAGTTCCATTAATTCAGAGTCATTTTCTTCGAGAGTTACACAAGGTCAGAAGTAGAAGGAGAAGATTGATAAAAATTTATCGGTTTAAAACCATCATTATAAATTTATTTGACCTCCATACTCTTGATCTTTTGAGGATGGATCAGAGTTAGGGTCATGGCTTGAACATAGTGGTTAATACAATCGGACATTGATTCATATTCATTATTTTTTGTCATCCTGAGAGATCTCAAACTGAAGCTTCTTCTGACTTTCATCATTGTTTATTTATCAAATTCATCTTCTTTGAAGCTTCCTTCTACGTTGATGCTGATCACCGTCTTCATCTGTCCAACAATCTGGTGAGGTCTTCCTAGCCCACGTCTCTGGCCTCGACCTCGGATGCATGGGCTAAAAGAACCTCCACCAACTCGTTGGAAAGGAGTGGCAGGAGATCATTGAAGCGGATCTATAAGGTACCGTTCCTATGGTTCTTCTGAATCTTTAACTTTACTTGTCACAACTTCTCTTGAAATGACTGTTTTCTTTGGGGGAGCGTAGTAGGCGGTGTCTTCGTGAATGCCCACTTCATGTATTGAGAATGGCTATAGATGTCCCTTGATACAATGCTCTTGTCCATCTTTGTAGTATTTGATGCATTGGTGAAGCGATGATGGGGCCATATTGTACTTAAGAAGCCATGGTCGACCAAGCCGGGTGTTGAATGAAGTTTCTTGGTTGATGACATGGAATTTTGCAATTTTTACTAGATTTCAAATTTTCATTTGCAGTGTTATAGATCTGAGGGCTCTTTCTCCTTTCTGGTTGAATCCTCTTAACAGCATTTTATCCGAAGTGATCTCTTGTGCGTTGATATCCAAGTAGGCCAATGTCCGTAGACTCATGATGTTAAGCGACGCTCTAGGATCTACTAACACTTTGGAAAGCACAAACCTACCGATAAAGATGAAGATGTAGAGCAGTCGAGTGTGGTCAGTAGTACCGAGTAGCAAATCTTCATCGGTGAAGGTTACGTCAGGTTTTTCCTTCAAAGTATAAACTCCATCCGAGGATGTGCTAGCCAATTGCACTAAGCAAATGTCTGGATCAAGTAGAGCCTTGATTAGATTTTCACTTATCTCCTTTGACAGGATCAGAGCGTCGTAAATGCTTAGTTTGGCTGGCAACTTCCTGAGATAAGCTTGTGCATTGTAATCCACTTTGTTTGAATTCCCAAACTCATTTCAATTTTGTACCTCTTCCATTTTCGGAGGCACTTCTTCTTGAGTAATTATCTATTTTCATTTCTTGGAGCTGCCCTTAGTGGTAGTGCCTTGCCACTTCTTAAATATACTTTTGTATTTCTTCCTCCTCTGGAGCCAAAGGTTCTCCTATTGTTGTAGCTTGATCTTCTGTTATTGTTTCTAAATATGAAAAGTCCAAGTTAATTGCAAATGGATTTCCTTCGCACTCAAGGACTGGTTCCTCACTTCTCGTGCTGTCAAAACCGGTGTCGCCGATATCTCCTTCATTTTCGTCAACGTTCTCGTCAAGAAGTAATATGATTTGAGAATCATCTTGGGAATAAAAATTGGGTTTAGATAGGTTGTAATTAGTTACGTCATCACTAGAGACAGTAAGAAGGTAGCCAAAATTGTTTTTATTATCATTATGAGACCCTGGAGGGGCATAAAGATAATCGTACAAAGTCAGGGGTTCGAGGGGTTTCACTCCTGAATCTGAGACAATCAATCTATTAGGGGCAGCCCCTATCCTATCCTTCATGCTATTGTCCTTAACTTTACTTGCAATCTCCTTCTTATTTCTTTCCTGCTGCGAGAGTCTCCTTGGTGAAGTCTTAATTTTAGACTAGGCTAGTTGCAGATTCTGGGCAGCGACTTTCCTTGAAGTGAATTGAATCTGATCCAGGACTCTCTTGAGCTCATTCCAAATCATACTCCATCCACCCTTGCCAACATGCGGGTCAATCAGAGAGATTGGCTCGGTCGAAATCACGTTTACAGAACATCTTTCAGATTCTTTCATATATTCTTTCGGTATCGTTATATTTCCTTCCTTGTAATTCCTCTCGAGCCAATCCTTGAAATTGAAGCATCCTTCTATCATGTGTCCAAGCAACCTGTGGTAGGAAAAAAAGTTCGATTGATCCTTCTTGTTCATCTTTTCCATCTTCTTCAGCTCAGACAATTTAAACTATGGCTTCTTCATCAAGTTTTTGAACATTTTTGCTATGGCATCGTCTTTGAAGGAGTAGTTCCCGTGCAACCGTTCTGATATTGTAGGACCCTGTCTCCCATCTGTCCTGTACGGTCTCTGTTGGAAAGACTATTGATTAGTCTAACTATTCTGTTGCAGACATGATTGACCGTATTGTTGAAACTGATTGTACTGCTAAGGCTGACTGTACTGAGTGGACTGACTGTGCTGCTGCGGTAACTGCTCAGCCTTCATCCTCATCGGTTGTTTCCCTTTGTCAATCGTTGCCACTACGCCAGGTCTCTTTTCATATGCTTTGGCTAGTCTCGTTTTCTTTTCTTTCTCTGTAGGCTCCATATGCTTGACTTCCTTTTGTAAGCTGCTGGCCTTACTGAGTAGATTCATGAAGGATTTAATGGTAAGACCCTTAAGCATGAAAGTCATTGGACCATGGTTACTCTTGAGCAGTACTCGATCGTGTGTTGTTCTTGTAGATGAGGCTCACATTTCATGCTATGGTTTCTCCATCTCAGAATGTAGTCGACTAGAGTCTCGTCGGGCTTCTACCGTTCCACTACAAGATCCCGTATAGTGACATGGTGTTGTGTGATGTGACTTTTTAAAATTACTAAAATTTATGAACCCAGATTTATATATTTATAATGATTTTGTAAAGTCACAATTTCAAATGCAAGTATACGTATCGCTTAAGTAATACAGGGCTCTAGTGGAGTTCCGTTTATCGATCCCACAGGGAAGCGAGGTAGGCCGTTCTTAGTCAAATTCTAGTCTACTATTATCATATTTTTGTTTGGAGGGTCGATATAAGTGGTGTTTTATCTAGCAACTACTCCTCAATGCAGATGATTATAGGTAAGGTTAATAACTATTCCTAAATGCAAATATTACTTCTAAAGATAACCTTTCTAGATGAGTTGGTTTGGTAAATTTTGAGATAATAAAATCTACTATTCTTATGTAGTGAAATTGGATAATGTAAATGAATGAGATGCATTAAATATTGTATATGTCAAATAGGAGCAATCCTACTCTTGACTCTCTTCCGAGTGCATAAAGAACATTGGCTAATCCGAGGTTTAGTCCCCAAATTCGTGGTTAGGCCAGGAGGATACTAGCTCTCACTCCAGAGCTCCCACTTCCCTTCGCCTGAAGGTTAACACTCGCTTTAATTTCCAAGCACTAGGACCAGATTGGGGATTTTATTCTGTCACCCTAAAATCTCCAATTTTAGGCTCATCAAAATATATTTACTTATTTATTTGCACTCAAACCCCATGAACTTCACCATCCATGGAATTTTAATGTGGTTCCACTTTGTCGAGAATTACACCGCCCACTCGGATCATAGCCCAACTACAACGAATTTTAACACTACAACAAGTTCTTTTTGTAACGTAAATGAAGTGTAAGTAAAACCATCACATTTATAATTAAAACTTCTTTTAGCATGCATTCCAATATCCTAAACATGAATCCTACTCATTGCAAAAGAAAATTAAAAGGAAAATAATGACATAATCTTCTCATGCCACTATTTCCTAAGAAGAAGAAAGAGTAAGAGAAAGACATCACAAAGCACGAAGAAAACACAACGGAAAACTTCATTTCAAAGAAAATCCACAAAAAAAGTGTTTACAAAATCATAAGTAATGATGAACACAATACTCAGTTTTTTCCCCTGTCGGCCGTTAAATTTTCTTTTTTCTTCCTTTGAAAAAATATGTTTTTGTGGGTGTTTTGTTTTGAAAAGGGTTTTAATTTTATAAAATAGAAATTTGATTTAATATATATATATATATATATATATATATATATATATATATATATATATGAATTTTGAAATTAATATTTTTATTTTAAAGAATATGAAATCAAACCGATCTCATATAAATAATAGTTTAAATAATTAAGCATTTCACCGCGAAACATGTATTTATCCCGTAGAATAAGTGCGCGGCTTGAGGTGAGGCTTGATCAAATAAACTAAAGGATTTATGAAATCCGTTTGATCTGCGAACCAATTTTGACCGACAATTTCCCCTACCTAATATGAAGAAATTAGATAGGGTTTATATTAATCTGGGGTCTTTAAGTTTCCTATAAGGGCAAGCCCCTATAGTTAATTACATCTTAGATGACCGAAGTCACCTAAGAAAACTCTTGATATAGATAAAGAAATATTTATATTCATGACTTTCAAAGGTAACTTTTCCAAAGAAAATACGATAGTCGGAAATTCAATAGGTGAATGGCTCAAATTTTGGAACATTTCATTTTATTAGAATCCAAAGGAGAGAAGGCTAGGGGAAGAATATAGATTCAAGGGAAATCTTGATGTCTTCCCAAACTATTCTACAGTTTGGCTTTAAATCTTGGAAATGAATTTATTTAAATTTCAATCCTGACAATTAATTATAGGGATTACATTTTCATAATATCTGATTATACAAACAACCTGGAGGATGAGAGGATTTATCTCGTACAGGACAACAACCTTGGAATCCTAAAGCGAATTAGGGCTTATATTGCACGGCAGGGTTGTGCAAAGGTCTAAAGAAAATATCAGGATTTATGATGCACTATGCAAGCTATCTCGAAGTCCTATGAATTTTTGTTTTAATTTTTAAGGAAATGTTTTGCTGTTGTAGACAAGTTTTGCTGTTGAAGATAGCCGTGCTGCCTACTATGCGTGCTCCAAGCTCCTTATCGTAGCATGTTTAGTTTAAAGAAGTATCATCTGAGGAGAAAAGAGAAGTGTCACGTTTTACAAAATTTTAAATTGAGGTTTTTTAATGTTTTATTAGGGGGAACATTAAAGTTGATTATAGCATCACCGATTAAGTTCCCACGGTTCCATCATCCCGACACCGCTATTTTCATCGGATTCACTTAGTCCAAATAAATTTTCTAAACTCAACTTAATGAGTTCCATACTTTCATTTAGACCGTAGGAAAACCCTGTTAACAACACGTGGGTTACCTCCTCCAATGAATTCCCGATCATCCAACGAGACATTTTAATTTAGTTACAATTATAGTATTTGTTTTGTTTGTGATTAAATTTTTAGTTGTTTTATATTTTTGAATATTGTGGGGTGAATTTTATCTTGTTGTGATTTTTAATTTAGTTTTGGTTTTTTGGCTATCCTAAAGGTTTCAATTTTCATGCAGGGTAACATTGAGGTGTTTATCATGCAAATTGTAAGAAAATGTAAAGTACAGTAAAGAAAAAAAAAGGGAAAAGAAAGCCCTGTAAACTTATGAAAGTGTACCTAGCAAGTCTTCTCGTTCCTCCACCTGAAACTTTAGTATTCTTTATGATAAACATTTTATATTTGCAGGGAAGTAACACCTTATGGATATGTTCGTCACAGGCCTACCAAGTCTTAGGTCATAACCCGGTGGGTCCTATTTGTTCATTTGAGAGATATTTTCATTTAATAAATATGATCGGTGCAATAGTCTTGCAAGGTGTCCAAAAGACTTGTGAAGAGCCTCTAGGAGATACCTAGATGTTTCACAATTCTTTTGAGCTTCCTTGAGGTCATTTTGAACCTACCATAATTATTAAATAATTCATCTATTTGATACCCTTATACTCAGTGAGTTAGTGTTTTAATCATTTCTAAGAGTAGGGGAATTATCATTTGTTATTTCATTTAGGAATTATGTGGGTGAAAATCCCTTTAGATAAAGTTAATTTGTTTGGGAAAATTAGGCAATTAATTTCATAACTGGGCTTGTAGTATTTTCAGGTATTTAGAAATTGACTATGTTTGCTTTTCTAAACTTCTTTTAGTAAGATTGATTAAGCCTAGCTCACTACTAAGCCCTTAAAATTTTGATGGATACATTGTAATTCTTTTTGGAAAAGGTTAAATAAGTTTAATCAATTTTTTATCAAAATATTATGCTATCATTTAATATATCAAATAGGGGTGTAATTTAGTGGATTATTAACCTCCAAGATTAACCCCTAACCCTAAGGATTATTTTGTTTAATTATCTTCCAAATTAAAACTTATTAGGAAAATCCAAACATTTAGTTTTGATACGTCAAAATTGAAGTTTGTTGTTACCATTTGTTCCTTTAATGTTTAAACATCCAAACATATCATTTAGGATCATTAATTTCTCATTTTACCCTTTGATGAAGCCTAAATATTAATTAAGGCTAAAAACCCTTAAAATTACAACTTTTCCCTTGGGGCCTTATCACTCAATAATTTTTTAAATTCAATTCAAATGACTTTGAAACTTTTATCTTACCTTACTAATGAGCTAATTAAAACATCAGAGGAGAAAATGTGATTTTTCAAATTTTAATTTAATTTATATATTTATTTTAATGCAAAATATAGGTTTTTAGTGAAAATTTAATAACCTGATTAAAACAAAATATTTTACTTTGAAATTTTTACTGGAGGTAAATCTAGACCAGAAGACCACTTGGATCAAATTTCATGATTTTTTGAAGTTTATTTTAATTATTAGAATTATTTTAAATTATGAAGTTTTAATTAATTATAAAATATTTTAAAAGTTTATAATTCAATTTTATATTTTTAAAAAATCCCTCTGAGGTCAAGTTAACAAATTTCATATTTTTCTGATTTTGTTTTAATTTTTAGAATTATTTTAGTGCAAAATTAAGGAAATTCATTTTTTAGCCTTTTAAAAATTCATTTAAGCCTTTAAAATTTGATATTTTGACTTAGGGACTTAGGAAAATTATGGGGATGGTTCCTAAGTGATTAGGAGACTAAATGTGACAATTTAATTATTTTTAATATTTTTGTGATTTTTAATATTATTTAATTATTTAATTATTAAAATATGTCCAAAAATGAAAATTTTATAAAAATTCCAATCTTATTTTTAGAAAATTCCTCTGATCACAGAGAATTCCCAAAATTAATTTTATAATGTTTTAGTTATTTTTTAATTATTAAAATTCATTTAAGTGCCAAAATTGTCATTGGACTTAATCCCTCAAAGTTTCATAATTTTCTGGCTTATAAATAATTTTTAATAATTAAAATACTCTATGGAGTATTTAATTAATTAAAAATGAAATATAAATCAAAAATTAAAATTTTCAATTCCTCATTGTAGTGCTCACTGTTCTGAGTTCAGGGATACTTTTGTCATATTTTTAGGATTTTTGTGTGCAAAGTTATGGATTTTTTATTAGTTTAAGGTTTAACTGATTTAATTAAACCTAAAACTAAACAGAAAAAGTTAGGGAGTGCCACGTGTTCTCGGATTGATCGAAACACGCTCGATCCGCTGCGGGGCTCCAAACAGCAGATCAAATAAGGATTAATCTCAGCCGGTTTTAAAAATGGACGGCATCCGAGCGTCTCCCTCCTTCTGTTCTTTCCCACAGGTCGTCCGTGATCTAGGGACAATATCTCGCTCGATTCTTGATGAAATCGAGCGAGGTTTGTTCCTACACCATCGTCTTGAGCCAACGAACACATCCATACAGATATGTGGGGGTTTTGATGTGATTTATTTCACATAGCATTAAAGTCGAACGCCATTAAAAGGAAAAATCCATACCTTGGCCTTAAGTGATTTGAGCTTGATTTGAATGGTTGTAGAGCTTCGTCTTGACCTTAGAAAGCTTTTCCGAAAGCTAATTTAAATTCAAATCGAGTCTCTGTATGACTTTGTTCAAGAGGTGCTCGGCCCGAATAGGCTTGATCAATCAGTAACTTAGAGGCTAGGGGGATGGCTTGATTTGATTTGGATCTTCTTCGTTTGGCTCCTAGAGGAGTTTAGGATAGCTAATTTAGAACTTTGTGCAGTTTGGTTTTGAAAACCAAAGTTGTCCTGGTTTAGGTTAATTTGGGTACTCTCGGGTTGATCAAATCGAGCTGATTCAGTGGGTTTGGTGACCTAATTTTGGTAGGGTTCAATTTCTTAGGTCCTAAGGAACAATTTTGATGTTGGGAGTTTTGGAATTTGAGCAATGTATGGGATTTTGAAATTTACTTTTTCTCACCTGATTTTGAGTTCTCAGGTTAGCCTATTTGAGCTAGTTTTATGGAGTTTTGAGGCTAGCTGAAGGCTAAATCTTGATTGGAGTTCATTCCTAAGGTCTTAAGGAACAAGTTTGCTGTTGGGGGTTAAGGGAATTAAGTAGAGCTTAGGCCATTATCCTTCTCTCTTCCTTTTTTTTTCTAAGGCTCGGGTTTGGGTCCTATTTATAGCCATGGGAGGGCTTTGGATGAGCTTGGGTTGTCTAGGCTTTACTTAGGGATGTTTTCCACCCCCTCATTAATGTCTTGAGGATAAATTTCGGCTGAGGGGATAAGAGAATTGCAAAATTCCAAGGATTTCCATCTTGTGCTTAACCATTGTGAAGATTGGGTTAAAGTAATGGCTTACTTTCATTGGTTCATTTAGGAGGTGTGGAGATTGGCTCAAAGGATGTGGATTAATCTTCCCTACTCATGTTTTAATAATTTTTTTAATGGCATTAAGGAGAAAGAGCCACCTTAGCCCTCTTACTCATCTCATGCACAAAAGGATCATCATGGTGTTTAACCATGGTGAAGGGGAAGCTCAAGCTTTGTTTCCTATCCATTGGCTAGTCATAAGGTGTGGTGGGCTGCTCTTTAGATGGCTGGCCACATCACCTTAACAGGAATGGTGAGTCAAGTTTTGAAGTGAGGTGGTTTTGCCACTTCATTTTCTTCATCATGATGCCTCCATAATGAGTTTTAACCATGGTTAAATGTTATGTTACAAGTCACTAATGGGTTGGATCACATTGAATGTGTCATATGAGTTTCGCCTAACCCATATTAAGTCACTTATGATGTCATAAAGAGGGTTTGGAATTTTTGAAAACTAATTATCATGTTATAATTGGTTTTATGGGTTAAAATTTTTTTATGCCCTTTTTTTAATTTAATTTCCATTTTTTTATTAATTATGTCATTAATTAAAAAAATGTTAGAAATTATTTCATTAATCAATTTATTAATTAAAATAAATTTTAATTTATTATTTGATTAATTTTTATGTCCTCTTTAAGTTAAAGGTTTAAATTTGTCATATTATTAATCCTTTGTATTTTAATTAATTAAAAATTAATTAAAATTTTAAATATTCATTTTATTAACAAATTAATTAATCAAAAATGATTTGAGTGTTTAGTTATTTGATTAATTACTTGTCATTTGTAGGTTAAAGGTTAAAAATTTGTCACATTTTGAACCTTTAATCATATTTTATTTTAATCAATCCAAAAATTAATTAAAATTTTAAATATCATTTTATTAATTAACTAATTAATCAAAATGATTAATTATTTGATTAATTTTAATAATTTTAATAATTTTTTGTTCAAAATTAGGTATTTTGGCCAAATTTAATGAAGGTTGACTATAGTTGACTCAGGTTGACCTAAGTTGAACTGGGTTGGTCAATTTTAGTCCAAATATGACCAATTTTGACTTTTCTTAACCTTTTCATGGTTTGGTTAGTCATAATGTCCAAAGATTTTGATCTTTTGGGGTTTAATTTGGTTATGTCAACCAAATTTAGGGTTTAGGTTATCCCAATAGTCAATGTCGTGGCGCTTGGATTAACTTTTGGTTACTTTGATCAACATTAAGTTGATTTTGTCAATGTGTGTCTTTGAAGTTTATTTTGAAGTTAAAGTTAGCCATTTTTGACTAAATTTAACTCTTTTAGGTCAAGAGTTGACCAAAGTTGTCTTTAATAGTCATGAAATGTCTTGAAATGGTCAAATAGGTAATATTTGGTCATTTTTGTGTCTTAATTGGGTCAATCATTGGGGTCATAAGCTGATCATTTTGATCAAATTTAACCTTTTGAGTCAAAGGTTGACCTGTTGGGTCAGTAAGGTTGGTCATTGGGTCAAGATTGACCATTTTGATTAAAGTTGACTTTTTAGGTCATAGATTGACCTGTTGAGTCAATAGGGTTGGTAATTGGATCAAGATTGACCATTTTGACTAAAGTTGACTTTTTAGGTCATGAGTTGACCTATTGGGTCAGTAAGGTTGGTCATTGGGTCAGGATTGACCATTTTGACCAAAGTTGACTTTTTAGGTCAAGGGTTGATCTGTTGGGTCAATAGGGTTGGTCATTGGGCCAGGATTGACCATTTTGACTAAAGTTGACTTTTTAGGTCATGGGTTGACCTATTGGGAGTTGGTCATTGGGTCAGGATTGACCATTTTGACCAAAGTTGACTTTTTAAGTCAAGGGTTGACCTGTTAGGTCAATAGGATTAGTCATTGGGCCAGGATTGACCATTTTGACCAAAGTTGACTTTTTAGGTCATGGGTTAACCTATCATAAAAATGTGGTCAACAGTGGACAAAAGACAACTTTAGGTGACAACCAAAGGTAAAACACGAAGTGAAGGATGATCCTCAACTAAACATTATGTAGTCTTAAACAACACAAACCCATGAGACTTTGAGATAGTTTGTCTGACACGACGTAAATCCTCATGTTATCTTTTAGGTATTCGTACGATTGTATGTCATACTAATAAGTCATAATCTCTTTTTAGGATTTTGAGGTCGTCATTTGGTACGACGTAAATCATCCTATCTTATTGAGTTATTTGCACGATCGTATATCATGTGGATATAAGTCCTAAAATTTTAATAATTTACAGGAGAAAACACCAAATCATATCATTTCAAAGACATAAAATCAAACATTAGGATAGTTTGAGATGTCATTAAGGTCCTCCTCAAAATCTGTGACATCCCATGTCCTTTCGCTCTTTCAGATTTCAAACATAATTATTCCTATTTAAGTCATTACCACTTTATTTTTTTATAAACAATGGTGAAATAAATGTTGAGTTCTTGAAGATGAAACCCCACATTACATTTATTTGTAGTGCAAATCAGTTGTCTCTCATTATGATACTTCCTTTCAATCTCAACATTAATACGTGCATGCCAATACTCAACATTGTCACCGACCACTCACCATTGACCATTGTAGCCACCAACAACTAATAGGTCTTTTACATGCATGGAGAATCTAAATTAAGATTCAACCTTATTATGATAAAGTATAATCTTTGTTGATGTTAGATAATTACAAGTGTATAGAAAATAAAATAGATTTGCATGAAAAACTACTTGCAAGTTAATTAAGGGCTCCGCAAAAAACTATACTACTAACTATCGCATGATCATGAAGTTATTTTCTACAAAACATAACGGCACTAAATTTGGTTTTTATAGTGAAATAAAATTGATTATAATTGCAATGATAGATTTTAATAATCGCTTCAAGTGAATCTATTAGTAGATCATTTAAAATATATTGTAACGTTGCACTTGCATCCTGCATTAATGTCTCGTTTTCAACCATGACAGCTATTTTAAAACAAGTTACAAATATATTTCGATGAGCATATTTCCCAAATGATCAGCTCCACCCATAGCATATTTGGTAATGATGACGCTAGAGACTGACACAACCATCTCGAGAGAAATGATAAAAAGCTTGCTTGCACAAATAGGTGTCAATGGCAGCATCCCCTAATAAACTGGCTAAAATACCACAAAATCTTCCACCTGACACTAAATTGATTCTAGAATCCTTGGTGATTTATTTGATGATTTATTATTGCTACTAAAGTCCAATTATGCATGAACCATAAGGCCCATCACCTACATCCACATATCATTTTCCTTATGAAATTTTCATCGAAAATTCCAAAAACCGATAACATTAACAATATGTTGGTTTGAAGAAATTGGGGGAATGATTCACAATTTGATATTAAGTGTTTTATTTAAATGCAATGAGTAGAAATTGCATTTATTAAAATATTATGAACAAATAAAATTTTCCACTGACAACATATTCAATCCTAATGGAAAACATGTGAATTTTGGATAATTTGTGCAACTCTCAAAGCCCCTCCTTACAAAAAACAGTGAAAACAATAAAGAAAAAAAAAATTCGGCTAAATTTCTCCTCAACCAAACCGGTGAAGCTATGAGATAAGTAAATGTAGAAGAATTGGGTGCTATATGTATTTAAATTCCCCAATTCAGGGAAATTTACATACATAGCTCCCAATTCTTATGCATTTACTTATCTCACACCTAAACTTTGATTTTTTCAAGCCAAGTACCTATTCCTATGTGTCGGCCAATTTTTTGAATATAAAATTTTAAATTTATATTTAATATATAATAATGTAATTTTGATTTTGAAAATAGTATTCTTTGTTTTGAAAAACAACGATGTCGGATAGATTTCAGATATATGGTTTAGATAGTTGGGCATGAATCTACAAGTGATATATCATCTCAAAAGATGAACGTATCACTCGTTGGTAGACTTAACTATTTAAACTTAAAAATTTATGACTTCATTTGGTCTGCAAATTTTATAGTCGACAAATTCTCGTGTCTAATAGACAGATGAGTCTGGATTCTTAATTCACTATAAAGACAAGCCCCTATAGTTAATTACATCTTAGACAACTGAAATCACCTAAAAAAACTCTCGATTAAGATCGGAGTTTCTTTTTTAAGAATTCAACGTTTATATTTCCATAATTGCTTATAGGAAAATCAAAAGAAAAGACTCAATGTGAAATAGTTATTTTCGGAACTCAAAGAAGTGAAGACTATGAGATGTCGAAGATAATTAAAGAAGCTTCAATAACAGCTCAAACTAACCTACGGTTTAGCTTTACATCTTTGAAAGAGAAATTATATTTAAGGTTTCAGTCATGCAAATTATTTAGACATTCGAGACTTATATCTGCATATCATATGTAAATAGCCCAAGAAAATAGAAGGATATATGACGTACCGAAAGAAGATATCAGAATCCTAAAAAGAGTTTAGGACTCATATCGTACGATATACAATCGTACAAAGACCTAAAAGATAGTGTGAGGATTTACGTCATGCTAGATGAACAATCTCGAAATTCCATAGGCGTATGTTATTTAAGTCTATGGTAGTTCAGATGAGGCTCATCCTTCCGCTTTTTGTTGTCTTCTTGATCGCTACTCGAAGATGAAACGTCACTTGACTGCATCGTTGTCGTGTTCCGAGAAAAGTAGATACAAGAGAACATATCTTAAGCAACTTATTCCAGATATTTAATGTGTTCTTGTACAATGTATTTTGAATTTGTGTTTTGTTGTTGGAAATAATTAAGAAAAATGGAGAATTTTATTTTATGTTAAGCGACACCGGTTAAGATCTCACAGTTCTTTCATCCCGACATCACTGTTAATTTTGAATTTACTTAGTATAAACAAGTTGTTAAGCTCATTTAGACCGAAGAATTCTCATTAGTATCTGTAGGTTACCTCATCTGATGAATTCTCTTAAATCCAAAAGGGTGCATTATTATTATGTTATTATTTTTAGTTTATTAAAGTTTTAAAAGCATTATTTGAAGTTTGAAAATGTTTTATAATGGAATTTTGAAATTTGTTTAAGTTATAAAAGTGTACTTTGGTTATGTGCTATGGGAGTACAATACTAAGAATATGCCCTATGTTTGTTACCTTAGGATAGTGTATAAACATACCAGAAAGCAGTAAAGTATAGCAAAGTGATAATAATACAATTATGAACAATTATGTAAAGTGCAATAAAAGAGAAAAAGTCAGTACGTACTTGATGTCTCTGATGATGCAATAAAATAAATTACAATTATATAATAAAAGTGTATAAAAGAGAAAAAGGTTAGACAAATATTTAAAATTTAACTATGGAAAACTTGAGCATGTATATTTTTATAAAAAATTAAGTTATATGCATATAAAAATCAAAAGCGGTATAAGAATTTAAATTGGGGATAGACTCATTTATAGACTTTTTTCATTTGTCACAATCCCACAAACAACCGAGGCATCGAAGTCTATATATCAACATCGAATAGTAGCCACCAGCAAAACACTCCTTAAAGTTGGGCAACTACTAATCCCTAGTAGCTGATTGACAAGTGAACAAGTAAGAGTCCTCAAACACGTGTTGTATATATGTAATGTTTTTGTATATGTGATGTTTTTGTACTTTTTATAATTTTCCAACTTTTCAGTTACTGATATTATAAAGAAATAGGTTCACAAGTCTTTCAGAATTAAGATTAAAGCCACCAACAACCTACTGGAGTGAAGAGGGCAACTACTAATCAAATATTGGTTTAAAAAGAATTTCAACTATATAAGCATGAGTGTGGTGTTATACATCATTGCCCTTACCCCATATTTCAAACTTATAGCCAATTTGATATTCCATATGCATTTTCAACAATTTAGATACTTTTATTAACAAAATACAAAGTATGATAGCGGCATCCCAGTAATTTCATAGCACAAGTCTGAAAGAGATGGAAGTTTAAAAAATCCTCCATGTTTAAGTTTAATACTCAAGCTTCCAAATCTTCATGGATCAAGGGCCGAAAGAATTTTCAAGTTTTTCCAAACCAGCTGATTTTTAAGTTATTCAAACAGCCATAAAAAAAGGATGATTATTCTCCAAAGAAGTTGTTCTAGGCTTACCGTTTACGAATCAACCACCCTCACTTTCATTTTTTTTTTAGAATTCAAGATATAAAACCAACCTGTATGTATGATATTCTTCTTGTTAAATTTTCAATAGTCCAATTCCATGGTTCAAATAAAATCACCTAATTGCTACATCAATATTTCAAGTGAATTCTCCAGAAATGATTAAAGAAAAGCAGGAAATATAACATATCTTACTGGATTGATATAAAAGAAGCGAGGTTTCCTAAATCACATAATAAAACAAACTTATCATTCAAATAATGTTGACAGAGGGAACTAATTGCTCAATTTTATAACGTTCTTATTCTTAACATTAAACTCATTTAGTTCTTGAAGTGACTTTAATTTCCCAATTCAAGGTATACTCACATACCAAGGCAATTCCAAGTGATGCAGATTTGAAAGATCACTCACATTGCCAAACAAGAAATCAACAGATTCCAACTTCCCACATACCTTATGCAAACAATTATACACAATGTTTATACCGTCTCATATGTATATTTGAATTGAAGGACAAATAGCAATATATTTCATCCACACCTCAATTGTCAATATCCCAAGAGAAACCTGCATATTTTATTTGTTTACTTCAAACTATAAGACAGCTAATGATTGAAACATGCCTCCAAGGATTTAATCAATAAGTAAACAAATATAAATGCCTTGTATGCAGATAAGTAGCAGGTGTAAAAACATCTCTAATGATTTCTTAACGCAAGCCACTTTAAAGTTTATTTTACGGCACAAACCCTAGGTGTTAAGTATGCACATATTTAGCAATTAGAATTCATAATCTCCAACTTAAATGATACAAAAATGAATGCACAAAGATTAAAGAAAATCAACCATCTTCTATTTAAAATCTATTTATTATATATATATATATATATAAATAGAAACTTGATAAAGTTTCAGCTATGGTCAGTACTTCCCTAATTTTATCGGAAAAAACAAAGCAAGAAAAGCAAGAACTGGAGCTTCAGGTGTGCAAAGATCGTGAAACAGGATGCCAGCCCGGAAAACTATGAAGACTAAATTCTGTATACTTTATTCAATCTTTATGAAATTCCATGTCTAATATCCAAAGCTTGGCATATATGTACACAATTTTATTCAATCCACTATTTTGCTTGTATACAGGAAAAAAAACTATATCAAAGAATAAATAGAGTAAAGATAAATGCATATATCATATTTTTAAGTATGATGAATATAAGTAGTCCCAAATTCAGATGAAACCACCTGCACACAATTTTATTTATATATGAAAGGTATCAGTACATTAAGCTACAACGTTTTTTATATAATCTTGAATATTAAGCATAAAAGTTTTGAAACACAGATTTGCAGATTAATAGAGTACTTAGAAGAAACTCATAGAAGTATCATTGAGGGCACTACTGAATTGCTGTTCGTGTCTTTCCAACTTGCATTTAATACAATCCATCATTAAATTTTAAGTAGTAAATCTTACTGTTTTAAACGTGTGACAGAATTAAAATTTTTATAGAATAAAGAAAAAAAGAAAAAAAAAACAAGAAGACTCTACATAAATATCTCACATCTCTTTATACATCAAAATATGAAGGACTAATTTACATATATCATCCAGTGTTTAGTTCATAAAGGTGGGATAATATTCATGTATTAAAGTAAAGATGCCGGATATGTAAAAAAGAATTAAATAGTATATATGTAAATCTTCTTAAACAACATGGTCCCAAGTTCCTTCACCAAAACATAACCAAAAGAAATAGAATTAAGAATCTATATATATATATTTCTGAATAATGGGCTAATTAATTCAAATTAATAATGGCTCTTTTATAACCAAACCACCTCTCAGTAAAGTGAATGTGAATATTTAAGCAACATGATGAAATATACCATTCGTAAAAAATCTTATGATTTTAAGGTAAAATACCCAAAATTTCATATGCCATTTTTATTCAGATAATACTAATTTATTGTTCTTGCATAAACAAACTACGTAAAATGCGGAGACAACCAAGTATCAGGTCAATGATGATCTTCAAGCCCTCCAATGACTCCTCTAATCTTTTTAATTATCACATCCATGTCAGTTTAAATAACGATTTAAAACCAAACTAAAACTATTCAGGTTCAATGTAGTTGTAGAATGATTCGGATGTTCCATTAATCTTAGCCATATCTATCAGTTTACCCCACATTTCAAAGTCTCCTCTCTCATTGTAAGAATTTCTTAAAGCTACTCAATGACTTAAAACCCCACTACTATTAGCTTAGTTAAACAAACAAAACCCTTCGAGCCTAGGACAAGCAAATAATGCAAATCCTTAATTCTCATTCCAATTAATCAAAAGGAAATTTGAAATGAATGGCACGTCTATAAAAGCAAGAAGACAATGCACAACATTTCAAGAATCTCATATGCCATTTTAACAGTGAAGCAAATTGCAAATTTGTCCTTAATAATGAAGGATCCAACCACAAATATGTCATAAGAAACGGATTAGTGACAATTCACCAATTCAGAAATAGTCACATATTCATCAAATTGTTTTATACAAGAAATGAGAATTGCAATTCAAAGGAACCTCAAATGCTTCATGAGGAAATAAGCTTAGCTTGCAGAGGATTGGATGGATTAAATTGTGTAAAAATTTTAATAAAGACACAAAAGCAAATCAGAGATCCTATGATTATATTAAAGGCGTTAAAGGAGCAAAGGAATTTTGTAAATACATTAAGTAGCAACCAAGAAATCCATTCATAACTCTTGATAATAAAAGCAGAAAATTAAGTGAAAGAAATTCCTTACTGTGAGATCAAAAACATCTCACTTAAACAAAAATTCTCCATAGATTAACCGAAGTAGGAAAAAAAAAAAGGAAAGAGAGCCTTAACTTCAAATGATCGAAGAAAAGAAAATTTTGAATTGAAGAGAAAACTGAACGAGGGTTGAGTGAATTTTTAATGTGTCAAAGTTAGGTCCCCTGAGCGACTGCGAGAGGGGGATTTTATAACCGGTGAAGGGGAGGGGTGCTTACTGAGTAATCCACTGGTGGTGAAGAGAAACAGGATAGAATAAGGCATCTATGCAGGCTTAAAGAGAATGAAGGTGCCTATACACATTTAGTCGAGAAATTTCTTACCGACGAAGCAATCGGCGATGAGGGCTTGGTTAGGGCACGAGAAGAAGAAGGGTGACCGGATTGCAAAGGGGAAATGAGAGATCCTGGTTAATGTTTCGTCGAATGGGAAGGGTGCGATTCATGAAAGAAACGAATGTTAGGGCTTTATTTTATTAAGTTTTACTGTATAGATATATTAGTACAAGAAAGATTTACCAAAACCTGTAAGCTCTAGCTGCTCTTTTCATCTATCTCTTTGTTTATATATGATTAGTAATGACCTTCATTGGCAGGAAGCAAACAAAATACATATCTTAAATTCAATAACTGCAGCACAGTTAAAGCAGAAAGAATAAACTTCAACCAAGGATCATAAAGAAATAAAAAAGATATAGAGATTGGCATGCATGTAAATAAATTGAAGCCAACAAATAACAAATAGGACCTTTCAATATTAAGAGAATGCCCAAAAAAGAAAACTCAGAAATTTAAAATCCCGAAACTCCACTTCGATCAAGCATGCCTGGCCTGAAAATCCTTCATGAAAGCAACCAGCTTCTCAACACCAGCAAGCGGCATCGCATTGTATATCGATGCCCGAACTCCACCCACCGATCGATGTCCCTTGAGCTGAATCATTCCCTCCTGTGCAGCCTCCGCAATGAACTTCTTCTCAAGATCTGAGTTTTGCAAAGTGAATGGCACATTCATCAAAGACCGCACTGATTTCTCAACAGGGCAGATATAGAATCCACCGCTCTCATCAATGGTATCATAGAGAATGCTCGACTTTTTAATATTCTTCTCCTCCACAGCCTGAAGCCCACCCTGATCAAGTAGATGCTCAAACACCAGAGCGCAAATATAAACAGCAAAACATGGCGGGGTGTTGTAGAGCGAAGCATTATCAGCGTGGATCTTGTAATCAAACATCACAGGGGTGATTGGCTGAGCATCCCCAAGAAGATCTCTCCGAACAATGACAATAGTAACGCCTGAAGGACCGACGTTCTTCTGCGCCCCAGCATAGATCAAGCCAAACTTTGAGACATCCACAGGTTTCGAGCAAAAATTTGATGACATGTCGGCGACCAAAATTGAGTTCATATTCTTGGGTTCGGGGTAATCCTTGTACTCGACTCCATGGATTGTTTCATTCCCGCAGATATGGAGATATTTAGCATTTGGGTTTTGCCGGATCTCATCAAATGACGGGATTTTCGTATACTTTTCGGATTTCCCGGACCAAACAATGCTAGCTTTGCAGAACTTTTGAGCTTCTTTACAAGCCTTATCGCTCCAAGATCCGGTGATGATGTAGTCAGCGGGATCATCGGGCTTGCAGAGATTAAGAGGAACGGCAGCAAACTGGCTGGTGGCGCCGCCTTGGAGGAAGAGGACAGCGAATTCATCCGAGATGGAAAGGAGGCGGCGGAGATCGGATTCGGCTTTCTTGATGACAGCGTCGAATTCCTTGCCGCGGTGGCTCATCTCCATGATACTCATGCCGGAGCCACGATAGTTGTAGAGCTCTGATTGGGCTTTGAGGATGACGGATTCAGGGAGGGTGGCCGGGCCGGCAGCGAAATTATAAACACCACGATCTTTGGCAGCAAGAGAGGAGGGAATAGGGGAGGGACTGACCGCGATGCATGAGATGGAGAGAGGACGGTGGCGCGATGAGGAGGAGAATTGAGGGAAGCGTGAGTAAAGAGAGGTGGAGCCAGCGAAGGAGGCGGCGGCCATGGTTGAGGCGGAGGACGAGGGAAGAACGAGATCGAAGAGATCGAAGGGCAAAATGCCGTGTGGGGAAGGGTTTAGGTTATAATTTTTAAAATGCTAATGTGCTACTATATATTATTTTTAATTCACACATTGTTTTAAATGTTGTTTCAAAAGTCAAACATCCCATCACTTCCTAACCTTAAATTAAAGTTTTATAGTTCGGAATATATTAACTTGAATTAAATCATTTGGATTAATAGTAATTAAACTTTATATATTTGATGAATTAGTCAATTATAGTGTTTAAGAATATTTAATGAGTGATTAATTGTAGAAGAGATCAATTACTAGTGAGTTAATAAAAAATTTTAATACTTAATGAAGATTCATGTCCCTTATATTTAGTTTCTTTACATATTATTAAATGATTTTGTATCCTAACTAAATTCATGATTCTTTTTGGAAGTATAAGATCTAGGCCAGTTTGGGGTAGCTTATTGAGAGTACTGACGTTTTTTAAATGCCACCGCCTGTTCGGATAGAGCGTCCCTCACACGTATGTGAAATCAGCTTTTTCCTTTACATTAAATGTGGATCGCGACTCCTCCGTGATCGGCTTTTCATTTGAGCGAAAGATTCCTTTTGCCCTTACCCGACCTCCCATTCGCTCCCTCTCCTCTAACTCTCGTTCGCTCCCTCTCGCTCGCTCCCTCTCGCTCGGATCTCTCAACACCCTCTCTTTCGTGCGCTTATCCTCCTCCTCTCACACGACTCTCTTGATCCCCAACCTTCTTCACTAGTCTATAAGTAAATTCCTACCTTCTGATGGAATGGTTTTATCGTGTAATAGTTTGATCTGTGGCATGCAATATTAGACGACTGTAAGTTCTTTAGGTGGGTGTTGACCTCACTTTTGTCATGGTCTAGTCTTTCCTCCTTAGGAGCCTAGGATCTAGCCATAGGACTTTCCTGTTGACTATCCTAGAGGACCAGTGATAGGACCCTACCCATTAGAAATTCCAAACATTTCTTCATTCTTCTTGGAGTTCCATATGTTTGGCTCCAACCTCTAGCACTTAGTAGGATAGAGCCAAACATGAGGGAACTCAAGAAAGGTTCCCATAGGATTGTGTGGCCTTAGGGTTAACCCTGGGTGGTGTGACCTTGGCTAGCCTTGCACACACACACAACTCCTTACCTTCACTCACAACACAAAACCCTAGAACGATTACCTTTAGCCTAGTTCCCCACCATTTTGGAAACTCATGTGGGTGGTCCCCCGGATCCTTAGCCCTAAGCTAGGGTTCGCTAGGACCAACACATGGAGGATCCAAAATGGAATTTTCCTTGGTCTCATAACTCAATAAGGGTAATTTTATGATCAACATTCTCAGTTGGCCCTAATTTTGCTAAATTCTCAATTTTTTCCCTTTAGCTCCAAACTTCCCTAAAATTACCAAAATGACTCCAAAAATCCTAAGTTTCCAAAAATGACCCAAATTGTCTATTTCCATTCAAAAATTATTTCAAAACATTTCAAAATATTCCAATTCACTCAAATTACTCAAAATACCCAAATTTCCCAAAGTTCTCAAAAATACCCCCAATTTGCCAAAATTCCCAAAAATGCCCTTCATGCCCCAAAAATTTCAAAAATTCTCAAAATCTTCTAAATCACTCAAAAATGTCCCCAAAACTAATTTGAATCACCCAACACCTTAGATTTCACCCAAATCCACACAATTAGCCAAAATTTGCCAAAATCCCCAAATTGTCCCTCAAAGCTCAAAGTCTCCAAATCACCCCTAATTTCCAACAAATTGATTCCAAACTTTCCCAATTGCAAATCCAAATTAAATTTCATCATGCCCAATCCCAATTGAACCTAATTTCAAACCCAATTTTCAAGCTCAAATCAAATACCCCAAAATTGACCCAAAGTCTAATATTCTCTAAATTAAGCTTCATGACCAATATAATTCCCCAAAGTTCAAATTCAGATCAAATTCCATCATGTCTACATTCAATTTCAATTCGATATAAATCCATTTTATTAGCCCGTGATCAATTTCAAAAATTAAAAATCCTCATATGCATTTTGAAAGCCCAAACCCATATGCATTTCTAAAAGCCCATTTCACAAATTTAAAAAGCCTAAGATTGAGCCCACATGACAAAAATCCCTTCTTCATCATCCCAAGGCATTTAAATCACCTAACCATGGCATCATATGAGGAATACCATGCATGCATTTGAAGTTTTATCCAAAGTTGGCATATGACATTTTCCCCCATTACATAAAAAAATCAAAAATTCCTTTTGCATGAGCAACCTCATGGCATCATACAAATCATCGTGCCATGACTAATGAGGCCTTCCATGGCCATCCCAAAGGAAATTTTGCCAAATTTGGCAAGTGGAGGTGACCACTCTCCCTTCTCTCCTTCACTTGGATTTACTCTTTTCATGAAGCATTTAAACCATTTCCCCATGCTTAAACCAGCCATTTGACCTCACCCAAACTTGTTCAAGGGTCTTAAGGTTAATCTTAACCACCTTAGAACCTGGTTTAGCCTCTTGATCAAGGGATTGAACCCAACCTAGTCAACTTAACCAAAACCTCACCTTTCCATTGGATATCCATAATGGAGCCACTTCGAACCCAAATTGACTTGACCACTCAACCTCTCTAGCTCACCTGAACTTGGAGATGACCTGACCCTGACTGGATAGCCACCATAGCCATCGAAAAACACTAAGACCGAGAGGTCCCAAATGGCTTAAACCCAAAATTGAACCCACCTGAGCTGGCTAAACCCAATTGGCCACTGAAGCTTCTCTTCCCACCACTTAAGCGGCCTCCCTGCCACCTTGGATTGCACTGATGGTAGCCATGGCCTCTCTTATAAAAAGAGACCCCCTCACATCCAAAACATGAAGTTTGCTTAAACCTTAAGGAAACTCTGTCAAAATTCTCCCAGACCTTCCCACAACTCAAAGAAGCTCATCCCCGTCATTTTGTAGCCCCCGTTCCCCCTATCTAAGTTCAAGTTCAGAGCTAAAAAACATGACATTTTCACTGTCATCCCATTAAAATCTACTAATCCCTAAATTAAAGTGCTCTTGAGCTTCACCAGAGCAAGAAAGGAAGCTTCCCATTGAAATCCCTTTCAATTCAAGCCTTTTCACCATACTTCCACCAAGACTGCACCACCTGTAGGAGGAAGTCCTACACAGACCCATCCCCATATCAAACTAGCACTTCTAGCAGGTTCTCAAGACTCCAGTGAAGCTTTTGCAAGCATCTGATTGAGGCCTCGCCTCTTAGACCAAGGTATGGACCATTTTTCCCATTTTTGGGCTCGGTTTGAGTTTTTTGTGAAGTAAACTTACATTTCATACTTGATTAATCATATAGATACGTTCGTCTTAAGTAGGTGAAGGTGTAGGAACAAACTCCATGTAATTTGGTTGAGAATTTAGGGATAAATTAGGGTTAGAAAAAGTGTGGTACTCTGTTTAAAATAGTTGAGGACGAAGAGCCACAATCATCGGATCGCAAATGTATCAATTGGACTGGAATATCATGAATCATCTGATACTGACAATGAAATTACAGACAGTTTCCCTGATGAAAAAATTTATAATATAAATGAGTGAAAAATACCTTGGTATGCTGATATTGTTAATTATATAGTAAGCGATATTTTGTCACCCATGCTAACTTCACAGCAACAGAAAAAATTCATTCATGATGCAAAAGCATATTTTTTGGATGAACCATATTTATATAAGACATATAATGATATTATTATTAGGAGATGTGTGTCTTATAAAGAAACTGAACAGATTATTCATAAATGCCACGATTCTAAATTTGGAGGACATTTTGGCTTTGACAAAACTGCGCATAAAGTTTTGCAAGCTGGATTTTATTGACCTACTCTCTTTAGAGAAGTTTACATATATATTAAAACTTGTGATAGATGCCAACGAGTAGGTAATATATCTAGAAGAAATGAAATGCCTCTGAATTTCATGTTAGAAGTGGAAATTTTTTATGTTTGGAGATTAGATTTCATGGGATCATTTATTCCTTCATTCGAGAACTTATATATTTTAATTATAGTTGATCATGTATCAAAGTGGATTGAAGCACAAGCTTTACCTCGTTGTGATGCTAAAAGTGTTTCAAGTTGTTTAATGAAAAACATTTTCACAAGATACGGAATGCCGAGAGTGATTATCACTGACGGAGGATCTCATTTTAGGAATAAATACATTCAAAGATTGGCAGAAAAATTTAATATTGTTCATAGATTCTTAACTGCCTATCATCCTCAAACGAGTGGTTTAGCTGAAGTTTCTAATCGTGATATTAAACAAATCTTAGAAAAGACTGTAAATCCTAATAGAGTAGATTGTTCTACGAGACTGGATACTGCATTATGGGCATACATGACTGCTTATAAAACTCCTATTGGTATGACTCCTTACAGAATTATATATGGAAAAACTTGTCACTTACCAGTAGAGTTGGAGCATAAAGCATATTGGGCGATTAAAGAATTCAACTATAATTTAAAAAATGCTGGTGAGAAGAGATTGTTACAATTGAATGAATGAGAAGAATTAAGAAATGAATCTTACGATAACAACAAAATTTATAAGGAGAAACTGAAGTTAATGCATGATCGGAAGATTTACCAGAAGAACTTTGAACCAGGGCAAGAAGTTTTGCTTTATAATACAAGGTTGAAATTATTTCCTGCGAAATTAAAGTCTCGATGGTTAGGACCCTTTACTGTAACTCAGGTTTACACTTATGGAGCTGTTGAAATTGAAGATCAGAAGACTGGGAATAGATTTAAAGTGAATGGGCATAGATTAAAACCATATTTTGAAGGTAAAAGAGCAAATTATAAAGAGGTTTTAATGCTCAGTCAACCTGAATAACACCTGTATAAGTCGGGCTGACGACGTTAAATGAGGCGCTTTATGGGAGGCAACCCATAGTTATCTTTATTTGTATGTTTGTTTATTTGAGTTTGTCGTTAGTTTGTAGAAATCTTGAATTCTACTTCTTGAATTTGACCTTTGATTATCAAGAATTTGGATCCATAGAGAAAATTTGGAACATGAAAGACCACGGCGTAAAGTGCAAATTTTTCCCTAGGGTACCGACGGCGCGCTCGACGCCACCGAAGACGAGTTTTTCCCGAGAACCCTAGAATTACTTGCATAAGGCTTGCCGACGACGCCTTCGAGGCTGCCGACAGCGGGATCGGCGAGTGGGCAGTTTTTCGAGTTCGAAATGGCGGATTTTGGCAGTTTTTAGGGAATTCATCCCTTATAAACTCCTATGGACGGTTCCTAAACACTTCAAATCCCAAAACGAATGGAAACCACTTTCAATTCCTCTATAATGGCCTCTAATTCAGTAGATTACCCAAGATTTTAAGTTTACAACTGGTGAAAGTTCATTAGTGCCGAGGCGCAGTGACTTTTCAACAAGGTGATGTCCAAGAGAAGACTAATCAAGGAAAGAGGATTCGTCAACAGAGGATTAAGCAATTCTTCATTACCAATTGAAGAAATGATTGTGCGACAAAGATGGGAAGTGTTTTGTTATACTACTGCCGCAATAGTCATTCTAGTGGTTAAGGAATTCTATGCTAATTTACATGGAATGAACCAAGGAAGCGTCTATGTGCGAGGTAGGTGGATAACATTCAATTTTGGAAGAATTAATGAGTTATACATGCTTCAGAATGTTCTTGTCTACCACTATTCAAATTTCGTGCCGATGAGAGACAATATGAATGAAATATACCAATTTTTTACGGACGAAACTGATGACTGGGAAGTTAGAGAAAATGGGTACGTTAATTTTTCTGCAACAGTTTTAAATCCCGTTTCAAAGAATTGGCTCATTTTCATATCTGTGAAATTATTGCTGACGTTGAAAATTGGTAAAGTCACGAAAGAAAGTGCAATTTTGAACTACTACATTCAAATGGGATGGCCCCTTAACATTAGATAAATAATTGTGAAGTCTGTGTTTGGCCTGATCGTTCAAGGATCCTCTCAAGGGCTTGGGCATCCTTCCACAATATTTTCAATATGCAGCCTGTTTCAACTTTCGTAAGATTTGGGAGAAAATTTTGCTACCCTGGAAACCTTTAGAACCAACTCGTATGTTCCATACCAATCTTGAAGAGAATGACACGGGCGTGATCATGGATCAAGCATCTCAAAATTTTGTTCCTATTCAACTTCTTGTAGCAAACAAGACACCGATGATCTTACACCGAATCAAGAATCTAGAGAAGCAGGTACAAATTTAATGAGTCCAGTTAACAATATGTCTGATTTCTTTGATCATATTGATTGGAGGATAAAGGAGCATTTTGATCATACTGGGCAATTTGAAGCGATTCTGATACGCTTAATGAAGAAGATGGGATGGATTGATGAGGATTCAACTGAAGAATTCCCATTCATACATTTTTACAACCTGTTCGTCCATGTTCAAGCAATGGGTGATATCAGAGGAGAAACCAGTACAGATTCTGAAGAGTAATAGAATTGAATTGCTTATTTGTTTCTTTATGTTGTGTTTGATTTGAACTTTGTTTGTGTGTTTGCTTTCGTAGTTTGCTTTTTAATCTCAGTATAGATGAGATAATGATTGAAATGTTTGTTTTCAGTATTTTGAGTGTTGTGGTTTAGATTGCGACGTTGATTAAATAGATTTAGGTTGAGAAAATACCTATTTATGAGTGTTATGTATTGTGTGTTGTAAACACTTGGATTCAATATATAAATGTGAAGTTTTGTTGTGTGTATGTTCATTTGTGTTAATACATCACTTAATCACTAAAATATATGATTATAAGGATCGAACGGATGACGACGAGGCTTAAAATTGATCGAAATCGCAAAAATTTTAAAAATGTTCAATTTTTTAGAATCTCACCGACGGCGCGCTCGAGGCCGCCGACGATGCGATTTTCCCGAGAAGAATGGAATTTAGTTCAATAGAGCCCGTTGACGGCACGCACGACCCCGCCGAAGGTGAGATCGCGAAAAATACTTATTTACCACGATTTTGACCGGTCAAATTCCACTATTTATCGTCTTCTTCGCCGTTTTACCCGAAAAGTCGACCTAGGGCTTGATAAATCTTAGATTTGGAGCGATTTCAACAAAATCTAACACCGAATTTCATTTTCTCTTGGTAAGAGCTTCACTCATATGTAAAAATTTTTTATTTTCACCATGAACTTCTTCCACATTAAGAAATTTTGGGAAATTTGAAAATGTGGAGAAAAGGCTTGGAAGGAATTCATGAAACTTGATTTAGATTGCTTTAAACCCTATTTAGAAGCCATTGTATTATTATTTTGGAGATTAGTTTGTATTTTTGTGATTTGATTGATCAAACAATGGCTCCACGACAAAAGAGAAGACTCGAACACGATGTGACTCGATTCATAAACATGAAAGCACAATCGAGGTATACTTCAATCTTTCAAAATAAGAAGTGTATCCAAGATCAAGTTTTCAAAAATCCTGGAGGAGAAGTGGAACGAGTTATCAAAGAGCGAGGTTGGGAGAACTTTTGTTATACAACCAACAGAGCTGCTATCGAAGAGGTGAGGGATTTCTACTCCAATCTTACTCAACTCGAGGATGAACCAGTCCAAGTAAGAGGATTCTCTGTCGACTTTAATGCCAACCGCATTAACACTTTTTACGAGCTTCACGATTATTTTTCTAGCGATTATGAAACATTTGGAACAATGGAAGGTCCGTTGAATGATGTTATCGACTTTCTCGCTGATGGGAAAGGAGTTTGGAAAATTAAAAATCGTGAACGGATTAACTTTCCATTGTCCATGATGAATCCCACTCCTAAGACATGACATTATTTTATTTGTTCGACTCTAATACCCACCTACCATCACAGTGAAGTCTCGAGAGATAGAGCTGTTCTAAATTTCTGTATTCAGAACAGCAGAAGCATTAATGTGGGGAGAATCATTTATAAGAACATTATGGCCACTACAAAGAGTGAGACAAGTGGATATTGAGGGTATCCTAGCCTTATTTATGCACTTTATCAATTATCTGGAGTTGAAGCAAGAGATGATGAGGAATGGGTGTATCCGATGAAACCCATTAGTAAAGTAAATATAAAGACTTATGAATCCCATGAGGAATGGAGAACAGAGAGTAGGAGCAAGGCACCTTCTACTAGTAGAGACATTCCTTCTACTAGTTATGACCCTCCTGCCTCTAGTCCCCCTACCTTATATGATCTGATGAATGCCATGACCCTGTAGAGGGAAAGTTTTGAGCAGTTAAATGAAAAATTGGAAAGAATTGATCACACGATTGAAGGTCTAGAGAGAAGACACGATCATGATAGTGAGTCTCTTCAGAGGCACTCTGATTTTGAGATGGCATATTATGATGCTTAGGCCAAATACTACAGAGGAGAGCCTGATGTCATTTTTCCAGAATGCCCCCGGTATACTCAATATCAGCCCAATCCTCATACCGACCAGGGTGATGATGACGTTGTATGAGATTTTGATTGATCTTTGTGTTGGTGATGTGATGTGATGTGATGTGTTATTTGTTTTAGATTTGTTGATGTACTTTGATTTTTATTGTGTTCTTTGGACTATGCTTGTTTCTGGGATATGTGTTTGGTTTGGCAGTTTGCATTTTCATTTCTAGATGTTTGTGATATTTGTAATAGTAATTGTGAATTTTTAAGTTTAAAATAGTAAATTGTTATTCTGTGTTGTGAAATGCATATGTTCAGTTTAGTTTGTTGTTGTTTAATGTTTAGTTTTATATACTTGTTTTAAAATTTCATTACCCCAGCAAATTCTATAAATTGTTATGTGTATAGAAAGGTTTTTAAATATTATATGAGAGTTGAAGTTAGAAATTTTGAGAAGAACCTGCAAATTTCAAAAAGACAAAAATGCCTAAAGTGTTAAGGTATGAATCTTTATATTTAAAATTTTTCTTTCCACCATGTACTGTTTCTAATATAGAAAACTTTAAGTTTGGGGGAGGGAAGAAAAATCTTAACTATTATATGTTCTCAAATAACATATTTTCAAAAATTATAATATGATTTTTGTGATAAAATTTAATTCGGATAACTATGTTTAGATTTTATCTAAATATTATAGAGAATTCAAAGAAATATTTTTGGTAATGAAAATCAGTTTTGTAGGTTAAGATATTTAGTATAAAAGGATAAGACTATAGTTAACTATTTAAAGTAAATAAAACTATATTTTGAAATATTAAGAATCTTAGGAATTTAGTTGAGAAAGAAAAGATTGGGATTCAATATGTAAAAACTATGAAGTACATATAAGGTAAAGAATGTTTGAAGGTTTCAAATTTAAGAAAAGAAGATTGAAGTTCAAAATTATTAACAGGCTATCCAGATATAGTAATCCTCACTTGAAAAAAAGAAAAAAGAAAAAAAGATTGAAAAACAATCCCTGAAAAGAATAGAAAAATATATAGGATTGAGAAACAATCCAAAAGAAAAAAAGTAAGTGAGGAGAAGCTTGAGGAAATGCCTTATCAAAAATTGGCTTCACTTGGATTGACCTAAAGGGAAAACTAAAAGCATTTTTGAACTTATATTATGACTAGTTTCTTTACTTAATAGAATTCTCATAAATTTCCTATCTTCTAAATATTTTAAGTGAATTGATATTGCAACATATAGTCATTCTTGAAATGAAGAGAATACTAGAAATCTTAGACTTGATGACTAGGTAGCCTTATACCTGCAGAATTAATATAATTACTTGAAAATCTTTCTAAGATTTTTTGCTATAATATTTATTTAAATCAAAATTATAGTTATTCTAAATTAAAACTTTACCACAATGAATCATAACTTTTATGTAGTATTAAAAGATTACTTGAGGACAAGTAATGGTTAATGTTTGGGAGATTTTGATTCAAGGAAAAAAGGTTAAGATTTTCATGCATATTTTATACTGATTTTGATGATATTGCACTTTAAAGAAGGGTATTTTTGGTGTTTCTCTGCAGGTATGAAGATTTAAGGACAAAGGAGCGAAAATATGCAAAAAGAAGCGAATTTGGAGCAAAAAGGGCTAAAATATGCAAATTTGACTTAGGGCGCCGACGGCGTGATTTTCCCAAGAGTTCAGAATATATTCCAAGGGAGGCCGCCAACGGCGCAGCTCGAGGCCGCTGATGGTGAGGTCAGTTTAAAACACAGTTTCTAGAAGGTTGCTGACGGCGGGATCGGCGGTTCTTTCACAATATACGTTGAATCTTGACAATTTTTGAAGGGATGCCTGGAAAACCCTTGGAGACTCTTCAACAACTAAAAAAGAAAACCGTTTTAGGCCGAAAAATTGTCCTTTTGGAGTCCTCTAAAAGTCACTAAGAGTCTGTAAAAAGTACTATTAGAGATTTCTAATATTTACTTAGTTTCCTATAGAGAGTCCACTAATGTCCATTGTTATTAGTAAGTGTTAAATAGTGAGTTCAAATAGAGATTGTGAGGAATTCTTCGAAGGATAGAAAGAGTGGAAGGGAAGTGAGAGATCTCTTCTGCATTGTCATTTTGAAGAAGAATTCCGTGTACTGTAAAGAAGGAAGAGATTCAGAGGAACTTCAAGGAGTTTGCTTGTGGAGGAATTAAAGATAAGTTGTGTTTATTTACTTTAGTTTGTAGTACTTTACTTTTATATATGAAATCCAAGTTTATTGCATCCTCTCCATGAATTCTGAGTAGTTGTTCTATCTCTCTCCTTATTTTGATATTTTTTGTGATATGATTGATAGAATTAATGTGTCATAAAAGATTTAAATAAGTTGTGATAATCGTTAACTTAGATTTTAATTTACTTTCAATCTGGCCAATTGAAAAGTTAAAATCAATTGAGTTTGACAACTATAGTTAAGATTACATCTGAGATTCAGGGAGATCAAAATCCTTAGAAGCAGTGTGCAAATAAATAGGGAAACAATATTAATCGAGCGTAGAATTGGAGATTTTAGTGTGACAGGCTAAAATCCTCAATTCGGTCCTATCGTTTGAGTGCTGATATGTAGATTATTAGCCCTCAAGCGAGGGGAACGTGGGAGCTCCGAAGTGAGAGCCGGTATCCTCTCAGCCTATCCGTAGATTCAGTAACCAAGCATAGGATTAATCAATGTTCTTTATGCCTGGACCAAAGGGTAAAGAATAGGTATGCTCCTATTTGGCACAACACCAATAAAAAACTAATTCTAATTATCTATTCACTTAAATATCTTAACAAATGAGAAAGATTTTTGCTTATATATTTGAACTTAACTTTAGTAGTATTAGTTAATTATTAGTAAAAATAGTTTAATTTAAATTTCATATTATTGTCAATTGCGTATTAGTGACAGATAGGCATTTTCGATTAAGTTGTGATTTTTGAGTTGATTTCTATAATCCTAGTCTGTAGCCTCTAAAATATTCCCTATGGGATCGATATCCAGGACTCCATTAGAGCCCTGTATTACTTGAGCGATATGTATACTTGCATTTAAAGGTAACTCTGCAATTAAAAGATTATAATATATAATTGTTACTAAAATTAAAATTACGCTCCAAGTCAATTTGGCGCTATAGTTGAGGATTTAGATCTTCTAGTAGTGGTGTTGAATTCTTATTTTTTTAAGTATATTAAAAATCACGGTCATCCTTTGGTCCAGCGTATAAAGAACATTGGCTAGTTTTAGAAGATTGGATCATGATGTATTGTTAGTAGTGTTGACCTCATTTTTGGTGAGATCTTTCTTTCCTCTTAGTGCTTAGGATCTAGCCATAGGACTTCTCCTTAACTATCCTAGAAGACCAGAGATGGAACCCACAATTTATAAATTCAAACCAAATCTTAGCTCCCTTTGGAATCCTACATGGATGGTCATCAAGCTCCAAATCACTCGGAAGGTTAGGACCAATGTGTAAAAAGACAAGGATGAGTTCCTATAGAATGATCAAGCCTTAGGACAACCCTGGGTGGCCTTGTGTTGGCGAGGTCTAGCTTGTACACACTACACTCCTACACACATCCTAAACCCTAAACCATCTCTGCCAATCTTAGCTCCTGATTCATTAAGAACACTCATATGCATGGATCCAAACCCCTAGACCTTTGGCTAAGAGGGCTAGGAACAACATATTAGAGGTTCAAAATGAGCACTTTCTTGGACCATGGCTCAATCTAAACTATTTCACCCCACTCAACTATAACCAAATTCCATTTTCCCAAAATTTCAATTTTTGACCCCTTGTCCTTAAACTCCACCTAAACTTACCCAAAATACCCCTAAAACCCTAAAATACCCAAATTTACCAAAAATCCTCAAAGATCATTTCAAAATACTCCATACCACTCAATTTGATCAAAATTATCCAAAATTGTCAAAACTTCCCAAAATTTACCCAAATTACCAAAATACCCCTCCTAGCCCAAAATTCCCAAAATTCCCAAAAATTCCAGAAAATCCTAAAAATTACCAATTTCATTTTGTTCAACTACACCATAACCTAATTTTGCCAAATTAACTCACTTTCAACCCAAAATCCCAAACTTGTCTCACTTAGCCCAAATGGACCTAATGCTTCACCGACTCTCCTCACTAGCAAAATCCACCGCCACCATTTTTCTCATTGCATCAGCCTCCTAACTGAGGGTGTGACTTGGGGCGAGTTTTCACTCCGCGTGGAGGACTCTTAGCGTAATTTTAATTCTTTATGTAACAAGTATATAATATATTCTTTAATCACAGAGTTACTCTTTAATGCAAGTATACGTATCGCTCAAGTAATACAGGGCTCTAGTGGAGCCCTGAATATTGATCCCACAGGGAATATTTTAGAGGCTACAAACTAGGATTATAGAAATCAATTCAGAACCACAACTAAATCAATATTGCCTATCTGTCACTAATACACAATCAACAATAATATGAAGTTTAAATTAAACTAGTTCTACTATCAGATAACTAATTCTACTAAAGTGAAGTTCAAATATATAAGCAAGAATCTTTCTCCTTTGTTAAGATATTTAAGTGAATATATAATTAGAATTAGTTTAAAATGGTGTTGTGCCAAATAGGAGCATACATATTCTTCACCCTTTGGTCCAGACATAAAGAACATTGACTAATCTTATGCTTGGTTACTGAATTTGCGGCTAGGCTGAGAGGATACCGGCTCTCACTTCGAAGCACCCATGTTCCACTCGCCTGAGGGCTAACATCTACACTTTAGCACCCAAACGATAGGACCAAATTGAGGATTTTAGCCTGTCACTCTAAAATCTCCAATTCTACGCCCGATGAATATTATTTCCCTATTTATTTGCACCCTACTTCTAAGGACTTTGACCTCCCTAAATCTCGGATGTAATCTTTACTATAGTTATTAAACTCAACATATTTTTACTATTCAATTGGCCATATAGAAAGTAAATTATGATCTAAGAAAAAGATTATCACAACTTCTTTAATCTTTTATGGCACACAAATTCAATTTACCATTTCACAAAAATATCAATACAAGGAGAAAGACAGAAAAACAACTCAGATTTCATGGAGAGGTTACAATAAAACTTGGATTTCATATATAAAATAAAGTTCTACAAACTAACATAAATAAACACAACTTATCTTAAATTCTTCTCCAAACAAACTCCTTGAAGTTCCTCTGAATCTCTTCCTTTCTTTACAGTATGCAGAATTCTCCTTCGAAACAGTAATGAAGAAGAGATCTCTCACTTCCCTTCCACTCTTACAATCCTTCGAAGAATTCCTCACCAATATCTCTATCTGAACTCACTATTTAACACTCACAAATAACAATAATGGACACTAGTGGACTCTCTATTTGACACTAAGTGACTTTTAGATGACCCTAATAGGACATTTTAAGGACTCTTAGTGACTTTTAGAGGACCCAAATAGGACACTTTTTTTACCTAAATTTGTTCCTTTTAAAATAGTTGAAGAGTCTCCAAGGGTTTTCTAAGCATCCCTTCAAAAATCGTCCACATTCGATTTATTTTTTGAAAGAACAGTCGATCCCTCCGTCGGCGGCCTCGAGCTCTGCCGTCGGCGGCCTTCTATAAACACTGCCATGAACCGGCCCAGCTGTCGACGACCTTGACCTCTACCGTCGGCGGCCTCTATTGAAGTATATTCTGAACTCTCGGGAAAATCATGCCGTCGGCGCTCTAGAACAAATTTTCATAATTTAGTCCTTTTTGCTCCAAATTCACTCCTTTTTGTATATTTTCGCTCCATTGTCCTTAAATCTTCATACCTGCAGAAAAAACACCAAAAATACCCTTCTTTAAAAGTGTAATATCGTCAAAATCAGTATAAAATAGGCATGAAAATCTTAACATTTTTTCCTTGGGTCAAAATCTCTCAAACTTAACTATTACTTGTCCTCAAGTAATCTTTAGTACTACATAGAAGTTATGATTCATTGTGGTAAAGTTTTAATTCAGAAATACTATAATTTTGATTTAAATAAATATCATAGAAAGAATTCTTAGAAAGATTTCAAGTAATTAGATTAATTCTGCAGGTGTAAGGCTATCTAGTCATCAAGTTTAAGAGTTATAGTCTTCTATTCATTTCAAGAATGACTATATGTTGCAATATCAATTCACATAGAATATTTAAAAGATAGGAACTTCATGAGGATACTATTAGTAAATAAACTAGTCATAAATATAAGTTCACAAATGTTTTTAGTTTTCCCTTTAGGTTAATCCAAGTGAAGCCAATTTTTGATGAGACATCTCCTCAAGCTTCTCCTCACTTACTTTTTTTCTTTTGGATTGTTTTTCAGTCCTATATATTTTTCTTTTCTTTTCAGGGATTGTTTTTTTCAATCATTTTCTTTATCAAGTGAGGATTACTATATCTGGATAGTCTGTTAATAATTTTGAACTTTACTCTTCTTTTCCTAAATTTGAAACTTTAAAACATTCTTTACCTTATATGTACTTCATAGTTTTTACATCATTGAATCTCAATCTAGTTTTCTTTACTTTAAATAGTTAACTATAGTCTTATCCTCTTATACTAAATATCTTAACCTACAATATTAATTTTCATTACCAAAAATATTTCTTTGAATCTTCTATAATATTTAGATAAAATCTAAATATAGTTATCTGAATTAAATTTTATCACAAAAATCATATTATAATTTTTGAAAATATGTTAATTGAGAACACATAATAGTTAATATTCCCCCCCCCCCCAAACTTAAAGTTTTCCATAATAGAAATAATACAGGGTGGAAAGAAAAATTCTAAATATAAAAAAATCATACATTTGCACTTTAGGTATTTTTGTCTTTTTGAAATTTTTGCAGGTTCCTCTCAAAATTTCTAACTTCAACTGACCTGTAATATTTAAAAACCTTTCCACACATATAACAGTTTAGAAAATTTGTTGAGGTAATGAACAAGTATATAAACTAAAACATTAACAACAATTAACTACACTACACAGGACATATGCATTTCACAACACAGAACAAACAGTTTACTATTTTAAACTTAACAGTTTCACAATTACAATTACAATTACAATCCATCACGAACATTTAGAAATGAAAATACAAACTGCAAAACTAAACACATATCTCAGAAACAAAGCATAGTCCATAGAATACAATTAATAAAAATTAAAGTACTACAACAAAACTAAAACAAACACATACATCACATCACATCACAACCACAAATCTTAATCATCAAAATCCCATACAATGTCTTCATCACCCTAGTCAGCTGGTGGATTAGGCTAATAATAAGTATAACGGAGGCATTCTGGAAAAATGACATCAGGCTCTCCTATGTAGTACCTAGTATCTAACTTCTCAAAACTTTTTTCACTGCAGGGTCATGGCATTCATCAAATCTAGATGCAAGAGGATCATAGCTAGTAGAAGGGGTGTCTCTACTAGTAGCAGGTGCCTTGCTCCTACTCCCATATCTCCATTCCTCATGGGATTCATAAGCTTTTATATTTGCTTTACTAATGGGTTTCATCAGATACACCCATTCTTCCTCATCATTAGCTTCAACTCCAGATAAATGACAAAGTGCATAAATTAGGCCAGGATGTCCTAAATATCCACTTGACTCACTCTTCGTAGTGGCCATAATATTCTTACAGATTATTGTTCCCACATTTATACTTTTGTTGTTCTGAATACAGAAATTCAGAACAGCTCTGTCTCTCGAGACATCACTATGATGATAGGTGGGTAGCAGAGTTGAACAAATGAAATAATGCCAAGCCTTAGCAGTGACATTCATCATGGAAAGTGGAAAGTTAATCCGTTCACGATTCTTAACTTTTCAAGTACCTTTCCCATCAGTGAGAAAGTCAATAACATCGTTTAACGGACCCTCCATTGTTCCAAATGTTTCATACTCGCTAGAAAAGTAATCGTGAAGCTCGTAAAAAGAGTTAATGCGGTTAGCATTAAAATCGACAGAAAATCCTCTTACTTGGACAGGCTCGTCCTCAAGTAGAGTCAAATTTGAATATAACTCTCTTAGAACTTCGATAGCAGCTTTATTTGTTGTGTAATAGAAGTTCTCCCATCCTCTCTCTCTGATAACTCGTTCCACCTCTCCTCCGGGATTATCGAAAACTCGATCTTGTATGCACTTCTTTCCTTGAAAGATTGAAGTGTATCTCGATTGTGCTTTCGCATTCATAAACTGAGTCTCGTCGTATTCGAGTCTTTTCTTTTGTAGTGGAGCCATTGTTTGATCTATCAAAATCACAAAAATCCATACTAATCTCCAAAATAATAATACAATGGCTTCTAAAGGTGGTTTAAAACAATCTAAATCAAGTTCCATGAATTCCTTCCAAGTCTTTTCTCCACATTTTTAAATTTCCCAAAATTTCTTAACGTGGAAGAAATTCATGGTGAAAATAAAAAATTTTTACATAGAAGTGAAGCTCTTACTAAAGGAAGATGAAATCCGGTGTTAGAATGTGTTGAAATCGCTCCAAATCCGAGATCTATCAAGCCATAGGTAGAAATTTACGGTAATTCGAGGAAGAAGACGATGAATAGTAGCGTTGGACCGGTCAAAATCGCGGTTACAAGGTAATTTTTGGGATCTCACTGTCGGCGGGGTCTTTCGCACCATCGGCAGGCTCAATTGAATTAAATTCCATTAGCCTCGGGAAAATCATGTCGTCGGCGGTGTCGAGCGCGCTGTCGGCGAGATTCTCAAATATTGATCATTTTTTAAATTTTTACAATTTCGATCAATTTTAAGCCTCGTCGTCATCCGTTCAATCATTTAAATCATATATTTTAATTGATTAATTAATGTATTAACACAAATAAACATTCACACAACAAAATTTCATAATTATATATTAAATCAAGTGTTTACAACACACAATACATAACACACATAAGCATGTATTTTCTCAACCTAAATCCATCTAATCAGCGTCGCAATCCAAACCACAACACTCAAAACACTGAAAACAAACAATTCAATCGTAATCTCAACTATACTGAGATTAAAAAGCAAACTAAGATAGCAAACACACAAACATAGTTCAAATCAAACACAACATAAAGAAACAAATAAAGTAAGGCAATTCTACAACTCTTCTGAATCAGTACTGGTTTCTCCTCTGATATCACCCATTACTTGAACATGGACGAACAGGTTATAAAAAGGTTGAAATGGGAATTCTTCAGTTGAATCTTCATCAATCCATCCCATCCTCTTCATTAAGCGTATCAAACTAGCTTCAAATTGCCCAGTATGATCAAAATGTTCATTCATCCTCCAATCAATATGATCAAAGAAATCAAACATATTGTTAACTGTAATCGTTAAATTTTGTACCTGCTTCTCCAGATTCTTGATTTAGTGTAAAATCATCGATGTCTTGTTTGCTACTAGAGGTTGAATAGGAACAGAATTCTGCGATGCTTGATTCATGATCACGCCCGTGTCTTTCTCCTCATCATTGGTTGGGAACATACGAGTTGGGTCTAAAGGTTTCCAGGGTAGCAGTACTTTCTCCCCAATCTCGTACGATACTTGAAACAAACTGCATATTGAGAAAATTGTTGAAGAATGTCCAAGCCCTTGAGATGATCCTTGAACGATTAGGCCAAACACAGACTTCACAATAATTGATCCAATATCAATGGGCCATCCCATTTGAATGTAGTAGTTCAAAATTGCACTTTCTTTCGTGACTTTGCCAATTTTCATCATCGGCAATAACTTCACAGATATGAAAAAGTGCCAATTTTTTGAGATGGGATTTAAAAGTATTGCAGAAAAACTAACGTACTCGTTTTCTCTAACTTCCTAGTCATCGGTTTTGTCTGTCAAATATTGGTAAATTTCATTCATCTTATCTCTTGTTGGCACAAAATTCGAATAATGGCAGACAGGAACATTCTCAAGCATGTATAATTCATTAATCCTTCCAGAATTAAATGTTATCCACTTACCTTACACATAGACACTTCCTTGGTTGATTCCATGTAAGTTGGCGTAGAATTCCTTAACCACTAGAACGACTACTGAGGCAGTAGTATAACAAAACACTTCCCATTTTCGCTGTACAATCATTTCTTCAATTGGTGACAAAGAATTACTTAATCCTTAATTGAAAATCCTCTTTCCTTGATTAGCCTTCTCTTGGACATCACCTTGTTGAAAAGTCGCTGCGCCTCGGCACTAACGAACTTTCTCCGATTGTAAACTTGAAATCTAGGGTAATCTACTGAATTGGAAGCCATTAGAGAGGAATTTAAAGTAGCTTCCATTCATTTTTGGGAGTTAGAGTGTTTAGGAACAGTCCATGGGAGTCAATTTAAAGATTGCCCACTCGCCGATCCCGCAATCGGCAGCCTCGATGGCGCCGTCGGCGAGCCTTGTGCAATTAAATTCCAGAGCTCTCTGGAAAAATCCACAGTCGGCGACGTCGATCGCGACGTTGGCGCCTTAGGGCAAAAATTTGCACATTTACGCCGTGGTCAAATACATTCCAATTTTCTTTATGGATCCAAATTCTTGATTACCAAATACCAAATACAAGTAGTAGAATTCAATATTACTACAAACTAACGATAAATTCAAACAAACACTCAAATAAATAAAGATAACTATGGGTTGCCTCCCATAAAGCGCTTGGTTTAACGTTGTCAGCCCGACCTATTCAGGTGTTATTCAGGTTGATTGAGCATTAAAACCTCTTTAAAATTTGGTCTTTTACCCTCAAAATATGGTTTTAATCTATGTCCATTTACTTTAAATCTATTCCCAGTCTTGTGTTCTTCAATTTCAACAGCTCCATAAGTATAAACTTGAGTCACATTAAAGGGTCCTAACCAACGAGACTTCAATTTCCCAGGAAATAATTTCAACCTTGTATTGTAAAGCAAAACCTCTTGTCTTGGTTAAAAGTTCTTCTGGTTAATCTTTCGATCATTCATTAACTTCATTTTTTCCTTGTAAATTCTATCATTATCGTAAGATTCATTTCTTAATTCTTTTAATTCATTCAATTGCAACAATCTCTTCTCACCAACATTTTTCAAATTATAATTGAATTCTTTAATCACCCAATATGCTTTATGCTACAATTCTACTGGTAAGTGACAATTTTTTCCTTAAATAAGTCTGTAAGGAGTCATACCAACAGGAGTTTTATAAGCAGTTCTGTATGCCCATAATGTAATATCCAGTCTCGTAGACCAATCTACTCTACTAGGATGTCTTTTCTAAGATTTGATTGATCTCACGATTAGAAACTTCAGCTAAACCACTGGTTTGAGGATGATAAGCAGTAGAGAATCTATGAACAATATTAAACTTTTCTGCCAATCTTTGAATATATTTATTCCTAAAATGGGATCCTCCGTCAGTGATAATCACACTTGGCATACCGTATCTTGTGAAAATGTTTTTCATTAAGAATTTTGAAACACTTTTTGCATCACAACGAGGTAAAGCTTGTGCTTCAATCCACTTTGATATATAATCAACTGTAATTAAAATATATAAGTTCCTAAATGAAGGAATAAATGGTTCCATGAAATCTAATCCCCAAAAATAAAAAATCTCAACTTCTAACATGAAATTTAGAGACATTTCATTTCTTCTAGATATATAACCTACTCGTTGCATCTGTCACAAGTTTTGATATTTCTGTAAAAATCTCTAAAAAGAGTAGGCCAATAAAATCTAGCTTACAAAATTATATGCGCAGTTTTGTCAAACCCAAAATGTCCTCCAAATTCAGAATTGTGGCATTTTTGAATAATCTGTTCAGTTTCTTCAAAAGGCACACATGTCCTAATAATAAGATCGTTACATTGCTTATATAAATATGGTTCATCCCAAAAATATGCTTTTGCATCATGAATGAATTTTTTCTGTTGATGCAGAATTAGCATAGGTGGTAAAATATCGCTTACTATATAGTTAAAAATATCCGCATACCAAGGTATTTTCCACTCATTAATATTATGAAGTTTTCATCAAGGAAACTGTCTGTTATCTCTTTGTCGGTATCAGATGATTCATGATATTCTAGTCTAGACAAATGATATACAATTTGATTGTCAGTCATTTTCTATCAATCACCACAAAATCGAATTCTTGCATTAAAAGGACCTATCTAATTAATCTTGGTTTAGTATCCTTCTTTTGCATCAGATATTTAATAGCAGAGTGATCTGTATGCACAATACATTTAGTCCTAATCAAATATGATCTGAATTTATCAAAAGCATACACAATGGCCAGTATCTCTTTTTCAGTAACTGTGTAGTTAATTTGAACATCATTAAGAGTTCTATTAGCATAGTATATAACTTTAAAAATTTTATCATATCTTTGACCAAGAACAGCTCCAATAGCATAATCACTGGCATCACACATTAATTCAAATGGTTTCTCCCAAATACGTGAAACTATTACAAGTGATGTGATCAGTTTTTCCTTTAATAACTCAAAGTAATTTGAGCAGTCCAGTAAAATCAAATTTCTTATCTTTTTCTAAAATTTGGCATAGAGGTTTGGTAATTTTTGAAAAATCTTTAATATAGCGCCTGTAGCAACCAGCATGCCTAAGAAAACTTCTTACCTCTCTCATTGTAGTAGGAGATGGTAATTTAGCTATTACTTGAATTTTTGCAGGGTCTACTTTCATGCCATTTTCTGGAATTTTATTCCTTAAAATAATTCCTCCTGCAACCATAAATTGATATTTCTCCCAATTTAGAACTAAGTTAGTTCTTTCGCATAACTCTGAAACTTTTTCAAGATGATTTAAGCATGCATCAAATGATGTTCCAAACACAGAGAAATCATCCATAAATACTTCTATTCAATTATCAATTAACTTACTAAAGATAGACATCATACATCTTTGGAATGTTGTAGGTGTATTACATAGTCCGAAAGGCATTCTTCTAAAAGAAAAAGTTCCATAAGGACTAGTAAAAGTTGTTTTCTCTTGATCCTCAGGAGCAATATGTATTTGATGGTAACCGGTATATCCATCCAGAAAGCAGTAGTACTTGTGTCCAGCAAGTCTATCCAGCATTTGGTCTAGAAAAGGAAGAGGAAAGTGATCTTTTCGGGTGGCGGCATTTAATTTTCTAGAATCAATACAAATACAACATCCAGAAACTTGTCTGATAGATATTAATTCATTATTTTCATTTGCTTAAACAGTTACTCCTTCTTTCTGGAAACACAATGAATTGGACTTACCCAAGTACTATCAAAAATAGGATATATAATTCCAGCATCTAACCATTTTAAAATCTCTTTTTTAACTACTTCTTTCATAATAGGGTTCAGTCTCCTTTGTCGATCAATTCTTGGTTTATGTTCATCATTTAATAAAATTTTGTGCATACAAATCGAAGGACTAATTCCTTTAATATCAGCTAGAGTCCAACCAAAAGCTTTTTTGTATTTTTTTTAATGTATCCATTAATTTTTGTTCTTGAATTTCATTTAAGTTTGAGGATACAATTACTAGTAATGTTGAAAACTCTCCTAAAAATACATACTTCAAATGATTTGGAAGAATCTTTAATTCAAGTTCAGGGGGTTTTACAATAGATGGAATTAATGTTTCGTTTTCTAGTGCTGTTGAATTGAGCGTTTCAAATTTCTCCTGAATATATTCAACATTTTCGCTATCAATTTCATCATATTTATCTTTTTTTATATCTTCTTTTTCTTCAAAATTTTACTTTAAAATATTCTTTTTTAAGATAATCACATATATCCATTATGAAGCATTCATCATCTTTTCCTATTGAAGGATATTTCATTGACTTTGAGATGTTAAAGTTTACTTCTTGATCATTTACTCTCATAGTCAATTCTCCTTTTTGAACATATATCATGACTCTTCCATTATCTAGGAATGGTCTTCCTAAAATGATTGAAATTTCCTTATCTTCTTCCATATCTAAAATGATAAAGTCCACAGGAAAGATAAATTTATCAACCTTGACCAAAACATCTTCTACAACTCCTTTAGGATGTGTAATAGATCGATCAACTAATTGTAAAGTTACAGAAGTTGGTGCAATCTCTCCTATTCCCAACCTTTTAAAAGTTGATAAAGGCATCAAATTTATGCTAGATCCCAAATCACATAATGCTCGCCCAAAAAATTTTTCACCAATAGCACACGGGCTTGTGAAACTACCAGGATCTTTAAGTTTTTCAGGAAGCTTTCTTTAAATTATAGCACTGCACTCTTCACAGAGTGCAACGGTCTCATGATCTAGTAACTTCCTCTTTTTGTTGAGTATATCCTTCATATATTTAACATAATCAGGCATTTGTTCCAAAGCTTCAATAAAAGGAATATTTATTAACAATTTTTTTCAAAATATCTAAGAATTTAGCAAATCTTTTTTCCTTTATCTTGTTGATTTAGTATTTGAGGAAATGGTGGTGGTGGTCTTTCAACAGTAATTTTCATAGGTTTCAGAGGAAAATCAGAATATAAACTTTCGTTTTCTCCTTCAGTTTCTTCTTTTTTCTTTTCAATTACAGTTTCATTTTGAACTCTTGTTTCCAACTCTTTTCCACTTCTTAATTGAATAGTCTTGATTTGTTCTTTTTCTAGATCTTTAGGATTTACTTCAACATTGCTAGGTAAAGTTCCAACAGGTCTATTGCTTAGTGCAGTAGCAATTTGCCCCAATTGGTTTTCTATGTCTTTAATAGCAGCTCCTTGACTTTGTAATTGATTACTCATATTCAAAACTAATTCTTCCATAGATAACTTCTTCTCCTTAAATTGTGAATTATTATAAAAACCTGGCAGATTAGAAGGTCTATAATTAGAATTACCCTGGTTGTTTATATTTCCTAATGAGTTTACAGGATTATTCCCCCACCGAGGATTAACAGGATTAGAATTACCTTGGTTATTCCAATTAAAGTTTGGATGATTCTTCCAACCTGGATTATAATAGTTTGAATAAGGGTTATTTTGTCTATTATTTATTAGATTTATAGTTTCATATGAAGATTAAGCATCTACAATTTATCTTAATGAATTTTCTTCTAACATTGGAGGTGTTTGAGAACGATTTATTATGTATTGATCTATTTTCTTTGAAAGAGCAGCAATTTGAGAAACTATCATAGTTAAAGCATCTAAATCATGAATACTTGCTACTCTCTTAGGATTTACCCTTTCATCAGGCCATTAAAAATTATTGGTAGTCATTTCTTCTATTAACGCATAGGCTTCTTCAAAAGGTTTAGACATTAGTGATACACCAGCAGCAGCATCAATAATAGATCTAAGAGATCCTACTAATCCATTATAAAATGTTTCATTAATTAACCAAACTGGTAAAGCATGATGTGGACATTTCCTAAGAAGTTCTTTAAATCTTTCCTAGGATTCATATATCGATTCTCCCTCATACTGACTGAAAGATGTGATATCGTTTCTAAGCTTAGCAGTCTTAGATGGTGGAAAATATTTTGATAAGAATTTTTGTTAAAGTTCTCCCCATTCTAATAGATCCAGGTGCTAACCAATGCGTAAAAGAACTAGGTCACACGAGATGTTAAGGCCTTTTCAATTTTCCATACTATTGAGCCACAAGAATAATTGCCACTTCAGCCAGCACTTCTTGGTCTTTATGAACACCTGGACTGTCGTGATTGGTGCCACCCTCCCGGAGAACCTTCTAGTCAGTTTCATATGAGAGCACAGTAGGAGACCTTGTCACACAAGATGATCGTGCCTTCTTGGTCGACTATACTATTGAGTCACTCACCGATTAGTTCCTCTTATCAGGACTCATTGTGCATTGTAGCCACCTGGTTAATGTGGTTGGTGTTTGCTTTCGTGGAGATCAGTTAGACTCGCAATTGGGGTCTCTTATAAAGGAAATATAAATGGATACTTGGTCACACGAGATGATCTATTTTCTTCCCTACCGATTTGAGTGAGGTTAGGTCTAGGGTTTTCATTGATTATGTCATTCCAAAAGATAGATCAGATAGATCGAAGTGGCATTTTGAGTTCGGTCAGGAAAACCTTTCTCAGCAATACCATGTCAAGTTTATCTGCCTTGGCTGAGCCTTTTGGTGGACAGTTAGCTTCGATTGCTGATCACCAGCCCCAACCATTCCCTATCAATTTAATCTGGCCTAGTGGGTTTCATTTGTGGTTGGTTGGTTACGGTTGGCTAGCTATACCCTTGACCATACCATGTCCAGTTTATCTGTCATGGTTGAGGTTTCTTTTACACTTCTCTTGGGATGTCACCTCAACTACCAAGAAGGACTTTCTTTTAAGGAAGCGCCCAACAAGTGCACTATGCCGTAGTGGTGCAGTACACTTGTTGAGGGTCATTTGCTGGCATCAATTTTTGATGTCACAACTATATATTATCTACCTGAATGACTCAATATGGTCTACGATTTGTTTGTAGCATTCAGTAGCTCAAAACACCCACCTGAGACCTTATGACACTTATTCGGAGCAAGTGGATAGATTTGGGGGTGATTCAACCCTACCCTAGAAAATTCTCTCCAAGAGGTTTATATAGGATGTGAGGCATGGCTGGTGCTTAATTTGATGATTAGAAGTCACCACACGTCCATTCAGAACCTCCCATGACCATAAGAATTCACGGAGTCCACCTATGTGTGCTACAGGAAAATTATGGGTTGGGACACCCAACTTGCGCCACAGCTTAGGACGACTATTAACACCAATTTCTTCAGTGCATGATTGATAAATATACTTCATGTTTATGCCATGGGACTATTTTTCACTCAAATGGATTCTCCCATAGCATTTGGATCGACAACATATCTCATCAAGCGTTCTAGGTGAAAATCAGTGTTTTTGGTAAATCAGTGCCTCGGGGCCCTCTCCGAGGGTCCACGAACCCAAAATACCTTTCCAATCGAACAAGCCCAAGTTTTTGAAGGTCTAAAACATAATTTAAAAGTTTGATATAGATCGAACGCCTAGGTGCCGCAGAAACCGGGTGTCATGGTCTCAAACAGGCCAATTATCAAAACTTTCCTGAGAGCTTGACAGCTAGGTGCCTTAACTCTTGGCACCATGGCATTGGACAAGCTGAGTCAGCAACCTTGCTACCACTTTTCCTAGCGCCATGAGCTTTTTTAGGCTAAAATTTGGGACTTTACAAAGAACTTGGCGCCTAGGCATCACAATTCATGTCACCATGGCATTGGACATGCTAAGCTTGGCGTCTAAGCACCATCTTTCCTGGTGCCATGACCTTGTTAGGCCAAATTCTGGATCAACATGCCATGACCATGGTGCCCAAATTAGGCACCGAGGCATCGGTCAAAGTCTAAGTCACAATTTTTTGTGATTTTGACACAATTTTGACTCCCAAGGTCACCTAAATGTCAGGAGGCACTTAGGAACTCTATAGGGGGTTGTGAAAGGACCATTTTGTCCTCATTTTAGAAGCTTCTTGGGAACTTTTGAGGATTTTTGGTCTTTTTGAAGGAAAATTGGCTGCTTAATCTAGGAGCCCTCCTCATTATCAAATAAAGAGGCCATTTCTACTAGGGGAGCTGAGAGAGCTTTTAGAGAGGGTTGAGTCTTCTTCTTGGTGAGCTAGGGTTACTCTTCGTCCTCCACTTCTTCTTCTTCTTCATTTTTCATACCCTTCTTATTTTCAATTGTTTCTTCTCTAGGGGAGTTCTTCTTCTTCCTTGAGGGTTTGTAGTTTTAAGGGTGGGTTGGTCATTGTTTCACCCTTTCCTTCTTGTGTCACCGTCTTCTTCCTCTCCAATGAAGGTTTTAAGGAGCACAATAAGGAAAGCATCATCCTAGCTTGGAGAAGCCAACTCTGGTGAACTTTAGTTAACTCTGGTGATCTTTATAGCAAGGAGAGCATCTTCAACAATTGGGGAAGGACTTGTGGACTTCGTTCCCACCTTTTAGGAGAGCTTCTTCCTAAACTCCTACGGGCTTTATGCAAACATCGTGGTGGTGAGACTCTTCTCCCTTGCATTTCCTTTCCATAGCTAGCCATAAATTTTAGTTGTGGTAGGCATGTGGGTTTGAATTCTCACACGGGCGCGTTCATGCACCTATGTGATGGATCGTCAGATTTACTAAAGTGAACCTTTATGTTAGGGTTTTTCATGTGCAACCAAATCCCCTGTGAATGCAGAGTGAATCCCTTTGTTATGAAACCTAACAAAAATCTCGTGGGTCGGAGTCCCTTATTCCCCTTGCTTTCAATGCCCCAGTTTTCCTTGGAGAAACTGGGAGGTTGGACTTGGCAAAGTCCAAAAGTCCTTGTAGCTACCTGATCCCGGTTTGCAATATACGTGAGCTTAATCCTTTAATTTTTCTTGTTTAAATTTCTTCCTTTAAAATAGTGCCAAAAACTTGACTCCAAAGCAAAGTAAGTTTTCAATTATGTCTTTAAATAGTAGGGATTTTGCGCAAGTATACGTATCATTATCAAGTAATATAGAGCTTTCTGATTAAGCCCCGAATATCTATCCCACGGAGATTGCGGTTAATCACGGCGGCTTTCAAAAGAAATTCTAGTCTACAATAACACTCCTTAGCTTGGAAGGTTGATAAAAGTTTGGTATTGATTATATCTAACAATTATCACTACAATAATTTTTCTACTCCTAAACTGAAATACTTTGTGAAAATCAGAAAGTGGGGCTTGATATATTAAAAGTACTCTTCCTCATACAATGAAATTAGTTACATGTGTAAAAGTAAAACAAGTAGCGAGAGAGATTATGACAAATAGGAGCAATTATATTCTTTACCCTTACTTGGTTCTATAAAGAACATAGGTTAATCTGATGCTTTGAAATTTTGAAGATGGGTTAGGCAGGGAAGATACTAGCTCTCACTCTAGAGTTCCCTCTTCTCCCTCCACTTGGGGGCTAACATCTCATAACAAAACTTTTCACATCAAACCAAATTAGGGGCTTTAGTCTGTCACTCTAAGGTCCTCTAATTCTACACCTCTTAAACATGCATATCTCCCTATTTATTTTCACTCAACCATATGGATTACATTCTCACCCATATAATCTCATGTGATTTTTACCAATAGTTAACTGAGACAATACCGTATTGGTTCTTAGATGTTCTCACAACAAATTTTAACATCCAAGTTGATCAAGTTTACATGTAAATGAAGATCAAAGTAAAATCATCACAATATATTCTAACTCTACTCAATTTTATATCCTACACATGCATACTAATTCATTTTAAGAGGGAAGGTAAAGAAAACTACTCACTACACATGGAGAAACAACAAGAACATTTCATTGAACAAGTCTTTGAAACCATACAAAAAAACTACTAAATTCAAATCAAAATATAATGAAAATACTAATCTCTGATGAAAATCAAACTCTCTTTGTATAGCAAAAGTAATCTTTTTGTAATCCTCTTTAAGAACAAAGTTAACAGAAAAGAAAAAAGTCTCTCACACTCTCTCTTTCTCTCTCACCTTGTCGCCCCACTTGGGCTCACGCCCAAGCCTTCACTTCTTCTCCAAGTCTTATTCTCCTCTTCTAATCTTCTCCTCCTAATTATCATCTTCTCCAAGAGTTCAAGAGTATTTTTATAATTTCCCAGGAGATGCTTAAGTGTTTCTTCAAAAAGAGTTCACATTCAATGAATCTTCCAAAGGGTTCCTTAAGTGTCTTTTCATTCCAAGAGACAGATATCTTCCATAATATCTCCTTCTAACTGACCAAACTCTTCTAAAAAGTTTCTTTTATCATTACTGACAAATTTCCCAAGAGACACACTTCGCAATGCTTCAAAAATCGTCCAAATTCGACATTTCTTCTAGAAGTTATGCCAAAAACTATCACTAGCAGCTATTCCCTGATTTCTAGTGCATAGGCACCACTTCCTGGTGACTATGCACCAACTAGTGGCTCCTAGGTGCCAGACACAGGAACAAAATTGTCTGTTTCGACCCATTTTGCTCCAGTATGCTCCGGTTTGACTCGTTTTGCATTAGTATGCACCATTTTGGTCCATTTTTGTTCCTTCTGCTCAAATCACTTCAAATTCTTCAATTTGATATACGTACAACAAAAAACACAAGAAAACATATCTTTAAAGTGCAATATCATTATCAAATATAGCATAAAAAGTAGAATATTTTTAGGTTGATCATTAGCTCACTTTACAAAGCCTTGGAGGTGTTGTGAAATTGGGAAAAGCTTTGTAGATAGCCTAATCTCACAACAAAATGAAGAATTCTCTCCCTCCCCTTGAGAATCTGGGGAGAAGTTCCCCATATACCTTACCAAAGCAAGAGGCGGCGATGCGCACATCCAAGTGCTAACCCTAGGTTTCCCAGGAGAGGTCGTTAGTACTAGGATAGCTTACTATTGTGTATGACCATTTTCACCTTAATGCCTGCATGTGTTTATTTATATGTTGCATACTATATGTTGTATATTGCACTAGCACTTGCACTTATACCTTGATTAGTTCTCCCATATTGATCGACACCACTTGTGCCTTCAGCGGTCATACCGGAACAATCGTCACTATCTGTGTCTCAATTATTCATCTCGGATAGATCGATACCACTTTGGTTCGACCGATTTCCCCGACCCGATCGACCAACTGCTTCTACCATTGCAAGTTTTATGTGCACGTGTGTTTCTTTCTTTTTTGCATGTTGCATCGTTCCTAGTTCTTTTTTGCATGCATAAGCATTATAATCTACTTGAATTACATAGTCCTTTTTGGACTGCTACCACCACAGCATGCCCATTCCTTTTCGATCACTGCCTCCTCGTCATACCCCTTTTCGAGCTGCTGCCACCAAGTCATGCACATCTCTTTTGAGTCACCGCCACCTCAACATAACCATTTTGAGTTTTTGCCAGCACAGCTTGCCCATCCCTTTTGGGTCACTACCGCCTCAGCATACCCTTTTTGGGCTGCTACTGCCATCACTTGCTCATCTCTTCCCGAGTCATTGTCGTCATGGCATACTCTTTTCCAACACTTGTGTGATTTTACTGCTTATATTTATATTTGCATGCTTGCATGGATAATGAGCCTGACTCGTTAAGAGAGTGACTCCTAAATCGGTCGCGATACTTTAACAAGCATTACCCTTTAGGTTGATCCCAAGGAGCAATGTAAGTTAATTTATCAGTATTGTCACGAGAATGACTGTGGTCCATGTTGTTCCATGTTGTTCTATGTTGTTTAGGATGCTAGGCAGTATCTTTAGACACCTCTGGCTATTGTTCCATGTTGTTTGATTTGTACTAGCCATGTGTCACCTTTTTGTACTTTTCGGTGTGCCTGCATGCTTATTGTGAATGATAGTATAGTAAGGCAGCCTTCTACAGGGTGTTGTTCCTATATTTACACACACACAAGTGCTAATAATGGGGAGCCTACAATGATTTCTAACCCTTTGTTTGCGGGTGTCACTAACTCCCCCAATTTTAAGGCATGATCTATTTTGCGTAACATGGCTTTCTCGCTAATACTTATTTTATGCAGGTCAATTTTTTTTTTTGATGCATTTGATAGAGTCCATATGTTGAGTATGCATTAGAAAAAAGGTACGGGCATGGGTTCAGAGGCGGATGATGCTCCAAACTACGTGACAGAGACCAGGAGCATCAGCTTGTATCCCGTAACTTAAGTCATAATTTCATTTTATTATAAGGACTTATGACTGAGCATGTATTTGTGGAAGCCAGCCACTTTTACTACTTTCCTAGGATATGTTGCTGACCCAACAACATTTTGGCCTCTTTTATATAATATTTCAAAAATAATTTCCTTTCTTTTGAGTGCTTTGCATGTTTTGAGCATTTTATATTATCTCTTTCCACTTATTCGTGATCTCACAAAAAACACAACCTTGACTCATTAAGGACCCTAAAAATATAATTTTTCTGCTTAAAAATCCTAATAGAAGATTAAGATAATTAAAATTATAGGACTAAAAGATTTCGTACTTTTTAAAACTTGTCTTTACTTTCTGCATGGCCTTCAGACTAAATTTAAAAATGGTTTTCATGCATGGAAACTTACCCAATCATGCTAAATAGGGCCTCCATATTCAGGATTATGGTAGTAAATTTCATCATGTTGCATGTCCCAAGGAGAAGCACTCATGCATCTCCAACCCAACTGGCCCAACATAGTTTCTTATATATCAGGTAGTCTAGTACACCTAGGGTTTTAGAAGGCTCCCCGACCCAGACAGGGTGTAAGTCCTTTTATTTTGGAGTGTCTACACCTTTATAACTGGCCTCTTCTTGTTCTTTCTTTCCTTAGGCATCCTTGCTATTTAGCTGGTATAATTCCCACTTCACCAAAGCTATGGCCGATAGTCATAGGATAAAGTCTCAATCCTTTGATTTTAGGGCTACCGAAGTTCCCGTAGACGATGCAATTCACAATTGCTAACTAGGAATCTTAGGACGTGTTGAGTCAACTACTTTCATGAACAAGTATACTTAGGGCCTTAGTGGCTTGGGATGATGAGTTCGTGGTACCCCAATCTGGCTACACCTACCCGTTGGGACTACTCCTCCCTACCTTTGACAACCCTTGTTGAGTCGTTTGCTCCATTTGACTTCGTTGATATCATTTTAACAGCCAAAAGTAGATAAGCCGCACCTGTTTAGGATACGATGATTTCTCCTCTAGCCTTACGGCCTGGATGTGATTCGATGCATAGTGATACCTCCATTTAAATTATTATGGTCATATCGTAGGCCTCACATGCCGAGGAGCCACTATTCATTCAAGGTATGAGAGATTTGCTCTTTGCCTAATAGCTTAGTCTGAGCTTTGAAGTCCCAAGACCACTCCATATGAAATAACCTACCTTTAATAACCTATCCCCCAGGTTCATGATAATAAAGCGAAACCATTTTATTGAGAGTATTATTAGGTACCTCCCAAGATGTAATTAACCAATAAGGATATGTCCCTATGGGAGACGTTTGACCCCATAACAAAAATGTTCTTTTTGGTTCTCTGGTTATGGTGACTTATATAGAGATTCTTTACGTGTATGTTGTGTTTCATGGTATTTTGATCCGATCTTTTTTAGATGTACACTATCAACCCATCACACGAGCACTACCCATATATACGCCTTCCATCTCTTTTCTTTTTATTTTTTTGCTTATTTTTCATTGTATATCCCTTTGCTATTTGATTCCTCTCCTCCTTGAATCATTTATATGATTTGGGAGAGAGATTTATTCGAATGAGAGAATTATACGACGACACATAAATAGACAAACTGGCGACTTTACGATGCTAAAAGGTACTAGGAAAACCACTAGCATGCAAATTTGAGCAAATTAGGAATTTTAATTCTTTAGGTGTTCTTCTTTTTTTGGTTGTCTTAACTTAATTTTAGATTTTAATAATATTTAATTGTTGATATTTGGTTGACCTTGGATTTTATTTCCAATTTATTTTTTCTTATGTTAATTTAATTTTAATTTTCTTTAATGGGATTAGAATTTTGGTCTACAGTTTTGTTAGATTTGTTAGTGTTAATTAAATGTTCATCTTAGGCTTTTTTTTTTTGCTTACTTAGGTATGGGAAAAGACACTAAGTAGGCTTTAAACCTAATGTGGTGATCCATTCTTCCACAATTTATTTAAGTTCAAATTCATTGTTTGATTAAATGTCCATTGTGATTTTAGAGTTATTCATTTTTAGGTAAGAATTTAGATAGGTCCAAGTCCAGTTATGATGACCCAATCTCTTAGATTTAGTTATATATAATCCTATAATTTTTTATTTTTATTTTAGGGTTTTTGGTGAGCATAGTCATTGAGTTATCAAAAGGATCCCAAAGACTCTAAGCCTAATAGGCAGCTTAAGGCATTACTTTTACTTATGGAGATTCAACTTGGGATTCAGTGATTGACCCACTTTTTTATGTTTGCAAATTATTTAATAGCAACGACACCAAAAAATTGATCCCGCTTTAATATATATATATGATTTTATGATGGAATGTATAATGTGGATTTTACGCAAGTATACGTATCATATCAAGTAATACAGGGCTCTAGTGGAGTCCTGGTTATCGATCCTACAGGGAAGTTTTAAAAGATTTGTAACAGCTAAATTTAAAAGATTTACTTACTAATATAGTATACGGAAATTTAGAATACGTAACTAAAGCGAACTTAAAGTAAACTAATGTTTTAAATAAAGTTGATTTAAAGATTTCAGAAAAAGTATCCTTCTCCTTGTTTTTAGAAAATTAAGTGAATGATGAATTCAAATAGATTTTTTATTGTATTGTGACAAATAGGAGCATTCCTATTCTTTACCCTTTGGTCCAGGTGCAAAGAACATCGACTAGTCCTATGCTTGATTACCGAATCCGCGTGCAAGCTGGGAGGATACTGACTGGCACTTCAGAGCTCCCACGTTCCCCTCACCTGAGGGCTTACATCTATACTTCAGCTCTCAAACAATAGGACCAAATTGAATATTTTAGTCTGTCACACTAAAATGTCCAATTCTACGTCCGATAAATAATATTTCCCTATTTATTTGCATCCTTCTTCCAAGGCTTTTAACTTCCCTGAATTGGATGTAATCTTTACTATAGTTGATAATTCAACATATTTTAACAAATCAATGGGCAGTATCGAAAAGTAAATTAAGTTTTAAGTAAAAATTATCACAATTTATTTTAATATATTAGGCACTTCTATTTAATTTCATCAATTCACATAATTTCATAAATAAGGAGAAAGACTAAGAAAACTACTCAGAATACATGGGAATTAAACAAAGCATGGATTTCATTTAAAGTTAACAACAATAAACAAAGATACTTATCTCGATTTCCTCCTCAAGCAGACTCCTTGAAGTTCCTTTGACTTTTCCTTCTAGTACATCACACTTCTAAACTCACTAATTACACTTACTAAAATTCTTAAAATAGACACCAAGTAGACACACAATAGACACCACATACTAAAATTCGTCGTCTATGTATAGAGGTAGACAAAGGTCCAAGGGGTACTTAAGCACCTCTTCAAAAAGCATCCAGGTTCAATGTATCTAGCATTTTGAACTGTCTCGCCGTCGGCGAGAAACGACCTTGGCGTCGGCGGGGCTACTAGAAGGTCTCCAAACCGCGCGATCTCGCCGTAGGCGGGCTCGGGCTTGCTGTCGGCGAGGTAGTTGCAAATTCTTAAAAAATTCTCCTCATGATCTCATCGTTGGCGGGCTCGATCTCCATTGTCGGCGACTTAGTTCATTTTGCATGAATTTCTTCCTTTTTTTATCCAAATTCGCTCCATTTCATGCTTTTTGCTTTCATCACTTATAAATCGTCATTCCTGCAATAAAATAAAGAATATATCTTTCTTTAAAGTGCAATTTCATAAAAAATGGGTATGAATTTCTTAATATATTTTCCTGTGATCAAAATCCCCCAAATTTAATTATTACTTGTCCTCAAGTAATTTTAGTACTTAAATAAAAATAATGATTTACGTAACGAATTTTTTAATTCGGATATACTATGAATTAAATTTAAATAATACTATAGTAAAGTTAAATAGAAATATTTTTAAGTAATTAAATTAACTTTATAGATATAAAATTATTTAGTTATCGTATCTAAGATTTCTAACTTCGCTATTTATTTCGAGAAAGACTATATTAAAAAGTGTAATTTACTTAAGATATTTAGATGATAGGAAGTTCAAGAAAACACTATTTAGTAAAATACTAATATATATATATATATATATATAAGTTTAGAAATATATTTGAGTTTTACCCTTAAGGTTGATTCCATTGAAGCCAATTTTTGATAAGGCGTCTCCTTAAGCTTCTCCTCACTTATATTTTTCTTTTTTTTTTCTATTCTCTTTTTTTTTCTTTTTGGTTTGATTTTCAATCCTTCTCTTTTTTCTTTTTCAAGTGAGGATTACTATATCTGGATAGCCTATTAATAATTTTGAACTTCAACTTTCTCTTCCTAAATTTGAAACTTAAAATATTTCTTTCGCTTATATGTATTTCATAGCCTTTACTTCATTGAGTTTCAATCTCTTCCTTTTCATCTAAATACTTAAGAATTTCAATTTTAGAATATAGTTTCCCTTACTTTAAATAGTTTATTATATTCTTATTTCTTTTAACAAAATATCTTATTTTATTAAATAATTGAATTACTAGAAACATTTTATTTAACTTGTTATAATAATTAAGAAAATTAATTCATGTTTATTGAATTGAAAAATTACTATAGAAAAATCATTTGATAATAATTTTTTGAAAATAGAAATTGAGAAAAATTTAATAATTAAATTTGTATTTTTCCTCCCCCAAACATAAATTTTTCTATCTATTTCTAAATGGTGAAAAGGAAAATATACAATGAATCATACCTTTGAGCTTTAGGTATTTCTTTTCCTTGAAATTTTTTTTTGCTGGCTTTTTCATTATTTAAAGAACCTGTACTGTTAGTATTCTTCCATATATATAGTATTTAAAAGAAAGTGCTAGGATAAGAAATTTTTAATAAGTATAAAACACAACAAATGAAAACTTAATCTATTACTACACATACAATCAACTAACCTACTTTAAACATATTAAAACAATCTAAACATATTAAAAGTTTATAACTTATAAAAACTTAAACAACACATTAAAGAAAAACTAACATCATATCTAAATGAAAAATTGCAAACTAACTTAACATACATAAAAAGTCTAATATTACAGCATAAGAAAACACACAAACACACCAAATCCACAGTCCACAGAAAGTACAAAATAATTACACACAGAACAATAAAGTTTTCAAAAGAACAATTAATCTAAACAAACTAAACAATGTTTCTAATTTTTCGTATCAAAATCCCAGGCTATATCATCTCCTTGATCTCCAGGCTGAGAAGGCTGAGCAGGCTGATACTGTATGTAGCGGGGGCACTCAGGAAAGACCACATCTAACTCACCACTCCTATATCGACGTTCAGCCTGATAATATGCAATTTCGTACTCTGAATGCCGCTGGAGATATTCACTGTCATAATCATGTCTTCTTTCCAAGCCATCAATCCTGTGGTCCTTATGCTCAAATTTTCTTTTCATATTCTCTCCAAATTGTTCAAAACTCTTTCTACTAAGGGTCTGCTCATTCATCATATCTTGAAGGGTAGGAGTGGTGTACTGAGGGGGTTCATAACTAGTAGAGGGTATATCTCTACTTGAAGAAGGTACATAATCCCTTGTCCCAGATCTCCATCCTTTGTGGGATTCATATTTCTTAATATTAGTCAAAGTAATGGGTTTCATAGGCTCAACCCATTCCTCATCATCTCTTGCCTCTACCCCAGATAATTGGCAGAGTGCATAGATAAGACTAGGATGTCCTAGTCCTCCTCCACTTTCACTTCGAGGTGGCTAATATACTCTTATAAATTACATTTCCCACATTAATACTTTTTGGTTCCGAATACAAAAATTCGGAATCGTTTCATCTCTTGTTACCTCACTATGGTGGTAAGTAGGTAACAAAGTAGAACAAATAAAATAGTGCCAGGATTTTGAAGTTGCATTTAACATAGAAAGAGGAAAATTTACCCTTTCCCGCTGCTTGATCTTCCAGACGCCTTTCCCATCAGTGAGAAAGTCGATCACCTCTTCTAGTGGCCCTTCCATCATCCCAAAGTCTCATACTCACTGGTGTAGGTGTCTCGTACCTCGTAATAAGCATTTATTCTTGCAGCGCTGAATTCCACAAAAAATACTCTAACCTTAACTGGTGCATCTTCAGTTGTAGTCAAATTAGCATAGAACTCCTTAACTACCTCCACAAATGCTTCCGTATGAAATATAGCAAAAATTCTCCCAACCTTGTTCCTTTATTACTCACTCCACCTCTCCTCCCGGATTCTTAAAAACTCGATCTTCGAATGCATTTTCTTGATCGAATGTCGTGAAAATATCTTTATTGTGCTTTTGCATTCACAAATCGGGTTTTGTCGTAATCCAACCGTCGCTTTTGTCGTGGAGCCATTTTCGATCTGTGAAACTTGCAAAAAATCTTAACTAAACTCCCAAATATTACTAAGAAGGCTTCCTATAACATCTAAAATCCATTTAAATCGATCTCCATGAATTTCTTCCAAGTATTTTCTTCACATTTCAATTTTTTTCAAAATTTCCCAATGTAGAAGAAATCCATGGTGAAAATCAAAAATTTTTGCATAGGAGTGAAGCTCTTACCAAGGGAAGATGAAATTCGGTGTTAAAAAGTGTTGAAATCTCCTCAAATCCAAGATCTCACAAGCCCTAGGTCGATTTTTTCGAAGTTTTGAGGAAGGGGATGATGAATAGTGTCGGTTGACTGGTCAAATATAGAACTTCTTGCGATCTCGCTGTCGGCGAGCTAATTAATTTGACAGAGGCAAAAGTTTTGAGAAAAATCCGCCGTCAGCGAGATCATTCTCGCTGTCAGCGGGATTTCCCTCGCTGTCGGTGGGATAATTCTCGCCGTCGGCGAGATCCCAAAATATTAAATTTTTGAAATTCGTCAATCATTTTCAACCTCGATTTGTCCTTAATCAATCTTTCAATCACTTAATTTAATAATTTAGTATGAAGATTAGATACTTAAACTCACAAAAAGTTCACACAACACAAACAATATAACTTTATATATGAAATCCATGAGACTTACGAACTTCACACTAACAACTAACAACATACTTAACTTAAATGTCCAAATCCATAATACTCAGCATCGCAATCCAAACCACTATACACTAAATGCTGAGACATAACAAATACATATAATTTCATCAAATCTGAGATGATCAAATTTAAAGTTTAAATCATAGTAAAACCTAAATCCAAATCAAGACAAATATACACACAAATATAACATAAGATAGAAATCTTTACTACTCCTCAGTGTCTGAATTAACATCCTCTCTGATATTCTCGATGTGACGCAGGTGCACTAATAGATTGTAGAAAGGCCTGAAAGGGAATTCTCGAGTAGATTCTTCATCGATCCACCCTTTCTGTCTTAGTAAATGAATAAAACTGGCCTCCAGATGTCCAGTATGATCAAAGTGCTTCTTCATCCAGTCAATGTGATCAAACATATCAGAGATATTATCGATGTAATTCATCACGTTCTGCAACTCTTTCTCTAATCCTTTAATCTTTTCAGAATGAAATTTGTTTTATCAGTAAGGGGCCTTACTAAAGGATTGTTCTGTGATGCTCTGTCAGAAATAATGGTAATCTCATCATTGTTATCCAAAGTTGGAAACATCTTCGTAGGATCGAGTGGTTTCCATGGCAAAAGTACCTTTTTCCAAGCCTCATAAGAAACTTGGTACTAACTGCATAAATCTAATATAGTCGATGGGTGTCCAAGTCCATGAACTGACCCATGCACAATTAATCCCAATGCAGATTTTACTATAATTGATCCAACATCGATAGATAGTTCAATTTGAATACAGTAATTTAATATAGCGCATTCATTTGAAACCTTATTTACCCTTATAGTGGGTAATAATTTTGATGAGATAAAGAAATGCCAATGATTCGAGACAGGGTTAATAAGTGATGCAGAAAAACTAACATACCCGTCTTCGTGCAACTCCCAATCATCAGGTTCATCGGTCGGTATCTATAAATCTCGTTCATATTGTATCTCAAGGAACAAAGTTTGAATAATGACGACAGTGGGTATTCTCTATAGAAAATAATTCATTTACCCTCGAAGGAGTAAATGTTACCCATCTTCCTCCGACGTAGACACTTTCATTGTTGATCGCATGTAGATTAGAGTAAAACTCTTTAACTACAGGAATAACTACAGACGAATGTCATATAAAGAAAATACCTCCCAAATGTGCGTCGCGCGATCATTTCTTCAATTTTTGTGGTGGAATTTTCTACTCCTCTATCGACAAATCCCCTTTCTTTAATAAGTCGCTTCTTCATCAAAACTTTGTTGAAAATACGTCGCGCCTCCAAACTCGACGAATTTTCTTCGGTTGAAAACTCCAGTTTTTGTGGTTTCTAAGAGTTTGGTGGCCATTTCGGATTGAAAGGAATGGTCTCTAGTCGTTTCTTAGGAAGATAACAGTGTAAAAATGAATTTGGGATGGTTTTCTATAAAGAAATGGCTTTAGAACCGTCCTAAACCGCACAAAAAAACTTAAGAAACAAATTTTTCAACTGCTTCGCCGTCGGCGGGAAGTTTCTCGCCTTCGACGAGCTAGTTATAAAACTGATTTAAAATATGGCACGCGATCTCGCTGTCGGCGGGCAGTTTCTCACCGTCGGCGAGCTCGTTAATAAACTGAAATGTAATTAGGCGCCGTTCTCGCTGTCGGCGAGAATCGACCTCGCCGTCGGCAAGATTTCGTAAAATTTCCCAATTTTGCTTTGGTCCAAATATTTTCTGATCTCATCATATAGGTTCAAATTTGTGATGATTCTAATTAAAAAATTGAGTAGTAAGATTTGTTTTAATAATACAGACTCACTAATTTGTATATAATTAAAACAAAAAACTACTATGGGTTGCCTTCCATAAAGCACTTGGTTTAACGTCGTCAGCCCGACCTAATTTCAGTTAGTAATCAGGTCGACTAAGCATTAAAACCACTTTAAAATTTGGTCTTCTTCCTTCGAAATATGGTTTTAATCTATGTCCGTTTACCTTAAATCTATGTCCTGTTTTTGGATCTTCAATATCTATAGTTCCATATGAAAATATTTGAGTTATAGTGAAAGGTCCTAACCATCGATATTTCAATTTCCAAGGAAACAATTTCAATCTAGTATTATATAGCAAAAATTCTTGTCCTAGTTCAAAATTTCTCTGATTAATCTTCCGATCATGCCATAATTTCATCCTTTCTTTATAAATCCTATCATTATCATATGATTCATTCCTTAATTCTTCTAATTCATTTAATTGCAACAATCTCTTCTCACCAGCCTTCTTTCATATTATAATTAAATTCTTTAATCGCCCAATATGCTTTATGTTCTAATTCAATCTGGTAAGTGACAAGTTTTTCCATATATAAGCTCGTAAGGAGTCATTCCAATCGGAGTTTTATAAGCGAGTCCTGTATGCCCATAATGCAGTGTTTAGTCTTATAGACCAGTCCAATCTATTAAGGTTTACAGACTTTTCAAAAATATGTTTAATCTCTCGATTAGAAACTTCATCTAATCCACTAGTTTGTGGATGATAAGCAGTTGATATCTTATGAATAATATTATATTTTTCTACTAGTTTGTGAATCTATTTGTTTCTAAAATGAGTTCCTCCGTCAGTGATAATCACTCTCGGCATTTCAAATCTAGTAAAAATATTTTTCATTAAAAATTTTGAAACACTTTTAGCATCACACCTAGGTAAGGCTTGCGCTTCAATCCATTTGGAAACATAATCAACAGCTACTAATATATATGAATTTCCAAATGAAGGAATAAAAGGTCCCATGAAATCTAATCCCCAAACATCAAAAATTTCAACTTCTAATATAAAATTCGTAGGCATTTCATTTTTCCTCGATATATTTCCTACTCTTTCGGCATTTATCGCAGGTTTTTATATATCCGTATACATCTCTAAATAGAGTAGGCCAAGTAGAATCCGTATTGTAGAATTTTATACGCAGCTTTATCGATCCCAAAATGTCCTCCAAAATCGAATCATGACATTTTTGAATAATTGGTTCAGTTTCTTCATAAGCAACGCATATTCTAATAATTAAATCCTTACATTGCTTATATAAGTATGGTTCATCCCAAAAGTATGTTTTAGTATCATGAATGAATTTTTTCTGTTGTTGCAAAGTTAACATAGGTGGTAAAATGTCACTTACAATATAATTTACGATATCAGCATACCAATGTATTTTCCACTCATTTATATTATAAAGTTGTTCATCGTGAAAACTCGTCTATAATTTCATTATCGCATCGTATAATTCATGATATTCTAATCTCGATAAATGATCAAGCATTTTGATTATCAGTTCCCTTTTTGTAAACGATCTCAAAATCAAATTCTTGCATTAATAATATCCATCTAATTAATCTTGGTTTAGAATTCTTCTTTTGCATTAAATACTTTATAGCAGAGTGATCAATATGCACAATACATTTAGTTCCTATTAGATAATGCTGAAATTTATTAAAAGCATATACGACTGCTAATAATTCTCTTTCAAGAATCGTATAATTTATTTCAAGCATCATTTAGAGTTTTACTAAGCATAATATATAACTTTGAAAATCTTATCATATCTTTCGCCTCAAGAACTCGCTCCTATAAGCATAATCACTAGCATCACACATAAGCTCAAATGGTTTCTCCCAATTAGGTGAAACTATTATAGGTGTTGTAATTGATTTATCTTTTAATAATTCGAAAGCATTCAGGCATTCAGTTGTAAATTCAAATTTCTTGTCCTTTTTAAGAAGTTGGTATAGAGGTTTAGTAATTTTTGAAAAATCTTTTATATAACGTCTGTAGAATCCAGCATTTCCAAGAAAACTTCTTACCCCTTTCACCGAAGTTGGAGGTGGTAATTTAGCTATAACTCGAATTTTTGCGAGGTCTACTTCCATGCCCTTTTCCGAAATTTTATGCCCTAATACAATGCCGCCCGCAACCATTAATCGACATTTCTCCCAATTAAGAACTATATTAGTTTTCTCACATACTTCAAATACTTTTTCAAGATGATTTAAGCATGTGTCAAATGATGTTCCAAATACGGAGAAATCATCCATAAATACTTCTATTCCATTATCAATTAACTTACTAAATATGTACATCATACATCTCCGGAATGTTGTGTGTGCATTACATAATCCAAAAGGCATCCTTCGAAAAGCGAAAGTTCCATAAGGACTAGTAAATGTAGTTTTCTCTTGATCCTCGTGAGCAATTTGTATTCGATGATAACCGGTGTATCCATCTAAGAAACAAAAATACTTATGTCCGACTAATCTATCTAACATCCGGTCTAGAAATGGTAAAGGGAATTGATCTTTCCCGGTGGCTGCGTTTAGTTTTCTATAATCAATACATATTCGTCATCCAAGAATCTTGTCTTATAGTGCATAAGATCATTATTTTCATTAGCTTTTACAATCACTCCTCCTTTCTTAAGCACACGATGAATCGGGCTTACCCAAGCACTATCGAAATAGGATATATAATACCATTATCTAACCATTTTAAACTTTCTTTCTTAACTACTTCTTTCATTATCGGGTTTAATCTCCTTTCGGGATCTACTTTAGGCTTATGTTCATTATCTAAAATAATTCTGTGCATACAGATTGAATGACTAATTCCTTTAATATCTGCTAAAGTCTAACCAAAAATTTTCTTATATTTTTTTAAGGTATCTAAAAGTTTTTGTTCTTGAGATTCATTTAATTCGGATGAAATAATAACTGGTAGAGTTGAAGAATTACTCTAAGTAAGCATATTTCAAATGATTAGGTAACATTTTTAACTCAAGTTCGGGAGGTTTAATAATCGATGGAACTATTTTTTTTCAAGTGTTTTCTGTATTATCCAAAAATTCAAATTTTTCTTGAATATAATCTAGTTCTTCATTTATATCGGCTTTTTCAATTAATTCAGTATTTTCTTTTTCTAATTTTTCTTCATAATATTCCTTAAAATGTTCTTTTTGTAAATGATCGAGTACTTCCATTCGAAAACACTTATCATCTTTTTCTAGCGCAGGATATTTCATTGATTTAGCAATATTAAAAGTTACTTTTTGGTCATTTACTCTCATAGTAAGTTCTCCTTTCTGAACATAAATCATAGCTTTCCCAGTGGCTAAAAATGGTCTTCCTAAAATGATAGGAATTTCTTTATCTTCTTCCATATCTAAAACAATAAAATCTACAGGGAAGATAAATTTATCCACTTTTACTAAAACATCTTCAATAACTCCCTTAGGATATGTAACGTAATGATCGACTAATCGAAGGGTTACTGAAGTAGGTGAAATTTCTCCCAATCCTAATCTCTTAAAAACTGATAGAGGCATTAGATTGATGCTTGCTCCTAAGTCACACAAAGCTTTTCCATAAAATTTTTCTCCAATAGCGCAGGGTATTGTGAAACTACCAGGATCTTTTAATTTTTCAGGAAGCTTTTTCTGAATAATAGCACTACACTCTTCACTAAGTGTGATCGTTTCATTATCGGTAAATTTTCTTTTTTCATTTAAAATATCTTTCATGAATTTTACATAGTTGGGCATCTGTTCTAAAGCTTCTACGAAAGGAATATTTATTGTTAATTTCTTCAGAATTTCAAGGAATTTAGCAAATTGTTTATCTTTTTTATGTTGATTTAGTCATTGAGGAAATGGTGGAGGTTTTTCAACAGAAATTTTCATTGGTATTAAAGGATTTTCTAAGTTTGATCTTGTTGATTCTTTTCCTTTTCGATTTCCATTTCCTCTTTTCGACTTTCCAGCTTCTTTCGAATTCGAGGTTCTAATTCTTTTCCACTTAGTAATTGTATCGCTTTAATTTGTTCATTTCCTTTGTCTTTGGGATTTATTTCCACATTACTAGGAAATGTTCCAGTATTCTATTATTAAGCGCGGTAGTGATATGTCCAAGTCGAGTTTCAATATTTTTAATAACTGTCCTCGATTATGTAATCGGTTTCCTTGTATTTGTAATTGATTTCCTTGATTTTGTAATTGATTTCCTTGATTTTGTAAATGTTGACCCATATTTAATATTAATTCTTCTATAGATAATTTCTTATCTTTAAATTGAGGGTTATTATTATTAAATCCAAGTGGATAACTAGGTTTATAATTAGAATTTCCTTGGTTAGAGGGATTTTCTAATGGTTGTGTTATGTTGTTCATCCATGGTTGATTAGTTGTATTATTATTCCAATTAAAATTAGGATGATTTTTCCATCCAGGATTATAATAATTCGCATAAGGATTATTGGGTTCGTTATTAATAGCATTTATAGTTTCATAATGAGATTAGGATTCTATAAGTTGTCCAGATGAGTTTTCTTCTAATATAGTTGGAGAGTAATTAATTCCAAAATGATCTAATTTTTTAGATATAGCAGCGATCTGCGAGGCTATCATAGATATTGCATCATTTTCATGAATAGTAGCTATCTTTTCGGATTCATTCTATCAGTAGGCCATTGAAAATTATTGGTAGCCATTTCTTTGATTAGTGTATAGGCTTCATCAAATGGTTTTGACATTAATGATCCTCCAACAGCAGCATCGATGATTGATCTAAGAGATCCTACTAATCTATTATAGAAAGTTTGAATAATTAACCAATCTGGTAACGCATGATGTGGGCATTTCCTAAGAAGTTCTTTAAATCTCTCCCAAGCTTCATATATCGATTCTCCATCAAACTGACTAAAAGAAGTTATATCATTTCTACGCTTAGCAGTTTTAGATGGTGGAAAATATTTGGATAGAAATTTTTGTGATAATTCTCCCCAAGTTATAATAGATCCAGGTGCTAACGAATTTAACCACATTTTAGCCTTATCCCTGAAAGAAAAAGGAAAAATCCTAAGTCTAATAGCATCGTTAGATACTCCTTCATATTTGAAAGTAGCACATAGTTCTAAAAAACTAGCAAGATGTAAATTAGGATCTTTAGTAGGTGAACCACTAAATTGATTGTTATGTACCATTTGGATAATTGTAGGTTTCAGTTCAAATGAGTTAGCAGCTACATCAGGGTTTTGAATTGTTAAATGAATTTCATCTAATGTAGGGTTGGCATAATCTCTTAATGGTCTCTATTGATTGATATTTTCATTTTCAGGAATATTCGCCATTTGTGTTAAATTTATAATTTCTCTTTTTTGTTTTCTAATTCTTTTAATTGTACGCTCTAATTCTGAATCGTAAGGTATTAAATTTTTGTTTCCAAATTTATGCATACAATTTTGCAAAATATTTTAAAATAGTCTGTTACTCTAGTAAATAATTTCTTTACTCCCCGGCAACGGCGCCAAAAACTTGACCCACTTTTTTATGTTTGCAAATTATGTTAATAGTAACGACACCAAAAACTTGATCCCGCTTTAATATATATATTTCATTTTATGATGGAATGTATAATGTGGATTCTACACAAGTATACGTATCGTATCAAGTAATACAGGGCTCTAGTCGAGTCCTGGTTATCGATCCCACAGAGAAGTTTTAAAAGATTTGTAACAGCTAAATTTAAAGGATTTACTTACTAATATAGTATACGGAAATTTAGAATACGTAACTAAAGCAAACTTAAAGTAAACTAATGTTTTAAATAAAGTTGATTTAAAGATTTCAGAAAAAGTATCCTTCTCCTTGTTTTTAGAAAATTAAGTGAATGATGAATTCAAATAGATTTTTTATTGTATTATGACAAATAGGAGCATTCCTATTCTTTACCCTTTGGTCCAGTGCAAAGAACATCGACTAGTCCTATGCTTGATCATCGAATCTCGGTGCAAGCTGGGAGGATACTGGCTGCCACTTTAGAGCTCCCACGTTTCCCTCACATGAGGGCGAACATCTACACTTCAGCTCTCAAACAATAGGACCAAATTGAATATTTTAGTTTGTCACACTAAAATGTCCAATTCTACGTCCGATAAATAATATTTCCCTATTTATTTGCATCCTCCTTCCAAGGCTTTTGACTTCCTTGAATATTGAATATAATCTTTACTATAGTTGATAATTCAACATATTTTAACAAATCAATGGGCCAGATTGAAAAGTAAACTAAGTTTTAAGTAAAAATTATCACAATTTATTTTAATATATTAGGCACTTCTATTTAATTTCATCAATTCACATAATTTCATAAACAAGGAGAAAGACTAAGAAAACTACTCAAAATGCATGGGAATTAAACAAAGCATGGATTTCATTTAAAGTTAACAACAATAAACAAAGATACTTATCTCGATTTCCTCCCCAAACAGACTCCTTGAAGTTCCTTTGACTTTTCCTTCTAGTACAGCACACTTCTAAACTCACTAATTACACTTACTAAAATTCTTAAAATAGACACCAAGTAGACACACAATAGACACCACATACTAAAATTCTTCCTCTATGTATAGAGGGAGACAAAGGTCCAAGGGGTACTTAAGCACCTCTTCAAAAAGCGTCCAGGTTCAATGTATTTAGCATTTTGAACTGTCTCGCCATCGGCGAGAAACGACCTCGCCGTCGGCGGGGCTTCTAGAAGGTCTCTGATCACTAAAAAATTTATTAAAAAATTCATACCTATTTTTGATGAAATTGCACTTTAAAGAAGGGTATTTTCTTTATTTTATTGTAGGAATGGAGAATTTAGGTAATAAAAGCAAAAATCATAAAAAGGAGCGGATTTGGAGTAAAAAGGAAGAAAATAATGCAATTTGTGCTGAGTCGCCGACTGCGAGATCGAGCCCGCCGACGGCGAGGTTACGAGGAGACATTTCTGAAGAATTTATAACCGTCTCGCCGACGACGCCGAGCCCGAGCCCGCCGACGCCGAGATAGCGCGGCTTGAAGATCTTCTAGAAGCCTCGCCGACAACGAGGTAGTTCGTCGCCGACGGCGAGTTAGTTCAAATGGCACGGATACATTGAACTCCGGACACTTTTTGAAGAGATGCTTACACACCTCTTGGACCTTTGCTTACCTCTATATATAGAGGCCGAAATTCAGTCTCTAAGTGTCTTTTGTGAGTTCTAAGTGTGTTAATTTGTGTTCTAAGTGTGTTATTTTTTTGTGTTGGGTGCAATCTTTTAGTCTTTAGTGAGTTTAGTGAGTAATTAGTGAGTCGTGCCAGTACTCGGAAGGAAGAGTCAAAGGAACTACGAGGAGTCTGTTTGGGGATAAATCAAGATAAGTATTTGTATTTATTGTTTTTAACTTTAAATGAAATCCATGCTTAGTTTAGTTCCCATGCATTCTGAGTAGTTTATTTAGTCTTTCTCCCTGTTTATGAAATTAAGTGACTTGATGAAATTAAAATAGAGATACTTTTATATATTAATAAATTGTGATAATTTTTACTTAAAACTTAATTTACTTTTCAAACTGGCCATTTGATTTGTTAAATGTGTTGATTTACAACTATAGTAAAAATTACATCTGATATTCGGGGAATTCAAAAGCCTTGGAAGGAAGGTGCAAATAAATAGGGAAATAATATCACTGGGCGTAGAATTGAGCATTTTAGTGTGACAGACTAAAATATTCAATTCGGTCCTATTGTTCGAGAGCTGAAGTGTAGATGTTAGCCCTCAGGCGAGGGGAACGTGGGAGCTCTGAAGTGGCAGTCGGTATCCTCCCAGCCTAGCCGCAGATTCAGTAATCAAACATAGGATTAGTCAATATTCTTTACACCTGACCAAAGGGTAAAGAATAGAATGCTCCTATTTGTCACAATACCTTAAAATTATCTATTTAAATTCATCAATCACTTAAATTTCTAAACAAGGGGAAAGATACTTTCTCTAAATAGTTAAGACTTATTTAGTTTAATTTCCTACACTTTTAATACGTATTAATTCTTTACTTAGTTAAATTACCTGATTAGAATACTTAGTTTACTTTATTGCGTTAAATTTAGAATTCCAAATTTTCGTATACTAGTTTTATTATTATTATTATTTTAAAATTAGTTGTTATTTAATTTTCTCTTCCCCGTGGGATCGATAACCAGTGACTCCACTAGAGCCCCGTATTACTTCGATACGATGCGTATACTTGCGTAGCATCCACAACATAAACAATTACAATTCTATACATATAATATAGCGGGGTCAAGTTTTTGGCGTCGTTGCAATTAAATTAAAAAATATCATAATATAAAATTGTGGGTCAGTCACCAAACCGCGCGATCTCACCGTCGGCGGGCTCGGGCTCGCTGTCGGCGAGGTAGTTGCAAATCCTTCAAAAATTCTCCTCATGATCTCGCCGTCGGCGGGCTCGATCTCACCGTCAGAGACTCAGTTCATTTTGCATGAATTTCTTCCTTTTTTTGATCCAAATTCGCTCCATTTCATGCTTTTTGCTTTCATCACTTATAAATCTTCATTCCTGCAATAAAATAAAGAAAATATCTTTCTTTGAAGTGCAATTTCATAAAAATGGGTATGAATTTCTTAATATATTTTTCCTGTGATCAGTGATTCAACCCTAATCATCTCAACTAAAGGTTAAGGATTTGAGCTTAACATATGCAACCCTAAGTGAATAAGAATTCTTTTGAAGTTCTATGTGGATTTTTCCCCATTTCTAGGTATTTAAGAAATCCACTAGGAAGCTCTGGAGGCTATTAATTTAAAATAGAGAGGATAGACCTCACAATAATAAGGTCAACAAGCGTCACTTAGGAATGACCATTTAAAAAGATGACTTCACATACGGTCTAACTCATAAATTTGAAATATGGTGGATAATACATAGTAGATAATATTCATTAACTTATATTTTAAAATAGGACAATTAAATAGGACAAAAAACTCACATTGCTTACTAAGATATCCTTGCGAGCAATGCACTTTTAAGTATTATGATTAACAACAAGTCACTCACCTATACATATTAACTTTCCATCAAAATAGACTAAGTGATGCATATGCAAGGTGCAAATATGAAGTAGCATGTGTTGGTCACTCAAGCAAAGTGTGAGTAAACATGTGTGGCTCACTAAGTGATTGAGCGCAATTTGAATATTCTAACATTGTATGAACATCCATATTGAACTCTAAGGGAGATTAGCATGTTACGGTCACTCAAAATAAATGCAAGTGAACATATGTAACACACTAAAAAATTTGACATAACATGAATGTTCAAAAAAAATATAAACATTCATATTTAATGCCAAATATGATTTTGCATATCACGATCGCTCGGGCTAAGTGTGAGAGAACATATGTGGTGCGCTAAACCATACTAAGTCTATATGTCAAGATACAATGCATGTAAGCCTATTGTGACGCACAAACTAAATCAACCACATACAGAAGGAAAGAAAAAAGGTCGATGCATGTACATTCGTACAAGGCTAAGTTAATGTATACACATGGATGGGACAACGTGATAGGATCATACATCAAGTGATACGGCTTACCAAATGATTCCCGAGGTGGACTAGAACTACGTGGGCTAGCCTTCCTCAAGATATGCTGAGCATTTATTACGGGCATATGACAAAATATGCTTTCCATGAAATGCTCAAAAGTGCACATGAAAGTGTGCATGATGCATCAATCAAATGATGTGCACACAAGAAAATACATTTTTAATTGTAAATTACCTCAAATTCAGTTATGTCCCACCCAAAAGAAAATTACGTTTCACCCAGAGCACAACCAAAAGAATCTTGCTCATATGACACATATGCAATGTATGATGGAATCATGAAAATGTTAATGTAAAATGCAAAACAATTAAAATTGGCCAAACCAAGGTATGTGACTGAACAAATTGATATCAGGTGGTCGATCGAGCCATCTAACGAGGGACGAACGATATCGGGCTACCAGTCAAGCTGGCTAAAGGTAGATGGTCGAGCCGACCGACATTGGGCGATCAATTTATCCATCTTATGAGGGATGACCGATCAGATGAAAGGATACCAGGCGTCCGGTCAAGGTTGCCAAAGGTAGGTGACCAAGATGACCGAATCAGGCAAGCAATCAAACCATCCAACAAGGAATGACGGATCAGACTGAACAATTTTGGATGCCCGTCAAGCCTGTTAAAGGTAGGTGACCCGACTCGCAAATAAGGCAGTAATATTTGCTTCCAAAAGATAGCCAAAAGCTTTGACTTAATTTATAAATAGCGGCTTGTGTATAAAATTAATATAATTTAGAAAATATTTTTACACACTAGGGGTACTACACAAGTATACGTATCGTTTCAAGTAATATAGGGTTTTTAAATAAAGACCCCAGTATCGATCCCACAGGGAAGATTTATAGAAATAAATTTTCTTTGAAGTGGAAGTGAAATAAAATAGTAAAAATATTTTTATTTTATCTTTTAATTTGATTATAAATTTCTATTTAATTTACTAGATGCAAATAAAGAAAACAATAACAAGATGATAATTTTATGAATTCTAGATAAAATAAACAACTTTATTTCCTTCAATTAATCTGAGATTTCTAAGATAATTTAATATTCGTTGGAGAATTTAATTTATGGTATTGTGCCAAGTAGAAGCATTCCTATTCTTTACCATTTGATCCCGGCACAAAGAACATTGACTAATTTACATAATAGGTCCGGATGTATTGTTAGTAGAATGGGTTAATCTAGGCTCACAATTCGAGATGTCCAAGGGTGGCTATGGTCGGCCCTACTAGTGACCCTTTCCTAGTCTATAAATCAAATTATAAGAATTTAGTCTGTCACTCTAAAAACTTATCAATTCTACGCCCTTTAAATATTATCTTCCTATTTATTTGCACTTCACCATGAATAGCCCGCTCATGGCCTACGACTACGCAAGGATTCATGTGACATTTACATGTTAAGAGTTCTTCTCCTTCAAGGTTTCAAAACTCTTCAACAGGTTTTAACAATTCAAACTGCTAATTTAAAAAGTAAAGTAAGATCAGGTATTAATGTCATCACAATATTTTGAAATTATTTTGAATTTTAATTCTCCATCGAATCTTTATATTATCTTATCTTTATCTTTATAATTGAAGTAAGAAAGTAACTAACTACTCAGAACACATTGAAAATAAATAACAAAACATGATAATTAAACTTTGAATCAAATGTAAAAATATACTTATCTCGAATATTTCTTCTACAGATCTTCTGATTCCTACTGACTCCACAGTGAAATGAACTCCAGATGCAATAACTTGAAAATAAGCTCACTAAACTAAACAAAAGTGGCCCTAAATTTCTCTCTCAATTCTCTCTCTAAGGATGAGAGATCCTAAAGTAGATAAGAGAAAGGGGTACAATGGGAGGGGCACGTTTTCTGAAGAAATGGACCTCTATTTATAGGCTTCAAGAGTTGCCTTGAGGCACCTCTTCAAAACTTGTCCACATTCAATGAACCTTCTAGAAGGTCGGTCTGGCGCCTAGGCGTCGGAATCTAGTGCCTAGGCGCCGGACACCGCGTCCAGTTCTTCGCACCTTTTCACTTTGGCTTGCATCTCTTTGCGATTAAAACCGTTTTGGAGCATCCAAATGCAATGTATCACATGTTCTATTATCAAGGAACAACTGCCAGCCTTCTAGAATGTCCAATAACCGTTCACTCCGTCAAAATAACTGATCAAACATTGTCAAAAACTTGACAGTTTTCATATCGAGTCTGGCGCTGGCGCCCGTTTCTGGCGCCTAGGCGCCCGTTTCTGGCGCCTAGGCGCCAGGCCATATTTTTTTTTACACTTTTGGTATTTTGCTCCATTTTTGCTCCTTTTTGCTCCTTTTTCCTTCTTGGACCTTTTTACATTACCTACATCCAAAAACATAAAAAATACCTTTCATTAAAGCATAATAACCTTAGAAAATAATAAGAATTAAGACATAAAGAAATAGGTATTTTTTTATAGATCAAAATCCCCCAAACTTAAATGGTACTTGTCCTCAAGTAACACTTTTTACTACATAAAATATAACTTTTTGGAAATAAAAGATAAATATTTAAGATTCCTTATAATTTTTGATTTTATAAATTATTTAGTAAATTATTAACCCAATTTCACTAACTAGGTTTAATTTTAAGAATTTAAAGAATATTTAACTACCAAATCATAAGATCTTCTTGAAAAATCTTTTCTAAATAAATATTTATGTATAAAAATCAAGTAAAATATGTAACTAGTTTTTTTCCTATAAGATAATTCAAGTGAAGCCAATTTTTGATTAGGCATTTCCTCAAACTTCTCTTCTCTATCCTTTTTTTTTTAAGAGATGATTACTATATCTGGATAGCCTGTTAATAATTTTGAACTTCACTATCCTTAACTTATATTTTTCAAAACTTATACATTTCCACTTAATTATTATAACATAAATAAAAATTTAAAAAGAATTCCAATCTTTTCTTTTTCAAGTGATAATTTTTTATTACTTAATATTTCTAAAATTCTATTATTTCTACCATGAATAGAAAAATTCTTTATCTCATTCTTCTTTAAATTAAATAATTCTATTCTTAAAATCAATCAAAGTTAGTAAAATTTTGGTTAATTTCACTAAATTGTTTATAATTTCAAAAAAAAAAGTGATCTCAAATAAATTCTTCATTTCTTAAGTTATGTTAAAAAGTTTTTATTTTTATGAAAATATTAGTTCTTTAAGGACAAATAAAATTTAATTTTGAATGGATTTTCCCTTCCCCCAAACTTAAGTTTTGGTATACTATGATAATTTGAAAGTATAAGAGAAAGAAAATCATAAGAATTTTTAATAAGTATGTAAAAATAATCTTAAAAAGAAAAATTAACTTCTAATCATGTTTTTATGAATAATTAAGATAAAATTGAAGCATGTATATAAAAAGTAAGCAGCTAATTGTGATGATATTAAATTTGAAACAGAATTAAAACAGAGCAAAATAATTAAATACTAAATATTAAACTAAAACAACATATAAATTAAGTCTAAATTCAGTCTCAACACAATAGAATCCTAACACTAAACAATCAACATACATCAAATATAAAACTAACAAACAATCCAAATAAAACAAACTAATAGAGTCGCACATCAAAGAAATCTATAACTACTAATCTCTAGTTGTAGCCTCATCATCATCTTCATCACCAAAGGAAAATTCTACGTCCTTAGGATCTACAAAGGGTGTGAATTTAGGAAAAGTAGGAAAGCTAACATTATGTTCACCCTTCAGAAATCTGACTAGGGCTTCATCATACTCAGCATCGTAATTACTCTTCCTCTGGGTATAATCAGATAAATGATCTAGTTTTCTCATCAATAGTATCAATCCCGCAGTGAGTTTGAAATAACTCCCGCATCTCGCTCTAAAACCGATCATGCATTGATTCCCGTAAATCGATGGTGGCTCAGCGAAGTAGAGGGTCTAGAAGTAGAAGGTCTACCCGAAGTATGTGCAGAAGTAGATGGAGCGGTCGATCTCTTCCCTCGAAGACGATCATAGATACTAACACTCTCCTGCCCAATTGGCTTAGTAGACTTCAGCTTCTCCTAAGAAATATCAGCAGTGACTCCATTACTAACACATAGTGAGTAGATCAAAGATAGAAATCCCAATCCAACAGAAGTGTTGGCCCTCACAGTAGACTCCACAGAATCATAAATAATGCTCCCGACATCAATAGGCTTCCTCTCCTAAATGCAGTAGTTTAAGATCGCTCGATCTCTAGTCACTTCACTCAGGTGGTTGGAAGGTAACAATCTTGCATAAATAAAGTAGTGCCATGCTTTAGATACACCATTTAATTCAGAGGATTTGAATTTTACCCTCTTTCCGTTCCTGATCTTCCAAGATCCAGTACCATTAGTCAGATAAGCAATAATCATATCCAAATCTCCCTCATATGGTGATAATCTAGAATAATAGCACTCAATAGTCATGGCATGTGCCATAAAATATGTTGATTCTTTCTGAACTAAATCCTACTCTGATAGCTCTGACAAAGACTTCATAATCCTCGGCATCCGAAAAATTTGCATAAAGTTCTCGAACAATCGGGATAACAGCAACAGCAGTAAAATAACAAAATCGTTGTCAGTTGTGCGCAACAATAGTGTTTTCGATCATTTCTCCAGGATGGTAGAAACTTCGTTCAGAAATGAACTTTTTGGACGTCACAAATTCATGGAAACGAAAATGCGCAGCCGCAGTAGAGAATTTGATGCTATCAAAGTTATCTCGTGCCTTCCCGTGTTTAGATTTTGGAGCCATCTAAACGTGAAAGAAAACAAGAACAAACTTAGGAATCAAAGATTTAAACTCTTTTTAAGTTTATAAAACTTAAAATAAGTTTAGAAATCCAAAGAAATCACAAAAAATCGAATATTTTTTCAAATTTTCGGTTCTTAGCAAAACTTAGGGAAATCTATGGTGAAAATTGAAAATAAATGGTTTAAAGTGTAGATCTGACCTTGAGACGAAGAAATCGATGGTTTCGCACTCAAATCCTTGATGTTTTGACCTCAAAATGGATCTAGAGGATGTATTTTCGCGAAAATGGGGAAGAAGATGAAGCTTAGGCGTCAAAAATGGCTTTTGGGGGTTATTTAGGTAAATTTTTGGGTTCAGGCCGAACTGGCGCTTAGGCGCCGAATTCAACTTCCAATTACTCGCCTTTCACAAAAATTTTTTTAAAATTTTATTTTTCCACCAAAATTCATAAATTCAACTTCCAATTACTCGTATCAGAGTAGAGCTTCAGTTTCTAACTTCCACAACATTTTTCAAAAATTTATAAAAAATTAATTTTAAATCCACAAATCAAACATAAGGTTTTCAATCAAACTCACTAATTTCCATTCAAAATCTTTAATTTTGACTCAATACATTCAGATAAGTACTACATTTGATTCAAGTTTCTACTACACACTCAATCATAACAATTTCAAAGCAAAAACAACACACATTGAACATGAAAGCAAATACACAAATAATCACAATCGATTCTCTAAATCGATACAATGACTCAACAAACCATAATAACTATCTCGTCACCAGAATATTCTAATCTTCACAAGGGAATTTGTGTATTCCACTTGGAAAGAATACTAACGTTCTCGGGAAATTCGTAGCCGTCTTTTCATCAATCCACTTGTTCTTCGCATACATTTCAACTTGAGCATCTTGATAAGCCGCAAAATGATCAAATTAAAGTTTCATTTGTCATTCTAGATGTTCAACTTGATGAAACATCTCATGAAGGAGATCTCCAATCCTTTTAAAATCTTCTTCAAACTTATCCAAACGACTAGAAATTTTCTCTAAACTTACAGCGATGAAACCATTGATGTAGGGTTGAGGATCCCTTGATACCTTGTCCCTAGCCTCTTCTCCATGATTTCTCCTTTCCATTTTTTCAAAAATTTCTCAAATCTCTCAAGAATGAAATGTAAGGGACGTAATTTTGATTGTTTGATGGTTAGGGAAGAAGATGGGTTGATATAAAGGGGAAAATCGGGTGAAAAACTGAAAATTTTCAGTTTTTGCACGACCCAGTAACCGTGGCGCTTAGGCGCCAAATCTGGCGCCTAGGCGCCGGACCTATTGACACATAGTTGATTCTGGCGCTTAGGCGCCGAATTTTGGCACCTAGGCGCCGGAACTATGTTCAACTCCGTTTCGCCTAATCGTCAAATTTTCAAAATTTCGTTCTTCCAATATAGGTAAATTATACTGGTAAGAGTAATTTAGACTCGATAACTCACATTGTAAACTATCATAATGAAGATTAACTTGATCTCCTTTTTACTCATATTCAAAATAGAGTGATCCTTTTTTTAATTCTTACATACATCAAAATAATTTTCAGCCTAAGTCGACCAAGACTTATGAGCATCAAATTTTTCTAAAGTAATATAAAATTAATCAAGATCGAGGCATAACCTTTCATCAAAATACAAAAACACAAGATAATTATGGGTTGCCTCCCACAAAGCGCTTAGTTTAACGTCGCACAAGATAATTATGGGTTGCCTCCCACAAAGCGCTTGGTTTAACGTCGTCAGGCCGACTTAAGTAAATCTTTAATCAGGTTGACTCAATTCATAAGCCTCTTTATAAATCTTCTTAATATCTCCCAAATAAAGCTTCAATCTTAATCCATTTACTTTAAAAAATTTTCTAGTTTTGGGATCTTTAATATCCACAGCTCCATAATGGTATACTTTCTCAACTTAATAAGGTCCAATCCATTTAGATCTTAATTTTCCAGGAAAAAGTCTTAAATGAGCATTAAACAGTAATACTTTTTGTCCAGGCTCAAAAAGTTTTCCTGAAATTTTCTTTTCATGCAACATCTTCATTTTCTCTTTATAAATTCTTCCATTTTCATACGATTCGTTTCTAATTTCTTCCATCTCATTTAGTTGCAATAATTGTTTTTCTCCTGCTTTATTCAAATTAAAATTAAACTCCTTTATCGCCCAATAAACTTTATATTCAAGTTCTACGGTGTAAGTGACAATGTTTACCATAAATTAACCGGTAAGGTGACATTCCGATTGGTGTCTTATAAGTCGTTCTATAAGCCCATAATGCGTAATCAAGTCTATCAACCCAATCAGTTCTTTTAGGATTAATAGTCTTTTCTAAAATTCTTTTCATTTCTTTGTTTGATACTTCAGCCATTCCACTAGTTCGAGGGTGATAAGCGATTGCAATTCTATGTTCGATTCCAAATTTTTGTAAGCAATGATCGAATTCTTATATTCCCGAAATGATTTCCACCATCGCTGATAATTATCTTAGGCATTCCAAATCTTGAAAATATCATTTTCTTTAAAAATTTTGAAACACTTTTGGAGTCACAGTTTGGTAAAGTAATAGCTTCAATCCACTTTGAAACATAATCAACTGCTAATAAAATATAAATTTTTCCAGATGATGGAACAAATGGTCCCATAAAGTCTAATCTACATATATCAAAAATTTCAACTTCTAATATATAGTTTAAAGGCATTTCATCTTTCCTAGATATATTTCCCATCCTTTGACATCGATCACATGTTTTCACATATTGTCTCACATCTTTAAATAAGGTTGGCCAATAAAATCCAGAATTTAAAATTTTAAATGCAGTTTTATCTATGCCAAAGTGTCCTCCAAAATCAAATCATGACATTTTTAATAATAGAAAAAATTTCCTCATAAGGTACACATCTTCGAATCATAGAATCTTTACCAATTTTAAATAAATGAGGTTCTTCCCAAATATAAGATTTAGCGTCATATTTAAATTTCTTAATAAATTTGTTATCCAAGTCATAAGTCAAAATATTGCTAACTATATAATTAACAATATTAGCATACCACGGTGTTTTTTATCTTTGAATAACTTATAAAGATTCATCAGGAAATTTCTCATTTATATTTTCTTCCGAAATAATATCATTTTTAATTCTAGACAAATGATCAGCAATTTAGTTTTCAGTTCCTTTTCTATCTACTATTTGAAAATCAAATTCTTGTAGAAGTAAAACCCATCTTATAAGTCTAGGTTTAGAATCCTTCTTAGATATTAGATATTTAATAGCAGAATGATCAGTATGAACTATGCATTTAATACCAAGAAGATAAGGTCTAAATTTTTCAAAGGCATATACTATAGCTAGAAGCTCTTTCTCAGTGGTAGTGTAATTTCTATATGTTTTAGTGAGAGTTTTACTAGTATAATATACAACTTTGAAAACTTTCTCATATTTTTGTCCTAATACAGCTCCAATTGCAAAATCACATGCATCACACATTAATTCAAAAGATTTATTCCAGTCAGGTGCAACAATAATAAAGTGCGTTATTAATTTTTCTTTTAGAATATTAAAAGCATTAATACATTCTTCATTAAATTCAAATTGTGCATCTTTTTCTAATAAATGACAAAGAGGTTTAGCAATTTTAGAAAAATCCTTTATATATCTTCTTTAAAATCCAAGCATGACCTAAAAAACTTCTCACATCGATAATAGTAGTAGGTGGTCGCAATTCAGTAATAATTTTCACTTTTGCTTGATCTACTTCCATCCCTTTTCGTGATACTTTGTGACCAAGTACAATGCCTTCTGTGACCATGAATTGACATTTTTCCCAGTTAAGAACTAAATTTATTTCTTCGCATCTTTTCAAAACTTTAGCTATATTTTCCAAACAAGATTCAAAAGAATTTCCAAAGACTGAAAAATCGTCCATGAATATTTCAATTCCTTTGTCAATCAAATCACAAAATATTGACATCATACGTCTTTGAAAAGTTGTAGGTGCATTACATAAACCAAAAGGCATTCTTCTAAAAGTAAATGTTCCATAAGGACTTGTAAATGATATCTTTTCTTGGTCCTCAGGAGCAATAAGTAATTGATGATAACCAGAATATCCATCCAGAAAACAGAAATATGAGTGTCATGCTAATTTATCAAGCATTTGCTCTAAGAAAGGTAAAGGAAAATGATCCTTTCTAGTGGCTTTATTTAGTTTCCTATAGTCAATACAAATTCGTCATCCAGTAACTTGTCTTGTAGGAATAAGTTCATTTTTATCATTAACAATGACGAGCTATAACTCCTTTCTTCGGAACACAATGAATAGGACTTACTCATTGACTATCCGAAATAGGATAAATAATACCAGCTTCTAACCACTTAATAATTTCTTTTTCAACAACCTCTTTCATGATAGGATTTAATCTTCTTTGCGATTCTATAGTAGGTTTAAAATTTTATTCCATTAAAACTCTATGCATGCAATTGGAAGGGTTTATTCCTCTTATATCAGCAATAGTCCAACCAAACGCTTTCTTATAATTCTTTAACACACCTAGTAATTTTTCTTCTTGATCTTTACTTAGTTCAAAAGAAATAATAACAGGTAAAGTTAACGAATTTCCAAGAAACGTATATTTTAAATGGGAAGGTAACATTTTTAATTCCAGTTCAGGTGCTTTTTTAGTTGAGGGTAAAAGTATATCATTTTGAGTTATGTCTAAAGTTTCCCAATTATCTTTAATAAAACGAGTCTCTTCTTCTTCTACTACTTCTTCTTCATCGCTTAAAAATTCAAATTTTTCTTCGTAAATAACTTTACATTTTTCTTGATAATGTTTTTCAATTAAATAATCAATTATATCCATTTGATAACAATTCTCTTTATCAGGGTACTTCATTGATTTAAGAACATTGAATTTAATTTCTTGATCATTGACTCTCATGGTTAATTCTCCCTTTTGCACATCAATCATGGCTCGTCCGGTAGCTAGAAAATGTCTTCCTAAAATAATAGGTATCTCTTTATCTTCTTCCATGTCAAGTACTATGAAATCTACAGGGAAGATAAATTTATCCATTTTAACAGGGACATCCTCTATAACTCCTTTAGGATAAGTGATAGATCTATCAGCTAACTGAAGAGTTACAGTGGTGGGAGTAATATCTCCTAAATCCAATCTTCGAAAGATAGAAAATGGCATGAGATTAATACTTGCTCCTAAATCACATAAAGCTTTTCCGCAAATTTTTTCTCCAATAGCACAGGGTATAGTGAAACTTCCAGGATCCTTAAGCTTTTTAAGTAATTTCTTTTGAATTATTGCACTACATTCTGCACTTAATGCAACAGTTTCAAAAGCTTCAAATTTTTATTTTTTGCTTAAAATATCCTTCATAAATTTTGCGTAAGTTGGCATTTGTTCCAAAGCTTCAAAGAAAAGGTATGTTAATAGTAAGTTTCTTAAAAATTTCAAAGAACTTAGAAAATTGATGATCAAGTTTCTGCTGTTTAAGTCTTTGAGGAAACGGTGGTGGTGGTTTTTCAACTTCCACATTAACAGGTATAACAGCCTGAACTTGACTAGGAGAGAGAGTTTCTTTAGGTTTTTTAATCTCTTCAACCTCAATCTCTTTTTCAATTTCATTCTGCAATTTTTCTTTTAATTCCTTTGCACTTTTAAGTTGCACAGCTTTAACTTGTTCATGTTCTTTTCCAGTTTCCTTTGCATTGATTTCAACATTACTAGGAAGTGTTCCTTTAGGTCTGTTATTAATTAAAGTAGCAATTTGCCCCATTTGATTTTCAATATTACGAATAGCAATATTTTAATTTTGTAATTGATTATTCATTTGCATAATTAATTCTTCTATTGATAACTTTTTCTGTTGATTATTAAATCCAGGAGGTTTATAATTTGAATTAACTTGATTATTCCAATTTTCAGTGGGATGAGATTGATTATTACCCCATTATTGTTCTGAATTATTCCAGTTAAAATTAGGATGATTTTTCCACCTGAGATTATAATAATTTGAATAAGGATTATTTTTTCTTGCAATAGCTTGTAAAGTTTCAATAGTTTGAGAATCTTCAATATTAGCAGAGTTATTATGCGAAATATTAATTGCAAAATTATCTAATTTCTTAGACATTGCCGCAACTTGTGAAGCTAAGATAGAAAAGGCTTCATTATCTTGAATACCGGCCATCTTTTAGGGTTAATCCTTTCGGAAGGCCATTGAAAATTATTATTAGCCATTTCTTCAATTAAAGTGTAAGCTTCTTCAAATGATTTAGACATTAAAGAACCTCCAAGTAGCAACATCAATTATTGATTTTAAAGATCCAATTAATCCATTATAAAATGTTTGAATAATTAACCAATCGAGTAAAGCATGATGAGTACATTTTCTTAATAGTTCTTTAAATCTTTCCCAAGTTTCATATATTGTCTCCCCATCAAATTAACTAAATGACGTAATATCATTTCTTAATTTAGCAGTTTTAGAAGGAGGAAAATATTTAGCAAGGAATTTTTGTGTCATTTCAGCTCATGTTTTAATAGAACCAATCGCTAATGAGTTTAACCACATCTTTGCTTTATCTATTAAAGAAAAAGGAAAGAATATAAGTCTAATAGCATTATCAGAAACATTGTTATATTTAAAGGTAGCGCAAAGTTCTAAAAAACTAACAAGATGTAAATTTGGATCCTCATTTGGTGATCCACCAAATTGATTGTTTTGCACCATTTGAATTATAGACGGTTTAAGTTCAAAAGAATTAGCATCTACAATGGGTATTTGAATACTACTATGAAGTTCATCAACTATAGGGTTAGCATAATCCCTTAATGGTTTATAAACATTTTGATCATTAAGTTCAATTGGATTTTGTAAAGTAGCCATTTCTTGAAATTTTTGAATTTGTTTTCCCTTTTAATTTTTCTAATTGTTCTCTCCAATTCGAATCTAAAGGTATTAATCCTTCGTAACCAAATCTTCGCATAAAAAAAGCAATAAATATAAAATTTAATTATTCTATTTCTTTCTTCTTTACTTCCTTTTCGACCCCGGCAACGGCGCCAAAAACTTGACCCGACCCGCAAATAACGCAGTAATATTTGCTTCCAAAAGATAGCCAAAAGCTTTGACTTAATTTATAAATAGTGGCTAGTGTATAAAATTAATATAATTTTGAAAATATTTTTACCAACTAAGGGTACTACGCAAGTATACATATCGTTTCAAGTAATATAGGGTTTTTAAACAAAGACCCCAGTATCGATCCCACAGGGAAGATTTATAGAAATAAATTTTCTATGAAGTGGAAGTGAAATAAAATAGTAAAAATATTTTTATTTTATCTTTTAATTTTATTATAAATTACTATTTAATTTACTAGATGCAAATAAAGAAAACAATAATAAGATGATAATTTTATGAATTCTATATAAAATAAACAACTTTCTTTCCTTTAATTAATCTGAGATTTCTAAGATAATTTAATATTCATTGGAGAATTTAATTTATGGTATTGTGCCAAATAGAAGCATTCCTATTCTTTACCCTTTGATCCAGGTGCAAAGAACATTGAATAATTTACAGAATAGGTCCGGATGTATTGTTAATAGAATGGTTTAATCTAGGCTCACACTTCTAGATGTCCACGGGTGGCTATGGTCGGCCCTACTAGTGACCCTTTCCTAGTCTATAAATCAAATTATAAAAATTTAATCTGTCACTCTAAAAACTTATAAATTCTACGCCCTTTAAATATTATCTTCCTATTTATTTGCACTTCACCATGAATAGCCCGCTCATGGCCTACGACTACCCAAGGATTCATGTGACATTTACAAGTTAAGAGTTCTTCTCCTTCAAGGTTTCAAAACTCTTCAACAGGTTTTAACAATTCAAACTGCTAATTTAAAAAGTAAAGTAAGATCAGGTATTAATGTCATCACAATGTTTTGAAATTATTTTGAATTTTAATTCTCCATCGAATCTTTATATTATCTTATCTTTCTCTTCAAAATTGAAGTAAGAAAGTAACTAACTACTCAGAACACATTGAAAATAAATAACAAAACATGATAATTAAACTTTGAATCAAATGTAAAAATATACTTATCTCGAATATTTCTTCTACAGATCTTCTGATTCCTACTGACTCCATAGTGAAATGAACTCCATATGAAATAACTTGAAAATAAACTCACTAAACTAAACAAAAGTGGCCCTAAATTTCTCTCTCTAATTCTCTCTCTAAGGATGAGAGATCCTAAAGTAGATAAGAGAAAGGGGTACAATGGGAGGGGCACGTTTTCTGAAGAAATGAACCTCTATTTATAGGCTTCAAGAGTTGCCTTGAGGCACCTCTTCAAAACATGTCCACATTCAATGAATCTTCTAGAAGGTCGGTCTGGCGCCTAGGCACTGGAATCTGGCGCCTAGGCGCCGGACACCGCGTCCAGTTCTTCGCACCTCTTCACATTGGCTCGCACCTCTTCGCTATTAAAACCGTTTTGGAGCGTCCAAATGCAATGTATCACATGTCCTATTATCAAGGAACAACTGCCAACCTTCTAGAATGTCCAATAACCGTTCACTCCGTCAAAATAACTGATCAAACGTTGTCAAAAACTTGACAGCTTTCATATCGAGTCTGGCGCTTATGCGCCAGTTTCTGGCGCCTAGGCACTAGGCCATATTTTTTTACACTTTTGGTATTTTGCTCCATTTTTGCTCCTTTTTGCTCCTTTTTTCCTTCTTAGACCTTTTTACATTACCTACATCCAAAAACATAAAAAATACCTTTCATTAAAGCATAATATCCTTAGAAATTAATAAGAATTAAGACATAAAGAAATAGGTATTTTTTTATAGATCAGTAGGCAGCGAGCAGACCAGCATCGGGCTATTGATCAAACCATCCAACAAGGGATGACCGATCAGATGGAATGATACCAAGTGGTCGGTCAAGCTGAACAATGATAGGCAACCAACATTGGGTGATTTATGGAGTCATCCGATAAGGGATAGCCAATCGAACCAAGAAATACTGAGTGGCATGTCAAGCCGACTAAAGGTAGTTGGTTGAGCCAACCACCATCAGGTGACCAATAAATCCATATGACTTGCGCTAGCCGATCAATCCAAGTAATATTAAGTGGTGTTCAAGCCAAATAATGATGACGAAACCCAAATAGTGGCCGATCCTACAAGGAAATATGTAAACAAGATCATTTTATGCATATTTTTAAATATATCATGCATATAGAGATGAGTCAATCACATCTCAATGGCATGTCTACATGCTCCTAGCGATCTCAAATTGATTCAAGGGTTGAGATGAAGTCATAACTACCCACACATTATGTAATGTAACAAATAGCCTACCTATAATTATTTGGCATGTACAAATGAACTACTACATGAGATAAACTATCATAAGATTGAAGGTTTCCTCTATTTGCATAAAATTCATGATCTATGGAACAAAGATGGAAGGAACTCCTATTTCTCTAGGTCCAAGTGGCATAAACCCATTCATCAGGGGGGAAGCCACCAAACAGTCATGGGATTATCATAATCTTGGTCATTTGGTCAATGTGCTATGTATTTTGGAAGAGATCAATCATGGATCATAGAGGAAATCAACAAAATAAGGTTCCTAATCAAGAGGGCTTTCCACTAACACAAAACTCCTAGATTAAGTCTCTAATGTTAAACTAGCAAGCTAGCTAGAAATGAACAACATTAATTTGTTAGAGGTTTTCACCTTTGCGATGGTTGAGACTGCATTTTATCTTCTAGATGCAAATTCTAAACTTGCAATGATGAAGATGGCTTCACATTTTCCTCAAAGACAAATGAAGCTCTCATTTTCTAAAGGAGAGATGAAGCTTTCCTCCAAGAAGCTCCTCCAAATATTGCCTCAAAATCCCTTTAAGAAAGTAGTGGAGTAAATTGTAAAGGATGAAGAAAGAAAAGAATGAAAATAAGATTGGAAGAGAGGAAGAGAACCTCTTAAGGTCCAAGCACTCTCCGCAAGCTCTCTTGAGCTCCAAGAACACTCCCTTGATGAAATTTTTAGGTCCTTTGCATATGGGGTGGATTTCCAACATGTTTGTGGAAGAATTTTAGGGATCATTGAGCTTGGGGAAGCCATTTACAATTAAAATATAGTCTCTTAAACATAAAATGAATGTCTAACATGTCTCGTACCTAAAATTAGTATATATTAATAGTGATCACTTTTGGGCACGGTTAATCAAGTCAAACCTTTACTTCATACCCAACATCCATGGAAGGGATTTACAAATCCTTTGGACAATGATAACTTATACATAATTGAAATATCATTCATAAATCTCAAAATAGGAGTCAAAATACGCAGGACATCAAAACTAATGCTGCCCATCAGTGGGAAATTTCGGGCGTGGCTACATTAAGGAAAATCCTAATTTCATTCTTAAGTGTACCAAAGTGTCTCAAATGGATGTCTTGGACAACGGGAGACTATGAGTGAGTGAAATGCATCATGTAGCATTCAGTTGGACATTTCATACATGTTAAATCAAAAAATGTTGCCAAGAGTGAGTCATAGAAAATTATAATTTTTAAATTTTTTTATTGATATTATTGTTTCTTTATCTAATAATATTTGCATACTTTTCATAACTAATTCATAACAAAGACATAATAAAGCCATAATTTATGGTAAATAAGGACTTTCCTTCTTTAAACCCTGTCGACATATTTTTAGGTTGAGTGTTGTATTTTGAAAAGGAGGTCGCCTACAGAAGTTGTCGGTGAATTTTAAATTTTAAATTTAATTTAAATATATATATAGTTTTAAAAGATAGCATCTGATTTTGAAAATAACATTAAATTTGAAAGTTTTAAGATATGAAATCGAACCGATCTCACATCCCGAATAGTTTATATAAACGAGCACCGCACCACAAACCGTGTATTTATCCAGAGGAATAGACACACTGCTTGATGATGGGGCTCGATTAAATAAACTAAAAGATTTGTGACATCCGTTTGGTTTGCGAACCAATTTTATAAGCCGACAAGTTCCCCTGCTTAATATAAAAGAATTAAGCAATTTTATATTACCTGGGTTCTTAAAGTTCCCTATAAGGGCAAGCCCCTATAGTTAATTACATCTTAAATGACGGGAATCATTTAAGAAAACTCTCGATAATGATCAGTGGTTTTGCTCTCAAGAATTTCAAAGTTTAAGGTTTTCAAAGGATTGAATTTTGGAATTTCAATAGGGAATGGATCAAATTTGGAACAGTTAATTTCAGGAGTTCAAAGGAAGAAAAGTAGGAGAAGCTGAGGATCCAAGAAGAATCTTGGCAACTTCCCAAACTATCCTATTGTTTGGCTTCAATTTGGGAGTTTATTTAATGTTGATATCCTGCCAATTTTAATTATTTAGGACTTATATTTATATGACATGATCATATAAATAGCCTTGAAGATGTGAGGGCAAATGCCTAAAAAAAGGGTTGAGGATTTATGTTGCACTAGGCAAACTACCTCGAAATCCTACGGTTTGGTTGTTTAATTCTAGGAATGTTTAGCTGATGTAGAGTTGTTTTGCTAACGATGATGGTCGAGCTGCCCACCATGCTCCGAGCTCCTTGTTGTTGCAGAGGTTTAGTTTTAGAAGTCATAAATCAGGAGATGAGAGAAGTGTTTTGGTTTAGAGAAAATCTTAAAATCCAAGTGTTTTTAGTGTTTTAATTAAAACAAATCTTAAAGTTAGTTAAACAGAACCGATTAAGATCCCACGGTTCCGTCATCCCGGCACCGTTATTTTCATCGAATTCACTTAGTCCAGATGAATTTGCTAAACTCAACTGAATGAGTTCCACACTTTCATTTAGATAGTGGGAAATCCTGTTAGCAACACGTGGGTTACATCATCCGAGGTATTCCCGATCATTCAATGAGACGTTTTAATTTAGTTATGATTGTAGTTTTGTTGTTCTGTTTGTGATTAAATTTTGAGTTATTTTATATTTTGGAATGTTGTGGCGGTGAATTTTATCTTGCAATGACTTTTAATTTAGTTTTGGTTCAGTTTAGGGACTATCCTAAAGGTTTTGGTTTTCATGCAACAGTTTTATTTATCATGCATTAAAAGTAAAGTACAGTGCATGTAAGTAAATTGCAATTAAATGAAAGCGTTCCTGGAGGGTCTTCCCGTCATCTCAAGCTACACTTAAAACACATGTTAAGGCATTTAAATATATTTTTGCAAGAAATACCTAGGTAAAACTAAGGGAAAGGGTTTTGGTTATCTACCAGAATCCTAATCCTATAACTAGTCACTTCCTATGACGTCTAGGTTCTTGGTTTGGTTTAAGGATGATTTTCTTCATCAAAGAACAATTAAATTTAGTCGTTCTTCTAAAACATCTCGTTGTATTGAGAAAGTGCTTAGGACGAGTCCTAAACATCTTTTCAATATTTCTGGGATTGGTTTTGAGTCCAAGTAAATTTAGTTGCACAGGTGAATTAATTATCCAGGAGTTTGTTTTGTTTTATTTCTTGCTCAGTGGACTTAGGACATTTGAATATCTTATGTGTGAAGTGACACTTCACTTGATGCTTCATTTAAGAGTTATAACAATTAAAGCCTTTAAGGGCAAGTTGGTTTATTGAGAATTTTAATCAAATTAATTGAAAGATTGAGTTAATGGTTTAAAGTGTTTTAATTTAATTATGAGGTTTTAATTAATAATTTTAAGTTTGGAATAATGTTCAAATTATTTTAGATTTAATTCTTAATGATTTCATTTAGGTTTGTTGTTAAATGATTTTAATTCAATTTGATTTTAATTTAATTTAATTTAATTTTATTTTATTTTATTTTATTTTGATTTTAAATTTAATTTACTTTAATTTTAATTTTAATTTTTAATTCAATTTAATATTAATTTAATTTTTATTTAATTCAATTTAATTTAATTAATTTAATTTAATTTAATTTTTGATTTAATTTAATTTAATTTAAATTGAATTTAATTTTAATTTAATTGGATTTAATTTAATTTAAATTTTGATTTTAATTTTAACTTTAATTGTTAGTTCTAGTTTAACTTTAATTTTAATTTGATTTTAAATTTAATTTAATTTTAATTTTAGTTTTAATTATTAATTTAGATTATTATTTTAGTTTTTTTTAATTAAGAATTAAATATTGTTAAAGTGACTCATTTAGGGATTTTTTAAATTAAAGAATAAATGTCCTCTTAATAATATCCCTATTTTAATGATCCAAAATTTAAGTTATTTAATTAATTAAAGTTTCATTTTTGATATCTTCAAAGTGTTTAATAAGTCTCTACCCCTTTAATTTTCCTAAGTTTCAATCATCAAGAGAAAGTTAAAATCAAATATTTTACCCCCCATTTTGATTAAACCTAAAGTTTTAATTAAGGGTTAAAATTTTTAATTACCTTTATGCCCTTTTAAGCTTATTTATTTCATAACTCACTAAAATGAGCTCAAATGAATTTGAAATTTTTATGTCATCTCACTCACATGTCAATTAAGATATTAGAGGAGAAAAATGTGATTTTTCTGAATTTAATTTATTTATGTAATTATTTTTAGTAGAAATTAAAGATTTTCAAAGAAAATTCAACAACATGACCAAGGTAAAGTTTCTGTCCTTAAGAAAATTATGGGATCTTCCTAATGACCAGAGGACCACTTGGACCAATTTTGGTGATTGTTTGAATTATATTTTATTTATTATAATTATTTTGAGTTTTAGAGTATTAATTAATTATAAAATAAAATTAAAGTTGAAAAATGGATTTTATATTTTTCTTAAATTTCTCTGAACTCAAGGAGTCCAGAGAAATAAACTTTCTAATTTTCTAATTTTTCTTTGATTTAGTAGAATTATTTTAGTGAAAAGGTTGGAAAATACATTTTTTAATATTAAAAGTTGTTTTAAGCATTTGAAATTCAATATTTTAGCCTAGGGACTTGGGAAAAATATTTGGTTTATTCCTAAATGATTAGGAGTCAAAATGTGACATTTTCATGATTTTTAATATTTTTGTGATTTTTATTATTTTTTAAATTATTAAAATATTAAAATATGGTGGAAAATCAACTTTTTTAGAAAATTCCAATTTTAATTTTCCTGAACTCCCATGCTATCAGAGAAGCTCCAAAACCATTTTTGTGAATTTTTGAAATGTATTTTTGGAGTTATGAATTTTCAAAGTTCCATTTTACATATGAGACTCAATCAACCCATTTGGTAGGGTTAATCAAGTCCAATTGATTTCAAATTTTTATGTGAGGTCTCTCTGATCCTAAAGATCAGTGGAGAATTATTTTCAAGCCAATTTGATGTGTGGTTAACCCTAATCAATTCAAATTCAATTTTAGGGGTTTAGGCCAATTAAGGTTTTTATGAATTAATTAATTCAAAATATATTTTTCATCGGGTTCTCTGGTCCTAAGGAACATCACCAAATTTTCCTAGAATTTATTTTACAACATGCTAATTATTGGAATTAAAGTACCTAAAACAATGACATGAACTTGAAAATTCAATAACTTTTCACAGAGATAGCCTCTGACCTTGAAAAATTCAGGGAATGTTCCCAAGATCAGAGGCTTCAAAAGCCCTATGGTCTCATGTCATGGTGAATTGTCTATGCAAATGAAGAATCAAAATACTGAAAATAGTAAATAGATTATTAAAAATAAAATACTCATCCAATTAACTTGATTTTTTTCTACATTATTCTCCTCTATTCACTGAACAAGAGAGTATTTTTATTTTATTTTTGTGATTTTTCTATGCAAAGATATGAATTTTTGAAGTTCTGGGCATTTAAATAATTCAAAAATACCCTATTTATCTACTTATCCACGCGGCGCTAGCGCAACATCGGCAACTCCGAAAGCCCACGCGGCGCATTCCCATTCGACGCCGCCATCCGACTCAGCGCTCTGGGGGCCCACGATTCACGTAACATTCACTGGTCCGGTGCAATTTGAACCGTCCGCTCGATACACGCGTGATCCAACGGCTCCTGGTCATCGTCTACAACTGGTGTGCACCAGTGACCGTCCACACTAAAACCCTAAGATCTCAATCAATTTTCAATGGATTTTCGTGTTCTTATGCTCTATGGATTCGTCTTGAAGAGACGAACACATCCATATGGTTTATAGGCTCTGAAATTAACTTAAACAAAATAGAGAATCACTGGAAGCTCGGGAAGAAGAGTGAGTTCATACCTTTGCTCAGAGAAGTGAAACTTCGATCCGAGAGTTGTGTCACCTTCGATTGGGTCCGTGTAAGCTCCGGATGAAGTCTCGGCTCCGGGAATTGTCTAGGTATGAAAGTGACCAAGCCCGATCACAAAGCTTGGAGGCTAGAAGCAATGGCCGGCCCGGGTGAGGGGGCTTTTGCCGGGGAACTTCTCCTCTTGGTCTGGTGAAGGTGTAGGACCAATCAATTTGGAGATTGGCTCACTGTGGTGAAGTGTCCTATTTTTTTGATGGATTTTCAACTCAGAAATTGAGCTCACATAGGGGTTTTTAGGCCTGGATTTCAGTGGGGATCAAGTTCTCTATGTCTGGGGAGGAGTCTGGAATAATTTTGGCAGAGTTTCCTTAAGGTTTGGTTCAACTCTCCTATTTGGCCGAGAGGTGGTGGTGTTTAAATAGGCATGGCTGGAGGGCTTCCCGTGGGCAGTCGGAGGTCGGATCAGCTCGCTCGGGGAGGAGAAGAAGAGCTCCGGTGTCCACTAGGGTTGGGACAGCTCGACGAAGGAGAATTTGAAATTTTGATTCACATGGAGCTCTCGGCCATGGTGTTTTCTGGCGGCCGTGGTGGTCGGCCGACTGAGCATGGGTCACCATCCGAATCGATGGGGTCGTGGGTTGAATTTGGTGAAGTTAATTGGAGTTTGACATGTTTAAAAAGCTTGATTAAAATGGAATGGGGGAGAGTGTATTTTGTGTTTGGTTTGGTCAATCCATGGAAATAGGCTTGGTGCACCTCCCCAAGACCTGATTTTGAGCTGAGGGAATCATTTAGGTCAGCTTGGAAGGGGTGGTGAAGTCTCCATCCATGGTGAGGTGGCTAAGCATGGTTTAGAGTGTTACATGAGTATGGTTAAAAAAGCTTAATGAAAGACTAGGAAAGGGTCCCCTCTTCTTGCCATTAATGGCTTGATGAGGTGGAAAGTGGCTTTCATGGCTTCCATATGGCTTGTACATGGCTCAATGGCTCACATTTGGCTTGGAAAAAGCTTGGTCAATTTCATAAAAGGGGATTTTATGAATTTTGGCATTTTTGGTGGAAATTTGGATGAAGCTTTATTTGGAATTATTTGATCATTGATTTAGTACTTTAGGGATGATTTTAATTGATGGGTGATGTAGAGAAATATCATGTGGGCTTTGGATGAATTTTGGGCCTTTGGATGTGGTGGAAGTGGGCTTTTTAGAATGGTTTAAGAAAGTGGGCCTTTAGGCTTAAAAATAAATTGGTGGGTGGAAATTTTGTGAGGGATCATGCCAAATAAATGTTGCAATTGGTTTAGGCATGTGTCATGAGTGGTTTGGAACAAGTGTGAAGTGATTTTGAATTCAATTGGGTTTAATGTGGGGTCTTTATTTAAAGGGGCCAAGGTGGGCCAAATTGGGCTAACTTGGGTTAAGGTTGGGCTAAAGTTGGATTTGATGTAAAATTAATGTTGAGAAATGTTTATGGGAGTGTTACAAAGAGTTTTCAACTTTGGTTGGGCTTTGATTTTGGGATTTGGGCCCATTTGGGTTAGGTTTGGGCTTAGGTCAATTTAAGGGATTTTGGTTTTGGGTTAGGTTTGGGTGGAGTTTAGGTTCAAATTTTGGGCAAATCAAGTTATTTTTTTGTTCATGGGGGTGTTAGGAAGGCTTTAGAAAAGATTTGGGGCCAATTAGAGTTGAATTGGATTAGGTTTGGGCTAGGTTTGGGTCATGGGTTAAAATTGGGCCTTAGGCTTCAAATTGCAATTGGGCTCAAATTTCAATCAAATTGGACTTGTATTTGGTCTAAATTGATATTGGGGATGTTTATTTGAAGTTTAGAATTGAATTGGACCAAAATTGAGGTCAATTGGGGTGGTTTGGTTTGACATTGGGTTCACTTGGGTTTAAAATGGGCCAAATTGGGGGGTTTTGGTAAAAGTGGAGTAAATTGGCAAAATTGGCCCATGGTGTAGTTGAACAAAATGGAATTGGGAATATTTGGGATTTTATGGAATGTTTTGGGAATTTTCTGAATTTTTGGATTTTTGGGCTAAGAAGGGCATTTTGGGTATTTGGAGGGTATTGGGGGGTACTTTTGGAATTTTTGGTATTTTTGGGTATGGATGATCAATTTGAGTGGGGGAAATGTTTAGGACTGATTTTGAGGAATTTTGGGTAATTTAGGTGATTTTGCAAATTTTGGGTAGTTCCAAGGGCATTTGGTAAGTTTGGTGGGTCCGGGGCCCCGGGGGTCAAAAATTGAAATTTTGGAAAAATGGAGATTGATCAAATTTGAGTAAAATGGAATCACTTTGGTTGATTCATGAAGCCATATTAAGCCCATATGAGCCATGAGAGAACTCATTTGAGGCATCACTATGTTGTTCCTAACCCTCTTAGCCAGGGGCTTAGAGGTTAAGGACCATCCATATGAATTACCTGCATGAGTCAGGAAGTCAAGCTAGGCATGAATAGTTTTAGGATTTGGAATGTGTGTGAAAGTGTAATGTGTGCAGGTCAACCCTCACCAGACCAAGCCACCCAGGGTATTCCTAAGGCCAAGAAGTCCTATAGGGAACTCATCCTTTAAACCTCCACATTTGACTTCAACCCTCTAGGTGATTAGGGGTCTACAATCAAGCTTGTGGAGTTTGCAGGGAGTCAAGAGGTAGTTTGAATTTCTAAAGGGTGGGTTTCATTTCTAGTCCTCTAAGATTAGTCAAAGGAAAAGCCTAAGGATAGATCCTAAGTACTAAAGAGAGAAGCAAAAGACCTCATAAAAAATGAGGTCAACAAACCCACCCCAATCTTGTTCTATAGTATATTTGTAAAACAAAACTTGTAAAAATTAAAAAAGTAATTTTAGATTCACCCTTGAAACTCAAATTTCAATTAATGTATATTTTAGCCCACCCAATCACTTATTTTTACGTTAACTTCTTAAAAGTGAAATCCCATTTATTATATTGCTACATTAAGAGATTTTATCTTAATCTCCAATTTATTAAATTTTTTTAAAAATATCAAGTATACACAAAAATCATGAAACTCGTGAGTTTTTTTGACATACTTATTTAACATTTTCTAAGTTTTAGGGCCAATGAACTAAAAAAATTTTCATAATAAATTCCTAAAGTTAAGTTTTTTTTACATACTTATTTAACATTTTCTAAGTTTTAGGGCCAATGAACTAAAAAATTCTTCACAATAGATTCCTAAAGTTGGAACTATGATTTTTCTAATTTTGTTCTATCATGTGTTGACCAACCCCTTTTGTGATCAACTTTTATTACAATTTGATCCACCTCATCTATTATTACAATACTGTAAGTCCTGATAATGGTACCAGAAAACTTGATCTACTCCCTAGCAAATTAATTGAATTCTTAAATCAGATTTTCCTACACACTGAGGTTTCTCACACAAGCGTACATTTCATTTTAGTAATATAAGGCCCTAAAGAGTTTGGGATGTCGAACCCATAGGGAACAAGGTAACAAATCCAATTACAGAATGTATATCTACTACGCTAAGGTCTTAGTTTGGAGTTTCGATTAAGTTGATTTTTCTAACAACTACTCCTAAATTATATCACTAAGTCTAATGCTAAATCAAACTAGATCAGTTGGTTTGGTGAATATCAAGATATAAAAAGTCCACTTTCTCTTGTGATTAAATAATTGGATTGTAGGATTGAATACTAAAAATTGCAATTGTGGCTAGTGACAAATAGGAGCATATATCGTATTTAATCTCTTCTGAGTGCAAAAAGAAGTTTTGTTTAACTTGGTAAGTGTATGTACCTGTCACCCTAGAAATCCCCAAGTTATGCCCATCAAAACCTATCTATATGTCTTTCATTGCCCTATGGACTACTTTTCCAACAATGTGGTTCTTATTAGATAATAAAGTCAGAGCTCTCCCGAGTCTTTATGGGTTCACAACATGTTTTAACATACTAATTGGCCAAATTGGTAAGTAAATTAAGCATGAAGTGAAAAACACCACATTAAGATTAGAATCCAATTCTAAAAGTATCCAACACATCCTATAAATCCTACATATGCATCACAAAAGAAGGGTAAAGGAAATCTATTCATAGAGCATGAAGAACACCATAGAAATCATCATCATTTAATAAACAAAATCCACAAAATATGTGTTTATAACAAGTACAAAACTAATGGTAACACAATACTTAACTTTTCTCCTCTTAAAAGAGATGAAAAATCCCTCCTACAAATGATCCAAATGCTCCCTACAATGTTGAAATGTCCCTTTATAGATTTCGCTCAATACCCCTCACTAATCTATCTAGAAAGGTGAAAATCTATGAATCCTACTTCTATTTATGACTTCTTGGCCCCTTGGGGTTTCCCTATGGATTAGCAATGCCAAAAGTCCCCTCTCCAACTGGTCAAATAATTCAAATTACTTTATAAGTCATGCTAAATAACTACAAAAAAATGGTCATGCCATGGCGCTTAGGCACTGGAGTCTTAGTTTAGTGCATTGGTTTTGGCGCTTAGGCACCAATAAGCTAGGATCAAGGCATTCGGATGGAGTGCCTTGGTACCGAGTGTCTGGTGCCAAGGCGCCAAACATGCTGATTCCAATATGCTTCATTTTGCTCCTTTTTTCTCCTTTTCAACTCCAGTTCACGCCATGTGTCCTACCAATTATACCTAAGAAAATATAAAAATACCTTTCTTGAAAGTGCACTTTCATCCAAAAATAAGTGTTAAATATTAGAGAAATCAAGCATGTTCAAGGAAACATCAAAATCCCTCAAACATAAACATTACTTTTTTTAAAAACCAAACTTGTTGATTTGAGATGGTGGGTTTAAATGAAATTTCCTATAATTTTTCCTCGGAAATGTCATAGTGTAACTTAGGAGAAATTCTAGTAAATAAATCTAGGACTATCGTGTAATAATATTTTGTATTCAACTTCATAATCCTAATTTTTTTTCTACTTCAAAAATTTTGGTAATTTGTCAAACTAAGGATTCCTTCAAAATATGGAAACAAAACCTAAGCACTCCATTTAAATACATTTGACTAATATACTTTTTTAAAATAAAAATAATCTTAGGATTGCATCCAAGTCTTTTCCTTTAGGAAGATTCAAGCGAAACCAATTTTGTATTAAGCTTCTCCTAAAGCTTCTCCACACTTTTTATATCATTTCTTTTTCTTTTTCTTTTGGATCTTTTTCAATCCTTAATATTTTTATGCGAAGATTAATATTTCTAGATTAACAATTAATACTTTTGAATTTCACTATCCTCCCCTTAAAGTTTATAACTCATTAATCTCCTTCACTTTTAAAATGGTAATAATTTGTTTAAAATAAATTTCAATAGAGTCTCAATTCTTGAAAAGTGTTAATCTAAGAATCTTAATTTTTCAAAAAATACAACTCTTTTGTACAATAAATAGTAAAATCATTTTCCTACCTGTCTCCTACAAAATACCTTAACTCGAGAATAGTTCTCTTTATACAGAATTTTTCCTATGTTTTCTATATCATCTTAAAATCAAAATTGTAGCAATCTATAACTCACACCACATAACATAAATCATTTAAAAATGATAAAAATTTTAAATGTAAGTTATTGAAGATAAATAAAATTAAGCTTTTAAACAATCCCCCCCCCCAACTTAATTTCTAAAATATATAACATTTAGTACAGAAATATAAGTGGGAAAAAAATAGTTCAGAAATACAATCTACCACATGGGTCTATATGAAACATTTAAATGGTTTAGAAAAACAGTAGACAGCAGAAACTAAATCTAAACTAAACATGTTGGAAGAAATTAAACTAGAGAAAGGTTTTAAAAATCAAAATAGGTATCAACACGGGTGTATAAGATAATAATACATATGCCCAAAAATATCTCAAATATTACAAGAACAACTAAAATAACCAATACAACAGAGAAAAATAAAAATACATCATCACAACAACAATATCAACATGGAAAAACTACACATAATGAAAAACTTCCCAAACTATCAAATATACTCTTGTAAATGATAGAGATGCAATCAATAAGCTAGTCAAAGGATAAATCAACTCTCTCCCACAATCACATCCTCTTCTTTAAGAATTTCTCAAAATTTCTAAAAAATCTTTAATGAAGATAAATATGCAAGCTCATACTGATGAAATTTACCTTTTGGAGATGAATTTCACACTCTAAATAGGTTGAGACCAAAAGCAAGGTTCCCTAAGAATCACCTATAATTTTCTTGAGAGGAGTCGAGGGAAGAAGTTGGGTGAAAATGACCTAAACTGGGTAGTTTAGCTCAATAATGAATATTTTAGTCTTCCCTAGGTCCTTCTTTACTCTTGTAACACAACACACAAACTTGATAAATAAATGAGATCAATTCTTCACCTTTGCTTACTTCCAATTTCTAATCAAATCACTTCACTGATATTTTGGGTGCTATCTGATGCTTTGTAGGATTCAACCCAAGGGCAAAATCATTCCTGATAAATTGGCTCACGTGCACCAACCTTAGGTGTCCACTCGTCTCTTTAAGTATACACATCTAAGAGTATAAAGAACAGTGTATGGTCATCCTTATGATACTCTTCAATTGGTGTATTAAACCATTTTGAAGAAAACAAGGTCGGATAAATGAAGTAATAGAATTAAGATGGACCTATCCAATGTCCAAACCCAACATGCCTCTAGTAAATCCTCAAGTTCTGTTGAGAACTGAGTCGTAGTGGACTAGTTAGTCCTACTACTACAATAGAACAAATACTAGTCTAATCATAAGGAGAAGTTAAGGAAACACCTCCCTCATGACACACTTTAATCAAAGCAATCCACACTCAATCCAAACATCCAGAAACATCAACAAAGTAATCAATTCACATTAACAAAAACCTACACCTCAAACAATAACAACACACTAGCAAACACAGATAACCATGGGATGCCTCCCAAGAAGCTCTTGGTTTAACGTTATTAGCTCGATGAATCAAATTGTTACTCAGATTTTACTTGCTTACCACTCCTCTCCTTAGGGTTCACCTCGGTGCTATTAGAAAGAATTCCTTGAAGGTCTATTAGCATATTATCATGAACTGATACTTCTTTAATTTGTCGATTCACCATTTCTACAATAGATTCTTGAAGTCTTTAATATTTTCTAATCCTCCTAAAAATTCTCTATAGTTTTGAATCATAGGGTTCAAGGTTTGTGACTCTTGAAATACACAATCAATTATAAAGAATTAACTAATATGATAGATACCAAGCACATCAATACAAAAATTTATATATATTTTTAGATTCTCTTTTAAATAACACATAATAATTAAAATACACTATATAATAACACTACAATTTCCAAGTTTATGCCATATATATTCAACTAAAATTTTCCTAAAGTTTTTTACTATCATTCCTTAGCAACAACACTAGAAACTTGATCCACCTCAGCTATTATCACAATAATGTATGTCCTAGTAATGGCAATAGGAAACTTGATCTAATCCCTAGCAAATTGATTGATTTATTCAGATTAGATTTTTTTACACATTGAGATTTCTCATATAAGAATATGTATCGCTTCAGTAATATAGGGCTCTAAAAAGTCTGGGATGTGGAACCCATAGGGAACGAGGTAACAAATCCAATAAGAGAAGTTCTAATTTACTACACCAAGTTCCTAGTTTGGAGTGTCGATTAAGGTGATTTTTTTAAAAACTACTCCTAAATTACAGCACTAAGTCTAAAGCTAAATCTAACTAGATCAATTAGTTTGGTGAATATCAAGATAAAAGAGCTACCTTTCTCCTCTGATTACATAAGTTGACTGTAGGATAGAATGCTCAAAATTGCTATTATGGCTAGTGACAAATAAGAGCATATATCTTATTTATCCTCTTCTGAGTGCATAAAGAAGTTTGGTTTAACTTGGTAAGTATTTTTTTCTGTCACCCTAGAAACCCCAAAGTTATACCCATCAAAACCTATCTCCCTATCTATTTTAATTGCTCTATGGACTACTTTTCCTTCACCCACTAGTTCCATGTTGTTCTTACTGGTTGATAAAGCAATAGTCGTCCAAGTTCTTTATGGGTTCACAATAGGTTATAACATACTAATTGGCCAGATTGCTAAGTAAATTAAGCATGAAGTAAAAAACCATCACATTAAGATTAAAATCCAATTCCAAAAGCATCCAACACATCCTAAAAATCCTACATATGCGTCACAAGAGAAGGGTAAAGGAAATCTACTCACAAAGCATGTCGTCATTATTTAACAAAAAAAATCCACAAATATGTGTTCACAAAAAGTACAATAAAAATGGTAACAAGATACTTAGTTTTTCTCCTCTGAAAAGAGATGAAAAGTCCCTCCTACAATGTATCCAAGTGCTCCCTGCAATGCTAAAATGATTCCCTATTAGATTTCTCTCAGACCCCCTTGCCATTCTCTCTAAAAAGGTGTAAATCTACAAATCCTACTCCTACCTTTGACTTATTGGCTCCCATGTGATTTCCCTAGGGATTAACAATGCCAAGAATCGCCTCTCCAATTGGCTAAATTCGTTAAATAACTCCATATGATGTGTTGAATTACTGTAGAAAAACGGTCGTGCTTAGCTCCCAAAAGTTGGTGCCATGGCACTGGCCTCTCAGATTGGTGTCTGATTCTGGTGCCTAGGGGCCAATAAGCTGGTGCCATGGAACATGGATGGAGCATCATGGCGTTCAGAGTCTGGCTTCTAGGGGCTAGGCCTGTTGGTTCCAACATGCTCCATTTAGCTCTTTTTGGCTCCTTTTCAACTCTGCTTCACTCCTTGTGTCTTACCCTTTATACTTAAGAAAATCTATAAAAATACCTTTTTTTTTAAGTGCAGTTTCATCCAAAATAAGTGTTAAATAATAGGTAAATTAAGCATACTAAAGGACACATCACATTTACTGACCTTTTCCACCAAATCTAAAATTATTTATTTATGTATTTATAAAACAACTAATGTCATTTGTGTCTTACCTGTTGGTGCCTAGTATTGTACATGAATTATGAAAGATGACTTTTATGATGAAGTATAAGGAAGCTTAAAGATTGAAATATATTGAGAGATCATGGTAAAATGCTCATTTATTCTTCTGGTAGAGTAGAAGAGAGAAAAAAAAACTTGTACTTTATCTTTGGTAGAGATAGTAGATTTTGGTTTTTTAACTGATGGATTTCATTAGACTTGTTGATGATAATGCTCACCAATGATAGTGTCAATGATAGGCATAAGTTGTAATGATGAAAAGTGCACATTTATCAAAATGGAATAAATATTAGCACTTGAGACAGAACTCTCTAAGAAATGTTACATTTACTTAGGTGGATTTAATTTATAAAAAGAGAGATTTATCATACTAAAATTTCAAGGACAATATACACAAACACCCAACCCCCAACCTCTTACCCACCCATCTACCTGCCTACACACACACACACACACACACACACACACACACACACACACACACACACACACACACACACACACACACAAATGATACCTTTTTAGGGCTCTCATTGTAAAACATTAAGAAGGAAACCCCTGCATCTTTGAAAATGCCCATGGTGTTCTTATCATGAAAGTTAAACCACTAAGTATATGTTACATATATTATTATTATATGATAAAAGATTTAGTTTCACATTAAATTCCAATTAGTAATCACAAAAATTTTTTGAACTTTTGATCATGTCATAGATTGTTTACGACCTAATTTCATATTCAAACAAAAATATTATTATTTTGAAAATTATAATAAACTAATATATTACTTCAAAATCATATGATTATGTGGAAATATTGACATAAATTTCTTGATTTAAAAAAGACCAAAAAATTTTGAAATTGATAGGAGATGATTTGAACTCCAATTATTTATGCTTATAGTTAAAATGAGCATCAATGTGAGATAAATTCAACAAGCACAAAAATTTTTTAGTTTTTATATTTTTAAGTCATCGATATATTAAAAACATTATATGATCAGAGGGTTTCAACATGGATCATTCAAATGAGTGTTTGATTTTAATAAATAAGAACACTAATATCGCAATCCAAAAACTAATAAATAGATTCAACTTCTATAAAATTGAGACAGCTTAGATAAGTCCAAAAAAGGTTTTGAACAAAGAAATATAAAGCCCAGTCAATCGAAATCGGTGACTATTATCACTAATATTAATCAATGAACGTTAGATTATCAAAGGAGCATTGTATGTGGAGAGTTCTCATATTTGAAGAATTATAAATTTTTATATAATGATCTACATCTATAATCACCATTGCTTCTTGTCATTAATGAACACCAACAATTGTAGCCTACACTTTATAACCCTACTTTCTTTGTTTAATGGAAAAGGATACAACACTAATTTATAACATGATAAATTAGATAACAACTCACACAAAAAATAAAATAAATAAACACTAAAGCAAAAATGGAAAATAAACAAATTGACAACAATAACACTAGTAGCAACAAAACCCGCCAAATAAACACCCAAACAAACTCTGTTTGCTTCAAATATCATCAACAACTACGATGACAAAAGTATAGACACAGGCAAAAAGAACACCACACTAACTACTTTAGCGACAACAACACAACCAATCATTAACATCAACAACCAAGGATCTCTAATCTTGCAAACAATAAAAAAGAGAGAAGCAAAAAATAGAAAAATTAACAAATAAAATAGAAGAACAAAAAAAATAAAATAAGATCAACAAAATAGAATCATAAAAAAACCAAAGGAAAAGACCAAATGAAACCATCATAAAAAGATAAAGGACAACTAAGCTGACCTTAGAACTTACTTGAAATAAAAAGAAAAATTAAAATTCTATCAAATATTTAGAATATAAAAAAATATTCAGAATCTGATTGAATTTTAATTATGCTTGAAATTTATCAATGCTCAAAGCTAATCTATGCAATTAGTAATGATTAAGAAAGAAATTCAAGAAAATCAAAAATTAAACCAAAAATATAAGAAAAAAATAGAAAAAGCTCTAAAAAACAAGAACCAAATGGAAAAAAGGATGAACCAACTTCAAAACCAACAACAAGAACAAATCATCATAAAAATAGAAGATAAATAAAAACCCAAGCTATAAGACCACCACCAACAACAACAAAAGCCAAAAACCAAGCATACATATAATAAACAATAGTTTGAATTATCAAGAGATGAAATCTCTTACAAATTGTACAATACATAGCATAAATAATGATATAAAACTTGAAGTCCATTAGAATGAGAAATAATAAAGTGATATAAAATTTTCTACGAGATAATTTAAATATTATACAAAATAATAAACAATAATTTAAATATTTTACAAACTCCTTTCATACATATAATAAACAATAATTTGAATTGCTAAGAGATGAAATCTCTTACAAATTTTACAATAAATAGCATAAATAATCATATAAAACTTGAAGTCTATTAGAATGAGAAGTAATGAAGTGATAGTGAGGAATACATTTATTAAGAAGATAATGGGATATAAAATATTCAAAAAATAAATGATTATGAGATTCGACCATATTAGAATAAAGAACACTGATAGTATTAACATAAATATCTTTCAAAGAAAGAATATCACAAGTCTTAAGTGCACTTGAATAATTTTCCAAAAAGGCAAAAAAAAATTTAAGGAAAACCTTTGAAGCAAATCAACTTGTACCAATCAACACAAAGTATATGTTCGTGAAGATAAAATACATTTCTAAAAGAATAATTACTTTGATTATTTTATAAACAAGTAAAACCAATTATAGAATGAATTTTTAAAAATAGTCTGAATACAAAAACTAGGAGCTCTACGTGAAAACAAGATCCAAATATTATTAGAAATAATCTTACAATGCGTAGTATTACAATGAAGATAAACCAAGAAAAATTATTATTAGCACTTTTCTCATAAAGGGAAGAACCTTAAAACTAATGATCAAATTAAAAAAAATAAAATGTTGTTATTAAAAACCTGAAAAGACAAAGAAGATTTGATTTTCAAAGCATCTTTTATAATATCATTCTAATAAGGTGTATAGGAATGAGATTTGTGCCAAATGGAACCATGGTAATTCATACACCAATTGGAAAATAAAGATCAAGTGTTATAAAATATTCAAATAAATTTTGATTTACACATCAAATTAAAGCTATCCAAAGAAGACAAACTAAGAACACCAAGATCTTAGGTAAAGTAATAACATTACAACAAATAGTACAGAGTTTCTTACAATTGTTAGTATGCTTAAAAACGTTATTGATTAAGAAAGAATTTTTTCTTCTTAAGCCATTGGGGAGACTAAAGGCATGAAACCAATAACACAAATAACTCTAAAAAGTTTTTCTAATAAGTTGAAGCCGACAACAAAAGAAAGTAACATTTGTTTCCAATCATAAAACCTGAAATGAAGTTTATCAAGGAATTTTTGACAATTACCAGCAACGAATTGATAAGGCTTAATAATAACACCGAGATAACCCTATGGCAAAATGTTTATAAAAAATTAAAAGCATTGCTAATATTAATTTGAGTAAGAGTATCCATATATTTAGAAAAGTAAATAATAGATTTAGAAAAATTAGAATAATTATTGGAAATCTTTATAAAAAACATCAATGGTATAAGTAAAGTGACTAATAGAAATCATATCGACTAAAAGAAGATAAAGCTTAGTGATTTTTTCAATAAACTTATTTCATGTAAGAACTAACGCACCTTTGTAAGCTTCATTGTCTGTAAATACATTTTTGCACAACGTTATCATAAAGAACCCATACTCTATTGGATTAATTTTCAAACATGCTATAAATATTATGATTCCTAATTGGCAATCCATAGAATAATTTGAAATATTATATACAAAAATGATAGTGAGAGGAAAAAAAAAACAATATCGTGTGATATGGTAAGGTACTAATTCTTTTATGCCATCTCAATATACTAACTCATTATGCTATTCATTTCTTTATTTACAACTATGCTTTCATTAGTATAGTAGAACTCACATAGAAATAATAAATCAATGTGAGCTACTGTGAGAATATCTAGACGAAAATTATTTCATGTGGAAATTGTTTCTACCTCATAATTTAACATTTTCCTTAAATAAAAAATAAAAATAATAATCAACAAAACAAAATAACAATTTTTAATTTAGATCCGCCTAAAGTAAGATATAAAATTTGTCGTTGCTCCCAATTAGGGGTGTAAACAAGCCGAACATGAGCGAGCCCAGGCTCAGCTCATGTTCGGCTCGTTTATATTTCGAGCCCAGAAGTGTGTTCGTGTGTTCGTGTTCGGCTCGTTTGCTTAGCGAGCCGAACACGAGCTATTCAACAAAGAGTCATTTTGACAACCCTAATCATATAATCATAAGATGTTAAGGGTTGGGGCAAGATTTAAAAATTATTGTTTACATTAAAGCATCATTTGAATCTAATTTAATATTTTTATTCTATTTATTTTATTAATAATTTTAATTGATTATAAATCTTTTAAATTTTTTAAAAATATTGCTCATCAATATATATATATATATATATATATATATATATAATTGATGAATACTATTTCGAGTCAAAACGAGTCGAACACGAACGAATAAATCTTTGTTCGTGTTTGGCTCGTTCGTTAACATTCTTCACGAGCCGAACACGAGCTGTTCGCGAACAACAAGCCATTTTAACAGCCCTACTCCTAATTACTTTGAATAATATTCTAGCTAATTTAAGTGAATTTTACTCATTCATATAAATAATGTTAATGAATCAAATTTTCTTGAAAAAATTTCTACCTATATTATCAATTCGAAAATATACTCTTCTTTTTTTATTTTAAATTTTAAGACACGTGACTCATAATAAACCGGTTGGTAGGTGAATAGATCCATTTATGAAGTTAAGTTTGATTGTGGTCAGAGATAATCTACTTTAGACGGGGAAAAAGAAAATTCAAACATTCATAGCCATCAATCTTGAACTGGTTGTTGGTAAGTGAAAGCGAAAGGAGGTTCGGTTTCCTCAGAACTTGCTGGTGAATAAGCTGATGACGAGTTTGCTAAGAAAAACCTACCTAACTAAAAGGAAAAGGTAGATGATTGAAAGGCAAGTCGGATTTGATGTGATGGAAGACCGACTTTCGATAAAGATGGTATAATTTTTAAGAGGCGGATTTACATGCATTCCGCCTAATTCTTATATATTTATTATTATATATTTACGTATTTTCGATTTTTATTTTTATTTTAAATCCGTCTTATTTTTATTTTAATTTTTATCTTCTATTTTTCAATAACACATTTCGTACTATTATAATTTATATATCTATTTTTAGAATATATAATATGTTTGATTGTGTAATTTTAAAAAAAATATATTTTTTTTTTATAAATCGATTGGGTCCAAGAAGCGTTCTAGTGTTAAGCTCTGTCGACAATGGTGTATATGACGTCTGTCTTGCTCCACCAAACATGAAGCATTACCTGTGAGCGAGCGGGTGGTGACTGGAGGGTAACAGACGGCGGGCGACAACTGCGGCCGACGGAGGCCGACTGCAAGCGGCGGTAGCGACCTGCGATGGTCGGCGGCTAATGGCAACCTACAGTGGGTAAAGGCCGGTAGCTGCCAGCGAGCGTCGGCGGGCAACAGCCAGTGGGTGGTTACGTGGTTGGGGGGCTCGGCTGGCAGGGGCAATAATAGCAGCTGCCGGCGACATGCGCGGATTGGCAGCCAGTGGTGGCAGCGATCGGCAGCCAACCGTGGTCTGGGGCAGAAGGAGATGGCGGGTGGGGCCCGGTGGTTAGCACCGAAAGAGCCTACAATGGGGCCTGGCGGGGGGTATGGGCCGACTTAGGGCTGGCAGAGCCCAGTGGTACAGGAAGGTACGCAGGGGACGACCGCACGGGCGAGTGGTGGCAGGCTAAGCGAAGGGTTTTTTAATGTTTTAAAAACAGACAAAAAGATATTTTTTTCTATTTTTAGTATTTTAAAAATAAGTGTTCTCCGAAAAAATAAAAAACATACAAGCAAATACTATTTTTATGTGTGTTTCCTATTTTTTGTTTGCAAAAATTAGAAAATAAAAATAAAAAAACAAAAATTGATCCAAAGTAAATTATCATATCACATAAAATTACAATTATTTTAACTTTTAAACAGTGAAATACATCTTTTCCTACATAAGTAGGATGGCATACAGCTCGAAAGTAACATTAGGTGTTAGATGTATAATACGTCTAAATTAAATGGTATATATGAATTAAGTTAGGTGGAATACTTGCATTAAGTTTGATGACGTGATTCAGGTCGGGCTAAAATGAGCATTGGCTTGCAGTTGCACAGGTCGTAGTGAGTAGGATCAAACCAAACGGTTCGCTGAATTGCTCGCATACATTCGCATGTAGATGTGTGCACACAACCTGATACAAGGAGTGAACTGTAAAATTTTCGAAATTTTTTACTTTTGGCACGTAAAATCTGATTTTTTGTTCTTAAAAATAGACCCAAAAAGTAGGCGAGAAGGCACACTTACCCTCCTCACATTGACATGTCACTTGAGTTGTTGTTGTCCCTCATTTATAGTTTGTGGCTGTGCTTTTCTTTTGTGGCTGTTGTTGCCCAACACATGACCTATTTTGTGTCTTCCTTTCGGAGTTGTTGTTCCTTAACACTTGGTCTGTCATTTTGTTTTTTCTTATGGGTAGTTGTTGCCCAATATCTAGCCTTTTAGTGTGCTTTTTTAGAGAGATTTTTCGCGCTTTGAGATACCAATATCTGGTGAAACCGAACCCCTTGAAAATTAGACGAAGTACCAAAATCATGTGGATACTATAGCAATGCTTACAGATGATGTCCTTATATTGTTTCAAATAATTTCCACTTTCTAAAATACATGATGGTGAGATTACATACTTTAACTAACTGAGCCTATTTGCCTCCCTATAGATACATTGTTTTTTACAAGAAAAATTTGTGAGTTTTCCTGCGATTTCCATTGATGTCTGAGTTGATGGATATTCTAAAGTCTGTTAAAGTTAGAGCTTTACATTTATCTTGTCGAGCATTGATGGTCATTATCAGGCTGATCAACTTCTTTAGAAAATATGGGAGCTAAGTTGATGTTGGGATCTTAGTCAAAATTGGAAGGTTTGTTATCGAAAAACATGGTAAAACATGGTCACATTCTTCAGGAGTAAGGTATTTGTTCTCCATATAAAGGATCTGATAAGATATTGGCTTCTCAAATTTTTCTTTGCCAAGAATCATATGGGATTTCATAAAAGTTAGAGGGAATTACACGAGCCCCCAATTCCTTTCCATATCACAGTGGATGACATACTGTAGATGATTGGATTTTAGGACCTTAAAGCTCTGTAATTTGAGATATAGTACAAATAATATTTATCATTTGCATGGGTGTAAAGAAAATTCTATATTACTTGAACGATACGTGTACTTGTGTTTATATGTAGTGTGTAGTGATAAATAGTGAAATTTTAAGTTATTAATCTTAAATCCCTAGGTATACCGTAGAGAAAGTAGCGGTCAAAGGAAAAAAAGTAAACCATGTTAGAAAAAAGCCCTTAATTTCTTTGCTTGAATAAAGTAGAATTCATTTTAGGATAAGGAAGAAGATAGGGTAGGAGGGAGAAGATGAAGATGGTTCATTCAAGGGAGGAGGAAGAAGAAAAGAGAAAGAGAGAGAGAGAGAGAGAGGAGAATTTGGCTAAGGGAGGAAGGGAGGAATGAATTAAAATGAGGGTGGCTTTAGCATGAAGTGTTTAAAAGGAAAAAAAAAGAGGGAAGAAAATTTCTGCCAACCAAGGAGGGAAACAAGGAAAAGCGGGTTAGGATTTAAAATTTGGAGGTTGGGGTTCTTATGGGTGGTTAAGGCCAATATTTTTACTTAGGTTATTTGGGCTAGATAAATTAGAAGAACATGATGGTTAAGTCCATTTTGGTTAAGGTAATCTCTATCTCAAGGAATTTGAAGTCAATTTGTGGCCTTTCCCTAAAAAAGGGAAAATTTTGTTGAATTTTTTATTAAAATTTTTTATGAATTTTAATAATTAAATTAAATGTTTTAGATCAATTTTATTTTAGTTTGATTTGATGTTAATTTAGGTCCAATTTGAGGTGTTTTCAGAATTATTATTATGATTATTATTATAACTATTTTAATTATTGTTATAACTATTTTAATTATTGTCCAAATATTTGTAGCTTTGATGGACCCTAATAATAAAGTCTAATTTGAGCATAGAAGGGCTCATTTGAAAGGCTTCAGTAATCCGGATGCTTAAAAACAATCCTTAAAAAATTATGTAAGTATAATTTTCAGCATAAAAAATTGAAGTAAAGGTTTTACATAAAATATTATGTCTAATCATCATTAGACATATTTGCATACTTTTCATATATGATGATGAACATCATGCAACTATCAGAATGAAATTTCAAGATCAATGATGAACTGTTAAGAAACTCATAATTTCTAGGCTCATTTGGATTAAGCAAATTGTTAGGTCATAATTTGGTTGAAATTGGTTACATTTGATTCTATTTCTGGTCTGGCTAATTTTAGATTTTTTTCTCAGTTAAATTCTAGTTTTAGATTTAAATTTGGGTAGACTAAAATTTTTGTTCAATTCCAGCTTATCGAAGTCTAGTTTAATCATTTAGTGACATTAGAAGAGGGTTATAGGTCTAGGTGAGTTAGATGTAAATCAAGGGGAAGCGATAACCAATTATTGAGGTTAACAGTTGTTTGAAAGCTTGGATTGGCTTCTTATTTTGAAATTTAATTAGTGATTTCAATTAGTTGATTTTGTGATATGTCTTTTTAGGGCACTATTTTTGTTCTTTAACCAATTTCATCTCCTTTGGCTTATGGCATTTCTACTCATTAACAAAACATCTTTATTAACCACTTATTTTTTATTATATTGACTTTATTTCAAAATGATTATCTGCTAGTTATTATTCATTTTGTTCCATCTAGAATGCTTCAATTGTGCCTTGATCTTGGATGTATGTGTTCTTAGATCTCTATCCATGATGGATGCCTTGTTTTCATGTCTATTTTGAACACTTTATGCATGTTTTATCTTCTACAGCCACCTAATACAACCAACAATGTTATGTCTGTCATCTATGTGGTGATGTGTTTATCTTGATATGTTCTTTGTTATTTTTTCTTTTTATGCACCGATTGGTTTGGTATCATAAATTGATTTTCTATGCTCTAGTAGATTATTTTCAGTTGTCTACAGATTGGTGGGATTCTCTTAATATTGGTTGTTTGTTAACTTAGATGGTGTTATCTTTTTGGAATTAAACCAACAAATTTAGCCTCTTATTTTTCCTAGTTTGAACATGGATTTATCTATTATTTTTTGTCTGACTTTTTATCATTACAGATATTTTTTTATGTGTTGTTGGGTTCAGCTTATTGCTTCAACTTTTATATTATTTTTTGGATGTTAAATGGTTTTTTTTTTTTTTTGCATGAAAGTTAAGATGAATTTTCTTCTGGCTGATTAGAAGCTTGGATGAAATTTTTTAAATTTCCTATATTTATTATTTATCTTGACCTATTTTTGATTCTCTTATAATTATTAACTCTTTTTTTTTAGTTTTATATTTTGTTATAGACTTTTGACTGTGTTGATGAAATTTATCAGGATGATACTAGAAGACTGAATCTAGTCACAAGTATTTTTTATGTTTATTTTTCAAGCCATCTTTTTATTGTTTGTCTTTTTTTTCATATTAGTAGCTTTTGCTACTTTTATCTCTTTGTATTTGTACTAAATTTATATTTCAATATTTTTTGGCTGCGGACCTTACCACTTCCCAATAAATATTTCATTAAAGAATGTCAAATCAACATTTAATAGTCTTCCATTGCATAATTTTTTTCATAAATATCACATATCTTATGATATTTATTTTGTGTATTGATTAATCTAAGAGTTTGAAGCCTTGCAAGAGAATACAAAATTTTAAGCATTTTTCAAGTAGCCAACTGATCACTGAACGAATCCACAAACTCGAAATCAGTTGAGATTTGCTCGTTTTCGGTTTCACCCCAGACCACGTTTGGAGACTTAGCAAGTCCTTTTTTTTTTTAATAAAGGGCACTAAAGGCTCTAATTTTATTTCATAAAAATAAAAGTACAAAACCGGGAAAAAAGTCTCAAACATACACACCCTACAAAAACCCAAAAATAAAAGAAAATGTGGGCCCTTTTTCCAAAAAAAAATAAAATACAATACTACACACCCAAATAGCAAGTCCTTAATACATTCTAAAACTGCATAATTGTAATGAAAATATTGAGTATAATTCCTTTCACAATGTACTTTTTCTTACTAAAGTGTAAACAATCTAAATCATCCGAACTATGTTGGATAAGCATCACAGGTAATTGCAGATTTGACTCCATCAACCTACTTGAGAGATATAGAATCCTGATATAGGAAAACAATTTCTTGGACATTGTATACCCAAAGACATGGAGCTAAGATCTGTCAAAACTTGCTTCCATCAAAGGATTTTCACTAGTACAAACTGAGCTGCCCATATACTAAACTATTCTAATAAAAAAAATGTTCATTTTATATTCTCTTGAATATGTTGAGTACACAATGTGGCACTTAGTCATCTCAGTAATCACAATATTGCTTAATGTACACATTGCAGCCTCGACAGCAATGCACAAAAAAATGAAACATTTTACAAATATGAAAACCTATCCTGAAGAAAGCACAGTTGAAATGAAATGTGGGAATGTAATGAGTGCGCGGATGATCTCATTATCAATTCTTTTGCAGGAGCTTAATTTCAAACTCTGCAGTACAAAACTTGTATGAGGTATCAGACAACCTCGGATCTCAAAAGAAGTTCAAGAATTATCCAACGATGCATACAAAACCATTTTGGCTATTCTCCACAGAAAAATGTTGCTGCATAGTTTTCTAATCATCATCTGTAGATAAAACCAATAGTTATATTGGGAGAAGCAATCATAGCAAGTTGTTTTAAAGTGGAAAATTTTTCCCTAAAAAAGAACATCAATGGTGAAACAAGAATCTACACTTTATGCACCATGCATAATTTTATAACCTACAAACAAATTTTATTCTTAAAGAGCAGGCCCATCATCTGAAAATTAGAATGAACTTGTGCAATCTCATTCATTTGGCAAAGTCATGCATAACATTAATCTGAATTATATTAGTGGGAACTTCTTGCGCTGGATACAATGCTTTGATGCCTGATTTTTGCTCTCTCCACAAGCTTCAGCATCACTGGTGGGAGAAAGAAGGTTTCAGTCTTTTCTTTAATTCATATGCCACACCAAAATAGTTGTAAATTATAATAATGTTAATGATGATAATGTGATTTCCTATGTTACGTTTTTAGTTTGGAGAGAGAAAAGGAGGATTCTTCCCAACCTGTGTTTCCCATTGCATCAACATTACACTTCATGTACACCAGTAGTTATGCTCTATTCATCTAGCATGTGATTTACCTTGCAACTACTTGAAATCACTATTAAGTGGTGTCAACACTAAAATCAACGCAACAATTGCAGCAGAGTTGAGAAAATATGGTTTCTAAGTGGTTTAAATGCAAGCAACAAAAATTACTTGTAATTAACATGTGGTAATATTCCAGAGATATCAACAATTGAACTTAAATTATGCCTAAATAAACTATTTTCATGACTTACTGACAGCAGGATTGTATGTACAAAGAAACTAGTAGCAACAATGAGATAGCACAAGATAAGCATCAGCCCCTTGAAGTAGTTAGCAGTGTCATCCTCGAGAAGGAAAATAAACAAAGAAATTGATGGGTAATATTAGAGCTTCACAACTTTTTCAAAAATAAAATATCCACCCTACAAAATAATTCTATGCTCGAATGAGGAACCATTATTATTAAATGAGATTCTACATTCAAATAATTAGTCCACCAAAATTTAAGTGAAAGATAGGCATGCACTTTTATCCTACTGGACAAAAGCCTCGACAATGTAGGTCAGAGTGTTCCAGCTTGCTGGAAAAAATGCATGCTAGCTAAAAAATAATTAAAACAAAAGATCATACGAAATCTTTAGTAGTGGTGCAAGTTACCAAAGATGGACTTCGTGTTGATATCAACTTCCCTTCATCAAAAGAGAAATTTAAAATGAGAACTGGCGCATGATAATTAATGAGGAAAGGGTACAAAAGCAGAGCTACAAAAGCATGGTGTTGATTCTCTGCATTTAGAGAGAACACTCTTGAATCTAGGCAATTAAAATCAATAGACTACAAAATCTCACAAGTAAAATCCATATTCTAAAGTGAAGCATGATGTTAACAAAAAATTAAAGCAAAGCAAATGCAATATACACATCATTTTTTATTGTGCATTACATTGTTTCCAAATAAAGTGGTCAGTCAAGCATATGGAAAAAAGCTTCCATCCCTCTCTCAAAACCACACAACTAAAATTATAATGCATGGACACCAAAAAAATAGTGTTGTAAATCCTGGAGGATAATAGATGTGCTTCCCTTTAATAAGGGACACGCAAGAAATTCTCTTTAGCCAGACAGAAATGAAACAGAAGGGGATAAAGGGCCTGAAATAGCACTCAGCAACAAATAATTATTTATGTTGCACTCTACTAAAAGTATCTAGCAGGCTAGTGATGAGTTCAAGGCTTCAAGCCTGTGGAACAAGTTAATTACTGAACAACGAAACGTTGCAAAGTAAAAAAAAATTACATAATGGAGAAATGAAGAAATATACTAGCAAATACAGAAGAACAATAGAAATATTTCGGAGTACACCCACCCCCTCAAGCAGCCAAACACCACACCCCTTAATACCAAAAACATTGATATTTGTATAGACGTTCCAATGGCAACACCTAATGAAATATCATGTAAAAAAGGAAAAGTGTAATGAAAAATAAAGTAGCATTAAACTGATAGCATAAATACACTTGAGCACTAACGAGCTTATCCGTCATGGCAAACATAATGTCACTTGCAAGTTCAGCAGCATTTCTAACAATAGAAAGCAAAATGACACTGATAAAAGCCACAGGCATGTTCATAACTTCTGAAGCACCCTGTTAGAGAAATTGAAGGAACCTTCATAATTAAAAAAAAAAAGAAATATTGATGACCAGTTTAATGAGCATAAAAAGGTACACTCCCAGTAGATGAAGGGACTACATATGAAGCTTTTTGTGAATAAATAATTTGAGAACTGACTGTGCAAATTAAAAAAAAATAAAACGGGCAAGTACAATTATTGACAGATCAAACAAAAAATATTCGAGTCCAAGGAATTGAGGGAGGATTAGGAGGCATGCATTAAAAAATACTTATGTTGACCCTATGAGCCCTGCTTCATAGTAGATTTTCATGACAAAAAATACACTAAGATTTTCGTTATGTTAATTTTGCTTGAGTTGTGCAGATAAACAAGTTTCACCACTAAAACTCACATAAGGATGATGTTTTAGAATAGGAATGCTTTTTTTCTTCTAAATATAATTCACAAGAGAAAAATCTCAAAGAAGGCAAGCAAGCACGCTAATATGAAAATTAATTAAAAAAACTGTTAATTTTAGATATAAATAAAAATATTCTTCAAGCTAAATTCTTTTTAAAAAATAGTACAGAAAATTACTTTCAAAAAACCTCCAAAAAAATTCAATGCCCTCTTCATAAAAATAAAACAAAATATGACTATATAAGTGCTATGTAATCTGAGTTTCCACAAGTTACATTGTGTCAATCAAACCTGGCTAAGTGGAAAAGAGAAGACTAGGGCATACAAATGTCAATTCATGCAAAATACAGAAAAAACATTAACCAGCCCAAATAAAACCAGGAGAGAAGAAAGAGATGATCAAAGACTTCACTTGCAACATCCTATCTCATATTAACGGATTAGATATGAAGAGATGATTCATTTCAAAGTCCTTGCTTATTGAAGCGAGATGATGCATTTGATGTATGATCTCGTTCATGGAAAAAGAAATGAGGGATGGTTAGGGCATGTAGGCAATAAGCAAGAGAGACTAATTCACTTGGGCATGTGTAACATAGTTTATTTCTACATTCCACGCATGTCATGGCACATCCTTTCAAGGCATTGTGTGTTAGGCTACATCAAACCCAAATTTTATCCTGAATGATAACTTGGACACAATTTTGAAACAGTCGATCCATGTACAACATCAACGAAAACATTTAGAACTGTTTGTGTTTCATAGATAAAAGATATTAGTAGGAAAGGAGGGAGGACATGGGAGGGAAAAATATGAAACAAAAGAGGTGAATAGTTCATATTTATAATTTCCTATTAGAACACCCTTTAATGATCACCAAAAAGGTTTGCCCAAGCAAAATATAATAAAAGCTTAAAAAAATAGTTTTTTTTTTTTTTTAATTTGAAAGATAAGAGTTTTTTTTCTCTTTTTGTTTATTTTTATAAATACTTGATTGTATTCCCTTGATCGACCCACAAATTATCCTTATTTTAAAGACATTCAAGACCTGAATGGCTTTGGCATAAATAGTAAACACTAAATCATACTATATCATTTAGGTAAATTGTGGTTGAAAGTTTCTCCAAATGGAATTCTAATGGTATATGGCCACTAAAATATTCATATTTCATGAAAAAAAAAATTTAATGAGGAAGATATCAAAAAGGGGGCGGGTGGAGACAATAATTTTAGTCTATGATCATAAAACTAATACATATAGAAGAATTAGATCAAATGTGATATAATGGATATTTGAAAAACCAAGCCAATTAAAAGAACATGTTGAGCTAACTATGGATTGATCACATTAAGAATAGCCTGGAAGGAATTGAGGACAAGATAGCATTATAAGCAACAAATAAGTTGTGATGGAAGATAAAAGAAAAAAAAACTATCATAAATACCTTACAAGAGAGATTTTAAGTTCACTGTATTTTGGTAGTATATTAGTTTTAAATCACTCTACAAAACTCATAATTTAAGATATATTTTAGCATTCTAAGTTAAGCATAACTTTGTTGAAATATTTTGAATAGACATCTTATTCAACTATTATATAAAGCAATGGATTACAAATGTCAGATAGGCAATTGATTCCTTTTCGTCTTTGTGAAATGACATAAACATGGCATAATAACAAGTTAGAAGGCTTATCAGTCTGAATTGGACAGCAAAACAACATGAATTAATTCAGACGATGATAATGATACATTGATATGGTTGGGGAAGAGAGTGATTCTTAGAGCTCAATTGGTGAAAGATCTTTTATACTCCATTTCTCATAGAAAGGAGTGATCCATTTCGATAATAAAGTTGTTTTTTTTTCATATGAAAACGTTAGCAAAATAAAAAATAAAAAAATAACTAAATAGTGCGTCTTAAAGTCTATGATTCACTAATACTAATCTAAGATAAGATGCACAAAAAAAAAATATGCAAAGAACCATAATTCCTAGTTCCCCAACTCTTATTTTAGGCAATGATTAACAATCTTGACGTAAGACAATAAAAAATAGTTATTTCAGTCAATGAATAATAAATAAGTTGTATTTATATGAAAGCTATAAAAAAAAGAACATATAAAATTCTAAAACGGTTAAAATTCACACAGCAATAAAGAAAGTTGAAATGTAATAAACTCATCAAAATGTAAATCACTACAAAAAGAATTACAAAAAAAATTAAGAAAAGAAACAATAATAGAAATCACAAAATTGAAGATTTAAGTCGCATGCTAATACAATGAAAAACATCCCTGGAACATTGTCATCTAGACTTTAAACAGATGTCCAATGACACAAGTTTGAAAAGAGCCAAAATTGTATAACATAGTTCATTAAAAAAAAAAGCACATCTCATTGAAAAATATAATAAATTTAAGAATTGCCCATTATTCACGAAAAGAAAGTTTGCTTCTAAAAGAAACGGTCCCAATAGCCAAAATCAAATTATGCCCAGCATACCCAAGTAGTAGAAAACAACAATAGCCCATTAAGAAAATTTTGAACAGTGAACAGTGACGAAACATATGGATTGGGCTGTTGAAGTAGCTAGCTTATTTAAGGAAAGCTAGAGATAAGTAAAGCATATGCAATATTTCAACCACCATACCAAACATGAATCCAATAGCACTATCATCAGCTAATAAGGCCGATCAATTATCACACATGGCTTGTAATAAATCACTATAACAGAACACCGAACACCCCTATAGCACATGCATACAAATCCTAGGGGTATTAAAAAATCCAATAAGTTTACAAAAAGGGATTAGAAGCTCACTGCACTCATAAATCTTTAAGAGCTTAATCAAAATAATTGTCAGCAGTAAACTAAACTCATCAAGATAATCAAAATGTTAGATGACACTTCAAGCTCTCATAGGTATTAGCATGATAGGCACGTTATATTGAAAAAACTAGAGAAACAGAAATTAAAGGCAATTAAAATCAATTTTCGTTTTTGCATTTTGTTTTTTTGTTTTTCTTTAAGCGTGCATGATTGGAGTTGTTTAACTATATTTTTTTATTTTAAAAATAAATCAAATTATTTTTTAAAGTACTAAAAATAAAGTATAGATATTGTCAATATTTTCATAATGAAAAATATTTTTATTAGTCATTGAACCCCCACTAATTATCACCACTAACAAATACTACCACTGCAAACTCCATCCTCCACCACCATTATTGTTCGCTGCCACGCAGCCTCCATGACTATTACAGACTGTCGCCATCGTAGCTGATCAACAGCACTATCATCGACCGCCACCACTATAGCCTTTGCCATTGCCATCATTATTCTTCATTGTCATTGTAACCGTCGCATAAATTGAGATATCAATAAAGAAAAAGTAATCAATATTTGAAGTGCCAACCATGTTTTTATTTAATATCAAAACATAAATAAAAATAAAAATAAATACAAAATGAGATCCAAATGCCTAGGATGGAGACGTCAAAAATAATATCAACATATGCAAATTCACTTTCCAATAAATATATGTTGACCATCGCTTCAAATCCACAAAATGAGTCAATCAGCCTTGATGAAAGTGATGAACAGTGAAAATGACATCAAGCAATCAAACATGAAATGACTCAATCATGCTCGAAAACACCATAAACATCATCAAATTCTGAAATTGATGAAACGAGTGCGTTCAGAGCATCGAAGTTGCTTAAAGAGGGGTATTTTATGATAAAAAAGAGTGAACTTTATGAAAACGACAAATCGTCAGTGTAACATGTGTAATTTAAGCCAAAATCGTATGGATCCTCGCCCAAGTTGCTCAAATAGCCTCTGATTGCAAAATGGACTGTGCAAGTGTGTCTGGAATGTTAACTTTGGCTAGAAATGATAGTCATATTGTTTCGGTTTTGCATGTGAATCACTGGCAGGAATATTAAGACAACGAGATTTAAAAATAACAATAATAATCAAATCTCACTTATCCTGCTACCACCGCCTCATATATCTCTCCAATTGATACCGGAGGAGAAAACCCAAACCACAAAAAGAAACACAGTTATTATTACTGAAATTAGGTTACAACAACGACTCTTCAACAGAAAATAACAAACAAAAAACATAGGAGAACATAAGCAAACACCTCTAACGTGTATTCCAAGGACAATGGAGGTCGGCTAGGTGGATCAGAGTGGTTAGCAGGGGTGGTGGCAGCAAGATGGCGGCCTGCTGGACTAGTAGGTGGGCTAGACAGCAGGTCCTGAAGGCTAGATAGCAGGTATGAGGAGGCGAAATAGCAGTTTGGCAAGGTGGGATAGCAGTTGAACAGGTTGGACAACAGGCGGGAAGGCTGGACAGCAAGTGGGGATGATCGGACATCAGCGAAAATGGTTGGACACCAGTCTGGGATGTTGTATGGGTGGTGGGGCGGCTGGGCAATGCAATGAGGCTGGCGGCTGAGAAGGAGGGTGGAGGGAGGGTTGGGCAGGAATAGGAAAGAAGATACAACACCAACTCATAATAGAATACAGCCGAAGCACCACCACCTCCTCGGATACAGCCTTGCAAAAGAGAAAAGGACTCCACACAGAAAATCTGAAAGCTAAAACAACAAGGACTGAACCATACAATTAGAAAACAGTTATTTATAGACTCATTGACGAAGAAAAGAAAAAAATACAGAAGGAAACTCCCACACAAAAGAAATGGGTGGGGAGGCAAGAAAGATCCAAAAATAGCCATTAAAATCTTCCTTTACGAAGAAAAAGCAGAAAAGGAAGGACAAGAGGGGCGCAGGAGGCCGCTAGCCCTGTCAAAAGTCTCGTCGCCAGGTCGCTCGGCCTAGGTTTACCCTGGACCAATCTCAATTGGGCCGACCAGTTCACTAGCAAGAGACCCGGCTCCCGCATGACCACGACAAAGCCTCGTGTCACCCATGTTCCGCCCGTACATTACCGCCTCACTCCACCAATTAGAACAAACAATATCAACAACAATAACAAGAATTAGCCTTTCTCCACTTAGTGGGGTCGGCTACATTAATTTTTTTTCCATTGTGTGATATTTTATTTAATTCTAATAAATATAAGCTAAATTATTTCCTAAGCTTCCCCTCACTGGCGCGTAACTCTCCCATTCTTTCTATCACGGAGCTGAAACTACGACTTGCATCTGCCTCCTTCATCTCCTCTCCCAGTCTCACTGTCAGGCAAAACCCACAACAGGCAACTCAAACTTCTCTCTCCTCTAGCCCACCAGTGAAGTCTTCCTCCAACAACACCTCTCTCTTCGCCGCCCAATTCGACTAAATCTCCTCCGGCAAAGCTCATCGGTGGAGAAACACCATCCCTTTCTCCTACTCATTACAGCCACCGGTGACTCTGTCTCCATCCGATGCACAAAGCAAAACACCCGGCATAAATAGAACTAGCCTTTCTCCCTGCCTCCCCCGCAAGCTTGCAGAGGTTTCCACTCCTTCCTCCTCCTTGCTTGCTTTCTCTAGTTCATTTCATACGACCTCCTTACTTGCAAAGGTCTCTGATCTATAAAGGAAGCACGACCGATCAAACAAAGCAATAGACGATCATTTCAAGATAAACGGCAGCGAAAATCCCTCCGCCTAAGCGATCGACAGAAGACGACAAACAAAAGCCCCTCGGGAAAATCATCAGCCTGCGGAATGATCGATGAGGAGCACTTCTCTTGGCCATGAATCAATCAAACCAAGATATGTCAGATGATCGGTAACCTTTATCAATCGAATGGGTTGTGGACTTTATTATATGCAAATAATCTTATAAATTATCAAAAAAAACCCCTGAAAGGTTCATGCTTAGGGGAAACATACATGTATTTTCGTCATGTTGGGATCTAGGCCTATAAATAGAGGTCTATAATATGAATAAAGGGATCTTTTTTGGATGTTCTACCATTGCTCCTTCTCTCTCTCTCTCTCTCTCTCTCTCTCTCTCTCTCTCTCTTAATTTCCTTTGAATAGAACGTTATATTCCTTAGGCGTGTTTCCCGGACAATTTTGGATTTAGCAATCTATGTTTAAAAAATGATATATTAATCCCACATTTAACTCACTTTTTTAATTAAAACACAACATTTATTCATGTTTTTTCCCCTTAATATACAACAAAATTAGTTTCCTTTAAACATAACAATTTTGTGTGTGTGTGTGTGTGTGTGTGTGTGTACACCTTACTTAAAAGCACTCTTGCATCCTTCCCATTATATATTTTGCAAATGATGACCATAAAGAAGAGTACACAACTGATAGAAAGAAGCTTTAATAGATTTCGCAAGGCTGGACAAAGGAAGCAAATACACTGGATCATTTGGAATAAAGTGTGTAAACCATTGAATGTTGGAGGGCTTGGCTTTAAAAGTTTTCAACATCTCAGCCAAATTAATTTATGTAACCTATGGATCAGATTCAGAGCTCAAGAGTCCTTATGGGCATAATTCATACTTCGAAAATACAGTAAAGTTAGGCACCCTTCACAAACACAAGAAAGTTGGCCGATTCCATAACTTGGGTAAATTTGCTGAAAGCTAGAGAAAAAGCTGAAGAACTGTTCATTTGGGAGTTGAGTGATGGCCAAGTGAACTTTTGGCTAGATAACTGGACTTTAGATGGAAAGCTTCAAAGACATCAAAATAGGGACATTGTCCATGATCTCAAAGTTGTTGAATGTTGGGTGGATAACCAGTGGTGCTGCAATGTTCTGAATTCTCTGGTAGGCCATGATCACGCTAAACAATTGCAAGCAAGCATTCCCTTCAACTTAACACAAAAGGATAAAATTGTCACAAAAAAAAACTAAGAATCAATCCTTGTCACAGTATATATATCACAAAAACAACTCTTGGAATTGTGTGAGTTGGGAAGATGCCCTTTGGAACAGATTTGTTACACCATCCATGTCCTTTTTTCTGCTGAAGAATCTTCCATAATCTACTTCCAACAGATGACATCCTCAAATTGAAAGGATTAAGAGGTCCCTCATGCTACATTCTTTGTAAATAGGAGGAAGAGACACTTGAGCATGTATTCTTTACTTGTCAGTTTGCACAAGAGGTTTGGAGGAAGGTGGTTACACAATCAATAATTGATTCCATAATATCGGGCTGCTACAAACTGACAGAATGTTGGGCTGATTGGAAATCTAAAAACCTTACAGTTATCCCATTTATTATTGCTTGGTTCCTATGGATGGCTACAAACAATATGAAGTTTGATGATTGAGTGTTGAATGAGCAAAAAGTAGTAAATAACTACATGGCATACATTCTAAAACTAATCAAATAAAATAAATTTCAGAACATACAGAGCCTACCCTGTCACATGGAAGTTAAAACTGCTGGAACTGTAATCTCAAAAATACTGTGGAGGAAGCCAACAGCACCTTGCATAAAGATCAAAAATGATGGTAGTTATAATAACAAGGAAGCTGGTATTGGAGGAGTCTTTAGAGATTGCTCGGGGAATTATTTGCTATTTTTTTAGCCTCCAATTGATGCAAGGGTGCGCTTGAAGCAGAGGTAGTGGCTATCTATTGGGATCTCAAACTTGCTGACATGTGGAATTGGAAGTTTTTACATATTGAGTTGGATTCATTACTCCTGGCTAGAAGACAAGATAGCTACTCCTTGGTATCTTATACATTGGATAGGGAAAATTAAATTACTCAGCTCCAACATCCACACTGTCTGGACTTTCATCCCAAGGGATGAAAATCAGCCTGCCAACTGGCTTGCAAGGATGGGTAACCACACTGAAGATATCATTGTAAGCATCTATCCTAGCTCTATTTTGTCATTATTGTTGCATGGGGATAGATTGAATATCCCATTCTTACACCTTATACCTCATTTTTGGATTGATATATTTTGTTGTTCTAATATTGTATATGTTTATGTACATATGCATACATACATATATTTACATACATGAACGCGTACGTATGAATGATTTTGAGAATTTAAGTTTGATTTTAATAAATCCAAGTTAAATTTTAATTTAGTTTAGACATTTAAAATTTAATTTAAATTTTATTAATGCTAGATTAATTTTAAATCTCAATTCATTATCAGTTTAAATTAATCTTCCATTTAATTAAAAATTTCAAATTTTAGAATTATTATTATTATTTTGTTAGATTTTAGTTTAAGCTTTACTCAAGCTCAAGTTACCCAACCAAGACAAATTCAAGATCACTGGAAGTGCAATCAGGCCAATCTAGGGCCCAACCTAATCACCTAAGGGCTCTAAGAAGGAAACCTAGGTCTAGATTGGGAGTGATGAGGAGAAGATGTTGACCAAAAATGAGGTCAACACAGTCGGTCTCCTGACTAGCCCAATTTCCCCAGGTGTACTTTTGTTGATGCCTCCAGCTATTGGTGGTTGTCTAAATGGAGGTGAGTGTCTGTTTTGCTTATGTTGTCTCTTCACCTTCGGTACCAAAGTTTGAACATCACCTAACGACCAATAAGGCTATAGTTGGACAACATTGCCGATAGAGGGCTTCAAACTTCTGAATATCTGGCTATCATGTGATACTCGGGCTCTGTAAGTTCACATTCTAATTTAAGCTGCTCAATTTATCGTGAACTCCATTAACAACTCCCCCTGTTGTTGGTGATGTAGTCTCAAGAATATGTTCTATCACTATTGTGGGGGTGGATGCTTCCTTTGTATCTCCTTCTTCATCTTCTCCTAGGTAGTGATATTGTTTTGACCTTCTATTTGTCCTTTTATCTCTCTCTCCATATAATCTCGCCACAAAGAAGCACTCTTCCTGAGATTGATGGCAGTATGTTTCACTCTTCGGTCAGCTGGCACCTTCTTGTATTCAAAAATCTGCTCAAAAGTTTGCAACCACTTAATAACAAAATCATCTAGATTTAATCTCCCCTTGAAATCTGGTAGGTCTACCTTCACTCCCAGATCTTTTTGTCCTCCAGTTGTAACTTCATCCCTTGGCCTTCTCTCATACTGAATCCCAAAGTGTTGTGGACTACCATGGAACACTTCACTAGAATCATCCCTACGAAAGAGATTACGGTGATCCTCTCTATCTCCTCAAATCTTGCGATAATAATTGATAATGACCTCTCCATGAGGCCTTTCCTCAATTTTAAAAAGCCTTTGTTTAAAGGCGGCATAGTTTCCACGACACCTCTTCCATGATAAGTTCCTGAACGGTGTTTGCCTCTATGGCATAATTAGAGTTTAGTTTTGTAGAGTGAGGGGGTAGGGCGGGGGGGGGGGGGGGTTGCATGAGAGTGGTCTACAGTGGGGAGAAAAATTTTTTGCGCGACTGATGTTCAAAATCAGTAAGGGGAAGGGTTTTGGGTAGAGATTGAGTGAGGTATTAGTGAATTTAGGTAACCTTAGGATATGACTAGCGTTATGCTAGCTTTGATACTAATCAATACTGGATTTAATCAACAGCTATGAGAAAAAAATATTATTACTAAAATCAAATAGGATGCTACAACTCAGCAAAACAAAATCTAAAATTGCAACAAATGATAACACAATCTCCAACTATGGTGATTTATGGGGTGCAGATAGTGATCGACGAAGGTTTTGACATCCCTAGAGATAGCAAAGGGCGGTTAATGGGCTGAAAAGTGTTGCGACAACAAAGGGTTGTTAATAAAAGCAAAGGGGAAATGAAAAGCTGCAAGAATAATATGTGTTGCCAACAAGAAAGTTGATTTGACAACGAGGAAAACAGCAGATAAAGGATGTTCTTAGCATCGGCGACGAGGGGGGATGATGGCGGCAGGAAGGACACATTGGGCTGTAGGATAGCAGAAAGATGGTTGTCCGGGGAGGCGATAGATAGGACAGGCAGCTGTAATGTGGAAAATTGTAGAAAATAGCCAAGAGAAATTGTTCTGGGCGACTGAAGGACGGGCAATGGACAGCGATGTGAGAAGGATGGGGGAAAAGAGAGGAAAGAATAATCACCACATCGGGAGCGAGATACATCTGAAGTATCACTCAACCCTTGGATATAACCCCAAATATGAAGCAGAGACGTTGGTGGTTGTCCCGAACAGACACACGACAAAAATAAATCCTAAAATGTTTTGAAATCAAAATATAAAGTACAAAGATAACTAGGGAGGGCCCGCACTCATTGGCGGAAAGCGCAAGGATCACTCGGCCACTCCAACTCCTGGGTGAATTTAGTCCAGGTGAGGATGTGACAATTGTCACACCGATTTGATGCCTACGTCATGAAAGGAGAGGGGTTACATCATATTACTTCCAAGATGATCAAATTCTTTCTTAATTACTTCATCTCAATTGATGATATTGTTATCACATTTTTCTATAAAAGAAATACTATTTAAGTAAACATTTGAAAATGCAATTTTGATTTTTTTAAGATATTGTCAACTTCTTGCATGATGACAGTGATATTAATTTGCTAAATAGAACACTTTTCACGAATTATTGATGATTTTATTCTTTCCATAAATAAATTATCCTTAGAATTTCTTTAGTTTGTGATTTGATGGTCAACTTGTCACATGATAAACAGTCTACTTGCAAATTATCTTAAAGATCTTATTGTATTAAGATCAAATTTCAATCCTAAAAAACAATTTGTTATGAAAAAGTAGAATTTTAACACGAATTTTTTTTATTACAGCATGAGTGATCTAAGAGCTAATTGAGACTAATCAGCTGACTAAAATATGAAAGATATTATTGCATTGGGTTGAAAAGTTTATTCGTAATGCATTTTCAGATTCATCAATAACAAGGTAATAATTTAAATGATAATAAAAAATGATGTTATATGATCATCTTGATTGTTGATTCCTTCCCAAAAATCTTCTTTCAAATGCATGTCATTCTCAATAAAAATAAAGATGGAATCATTGCTAAATCTATTGTTGTCGTGGAAGAATGGAAAGAATAAGATTTGGGGAGCAAAATAAAATTGGTAATTCTTGGAGCTAAATGGTGAGAAGAGAGTTTTGATGTGGTTATAACCTGGAGGAATTAGTCAAGAAAGGTGAAGCCTGGGAAGCCGTCGAGAATGTCATTAGGCTTGCCAAAGCACAACAAGGGTTAAATCCATTATTGTAGTTGTCGGAAATTGCAGGTGGCGCCAAAACGTATGATAGAGTTTCAATAATTCGATGTGGTGTTTATTGATTTAAGGATGATGTTGAACAATCGCATAAGTTAGACAAATTGGATAGTATTTATGGAGCTAGAGAGATAATGGAATCGATGGTGGTGTTCTCGATCGAAGTTGATTCTAGGAATCAAATGAGATTGGCGATGTTTTTTTAATGAAAGCGGCCATAAAAGGGATCAAATCTGAACAATTTGAGCAATCCATAACTTGAGCAATTTTTGAGGGAGAAGAGTAAATCGAAAAAAAAGCAGGAAAACTCATCTCATTCCATGTGCTCAGCCTCCCTAATTAGAGATATTTATAAATACAAAACTAATACACTAAGCCCAACTAGCCAACCAAAGTCACCAATAGTAATTACAAGAATGGTTTAGATACAAGCACACATCTAACAAATTAAGCATCTTTACTGACAAGTATAGGCCCATTAACACTCATATCATAGTATAATGCATCGCAACACTTTAGTTAAAAATAATAGTAACAAAAAGAAAATTATGAATATGGGAACAAATATTGGAATTCAGTTCTCAAAATTAATTTAACACTACCAAAAGGTATAACCGATTAAAATGGTTAGCATGTTATCATAAAGTATTTTAAAAAGTTAGGGTCTGTTTGGGGCAGCTGCAGCTTATTAAAAAGTAGTTGTGAAGCTGCTGAAAAATAATTTGGTTTTTAAAAAGCTACAGTGACAATTAAATTTTTTTTTATATATAAGTCAGACTGCATCTATAAAGTTGTCACCACACCCAGCCATGACTGGTGGGACAATGCAGATTTCAGTGGCAGCTTTTTGAAAAGTTTGTCAAAATACAGTTTACCCAAACAGACAAAACTGCAATGCGACACCCCCCAAAACGGACCCTTAATCATAATCTTACCTACTTCTGAGTCAGATAATGGAGAATCATTATCAGAGGTCCAAAAGCAAGAAGCAAGTTGATTTTTTCTTTAAAAATCACAATATAAATGCTCATCAAAAGTCTACTCCAAGATCCCATAGAGCCATACGATTGAGAAACATAAGCCATTAACCCAATATGTTCTAATGTGTGCATCTTCTATGTTCGAATGTGTACATCTTCCTCGCGCCAGCAGTGATTCAACAGGTGTCTCTCATTAAGTTGATGGTGCATCTTCTCTATGTCCCTCATTTGCATATCCAAACCACAGGAAAACAAAAGCCCTGATAATTTCCAAACTAAAATTCTGCAGAAAATGCAGAGATTTAAATTCATCCAGGTAGATATAGTTGCTTAACATGATAGAAGTCCCAAAGCAACAATCATAAAACCATGAAAACTCAAAACCTAGAAGAAATAAATGTTGTTAGTTCATAAAACATCACCTTAAAATAAATAAGATTTAAGCCGGATGTTACAAAGGAGCTGATAGGAGAACTATACAAAAGAGCATCCAGATCCGATAATTGAAATGAGAAGCCGCCAGAATAGGCGCAAATCCAAGCATGACAAACAATAAGAACCAAATTTCTAAGAAAAAATGAGCCAAGTAGCAATATTATTCATATAAAAATAGAAAATACCAATATTAACGGAAAAGTATTACAACAACCTTATTCGCTATTTGCCTTCTCTTCCCCCCTCTATTTAGTACAATCAACTCGGGCAAGCACATTCAGATTTGAAGCAAAGAAAAAAAGAACACAGTCAACACTAACGAAGCTGAAGTGCAAACGTTAGTGGGAAGATATTAAAAGGGAGAAAACAAAGACCCAAATTGGGCGAGGAATTATTGCATCCGGACGTCAGACGCAAAGTTGTGTCCGACGTCCAATGAGATAATTTTTTTTTAAAAAGAAATTTAAAAGTGGATCCCACCCCATACACTTTTTGGATGGGGCTTGATGTTATTGGACACCAGACGCAACTTTGCGTCCGGCGTCCGGCGTCCGGACGCACATCAAACTTTAATATTTATCAATTTCACATCCAAATTTTAATTTTACTTAGTTTCACACAAAAAAATAGGTTTAATAAAAAAAAAAAAAAGGCAACCCGTCATACCTTTCCTTTTCTAGGCGAGTGCGGGAAACGCTTTCGGCGCTTAAATTGCTCTTCTCCTCGAGCTGCTCCTTTTTTTCTCTTTATTTTTTCTTCCTGCAAGCGGCTCGAAGTTCGGAAGAAGGAAATACTGGAATCGCGACTTTCAGAGTCCTCCCTAACTCTCGTCTTTCTCCTCCTTCCGGCTCGACGCCAGGATCGCAACATATAAATAACTTCGAAACTCCTCTCTTTCTCCTCCTTCCAGTCCGATGCTGAGATCGCGACATACAAGGACCTCTCAAACTCAGCCTTTCTCCTCCTTTCGGTTGGTCCGCTTTTACCAGAGATCATTGACAGAGTAATTTCTCTCTTGTTGACGTTCATGGAGTTCATGTACAGCCCAGCTTCAAAATGTATTTCGATCGCAGATTTTAAGTGATCCACAAGCTTGCTTGATTCCCATTGGACTTCGAGGTTTTTTGAGGTAAAAATCTGCAGCAATTTATCCTTCCTGATGCGTTACTTTGATAAAATGCATTTTTTTATCTATCAGTGGGTCAATATTTTTTCTAGCATTTTAATGTATTAATTTAGTCCAATTATATTTATTCTTATTTTTGTTTAATTTTTATGGAAGTTACTTATTTGTAGGATGACTTAGGTTTCATCGAATCTATTGATTTTCCCCATTTCATCTTCGGAGCACTTCAATTGCCTCTGAAACTCCAGTCTTTCTTCTTTGATCCCATTATCCTAACACTTACGTTGTGAAAGTTACCTTAAACATTAAGATACGTGTTTCCTTTTTTTTTTTTTTTTGGTCAGTTTTTTAGATTGCTTCCTACTTTTCCTTTATGCACTTTTTTGTTTTCTTATCATGTATTTTTCGCCGTAAATTAAATAGGATCAAATAAGTTTTTTGATAAAATCATGTGACACAGTGAATATGCAATTAAAGTGGGAAAGGTAAGAAATGGAGGGCTTATATTTATGATATGTGGAAGTTGATTCTCTTATAGCCATGATATTGAATCGTCATTAAAATTGTGAAGCAAACACCAAAGAGAAATACCAAACCACTGGCATGTTTTGGGGATATAAATGTGGAAGGGTTAGGAATGATTATTTTAACAATTAAAATGTACTAAATTTCATTATATTTAAAAACATGGTTTACAACTCCAAACAAGCATCCATATTGGCTCTTTTTTTTTTTCTTGTGTAGGGTTTGTGCGGTCTAATTTCATGATTTATTTAACAGCGAATCAAAATGAAAACTTATCCATTACATTCAAATATGGTGGATATTGGATGCAAGTTCAAAAGCAATTGGGAGAAAAATATTAAGGTGGCCACCAAAAAACTATAGATATATTGAGTTTAGCAGTGTTAAAGGACGATGTTGAATTGGTTTGTTCATGGATTAGAGGATATGAATTTAATTACAATATCATAAATGTTTTACATCACGAAAGAGTACATGTCCATAACTGAAGTTGTGAAGATGACCATTCACTCAAGTAGATATGTCCGAGTTGAGGTAGTGGTCATCACACAAAGTGAAGTATAATCCGAAAATTTTTCACAAGTTCAATAGACACTGGTTATTAATAACATATCATACAATAGTTATACAAATTCTGACTGTAGTTATAATGAAAGTATTGAGGGAGAGATCTATAATGGGGGGTATCAAATTATTCAAGCCGACGGTGAAAATGATTTGAAAGTTTGTGCACATTTTCATGATTCAAACAATATTAAGCAAGTTCTCCGATCCATTGCAGACAAAAATTATTTTGGGCTAAAATTTGCAGCTAGCAATAAATCTCGCGTTGTTGTTGTTTGTTTGTGTCAAGGAAGACCATGGAGGGTAAAAGCTATATTATGCGCTAATGGACAGTCATTTGAGATAAGGAAATTAAAATCTATACATTTATGCCCTGTAGTAAACAGAACCGAAAATAGACAAGCAACGACTTCTTGGGTTGCTAAACAAATAAACAATATTGTGAAGAAGAATCCATAGATCTCTCGTAGGCATATCAACAACAATTTAGAGAACTTATACGGGCTAACACTGTCATATATGAAGTTGTGGAGATCGAGAGAGCAAGCACGAGATAGTATTTTTGAATCTATTGATCATAATTGCAGGTGGGTACCTGCATTACATACCGAGCTTTTAAGCAGAAATCTTGGATCACATATTACATACATTTGAAATACGCATGATTTTTCTTTCAAAAGATTCTTTGTTAGCTTCAATATTTTTATCGATGGATTTCTTGCAGGATGCAGACACTTAATTGGCCTTAATGCTTGTCATTTGAAATCGAAATATGTAGGTGTTTTTATTTATGCTAATTCAATTGATGAAAATAATGGACTATTTACGTTCGCTTTTACAGTTGCTGAATTAAATTGGAAGAAAACCTGGCAATGATTTTTAGAGCAACTAGCAGAATAATTTGAGTTTGAGGTACAAAATCTAGCATTTATATCAGGCATGGAAAAGGTCTTGGAGATGGCATAAAGGCCATTTTTCCATATGCAGAGCACAAGTGTGTATGCGTCATTGATGGAAGAATTTGAAAAAAATATTTTCATTGTAAGGACACTCAAAAAGTTTAGAGTTTGGTATGGGATGCAACTGAAACATATATTAAAATTGAGTTTGAAAATAAGTTGAATGAGCTAAGCAATATATGTTCGCAAGTGCATGCATATTTGCTTGCTTTAGCTTGTGAGTGGTATAAATGTAATTTCTCAAATGAGATAAAAATTTATTACAATACAAATAATATATTAGCAGCATTCAATTCTTAGATTGGAGAAGCAAAAAGCAAGTCAGTGTTTGATTTCATTGATTCAATCTGATCAATGCTTATGGAAAAGAGAAGAGAGAATAATTAAATCATCCTTATGGAAAGGGGATTTAGTCCCATTTGCTGAGGATTAACTTACAGAAATAACTACTAAAGAGGAATAATTTATATGCAATGCCACAATGGGCTAAAGTTGAGGATTATCTTTAGCAAATGGGATTATCTTCAATGTCACAATGGGCTAAAGTTGAGGTCGATACGAAAGACAGGAATAACTTTTACATTATAGAAAATGCACTTGTAGAGTTTGGCAAATTACTATATTACCATGCATTGATGCTGCAACGGTCATAGGTAGCAAATAACACCTTTTGTGGAACATTTACGTTAATGATTTTTACTATGTTTCTAGGTTGGTTGGTATGTAATACAATGTTAGTAATGAAATCCTAAATATTTATGATATTAAAATTTATATTTTACTTGTACGTATGAAATGGTTTATGAAGGTCTATTTGTTCAGGGAAAGAGCAATAAGTATTATTGACTTGAATGCAAAAATCGGTGTTCCAAATTTTTTGAGACTTAGAGGTATTGGCATGGAGACAGGTTAAACAAAATAAATAAATAAATAAATAAATCTGCTTAGCAACTGTTCCCGCCATGTCATCCCAATTCCCTGTTTTGGAATGACCCATATTTTGGTAATAACGGGTCCCACCATCATTTTTTGAAGGCTTGGCAGAAGAAAAAATAAAAGGACAGGCGTAGGATTCCTTTTGCTTTGGTTCTTTCTGTTTTTCTCTTCTTCTTCACGTGGTGCTTACGGCGACAGCTGAAGAGAAGCGAAAGAGTATCGCAGTACAAAGAAAACGAAAGGTTCGGTTCTCTCAGTGGCTTCTTCTTCCTGCGTTGGTTTACGGGAAAAGGAGAAGGGGCTTCACAGGTTTCACGTCCTTGGTTCTCTCCTTTCGGTGGCTGACGGGTAGAGGTGAGAGAGAGAGAGAGGAACAGACAAAAGTTCTTGTAATTGTCGACGTGATCGACTACGGTGTAATTCCTTAAGTAATAAAATCCCCTGCAATTCCATGGATGTAGGCAAAAATTGTTGTACCACGTAAATCTATGTGCTTACTTCCTAGTGTGAATTTTCTCGTCTATTTTTTACTTCATTGTCGATCGTTCTATTTAATCTATACCACGACAACTAGTATCAGAGACAAGTTCAGATCTAAGAAAGTATGATTGCTGCAGATGAAGTGAAAGTTTCAGTGATAAAAAATTTGATGGCACAGATTTTGGTTATTGAATGATGCAAATAGAGGACTACTTCTATAGGAAAAAACTTCTTCTTCCATTATTGGGGAAAAAACCGGAAAGAATGGATGAGGCTGATGGAATTTGTTGGATCGACATATTATGGGGGTTATTTGATTGACCCTACGAGGTCCGTTACATACAATGTCGTCAAGGAAATGACTACTGCAGATTTTTTGACAGCCCTATCAGGTATGTATGAAAATTCATCGGCGAATAACGAGGTATATCTGATGAAAAAGTTATTTAATTTGAAGATGGTGGAATGTACGTTTGTTGTGCAACACCTACAACAACAACAACAACAAAGCCTTAATCCCACTAAGTGGGGTCGGCTATATGAATCCTTTTTCTCCATTGCGTCCTATTTAGTGTCAAATTTTCGTTTAATTCTAATAAATTAAGAACATTTTTTATGCAATAAGCCCAAGTTTTCCTAGGTACGCACTCTGCCTTTCTTAACATAAGTTGTATTTAAAACATCTACTCTCCTAATCGGATCATCAAGTGGTCGACGTTTGATGTGGCCAAACCATCTAAGGTGACTCTCTCTAATTTTATCCGTCACTGGTGCAACTCCAACCCTATTACGGATATATTCATTTCGCATTGTCTCTAAGTGTAAAGCCACTCATCCATCTAATCATTCTCATCTCGGCAACACTTAACTTAACATTATGCTTCTCTTTTAAAGGCCAACATTCAACACCATAGAGCATTGAAGGTCTCACCACCATCTTATAAAATTTTCCTTTCGATCTAAGCGGTACTTTTACTATCACATAATAGGTCGGACGCATTCCTCCACTTCAACCAACCAACTCTGAATTCTACTATTGATATCCTCATCTATATCACCATCGCTTTGAACAATGGACACGAGATATCTAAATCGTTCACACCTTTTAATAATTTGATCACCCAAAGTTACACTTACGTCACTAGACCTACTATTACTAAAATTACATTCCATGTATTCGGTTTTAGTTCTACTCAAACGAAGACCTTTAGACTCCGATGTAGACCTCCATAATTCAAGTTTTTCTGGACTTTTTCTCTTGTCTTATCCACAAGGAGGATATCATCGGCAAAAGCATACACCAAGGTACATCCTCTTGTAAATGGCTAGTAAGACCATCCATAAATAAAGCAAAAAGATATGGGCTTAAAGCCGATCCTTGATGTAAACCAACGAAATAGTAAAATACTTGGTCGATCCTCCTTCGGTTCGAACACATGTAACGGCTCCAGCATACATATCTTTAATGACTTGAATATAAGTTATATCAACACCTTTCTTCTCGAGGACTCTCCAAAGAACATCTCTAGGAACCTTATCGTAAGCTTTTTCTAAATCGATAAAAATCAAATGTAGATCCTCCTTATTATCTCTGTACTTCTCCATCAAACCTCTCAATAAATGTATAGCTTCCATGGTAGACCTGCCCGACATAAATCCAAATTGATTATGAGAAATCTTCGTAATACGTCTTAACCTATGTTCAAGTACCCTCTCCCATAACTTTAAAGTATGACACATCAATTTAATTCCTCTATAATTTGCACACTCTTGTGCATCTCCTTTATTCTTAAAAATGGGATCAAAAAGCTCTTTCTCCACTCAGGCATCTTTTTTGTTTTTAAAATAATATTAAAAAGTTTAGTAAGTCAGGAAACCCCCAAATCACCTAAACATTTCCACACTTCAATTGAGATATCATCAGGTCCTACAGACTTTCCCCCTTGGTTTTCTTTAAAGCCTCATCAACTTCTTTTTTACTAATGCGACGGTAAAAATGAAAAGTTTTATTATTATTAACGATATTAAGATCACTAAGGTCGATCGTACTTTCAACATCATCAATAAAAAATTTATCAAAATAACTCACCCACCTATGTTGAATGTCTTTTTCTAAGAAAAACACTTTTTGATTTTCAACTTTAATACACTTTACTTGAGTTAAATCTTTATTTTTCTTTTCTCTTTGTTTGGCTAGTTTATATATATATTTTTCACCTTCCTTAGTATCTAACATGTTATAAAAATCACTAAAAGCAGAATTTTTAGCGTCACAGATTATTCTTTTACACTCACTGCGAGTCGTTTTATATTTTTTTCGGTTCTACGCTTTTTACATTTAAACCAATTTTTATAACATAACTTCTTATATTTTATCTTTTCTTGCACATTATTATTGCACCACCAACTATTTTTACTTATAGAAACTTTTTCTTTTGATTCTCCAAGTACATCTTTAGCCACTTGTTTAATAGTATTAGTTAATTTTTCCCACATAACATTCGCGTCTTCATGAACATCCCAAATATTTAAATCTTGAATTTTACTCATAAAAATAATTTTATTTGTGTCTTTTAGGTGCCTCCATCTTATTCTACGATGTTGAATCCTAGTATTCTTTATTTTACAACTCTTCATCTTAAAATCTAGAACTAATAATCGATGTTGGGTATTTAATTGCTCACTTGGAATGATCTTACAATCCTTACAATCTCGACGATCTTTTCTTCTCATAAGAAAATAATCAATTTGTGTTTTATTAGATCCATTCTTATAAGTAATAAGATGCTCATCTCTTTTCTTGAATAAAGTATTAGTAATAATTATAACATACTGCTAAAGCAAAATCTAAAATAGCTCTACCTTCTTCATTAATCGCTCCATAACCGTAATCACCATGAATATTTCGAAATCTTCTACCACTCTACCGACATGTCCATTTAAATCTCCTCCAATAAAAATTTTTTCTTCAAGGGATATCAAGTGTATTAAGTCTTCTAAATCATTCCAGAATTTATCTTTAAAGCCTATATCTAAACCAACTTGAGGAGCATAAGCACTTATAATATTAAAAATCTTAGTATCAAGAATAGTCTTAAGTGTTATAATTTTATCTCCAACTCTATTAATTTTAACAACATTATCTTTCAAACTCTTATCTATAATTATACCTACACCATTTCTAGTACGACTCTTACCAGAATACCATAGTTTAAAACCTAAGTTATCAATCTCCTTAGCTTTTTCTCCAACCCATTTAGTTTCTGTTGTGCAACACCGAGTGATTTTAATACAATCACAAATCAATTATAGTATGTGGAAATTAAAATTGATGGTGATATACATGCACTGATCCTGTTGTCTTCATTGCCAAATAGCTGAGAAACTATGAGGATGGCTGTCAGCAACTCTGCAGGTAAATCTAAACTGAAATATGATGATATTTATGATTTAATTTTGGTTGAGGAGGCACGCAGGAAAGATTCGGGCGAGATCTCAGATTTGAGTTCAACATTAAATGTTGATTCCAGAGAGAGATCACAGGACATGAACTCAAACAGAGAAAAATCAAAATTAAAGCACAGATACAGAAGCAAGTTAAGGCCTGGTCAGAAAGTAACTTGCTGGAATTGTGGCAAAACTGACTATATAAAAAGAAACTGCAAAAATCCCAAGAAGATGGAGAATGATGGCTCAAATGTGATAACTGAAAAAACAGATGATGAACTTTTGCTGACAGTTCATAGTTCTGTTAATGACTGAATATTGAATTCAGGGGCTTCTTTCCATACAATTTTTCATTGGGAATTGATGTAGAATTATGTTGCAGGTGACTTTGAGAAAGTATATCTGGTAGATGGAAAAGCTTTGAATGTGGTAGGAATTAGATATATTGATATTGCACTTCCTAACAAGAACAAGTGGACTCTGCAAAATATTAGACATATTTTCGAACTGAAGAAGAACCTCATTTCTGTTGGGTAGCTTGGTGAGTGTGGACATTCAGTAGTGTTCTCAGATAACACCTAGGAGGTTACTAAAGGAGAACTGGTACTAGCTCGGGGTAAGAAAATAGGTTCGCTGTATATGACTACTGATTTAATTAACAGTGTTGATACTACTGTTGTAGAAAACATAGCAGAGTTGTGGCATTGCAGACTTGGCCACATGAGCCAGAGATATTTGAAAGAACTTCAGCATAGAGTCAAGCTAGCATAACTGAAGTCAGTTTATCTCAGCATGTGTGAGAGCTGCATTATGGAGAAACAGAGGAAGATCAGTTTCTTGAAAATGGCAGGACACAAGAGACAGGAAAGCTGGATCTAGTACACACAGATGTGTGGGTACCTTCTCCAGTGGCATCTCTTGGAGGCTCTCGTTACCACGTCACATTCATTGATGATCACAGCATAAATGTATGAGTTTTTTCTTGAAGCATAAATGCGATGTAGTTAATGTGTTCAGGTCTTGAAAGGCCATGGTTGAGGCAGAGGCAAGCTGAAATTTTTTAGGTATGATAATGGTGGCGATTACATTGATGGTGAGTTTAATGAGTATTGTGCAGCACATGGCATCAGAATGGAGAATACCATTCCAGGGACACCACTATAAAATAGTGTTGCGGAGCGCATGAACAAGACCATTAATGAGCGGGATAAAAACATGAGATTGCAAGCTGGACTATCACTTACTTTCTAGGCAGAAGCGGTCAACACTGCAGTTTATTTTGATCTACAGGGGCATCCGTTCCATTAAACTGTGAATTAACTGAGGACGTCTGGAGTGGGAAATAGGTCAAATTTTCCCACCTTAAGACTTTTGGATGTCTTTCTTATGTTCTTATTAATCCAGATGCTCGTAGTAAGATTGAGACTAAGTTAAAGAAATGACACTTCTTTGGCTATGGAGATGAGGCATTTGAATATCGTTTCTGGGATTATCAGGATTGGAAGATCATAAAGAGCAGAAACGTGATTTTCAATGAAAATGTTATGTACAAGGACAAGTCCAGTACAGTTCCTGAAACAACACTGCAGGAATCTGAGTTTGTAAAGTTTTATGATTTACCAGAGGACACAGTGTAGGACAAAGATGTAGGTGATGAGGAGAGTGGGTCCGGGGCACCCATTTCTATTGTTCCGAGGTCAGTTTTAGAGCCGTCCACCCCTACAGTTGCAGTTCATAGGTCAGAAAGGACTAGACGTTCTCCACAGCGTTACTTTCTAACGTTGAACTACATTCTGCTGACAGATGGTGGAGAAACACAAAGTTATGAAAAAACCTTGCAAGATGAAAATTCGAGCAAGTGAGAGTTGGCCATGAAGGAGTTGGATTCTCTACTAGAAAACTAGATATGGGAGTTAACATATCTTTTATCAGGGAAGAAGGCATTACACAACAAGTGGGTGTACCGGGTGAAGACTGAGTATGACGACAGTAAAAGATACAAGACTAGACTTGTTGTAAAAGTTTTTCAGCAAAAGCATGATATTGATTATTCTGAGATTTTCTCTCCTGTGGTGAAACTTACAACCATCAGAACAGTACTTTCTATGATGGCTTCTGAAGATCTCTTCCTTGAGCAGTTAGATATGAAGATAACCTTTCTTCATGGGGATCTTGAAGAAGACATCTACATGTATCAACCTGAAGGTTTCGTGGTACAGGGAAAAGAAGACTCAGTTTGCAGATTGAAGAAGAGCTTGTGTGGTATGAAGCAAGCTCCTAGACAGTGGTATAAGAAATTTGATAATTTCATGCACAGTGCAGGGTACAGCATATGTCAAACTAATCATTGTTGCTGTCAGATATTTTGACAATTCCTATATCATCCTACTGTTGTATGTAGATGATATGTTTATTGCAGGGACTAGTATTGATGAGATCAATAATCTAAAGTAGCAGATGTCAGAGCACTTTGCAATAAATGATTTAAGAGCTGCAAAACAAATCTTTAGTTTGAGGGGGTGTTAGCAAGATTAATAGAAATAAATCGATGACATTAAATGAAAATACATCAATGACGTTAATTGCCTTGATATGGATCAATGTCATTAATTTACCTGATATGGTGTAATAACTCTAATTGCCCTGATATGGTGTAATTAACGCCGATTAATTTCCGTTTTTAATTTATTTTCTTTCATATTCTAACTCTTAGAATATTTATATAAATACCACCCCTTGTACAATGTAATAGAGCAACAAGAAATACAAATCTTTTTTCTGTTATTATATAAATTAATAGTTTATGCTCTGACTAAAATTATATTCCAACTTCGCTTCAAGAAGTGAGATTTCTTTTGCTTCACATACATTTTATTTATTTTTATTTTTTCCCAACTATGATCGTATTTTTCAAAATTTAAATTATTTTATGTTAATTTCTAAAAGGATATATATATATATATATATATATATATATTAAATTATTATTATTAATAACGAAATAATATAATGATGGTGAATTATCAAACTTCATAATTATTGATTTTTATGCAATATAAAATATACAAAGTGATTTTTTTATACCATTTTATACTCTTCTTATTTCAAAAATATTTGAAAAAAAAAATTATGAAAATTCTAAAATCATTTGATTTTTTTCAATGATTAAAGGAATTAATGTCCTAAAGAAGTTAATTTTTAATAATTAAATGTAGTATATAATATGTGAATTTTAAGAAAGTATTTGGAATCAGTTTTTATTTTATGGATTATTTTTATTCTTTAAAAAAAAAAACAAAATAACTTGTTTGTTTATTTTTATTTATTTTAAAATATTTTATAAATCATTGTTAAGGTAATTACATATAGACCACCCGAAATATTGATATTTACAAATTAACCAAACTGTTGAGAATTTGATAAAAACGAATAATATGGGTTGGGTTTTGCCATGTATTTTGATATTTTAATGTGGCAATTGAAAAATGGATGAAAAAATGTGTTTGATTTATTTTTAAAATAATTAAAATAGATTTTATTTATTCTCTATTTTTTTAAATAACACGTCCTCCACCATTACGTTTCACCATTTACCCTAGCCCTTTCTTTTCATCTCTCCTTGTCTTCCACGATTCTGGTGCAAGCATTAAGGATATCGCAATGCAACAAAATTAATTCATACTCCTTCATGGCCTCTTTCTTAATATCTTACATTATCTCTTATTTGTTCTTGCTTTGTTCCTCTTAATGGAGAAATACTTATCGAAGCAATTGAAGCTACGAAGAAGGCAGCATCAATGGATGGAGTGGTGGATGACAATCACTATATGAATGCCTTTTCGAGGATGAGGAAGATGCAAGTCACCACTAAAGATTTGGTGGTCGAGCGGGTATCTCCATTTTCTCAACTATTGATTGCAGAAACTTATTTGATTTGATTGTTTCTATTGTTATACAAAAGAAATAAAAATGCTTATGATTGCCTTTTTGTGTTTTGTATTCAAATAAGGGGAATTTACATACATAACGCCCAATAGTTTTTAATATTCATATATAAAGTCCAAAGCTTTAATATCACAAACCTACAGACATTAAAATCCCTAACTGGATGCCAATCAGCCAATGCCAATGACCCAAATCTACTTTTCTTTCCACATAATTACAAGTAATCTTTTCGAAGTACACTGGTCGCCTTATTTCTGAACATTCTACCTGAGGACTTCCTAACTGGGTGACTAGTCTGCTGCACAGGCGATGCAAACCTCCAGCACATTATTATTTAATTTTTATCATTGTGCTCAATGCTTTCTCTTTTTCAATTTCTATATTGAGGGATCTATGTTTGTCATTTTAGTAGGTAGAAAGCTCAGATTGTTTTCATTATTACATAATTAGAACAAATCAGGAAAGCTAGTTGATTGTCGAAGACTTTCCCTGGCTTGGTAAACTAAGGGATTATTTGACTAAGTTGGATTTATTTTTAAGATTTCACCAATGCATAAGTTTTAATCATCGTGTTACTATTTGCTTTTCATTTGAGGAAATTGGATTATCTGAATTATTTAGATTACAATTCTATGAACATGAGGCAATTTAAATTTTTGTTTACTATCATAGTTATTTCTATAAGTTTTTTATTTGAACTAAGTAATGTCTTGAGCTACTATTTGATTTTCGTAACAATTATAAAGTTCAAGTCAATCATTTATGATGTGTTATAAATATTCTTTCATTTGTAGCATCCATGAAATATTCATGATATTTGTTTGGTCTACGCCCAATTAGTTCTGTTGTTGAAGAGATTTTATTTCATTTTTTTTTAAGTGTACAACTAGTTAATTTAATCTCTTGACACACTTTCTACAAGCTATCATTAAAGAGAATATTAATCAATTAATTTTTATTTCTCAAGTTGGTTTGATTGTTTAAATTTTCGCTTGATAATCTTTCCTTGTGTTCTACTTTAGATCATGATTAGTAAAGTACTTTTAAAATGGTTCCACTACCTGTTAAACTTAGGTTTTAATTTATTCATTGCTTAGTAGGTGATGTACTTCACAAGATGAGTTTAACTTGTGTCATTAACTAGATCTATCCAGAATCCCTCAATTTTTTTGTAAGTGTAACCCGTGGTATGCAATATACACTTCATATAGAGGTAAAAATTGTTGTGAAAACGACGCCAATAAAGTGAAAAACGGAATGAGAAAAAATTGCACTCGAAAAAAACACCAGGGCGACACAGATTTACGTGGTTCGATAAAATTATAGAGAATTTTATTATTTCGAAGAATTACACCGTCGAGCGCCTCGACGTTTACGAGAAAATCTCTATTTTTTTCTCTCCCTTCCTCTCTCTCTCTCTTCCTCTCTTTCTCTCTTAGAGGACTTGGCTTGGCCTCTTTGTTTAGTTTCTTTGCTTGGCTTGGCTCTTGGTTTTTTTTCTCTAAGCCAAAAGAGACTATTTATAGAAACTAGGAGAGTGGTAGGTGGGAGGAAGGTGAGCGATAGGTGAGATGTGGCAGATGAGCGGTCGGTGAGCGGTAGGTGAAATTATTAATTAGAAATCTAATTAAATTAATATGGGTCAGGTTTCCATATTACCCAACAATTCTCCTATTTGGAGACTGAGACAATGACTGCATCACCTACTAGCTGTATCATCTACTAACTGTACCGACATTTTTCTCAAACACGATATCCTCCACCTCTGCAACTCAAAGCTTTTGTCTTCATGCCAGATGACCAGCTGAAGTCGAGGACAACTTCATCTTCTCATGAGTAACACTCTCAGTTGACATATCACCATCAACGTTGCCTTGTACCACCAAGCTCTTTTCTGGGCTACTCTTGTATCTGCTTACGACTCCCACTCCATGAGCACTATCCTGCCCCTATTGAAAGTCATTTTCACCAAGTCTAGCATTATACCGCTTACTTCCACCAAGTACAGTCTTCACCCGGTACACCCACTTGTTGTGCAATGCCTTATTCCTTGGTGGAAGTTCTGCCAGTTCCCAAGTCTGATTCCCTGTCAGAGAATCTGTCTCCTCCTTTTTGGTCAGCTCCCTCTTGCTCGAATTCTCATATTGCTAGAATTTTTCATAGCTCTGTGGTTCTCCACACCATTTTTCTGTACAATGTCCGATTTTCCTTCCTTTAGTGCTCTGTCACTTTTTAAGAAATTAACCTTTAACTGCTTCTCCATAATACACCTCTGACTCATGTGTCTAAGCCTGCAATGCCGCAGATCTCTCGTGCTCTCTACAATTGTAGTTACAAAAGTGTTGAGTAAATCAGTTGTCATATATAGTGTATCAGTTTTTTTACCCCGAGCTAGTACTTATTCTCCTCTGGTAACTTTCCAGGTACTATCTGAGAACACTACCGAATGACCACCCTCATTGAGCTGCCCAACAGAGATGAGGTTTTTCTTCAACTCAGGAACGTGTCTGACCTTTTGCAAAGTTCATTTGTTCTTGTTAAGGAGTGCAATATCAACGTCTCTCATCCCCACCACGTCCAGAGCTTGTCCATCAGCCAGATGTACATTCCAAAAATCGCCTGCAATATAATTTCGCATCAACTCCCGGTGGGAAGATGTATGGAAGGAAGCCTTTGAATCCAGTATCCAGTCATCAATAAATGTGAACTGCCAGCAATAGCTCATCATATATTTCTTCATTTACAATGTTAGCGCCATCATTCCCCTTTTTCTTAGGATTCATGCAGTTACTTTTTAAGTGACCTACCTTGCCACAATTCTAGTAAGTTCCTGCTGACAAGACTTTGATTTTGATTTTCCTCTGTTTGAGCTACTGTTTTGTGATCTCCCTCTGGAATCAACAATCAGTGCTGAACTCGAACCTGAGGTCTCGCCATAATCTTTCCTGCGCACCTCTTCAGCCAAAATCAAATCACGAATATCATCATATTTTAGTTTAGATTTACCTGCAAAACTGCTAATTGCCATCCTCATGGCTTCCCACTTATTTGACAATGAAACCAACAATATCAGCGCACGTATCTCATCATCAAAATCAATTTCAACAGACGACAATTGATTTATGATAGTGTTGACATCATTCAGGTGTTGAGTAACAGACACACCTTTCGCCATCTTCAAGTTGAATAACTTTTTCATCAAGTGCACCTTGTTATTCACCGATGACTTTTCATACATACCTGTAAAGCTGCCATGAGATCTGCAGTAACATTTTCCTTGATGACATTGTGGGCAACCGATCTGGACAAGGCTAATAGTATAACCCTCAGAATCTGTCGATCCAACAGATTCCATTCCACCTCGTCCATCATTTCCAGTCGCTTTTCCAGTAACGGAAGATGAAGTTTCTTCCCATAGAGGTAATTCTTTATTTGCATCCTCCAGTAACCAAAATCTGTATCATTGAATTTCTTGAATCCCAATACCATAACTTCGTCTCCGCCCATCGTTCTTCCTTAGATCCGAACCCAAGGCTTTGATAGCAGTTGTTGTGAAAACAACGACAATAAAGTGAAAAATGGAACGAGAAAAAATATGCTCGAAAAAAACACCAGAGCAATGCACAGATTTACATGTTTAGGCAAATTTTCCTACGTCCATAGAGCTGCAGAGAAATTTATTACTTCGAGAAAATACACCGTCGAATGCCTCAACGTTTACAAGAAAATATCTATTTTTTTCTCTCTCTTCCTCTCTCTCTCTTCCTCTCTTTCTCTCTTAGATGACTTGTCTTGGCCCTTAGCTTGGCCCCTTTGCTTGTCTTGGTCATTGGCTTTTTACTCTAAGCCAAAAGAGGTTATTTATAGAAACCAAGAGAGTGATAGGTGGGACTTAGGTGAGCGGTAGGTGGGATGTGGTAAGTGAGCGGCAGGTGGAAAGGTAAATGAGCGGTATGTGATATTTTTAATTAGGAATTTAATTAAATTAATGTGGACCGGATCTCCACATTACCCAACAAAAATTATGAAACAAGTTTTAGAGATGTCTAAGGTTCCAAATTGAAGATCATTATAACCTTTTATTTATTGGTGGATGCTGTCAAACATATTGCATTTAACTAAAGAAGTGAGCAACGCTTTGAGAAAAATATCATGATTAAATTTAACTACATTTCACTTTTGCTAAAAATTTTAATTTTGATGCATATTATATTAGTAGCTACAAAGTTATTTTAGCATTAATGATTGGAGTTGCAATTATGACTATAACTTGACTCATTTGTTGTTGTGGTTATCCAACATTATGATTATTATTTTTTTGCCAGTTAAGTTGTAATGTTTAGGGTCTAAAGTTTCATTTCATGATTGGTATCGAATATTAGAGTTTGTATTTCAACATTTTCTATTAATGAAACAATAGTTTAAATTTTCTCTTAGTATTATTTCAAAAATTTAACCATATATTTTATTCAAAATTTGAGTGAATATTCTACTCCATTGCCAATGTCAACTACACTTTTTTTTCCATTCTAATTGCTTCTGGTTCTCTTTAATAAATAAATGTAATAGCTCATTATCTTTCATAGAAGAAATCTTATTATATTTTTCTAATATTGCAGGCAATGCACAATTCTTATATATTTAAATACATAACATGTATATCCATAGACAAACAGTTCAGAGTACATCCGATTGGATGAATGCTTGGAGTGGCACACGCTCAAACGTTTTTTGGGCTGCTTCTATCACTAAATATGTTTCTTTTTAAGAAATTGGAAATCTTTTTTGTAAGACATAAAATATAAAAGGCATAGTCAGGAATTTTGAACCACTATGAGAAAATGTGTCTATTTCTTTAAGTAAGGAAAATATCTAATCAAGAATAGAAATCACATCATACAACATCTACCTCCTACCTTTTTTGGCCAAACCCCTCAAAGCAAAACACGGCCGACCGACAACCCTTCCAGCCGACATTCATTGGCCGGCGATCTTCCTGGACGTTTTCTCTTAGCTGGCTAATGCTATTGCCGAACAAATGTTCATGTCAGCTTTCCATTGGACGACAACATCTTCAGCCAACTGATGCTCAAGCCGACTCCCATGGTTGGTCGCCATTGTAGCTGGTTCTGTTGGTCGAATGATGCTCAGTCAACCACCCATGACCAGAAACTAGCATCATCTGACCTCCCATGACCAGCAACCACACCAGTCCCATCGGCCTTCCATGGCCGACTGCCACTGCAGTCAATCTCCTCTGGCTAGCCGCTTCTCCAGCAGACCGTCGGTCCAGCTGGCTTCACATGGTCGGTCGTCACTGCAGCTAGCTCCCTTGGCCGGCCAACGCTCTATCCAGTCTCGTCATTTACCCTGCTGCTCATTAGCTACTTCTGCAATGCACAAACTAAACCCAACACCACTGCTTCTATTCAACTTCTTCCTCCATCCTCAATATTTCTCCAAACATACTTCTTATCCACCCCCATACATTATTCTTACTCTAAATCCTTATTCGCATGATTTCAAATGCTACAGTCCTCTTTGAGAGCAGATTTACCTTGTCGGCCACTCTTTGGCCGGCCACCTCGCATGATAGACGACTGACCGCTGACCGACCACCTCCTCTTCTAGCTGACCATCTGATGGCCGACTTGCTCGCAGCTATGGCCAGCCACCACGGCTGGCCAACTCTTAAAAATTGGAGATTTACACACATACCACTCAATTCTTAATAAACATGTAAATATACTGTTATAGAGGATGAACTTTCATGCATAGTCCCCAATCCTTCATCTTACATAACTAAAACCTAAACTTGGATATTTTATTTGCCATCCGGTCACTTGATGTCGATGATTCCAACAACAAGAAAGAGCTCCAAGAAGATCGGTCCAAGCAGGAAAAAGAACGATGTATCCCTTATGACCTCTCTTATCAGAAGGGCATAAATGTAATCTCCTTCCCCCTCTATTCTATATATAAATAGAAATGTAGGAGTTCTTTAGGATCTCTTTCTCTCTCCCTCTCATGCAAGGAGCTTGCTCACATTCTTCCTCACTTGTAACCAAAACTTGTGTGGAATAAAAACAACCGCCGAGTCTGGACCTCCTGACAGGGCAACCCTCTCTCTCTTTATCTACTCCTGGATCTGACTCTATTCCTTAGGCACAGTCTGAATAATAGATTTGGATCCAACATTCAAAAAAAATACGGTGAGCGTGGGACATGTCGCCAACAAGACGAACAACAAAGAAACCCAAAAGACAGAAACAAAAAAAAATCTAAAAAAAAGGAAGAAAAATAAGAAAAGAAGAGAAAAGAAGATGTAGACAAGATGTGACAAGTCAAAGAGAAAAAGACAATAAGAAAAAGAGCAAAGAGAGGAAAGAACTCCAAAGTCTAAAAGGTCACATACAGAAAAAAGAGAAAGAGATAAGTAGCTTCTCATTCCACTTCATCTACTTGTCATTTATTAAGAAAGAAAGAGAAAAAATAAATGAAAGAAAACAATAAGACAGAAGTAAATACAAATAAAAAGAAAAGAATAAAGATTAAAAAAAGACATCTCTCTCTTCCCACTTAAGTATCTCCTCCGTAAGAGCGTTCCAAACAAAATAAGATCACTCTCTCTAAACCTCCCCTCCAGGACAAGCCATCAGATTTTCTCTAAGCCTCTCCTATGGGAAGAGCACTCCAAGCCTCCCCTCTGGGGTGAGCCGAATGAACCTTTTAACTTTTCAAGCCTCTCTTCCTCCAGGACGAGCAAGGAAGATTTATTTTTCTCATTCGAGTCTCACCTCCAGGATGAGCATTCTAAAGATTTATCTCTTAATTCAAATTTCTCATCTTGGATGAGCAAATAATGCTTCTTCTCTCAGGAAATCTCCGACTACCTGTTCTTAAACTCAAGTCGGAAGAAAGCATAGAGGTGGTTCTCCAATCCGAAGCAACAAGATCCGTAAAGAGTACGGCGTAAATCATTCCAATGGCAAGTCTCGGCGGACACCCCCAATAAGGCAACGACAATGCCACCTAATTCCTGGCCAAATGTGAGGCTTGTCAGAGACATTGTTCCGACAAGATTAGAAAGAGAGACATTGTTCCGACAAGATTAGAAAGATGGGTAAAGAGGGAGCTTGAGTTGTGAGACATTTTCTACCCAAGTATATAAAAAAAAATTTTGATTTTATTCCCCAAACTTTATCATAATCTCCAGAAAGTTTAACACTGGTTATTTCACCTCCAAAGTTGGAACTCCGGGGCTTAATATTAGCAGAAAAATCCCACCTCACGCATTAGAACACAATACTCAGTGTTTTCTTTTCCAAATGATGGTCCATGCCTCGTTCGTGTGAGTATGGAGGCTAATATTTTATGTTCATTTATGACATAGCTACCTGCTTCTATAACATCCCATTCTTCGAAGATATTAATTCTTACATTTCATCAAAATAAATATTCTGGTAGCTCTCACCACGCGAACGTCTCCCCACTGATTTTTTTTCCCTGCCATGACAGACCGCTTCTCCAACCGAGTTGCTCCGCTGGCTAACTTCTCCCTAATGATTTATAGATCTTTTGATTTTGGGCATTAAGATGTATTGGCAATTTTTAATTTATCTATCATAATTATATTTCATATTGTTGCGCATTAAAATATATGGAGCAGTATATTCTTCTCCAAAAATGAAAAGTGAACCATCGCAGCCATGACGCCACAGCTGTAACTTATGTCCTCATTAAGGCCCCGTTTGGAACCCGCTTTTTGGTCTGCGGCGCGGCACCGCGCCGCAATTTAACGCGACGCGGCAGGATGTTGCCTAAGATTCGCGGCGCGTCACCGCGAATCCGATCGAAAGCCGGCCGCGGGATAAACCCCGCGGCCCCGAGTCATAACCCGCTTTTTCCTATCGTTGCCCTCGCTCGCCCGTGCTCGCGTGGCTGAGCCCCCGATCTCCTTTACCCTAGATCTTCTCGCGAGAACTGCAGTACGTTCTCCAAAGAGATTCAAATCGAAGGTCGCATACCTCCGATCTAACTGGTATCCTTCTCTTTCGAGGCTCCGTCCCCCTCTCCCTCCCCTTGCTCGTTCCTTCCTAGAACATATTTCATTATTTTTTTGGTAGCTGGTCCCTTTGCACTATTTTTACGGTAGCTGGTCCCTTTGCACTATTTTTATGGTAGCTTTCTCTATTCTATGGTATGGGGCTCGGTTTTAAGTTTTTTGGGTCCTGCAGTTATTGCCATTGCACTATTTTTTTTATTGATTTTCGTTTTTACGTGGACTCGTGAAGTCTTGTGCATTGCATTACGTAGGACCTGTGAAGTGCGATGCATTGCATTCTGTGGAATTGTGAAGTGTAGTGCATTTTGTGGAACTGTGAAGTGCTGTGCATTGTGTCGAATTGTGAAGTGTAGTGCATTGTGTAGTGAAGTGCAGTGCAGTTTGCAGTGAAATAAATGGGATTGTGTGTATTGAATTGTGCAGTGCAGTGTGTTAAATTGTGTGTGTGTGTGTTGGAATTGTGCAGTGCAGTGCATTGTGTGTGTGTTGAAATTGTGAAGTGAAGTGCAGTGCAGTGTGTTAAATGTAGTACACTGTGTGTGATGAATTGTGTGTGTGTGTGTTGGAATTGTGCGGTGCAGTGCATTGTGTGTGTGGAATTGTGATTTGCGGTGCATTGTGTGTGTTTAATTGTGAAGTGTAGTTAAGTGCAGTGCATTGTGTGTGTGGCATTGTGTTGAATTGTGAAGTGTAGTGCATTGTGTAGTGAAGTGCAGTGCAGTTTGCGATGAAAAAAATGGGAATTGTGAAGTGAAGTGTTGTGCATTGTGTGTGCGGAATTGTGTGTGTTGAATTGGGTGTGTTTGTTGGAATTGTGTGTTTAATTGGGCGTGTGTGTTGGAATTGTGTGGTGCAGTGCATTGAAGTGTAGTGAAGTCCAGTGCATTGTGTGAACTGTGAAGTGCAGTGTATTGTGTAGTGAAGTGCAGTGCAGTTTGTAGTGCAGTGCAGTTTGTAGTGTAGTGCGTGCAGTTTGTAGTGCAGTGCAGTTTGACCTATATAGTGAATTATTTTGTTAATATACTTAAACAATTTAACCTATATAGTGAATTATTGAATTGAATCAATAATTCACTATATATAGAAAATATATATTAAAAATATAAAAATAAAAAATTCTAATTTAAATTTATTAACTTGTATATTTAAATATAAAACTTTTCAAAAAAAAATTTATTCCACTTTCAAATAATTAATCCTACATAAATATATTGAAATATTAAAACAGCTTCTAATAAACGAGGGCGGTCAGTCATTTTATCGTCCATGTATGTTTTCCACATACTGTAACTAAACAGTACGAAGCTTTCCTGCATTGCTTCCACTTGTTGCTTCTGAGCAATAGCAATTTCATTCTGATAAGCAACACAGTTGCTTCCTAAACGAGCCCTAAACCTCCTGCTCTTCGTATTCTCTTTCCAGGTCTGGATAACTTATTTTATTGGTTAGAATCATACTCTAAATCTACTCATCAAGACTGTCCCTTTATGTCTACCTATAACTTGAAAACATCTCAACCATTTGTCTCTTCATGTCTAATTGCTACTATATGACTCACCGAGGCCGCCGTTGGCCGAACACTCCTGGTCTTCTCTTCAAATTCCGGTGCCACAGGAAGATTTACATACTTACCACACAAGTCTTATTTTATACATGGATAATATATGTCCACATTGAAATATATGTCTTTTAAATAAATACATTAATCACTATTTACTTGCAAAAATCTAAGGTTATTTCTTATTGTTTTCCATTGAGTAAAGAGCCAAGTTTATTCAATTTTGAAAATACTGAAAACGACGTTAAGAACGTTCAATTAGTCAAATGCATAAAAAATACCGACAATGATGTAAAGAACATCTGATCAGTCAAATACATAAAGACACCGACAATGAAGCCAAGAACTTTTGATTAGTTAAATGCATAAAAAATATCGACAACGATGTCAGGAACATTTGATCGATCAAATTCATAAAAAATATTGACAACGATGCTAAGAATGTCTGATCGATCGAATGCATAAAAAGCAGCGATAACGACACCAAGGACTTCTAATCGGCCGAATGCATAAAACAATGACAATGATGCCAGGAACGTCTAATCGGTTGAATGCATAAAAAATATCAACAACGATACCAGAAACATTCAATCGAAAGAATGCAGAAAAAATACCGAAAATGTTGCCAGGAATGTCGATCAGTTGAATGCATAAAAAATATTGAAATCGATGCCAGGAATGTTCGATTGGTTGAATGCATAAAAAATACCGACAAACATGCCATGAATGTCCAATCGGTCGAATGCATCAAAAACACTAATAATGATTCCAAGAATGTTCGATCGATCGAATGTATAAAAAACATCGACAACAACACCAAGAATACTTGATCGGTTGAATGCATAAAAAACACCGATAATAACGCTAAGAACGTCCAATTGGTCGAATGCATAAAAAATACCGACAATGACATCAAGAACTTCTTATCAGTTGAAGAAATTACCCATAACCTACAATAACAAGCTCTGTGAGGGGTAATTGGCAAATTATTTTGATAGTTCACTTAACAAATTTTCAATTAATAGGGAGTATGAATAGTCATTCGTATAAAGAGTTTTTTATTACAACTTCACCTTCATGAAGTGGAAAACTCAAGGGTTTCATGTAGGACATAAAATATAAAAGGTTTTTTCAGGAATTATGAACCACTACGAGAAAATGCCTCGATTTCTTTAAATAATGAAAATATCTAATGAAGAACATAAATCACATCAATCTTCTGCTTTCTTTGGCCAAAACCCTCGATAACAAAACAAAACCGATTGTCATACCTTCCAGCCGACATTCATTGGCTTGCGGGCTTCCTGAACGTTCTCTATTAGCCAACTGATGCTCTTGCAAAGCAATCATTCGTGTTGACCTTCCATTGGACACCAACCTCTTCAGCCAACTGATACTCTAGCTGGCCTCCAAAGGTTGGCTGCCATTGCAGTCGGTTCTCTTGATCGGCCGATGCCCTAGCCAACCTCCCATGACTCGTATCCACGCCAGATGCTCCTGCCAACCTACCATGACCGACTGCCACTCCAGTCAACCTCCTTCGGCTGACCGCTTCTCCAGCCAGCTTCCCATGGACGGCCGTCACCGTAGTCGGCTCCCTTGGCTAGCCAACACTCTATCTTGCCTCCGTCATCTACATCGCTGCTCATTTCCTACAGTTCACAAACTATGCCCAAATTCCAGGCTATTCATTGGCAGACAACACCACCGCTTTTGTTTAACTTCTTCATCAACATCCTCCATCACCAATATTTCTTCGAACATACTTCTTCTATCCATCCCCTTACATTTTTCCTACTCTAAATCCTTATTTGCATGATTTCCAATGCTGCAGTCTTGCGACACCTCTCAAAACATAATATTTATCTTTTCGGCCATCCTTTGATCAGCCACCTCGTAGGCCGACTGACCACCTCTTCCTTCGGCCGACCATTGACCATAGAAAAATATATTGAGAAATTCATACCAATTTTATATGAAATTGCACTTTAAAGAAATGTATTTTCTATGTTTTATTGTAGGAATAAAGATTTATAGGTAATGGAGCAAAAAGATGAAAAAAATAGCGAATCTGGAACGAAAATGACTAAAAGAGATGAAAATTGAACTAGCTCGCCGACGGCGAGGGATAGGCCGCCGATGGCGTGTTTTTCTAGAGAGATTTGAATATATTATACAGGAGCCCGCCGACGGCGAGATCGAGCCCGCCGACGGCGAGCCTTAGCAGTTGACCAATGTTCTAGAAGCCCACCGACGGTGCCAACGAGCCCGCTGACGGCGAGAAGGTCGGTTCAAGCTAAATACATTGAAAATCTGGACGTTTTTTGAAGAGATGCTTAAGCAACTTTTGGATATATTCCTTCTTCTTTAAATAAAGACGAATTTAGGCCGAATGTGTGGAAGTCAGTAGTGTGTAGTGAGTCTATTGTGTGTTATTTTGAGTGCATTAGTGTGTTCTGGAGTATATTAATGAGTATAATTGAGTGTATTGTACAAGAAGGAAGAGTTAGAGGAACTTCAATGAGTCTGCTTGGGGAGAAGATTCGAGATAAGTTTTTGTTTATTGTTTTATAGCTTTAAATGAAATCTAAATTTTGTGTTATTCTTCCTATGCATTCTGAGTAGTTTTCTGTCTTTCTCATTGTTGTTGAGATTTTGTGAAATGGAAATTTGGATTAGTTGTGCCTTAAATATCAAATAAAAATTGTGATAATCTTTTACTTAAAACTTAATTTACTTTCAATCCGACAATTAATTGTTAAAATATATTGAATTATCAACAATAGTAAAGATTACATTCAAAATTCAGGGAATTCAAAAGCTTTGAAAGGAGGGTGCAAATAAATAGGGAAATATTAATTATCGGGCGTAGAATTGAATATTTTAGTGTGACAGAATAAAATCTTCAATTCTGTCCTATTGTTTGGGGGATGAAGTGTAGATGTTAGCCCTCAGGCAAGGGGAAAGTGGGAGCTCCGAAGTGAGAGCCGGTATCCTCCCAGCCTAGCCGCAGATTCAGTAATCAAGCATAGGATTAGTCAATGTTCTTTATGCCTGGACTAAAGGGTAAAAAATAGGAATGCTCCTATTTGACAAAATATAATTCTAACTAATTTATTTATCCACTCACTTAATTCTCTTAACAAGGAGAAAGATACTTTTTATGAATTGCAATCTTCCATTCAAAAATTAAGTAATAGAAGTTAGTATAAGTGTTTTTTATTTCCGTATACTAGATAAAAATTGCATCTGCTAAAATTAGTTCTTAATCTCTAACTTCCCTGTGGGATCGATATCTAGGACTCCATTAGAGCCCTTTATTACTTGAACGATACATATACTTGTATAGATACAAAATGGGTACATTTGCTATTTTTATCTTATTAAACATTTATATAATTATAAAGCTCCGCAACATATTTACATTGTGCCCCTCAGTCAAGTTTTTGACACTGTTGCCGGGGATCGAAAGTAATTATTAAGGTAATTAACAAAATAAAGATAATTACTAGAGTAACGAACTATTTTAAATTTTTAAGTTGTGTATGCGTAAATTTGGAACCGAAAGTTTAATACCTTACGATTCAGAATTAGAGCACACTATTAAAAGAATTAGAAAACAGAAAAAAGAAATTATAAATTTAAATCAAATAGCAAATAATCCAGAAATTGAAAATACAAATCAACCAAGACCTTTAAGAGATTACGCTAACCCTACATTAGATGAAATTCACTAAACTATCCAAAATCCTGATGTAGCGGCTAATTCATTCGAGCTTAAACCTGTAATTATCCAAATGGTATAGAATAATCAATTTAGTGGTTCGCCAAACGAAGATCCTAATTTACATCTTGCTAGTTTTTTGGAACTTTGTGCTACTTTTAAATATGACGGAGTATCTAATGATGCTGTTAGACTTAGGTTTTTTCCTTTTTCTTTAAGGGATAAGGCTAAGATGTGGTTAAATTCGTTAGCACCTGGATCTATTAGAATTTGGGGAGAATTATCACAAAAATTTCTATCCAAATACTTTCCTCCTTTAAAAACTGCAAAGCTTAGAAATGACATAACATCTTTTAGTCAGTTTGACGGAGAATCAATATACGAAGCTTGGGAGAGATTGATTAATTATACAAACTTTTTATAATGGATTAGTAGGATCTCTTAGATCTATTATAGATGCTGCTGCTGGAGGTTCATTAATGTCAAAAACATTTGATGAGGCTTATTCATTTATTGAAGAAATGACTACAAACAATTTTCAATGGCCTTCTGAAAGATTAAATCCTAAAAAGAATATAGCTAGTATCCATGACTCTGATGCAATATCTATGTTAGCTTCTCAGATTGCTGCTATATCTAAGAAATTAGATCATTTTGGAATGAATTATTCTCCTACTATAATAGAAGAAAATTCATCTGGACAACTTATAGATGCTCAATCTTCATATGAGACTTTAAATGCTATTAATAATAGACCTAATAATCCTTATGCAAATTATTATAACCCTGGTTGGAAGAACCATCCAAATTTTAATTGGAATAACAACTCTGTTAATCATCAATGGATGAACAACTCAGTGAATCCATTAGGAAATTCGTCTAACCAAGGAAATTCTAATTATAAACCTTCATATCCACGTGGATTTAATAATAACTCTTAATTTAAGAAAAAAAAGCTATCTATGGAAGAATTAATATTAAATATGGGTCGGCATTTGCAGAATCAAGGAAATCAGCTACATATTCAAGGGAACCAATTACAAAATCAAGGAACTGCGATTAAAAATATTGAAACTCAACTTGGACATATCGCTACTGCACTTAGTAATAGAATTCCTGAAACTTTTCCTAGTAATGTGGAAATAAATCCTAAAGGCCAAGGAAAAGAACAAATCAAAGCGATACAATTACGAAGTGGAAAAGAGTTAGAAACAAGAATACAGAAAGAAACAGATAGTGACAAAGAGAAAGTGGAAACTGAAAAAGAGAAGGATCAACAAGATCGAAATTTAGAATATCCACTAATACCTATGAAAATTTCTGTAGAAAAACCACCACCACCATTCCCTCAGCGATTAAAGCAACATAAAAAGGAAGTAATTTTCTAAATTTCTTGAAATCCTGAAGAAATTAAGGGTGAATATTCCTTTTGTAGAAGCATTAGAACAAATGCCCAATTATATGAAGTTTATGAAAGATATTTTAAACAAGAAGAGAAAGTTTACAGACAATGAAACTGTGGCACTTAGCGAAGAGTGTAGTGCAATTATTCAGAAAAAAGTTTTCTAAGAAATTAAAATATCCTGGTAGTTTCACTATACCTTGTGCTATTGGAGAAAAATTTTATGGAAAAGCTTTATGTGACTTAAGTGCCTCTATCAATTTTTAAAAGATTAGGATTGGGAGAAGTCTCACCTACTTCAGTAACTCTTCAGTTAGCTGATCGATCAGTGACATATCCTAAAGGAGTTATTGAAGATGTGTTAGTAAAAGTGGATAAATTTATCTTCCCTGTGGATTTTATTGTTTTAGATATGGAGGAAGATAAAGAAATACCCATAATTTTAGGAAGACCCTTCTTAGCTACTGGAAGAGCTATGATTGACGTTCAAAAAGGAGAATTAACTGTGAGAGTAAACGATCAAGAAGTAACTTTCAACATAGCAAAATCAATGAAATATCCTGCTATTGAAAGAGATGATGAATGTTTTTGAATGGGAGTTCTTTAACATCTACAAAATGAACATTTTAAAGAATACTTTAAAGATAAATCAGAAATAGAAAATACAGAATTGATTGAAGAAACAGACAATGAAGAATTAGATTATATACAAGAAAGAATTGAGATGATGGATATTACAAAAAATGCTGAAAAGAATATAGTTCCGTCAATTATTAAACCTCCTGAACTTGAGTTAAAAATTTTACCTACTCATTTAAAGTATGCATTTTTAGGAACTCTTTGACCTTACCAGTTATTATATCGGCAGAATTAAATGAATTACAAGAGCAAAAACTTCTGGACACTTTAAAAAAGTATAAGAAAGTTTTTGGTTGGACCTTAGCAGATATTAAAGGAATTAGTCCTTCAATCTGTATGCACAGAATTATTTTCGATAATGAACATAAACCATGAGTTGATCCCCAAAGGAGATTAAACCCAATGATGAAAGATGTAGTCAAGAAAGAATTATTAAAGTGGTTAGATAATGATATTATATATCATATTTCAGATAGTGCTTGGGTAAGCCCAATTCATTATGTTCCTAAAAAAGGAGGAGTGACTGTTGAAACTAATGCAAATAATGATTTAATACCTATAAGACAAGTTACTGGATGACGTATATGTATTGATTATAGAAAATTGAATGTAGCCACCAGGAAAAATCACTTCCCTTTACCATTCCTAGACCAAATGTTGGATAGACTTGCTGGGCATAAATACTTTTGTTTTTTAGATGGATATACTGGCTATCATCAAATTCCTATTGCTCCTGAGGATCAAGAGAAAACTACATTTACCAGTCCTTATGGAACATTTGCTTTTCGAAGAATGCCTTTTGGATTATGTAATGCACCTGCAACATTCCAGAGATGTATGATGTTTATATTTAGTAAATTAATTGATGATAAAATAGAAGTATTTATGGATGATTTCTCTGTATTTGGAACATCATTTGAAATATGCTTGGATCATCTTGAAAAAGTCTTAGAGCTATGCGAAAAAACTAATTTAGTTCTAAATAGGGAGAAATGTCAATTTATGGTTGCAGGAGGAATTATATTAGGGCATAAAATTTTGGAAAATGGCATGGAAGTAGACCCTGCAAAAATTCAAGTTATAGTTAAATTACCATCTCCTACAGTGAGAGGGGTAAGAAATTTTCTTAGACATGCCGGATTTTACAGACGCTACATAAAAGATTTTTCAAAAAATACTAAACCTCTATGCCAACTTTTAGAAAAAGACAAGAAATTTGAATTTAATACAGAATGCTTAAATGCTTTTGAAATATTAAAAGATAAATTAATCACAACACCTATAATAGTTTCACCTGATTAAGAGAAACCATTTGAACTTATGTGTGATGCTAGTGATTATGCTATAAGAGTTGTTCTTGGACAAATGTATGATAAAATTTTTGAAGTTATATACTATTCTAATAAAACTCTAAATAATGCTGAAATTAACTAGACAGTTACAAAAAAAGAATTATTAGCAATTGTATATGCTTTTGATAAATTTAGATCTTATTTAATTGGAACTAAATGTATTGTGCATACTGATCACTCTGCTATAAAATATTTAATGCAAAAGAAGGATACCAAACCAAGATTAATCAGATGGATATTACTGATGCAAGAATTTGATTTTGAAATAATTAATAGAAAGGGAACTGATAATCAAATTGTAGATCATTTGTCAAGATTAGAATATTGCGAATTATCAGACACTGACAATGAAATTACAGACAGTTTTCCTGACGAACAACTGTATAATATAAATGAGTGGAAAATACTTTGGTATGCTGATATAGTTAATTATATTGTAAGTGATATTTTACCACCCATGCTAACTCTGCAACAACAGAAAAAATTCATTCATGATGCTAAAACATATTTTTAGGATGAACCATATTTATATAAGCAATGTAAGGATTTAATTATTAGAAGATGTGTGCCTTATGAAGAAACCGAACAAATCATCCAAAAATGTCATGATTCAGAATTTGGAGGATATTTTGGAACTGATAAAACTGCTTATAAAATTTTACAATCTGGATTTTATTGGCCTACATTTTTTAAAGATGTTTATAGATATATCAAAACTTGTGATAAATGCCAACGAGTAGGTAATATATCTAGAAGAAATGAAATGCCTCTAAATTTTATATTAGAAGTTGAAATTTTTGATGTTTGGGGACTAGATTTCATAGGGCCATTTATTCCTTCATTTGGAAACTCATATATATTAGTTGTTGTTGATTATGTTTCTAAATGGATTGAAGAACAGACCTTACCTCGTTGTGATGCTAAGAGTGTTTCAAAATTTTTAATGAAAAATGTTTTCAAAAGATACAGAATGCCGAGATTGATTATCACTGACGGAGGATCCCATTTTATGAATAAATATATTCACAAATTAGTAGAAAAATTCAATATTATTCATAAAATTTCGACTTCTTATCATCCACAAACTAGTGGATTAGCTGAAGTTTCTAATCGAGAAATTAAATGAATTTTAGAAAAAACTGTAAACCCTAGTAGATTAGATTGGTCTACAAGACTAGACATTGCATTATAGGCATACAGGACTGCTTATAAAACCCTAATTGGAATGACTCCTTACAGACTTATTTATGGAAAGACTTGTCACTTACCAGTTGAATTAGAGCATAAAGCGTATTGGGCGATTAAAGAATTTAATTATAATTTAAAAGATGCTGGTGAGAAGAGATTGTTGCGGATGAATGAATTAGAGGAATTAAGGAATGAATCCTATAATAATGATAGAATTTATAAAGAGAAAATGAAATTATGGCATGATCAGAAGATTAACCAAAAAAATTTTAAACCAGGACAAGAAGTTTTGCTTTATAATACAAGGTTGAAATTATTTCCTGGGAAATTGAAATCTCGATGGTTATGACCTTTCACTATAACTCAAATATTTACATACGGAGCTGTAGAAATTGAAGATCCAAAGACTAGACACAGATTTAAAGTAAATGGACGCAGATTAAAATCATATTTTGAAGGAAGAAGACCAAATTTTAAAGAGGTTTTAATGCTCAGTCAACCTGATTAATAACCTGAATAGGTCGGGCTGATGACGTTAAACCAAGCGCTTTATGGGAGGCAACCCATAGTAATCTTTATTTATGTATAATGATGGTATATTTATTTGATTTATTAATAATTATGATATAAAATGAATTCTACTACTCATATTTATCTTTAAAATCATCACGATATTGGATCCATAGAAAAATTTGGAAAACATTTGGACCAGAGCGAAACTGGGCAATTTTTGCCTTAGCCGCCGACGGCGAGATCGATGCTGCCGACAACGAGTTCTGCCGCCAAAATTCAGTTTATATTATTTTAAGAATCCCGCCGACGGCGAGATCGTTGCCGCCGACGGCGAGATTGGTGAAAGAGCGGTTTAGGGAGTTATTTTGACGGTTTTTGACAATTCTAAGTGTTTTTACTCTTTAAAAACGCCTAGAACTCGAATTCTAAATCATCTACTTCTTAACAACGATTTGAAACTCCACAAAAATCATCATTATGGCATCCAATAACCTTGAAATCCCTAGATCTCGAGTGTTCAATCGAAGAAAATTTGTCAGTTATGAGGCTCAGCGAATCTTCAACAGTTATGATGAAAAAGAGACTGATCAAAGAAAGAGGATTCGTGAATAGAGGAATAGAAAATTTTAGAACGCCTATTGAAGAGATGATTGTGCGACGACGTTGGGAGATATTATGCTATACAACTTCTGCAGTAGTCATCCTTGTGGTAAAAGAATTCTACTCCAATCATCACGGAATCAATAATGGAAATGTCTATGTGCGAGGCAGATGGATAACTTTCACTCCTTCAAGAATTAATGAATTATATTCAATTGAGAATACACCTGTTTGCCACTACTCCAACTTTGTTCCTACAAGAAATAATATGAATGAGATCTATCGATATTTGACTGATGAAGCGGAAGATTGGGAAACGAGAGAAGACGGGTATGTTAGCTTTTCTGCATCACTTCTAAACCCCGTCTCTAAACACTGCACTTCTTTATTTCTTTAAAATTGTTACTCACTATAAGGGTAAATAAAGTTTCTAAGGAATGTGCAATTCTGAATTACTGTATTCAAGCGGGATTACCTATCGATGTTGGTTCAATTATTGTGAAGTCTGCTTTAGGTCTGATTGTTCATGGATCAATTTATGGGCTTAGACATCCTTCAACAATTTTTGCACTATGCAGTCAGTACCAAGTTTCATATGAAGCACAGGAAAAGGTACTTTTTCCTTGGAAGCCTTTAGATCCAACTGATATGTTTCCTACTCTGGATAACGATAATGAGACAGCCATTATTATGGATCAAGCATCTCAAAATTCTCTTTCAATCAGGCCCTTTACTGATAAAACTAATTTGATATTATGAAAACTCAAAGGACTGGAAAAAGAGGTACAAAACATGATGACTTCAATTAATAATATCTCTGATTTATTTGATCATATTGACTGAAGGATGAAGGAACATTTCGATCATTCTGGACATCTTGAGGCTAGTTTCATACGACTTTTGAGAAAGAAAGGATGGATAGAAGAAGATTCTACTGAAGAATTTCCTTACAGGCCCTTCTACAATCTATTCGTTCACTTACGTTCTATTGGTGATATCAGAGATGAATTTAGTACTGACACTGAGGAATAGAAGACATTCGTATTTGTTTATGTGTTGTGTTAGTTTAAATTTAATTTTATCTACACTTTTGATTTTTGATATATGATCTCAGTATATATGAGATTATGCATTGTTTATTTGTTTTTAGCATTTTGAGTATTGTGGTTTGGATTGCGACGCTGAATTTGGTGTGTTAAGGTTGTGAAAATACCATGTTAGTAATATTGTGTACGAATATTGTAACACTTGGATTTCATATAAAATATATGTTGTTTTGTGTTGTGTGAATTTACTTGAGTTTAAATAGTATCTAATCACAATAAAATATATTTAATCGATTGATCGGGCGTTAATAAGGCTTGAAATGAATTAAAATTATTACAAAAATATTAAATTTAATTTTCAAAAAAATCGCGCCGACAGCGAGATCGACGCCGCCGACGGCGACTTTTTCCAGAGACTTTAGCCTACTTGAATTAATTAGCCCGCCGACGGCGAGATTTTTCCCGCTGACGGTGAGATCCCGAAAAACACTTATATTTGACCGGTCAACCGTCACTATTCATCGTCCCCTTCGTTTAAACTTCGAAAAAACCGACCTAGGGCTTGAGAGATCTTGGATTAGAAGCAATTTCAACACATTTTGACACCAGATTTCATAGTCCCTTGGTAAGAGCTTCACTCCCATGCAAAATTTTTTTGATTTTCACCATGTATTTCTTCCACATTTGGAGATTTTGGAAAAAATTGAAATATAGAGAAAATAGTTGGAAGAAATCCATGGAATTCATTTTAGATTACTTTAAGTCACCTGTGGAAGCCATTCTAGTATTATTTTGGAATTTAGTTGAGATTTTTATAAATTTGATAGATAGAGAAATAGCTCCACGACAGACAAGACGACTAGATTTTGACGAAACACGGTTCGTGAATGCTAAAGCTCAATCAAGATACAACTTTAATATCAAAGCAAGAAAATCTATTCAGGACAAAGTCTTTAAGAATCCAGGAGAGGAAGTGTAACAAACGATAAAAGAGAGAAGATGGGAAAATTTCTATTATACAACAAACAGGGTTGCAGTTGAAGTTGTAAAAGAGTTTTATGCCAATTTGAACCAGATTGAGGATGAACCTATAAAGGTTATAGTATTTTTAGTCGATTTTAATGCTGCACGTATTAATTCTCTCTACGAAGTACAAGATCTTCATACCAGCGAGTACGATACATTCAGAACAATGGAAGGACCGCTGGAAGAGGTGATTAACTTTCTCACTGATGGGAAAGGGACATGGAAAATTAAGCAGTGTGAACAACTAAACTTCCCTCTCTCTATGTTAAATGCAACCTCTAAAGCCTGACATTATTTTATTTGCTCTACTTTGTTACCTACCTATTACCATAATGAAGTTACAAGAGATAGAACAGTTCTGAATTTTTGTATTCAGAACCACAAGAGTATAAATGTGGGGAGTATTATTTATAAAAAATATATTAGCCATTGCAAGAAGTGAAAGTGGAGGAGGACTAGGACATCCTTGTCTAATTTATGCACTCTGCCAATTGTCTGGAGTAGAGGCGGGAGATGATGAGGAATGGGTTGAACCTATGAAACCCATTACCTAGGCTAATATAAAAACTTATGAATCCCACGAAGGATGGAGATCTGGGATTAGGAGCTATGCACCTTCAACTAGTAGGGATATTCTCTCTACCAGTTATGACCCTCCTACTTATAGTTCTCCTACCATTTATGATTTGATGAATGAACTAACTCTGCAGCAGAAAAGTTTTGAAAAGATTGAAGAAAAATTAGAACATATAGATCAGAGGATTGGAGGATTAGAGCGAAGGCATGATTATGACAGCGATTATCTCCAGAGACATTCTGAGTTTGAGATGACATACTATGATGCTAAAAATCGTTATAGGAGAGGAGAGCTTGATGTTATATTTCCTGAGTGCCCTCGTTATACCCACTACCAGCCTACTCCACCTGCTGAACAAGGAGATGAAGATATAGTTTGGGATTTTAATGTTGATGATTAGATTCTATGATTAAATATTTATGTTATGTGATTGTTTGTTTATTTTCTTAAAATCAGTATTGTTGTTTAGTACTTTGATTATTATGTTGTGTAAGACATTTAAACTTAATTGTATAAGTTATATTTGTGTCTTTTAAATTTTAACATTTCAGACTGTTATTGTAACCCTGAAACTGGATTTGTGAAATGTATGTGGATGTTTTGTTAAATTATGTTTAGTATTATACTAAGTATAAGTTGTGTTAGTATTTTGTACTTATTTCAAAACTTCTTTACCCAGTAAAATTCTTTGATATTATATATGTGTAGAAAGTTATTAACAGTACATGTTAATTAAGTGATGAAAAGAACCTGTAGAACTTCAAAATGAGAAATACCTAAAGCACAAAGGTATGATTTAAATTTACAATTTGTTTTCTTTTCACCCTATATAAATAGATAGAAAAATTTAAGTTTGGGGGAGGGAAAAACAAAAATTTAATTATTAAATTGTTCTCAATAAATATTTTCTTATTATAAAATGGTTTTCTGTAATGAATTTAATTCAGTAAACTAGAATTAATTTATTTAATTATTATAGAAAGTTAAACGAAATATTTCTAGTGATTAAACTAAATTTGTAGATTAAGATATTTGGTATAGGAGGATAAGGAATATATTTAACTATTTAAAGTAAGAAAAACTATATTTTAAAATATGAAATTCTTAAGTATTTAGTTGAGATAAAAAAGATTGAAACTCGATGAAGTAAAAACTTTGAAATACATATAAAGTAAGGAAATGTTTCAAGTTTCAAATTTAGGAAGAGGAAAGTGAACTTCAAAATTATTAACAGGCTATCCAGATACAGTAATCCTCACTTGAAAAAGAAAAAGAAGGATTGTAAAACAATCCCTGAAAAGAAACGAAAAAATATAGGATTGAAAATCAATCCAAATAAAAAAAAAAGTGAGGAAAAACTTGAGGAGATGCCTTATCAAAAATTGGCTTCATTTGAATCAACCTAAAAGGTAAACTTAGTTACATTTCTGAATTTATAAATATGGATTAGTATTTTACTAAGTAGTGTTTTTATGAATTTCCTATCATCTGAATATCCTAAGTAATTTAATATAGCAAAATATAGTCATTCTTGAAATAAATAGAAGACTAGAAATCTTAAACTTAATGACTAAATAGTCTTATATCTATAGAGTTAATTTAATTATCTAAAAATCTTTCTAATAAACTTTACTATAATATTTATTTAAACCAAATTCATAGTATTTCTGAATTAAAGCCTTATTACAAATAATGATTACTTTATATAGTATCAAGATTACTTGAGGACAAGTAATAGTTAAGTTTGGGGGATTTTGACCAGAGAAAAATATATTGAGAAATTCATACCAATTTTATATGAAATTGCACTTTAAAGAAAGGTATTTTCTATGTTTTATTGCAAGAATGAAGATTTATAGGTAATGGAGCAAAAAGATGGAAAAAGAGCGAATCTGGAACGAAAAGGACTAAAAGAGATGAAAATTGAACTAGCCCGTCGACGGCGAGGGATAGACCGCCGACGACGTGTTTTTCCAAAGAGATTTGAATAGTATATAGGAGCCCGCCGACGGCGCCAATGAGCCCGCCGACGGCGAGAAGGTCGGTTCAAGCCAAATACATTGAATCTGGACGCTTTTTGAAGAGTTGCTTAAGCAACCTTTGGATATATTCCTTCTTCTTTAAATAGAGACGAATTTAGGCCGAATGTGTGGAAGTTAGTAGTGTGGTGAGTCTATTGTGTGTTATTTTGAGTGCATTAGTGTGTTCTAGAGTATATTAGTGAGTATAATTGAGTGTGTTGTACAAGAAGGAAGAGTTAGAGGAACTTCAAGGAGTCTGCTTGGGGAGAAGATTCAAAATAATTTTTTTTTTATTATTTTATAGCTTTAAATGAAATCCAAATTTTGTGTTATTCTTCCTATGCATTCTAAGTAGTTTTCTCTGTCTTTCTCCTTATTGTTGAGATTTTGTGAAATGGAAAATTGAATTAGTTGTGCCTTAAATATCATATAAAAATTGTCATAATCTTTTACTTAAAACTTAATTTACTTTCAATCTGGCCAATGAACTGTTAAAATATGTTGAATTATCAACTATAGTAAAAATTACATCAAAAATTCAAGAAATTCAAAAGCCTTGAAAGGAGGGTGCAAATAAATAGGGAAATATTAATTATCGAGTGTAGAATTGAATATTTTAGTGTGACAGACTAAAATCATCAATTTGGTCCTATTGTTTGGGAGCTGAAGTGTAGATGTTAGCCCTCAGGCGAGGGGAACGTGGGAGCTCCGAAGTGAGAGCCGGTATCCTCCCAGCTTAGCCGCAGATTCAGTAACCAAGCATAGGATTAGTCAATGTTCTTTATGCCTGGACCAAAGGGTAATAAATAGGAATGCTCCTATTTGACACAATATAATTTTAACTAATTTATTTATCCACTTACTTAATTCTCTTAACAAGTAGAAAGATACTTTTTCTAAATTGCAATCTTCCATTCAAAAATTAAGTAATAGAAGTTAGTATAAGTGTTCTTTATTTCCGTATACTATTAGTTCTTAATCTCTAACTTCCCTGTGGGATCGATATGTAGGACTCCATTAGAGCCTTTTATTACCTGAACGATACGTATACTTGCGTAGATATAAAAGGAGTACATTTGCTATTTTTACCTTATTAAACATTTATATAATTATAAAGCTCCGCAACATATTTACATTGTGCCCCTCAACTGCTGTGTAGCGGTCAACCATCCACTGGTTGGCCGCATCGCTGCTCATGCCAACCACCACAGTTGACTAATTCTTAAAAATAAAAAAAATTAGATACATACCACTCAATTTTGATAAACATATAAAAATACTATTATAAAGAAAATTTTTCTATGCATAGTCCTCAATCCTTCATCTTTACATAATTAACACCTAAACTTTGATATTTTATTTACCACTCGGCCACCAGACACCGTCGAATCCAGACCGATCTGAGCTGGTAAAAGACTGAAGTATCCCTCATTACCTCTCGTATAGGAAAGTTATAAATATAATCTCCTGCCCCTCTTTTCTCTCTATAAATAGAGGACTCCTTGGAATGTAAGACGAGTATTTTTATGCTCTCTCTCTCTCTCTCTCTCTCTCTCTCTCTCTCTCTCTCTCTCTCTCTCTCTCTCTCTCCCTCCCCCAGGTAGCTTGCTATATTTCTCCCTCACTTGTAACCCAAGCATGTGTGAAATAAAAGTGGCTATCGAGCTTTGGGACAACCCTAATTTAATCACCCCCTCCACACCCCCCTCTCACTCTCTTTTTCTGTCCCTCTGTTTCTCCACCCCTTGGAATCCAGCTCAATTCCTTGGCCATGGTCCGAAGGACATATTTGGATCCAATATTTTGGAATTTGTTTGATGCATCATCAACAACAAATGTTGGCATGTTTATCTTTCTAAAATTAGTTGCATCTAAAAGACTACTCAAATTTACAAGAGTTACCCTTTTTCCTCCTATTCAATGCCTTATATCCATAGTAGAATTCAGAATAGCAATTATTTCTATCAATGAAGATCCTTAAAGCTTTTCAACTTATCTCTACAATTGCTCTTATAACATAAAACTAGTTGGAAGTGCAAAACCATGTTTTAAGATCAAATTCTTTTGTAAGATGCTTGCTTGAATCTTTGAGGTGGTAGTTTGCCAACCACAATAGCTTCTTTATATGCTGCTTTATAGTCATGCCTTTTTTTTCATTTTGAAACATGTAAATTGCATTACCACTCTAAATCATTTCTTAATCGTACAAGAGAAATCACTTGATCCAAAATTTGCCTCTTAGCTATAGAAAGCCCTTTAAGAGTTCGTTGCATGCGTATGAGCCATCGTCGATTAGAATTAATGGCTAAAGAACCAAAAAATAGAGATAACAACATAAGCCATAGGTATGCCAAGCATAAATATTCAATGTGTTATATGTTCTCAAGTTAGGAGTCAAAGAACTGCGACATATATACACAAATCTCGGTGTGGTTACATCGATCTGTTAACTTTTGGTTTGCGCATCTCTGCCAGTCTAGTGTTACCATTTGCATAACACTCCTGGGTGCTTCCTTGCATGGCAGCGTTTGTGCTCCTTTAGGTTCCACATCTTAACAATCTCCTACTTGAAGACTAATAGCACTCATCAGCTCTTCTCCATATCTGTATCTCAATTTATACTATCTTCATAATCATATACCATATTGTGTCTCACCCACAATCTCAACCTTCTTGAACTCCAACTGAAGCTAAACAGAGCTCCAATTTCTCAATTATCACCACATTAGTCAACATGTGTGCAGAATTCTGAGCTTTGTTGATCTTTTCCAATAATAATTGACATTCTTCTGGGAGAGAACAAATAAACTGATACATCAATTGAATATGCTTCGTGAAAAGCAACAATTTTTGTAATATTAATAGCACTTATGACTCTTTCTAATCAAGTTCTCCTTTCCCAATTATGCCATAAAGCTCTATAGCCAAATCATTTCCTTGGTAGCCTCAGTGATAATAATGTATTCGACTTATGCAGCCTGAAAACCAAACTCATCGTTGTTTTCCCTAAAGTGAAGATATACCTTGTTGTACTCCTACCATCCAATTCTCTTGCCATATCCCTATAGAATGATACATAAACTTCCAAAGTAAATTTTCATGTTGATTGTTACACTCAAATACATAATAATCCACTCCATTGCTTCCCAATGATGTGTTCCTGGATCACTTATGTACTTGCTGACCACTCCCACTAAATATGTAATGTCTGATCTCATATATATCATAAAATACATCAATCTCTCAATTACTAATGCATATGGAGTTCTCCCCATCTGTGCTTACTCTGCATTTGACCTAAGCAATAATTCCTTAGACAACTTGAAGTGACTATCTAAGGGGGTGCAAACTTGTTTCACCTCACTCATGTTGATCTTGTGAAAGATCTTTTCAACACTCTATTTGATATAACTTCAATATACCTACACTCATGTTCCAATTGATTCTTAACTGAGGATCTTCTTGATTGAACCTAAATCTTTCATCTCAAACTCCATTGATAATTTCTTCTTCAAGTCCCCAGTTTTCTCCATATCTACCCATACAATCAAATGTCATTCACATACAAAAAGTGCAAGATATAACAATTATGAAAGTTCTTATTGAAGCAATAGTGGTCTGCATGGCACTTTATGTGCCCACTGTATGATATTAACCTATCAAATCTCATCTACCACTATCTCGGGGTTTATTTCAAGTAAATGCTCTTCTTTAACATGCATACTAAATCTTCATTCCCTATAAGCTTGTAACTCTGCTGTTGCACCATATACAGTTCCTCTTCCATCTCTTCAAGTAAAAAAAATTACTTTTATATCTTCTTTTGTTACTAAGCTCAGCACATTTTTGACATTTATCATCATCACCACAATAGAAAAATCTCAGTATAGTCCACTCCCTTTTTTGAAACCCCTTCGTAAAAAGCTTTGACTTGTAACGCCTGCTACCATCTGACTCTATTTTCAGTCTATAAATCTACTTATTGTATAATGCTCTTTTATCATCTGGAAATATCACTAAATTCTAAGTCTGATTTGTCATCAATGACTGCATCTCATCATCCATGACAAACTCCCACTCCTTTAAATTTTCAACTAGAGTGGCCTTCTCATAACACTATAGTTCACAATTATCAAATAGTGAAAAATAGTGTAAATAAGAAGAATACTTCTGTGCATGCCCTATGATTCTATTAGACCTCTTAACTTCAGTAATAGGTGATTTAGAAATTCATTTGCTTCATCTGATTAAGCATTTATTCTATCTCTACCATCCTAATCACTAGTGTCTTCTATCTCAACATATTTGGATTTTTCAAAAATAATTGACTGGTAATCTTGTGTTTATGTCTTGTAAATATCCATCTCATTAAAAGTAACATCACTATTCCTAATGAACATCTGATCTTGATAGTCCCATAATTTATGCTTAAGTTTATCTGAGACATACTCAATGAAAATGTACTTCATATATTTTAAATCAAGTTTACTCTTAGACCTTGCATCATTGTGAACATATGAGAAGATCCAAATACGTTCAAATGAGATAGACTTATCTCTTTGTCACTCAAGTCATCTTCAGGAAATAAGTCTTCATTCAAAGGTATCGATGATTCCCGATTGATGAGGTAAAAAATAAGTTAATTGCTTCTGCCCAGAATTGGTTTGGCAAGTATATATGCAACCTCATACTCTTGGCATGCATTATGATGGATCCATTAATTGCTCAACTAATCCATTATGTTGTGGGGTTCTTCGAACACTGATCTCATGCTTAATCTCCTCTGAAGCATTATAATTCCTAATTTTGTGATCATAATACTCATCACCATTATCTAATCTGAGATACTTTAACTTCAAGTTTTTCTCATTTTCTACAATGATTTACTAATTCTTATGTAACTTCAAATACTTCAGATTTTTTACTTTAAGAAGTAAACACATACCTTTTTGATTTGATCATCAATAAAAACTGATGACGTTTGGGAACCTCCAATATATTGAACTGGACTAAGACCCCAGACGTTAGTATGCACTAACTCAAGTTTTTTTGACTTCATCGTTGAAACACCTTTGGAGAAAAAAAAATTTCTTTCCTTTGTCATATACAGAATCTTCACATAAATCTAAATTCATAGATTTGAAACTTTGAAGCTTTTTCTTTGAAAGTAGAGACTTCATGCCTTTCTCGCTCATATGACAAATTGGTGGTGTCAAAGACATGTATCAATCTTAGTTTCTGTTACATCAATGGATTATCCTTTCTCAACGATCAGGTAAATAGTGTTTTAATGTTGCCCAGAGCCATTATCATTGCCTCTTGGTCACATTCCCTGAATTACATAGGAAAGAAGTCAAGTGCCCTGACTTTACCAACTACCTCATCAAGACTATATTTCTCTTCTAACAAAACATTTTTATCTTCATTGAGCTTCCAACTTATTCAATTTGACAACTTGATATCAACATCACCCTTACTGCATGCCTTGTTATCTCCTAAATAATTCTTTTCTAAGTCACTTTGAGTGTAGTTTTTAAATACCTCGTTGTTTGGGCATGTGTGAAAAGAGACACTTGAATCTAATGTCCAAGATTCAGTACTTTCTAGGGATAATACCTGGAACTCGCCTTAAATGTCACATGTGGAGACATTTATAGAGAAATTTCTATCTTGACCTTCACCACCAGCCTTCTTTGTAGTCTTATTGTCCTTCTTAAAATGACATTTTCTTTTCACAATTACTACATTCTCCTTTGTCTTTTTTTTACTTGACCAAGACTTTTCGCTCTATGTCTTTGCCTGTATTCCTATCTAGATTTTTCACCTAGTTTGAACATTCCATGAAGAATTCAAAAATTCACCATTCGTTATCTTTTTACAAACTTTTTCATTTAGAATTAATCCTACAATGTCATTAGAGTTCAACTTTACATTTTCAAAAGTGTTACTGCCATGACCAATAAATCCGAATTGTTTAACATTGAAGACAAAATTAACAGTGTCCTGACCTTATTATCAAATTTGATACCCACAGAGCCCAACTCATTTGTTATATTTTTGAAAATTTTCAATTGTTCAACCATCAAACTTTCTTACGCCATCTCCATATTGAATAACCCATTCATTATAAAAATCTTAATTAAAGCAGAAGATTTTTCATACATCTTTATTAATGTCTTCATGTGATCCACCATAATTTTCTCAATCACTATATTAAATGCAACAAACAAATAAAGTAAAGACGGATCAAACCTAAGGTCATTTAATCCATCTCTTCCCATTATTCCAGAGTCTTCATTTAAGGCTTCTCGGTGATTCCTTGTTGTGACAAATATAATTTCTTTTGATACCATTTGTTGGGATGGAAAAAATTCTTGGGCTTTGATTGATTTACAATTAAAATCACAGTGCACAAAATTGGATCACACTGCTTTAAAAAATCTAAAATCAAATATTGAATAGAAATACATAACAAAATAATAGTATAAAAGCATACAATGATTTAATGTGAAAAAACTTGAGAATAGGAAGAAACAACGGAGCTACTCCGCACCAAAGAATTCACTAGGAAATGAGTAATATACAAAAGTTTCCACCACTATGATCCTCTCTCTAATCGCTCCAAATTCTCTTTTGAGCACACAAAAGTAATCACATGCTCTGAATTCTACCACTTGATCCACCATAAAATTACGTAAAATTTTCTATTATTTTTTAAGGATAATATACTTTAATGAAAAGTATTTCTTATGTTTTTGATTATAGGTACAAGAAAATGACTTTGTGAGGAAAAAGAGTCAAAAAAGGAGCAAAAGGAGCAAAAATGAGCCTAGTGAAGAAAATAGGAAAAAAAAGGCTGATTCTAGAGACAGAGTAATGGATTCTAGAGAATTCTTGAATGATTTTGTGACAATTATTGATGCTTCAGAAACAATCTAGAAGTCTCTGAACAAATTCTCACATGTTATAAACAAGATACAATGAACCAAGACACAGAGAATCAGTTTTTCAACGAAGAGGTGCGACTTAAACATGAAGGGACGCGTCGATTCGTACAGGAAGCAGGCGCTTAGGATTCGTTGAATGTGACCGAATTTGAAGAAGTGCCTTAAGTAACCCCTGGTCATTTTTGAAGCTCTATAAATATTGGACTATTCTACAGAAAAAAAGGTGTGTGTTGTCATTGTGTTAAAGATTTTAGAAGAGTGTGGAGTGTTCTTAGAGAGTCTTTCTCTTTAATTTTCCTTACTTTAGTGAGAGTTTAGTGTGTTTTAGTGTGATTGCTGGAGTTGGAGTCTTGTAAAAGTAAGTTGGAGTCAGAGAAACTTCGAAAGATTGCTTGGATATCATTCCAGATAAATATTTATAACTTGGTTCTTAAGTTTTGTACTTTGAATTTGGGTTATATAAATATGATTTGTTGTGTAAATCTGATGCTTTCTGATTAGTCTTGTTCTCTTTCTCCCTACGAATATGAAATGATTTAGTTAAGGATTTAATTTGGTTTTGAGAACTTTGCTTTTTCTTCTTCCATAATTTGTGATGATACTTTACCTGATCTTCATTTACCCTACAAATTGGCCTCTTGTATCATTAAAATCTGTGGAGAATTCTTAAGATCTGACCGTGGGCTAAGAGTTCTTAACTTGTATGTATCACATTTCTCTTAGAAAGGTAGATTGTAAATCCTTGAAGGGGGAGATGCAAATAGATAGGGAGATAATCTTTGATAGACGTAGAATTGATTATGTTTTTAGAGTGAAAGGATAAATTCTATCAATTTGGTTTAAAAGAAAGGCGACGGGTCACTAGTAGGCCCGACCATAGGCACCCTGGGGTAATCTAGAAGTGAGAGCCTAGAATTAGTCCTTACTGCTAACAATACATCCTGAACCAATCTTTAAAACTAGCCAATGTTCTTTGCGGCTTGCATAAAGAGTTAAAGAATATATATGCTCCTATTTGTTAGAATACCACATTCTCAAAGTTATCAAGCTAATTTAGATGTTTACTAATCATGAAAGATTTCATATGGGGAAAGAATATTTGTTAATAGTGTTAAAACATTTAAATTACTTGCAATTTCTACCTGAATAACTTGTCATATCTTTTTTTAAATTAGTTGATTAGTGTTTAATTGGACTTTGAATTTTTAATTTTTTTTTCTTTTTGATTTACATAGTTTCCTCGTGAGATCTATATTTGGGGTTTTAAAAAGAAAACTCTATATTACTTGAATGATACGTATACTTGCTAGTACCTCTAGTGTATAATTTATATTTATAAAATCTTTAATCTTTAATCATCGTACATTAGCCGCTTAATCTGATTTGGGGTCAAGTTTGGCCATAATTTTAGAAGTTGTTTTACTTGCGTAATTGCGATCGGGATAAGTTTTTGGCGCCATTACCTGGATTTAGAAAAGAAATTTTTTTAAAAAAAACTAAAACTGAAAACTAAAACTATATATATATATATATACATATTTTGAAAAAGTATATTTTTGTCCTATTATTAATCAATAATATTTTCTTAAATTTTTATGCGAAGTTCAGGATCTGAAGGATTAATACCCTATAATTTTGAATTAGAACGTACTATAAGAAAAATTAAAAAAGAAAAACGGTTTCATAATTTGCAAGAAATGACTAATATACCTCGAAATAATATTGAACAAAATATTGAAGAAAATGACCATCTAAATTTATAAAGACTCTTAAGAGAATATGCTTAACCTCAGAAGTCGATGAAATTCATTTAAACATTCAAATACCTGTCTAGAAGAAGAAATTCATTTGAACTTAAACCCGCAATTATATAAATGGCCTAAAATAATCGATTTGGAGGATCTCCTACCGAAGATCCTAATTTACTCTTCGCGATTTTCTAGAACTTTGTGCTACTTTTAAATATGATAATATTTCTGATGATGCTATTAGGCTTAGAATTTTTCCTTTTTCTTTAAAGGTTAAGACTAAGATGTAGTTAAATTCGTTAGTAACGAGATCTATTAAAACTTGGGGAAAAATGACTCAAAAATTTCTAGCTAAGTATTTTTCGCCATCTAAAACTGCAAAACTTAGAAATGATATAACCTCATTTACTCAATATGATGGAGAAACAATTTATGAAGCTTGAAAACAATTTAAAGAACTCCTTAGAAAGTACCCACATCATGCTTTACCAGACTGGTTAATTATACAAACATTTTATAATGGATTAATAGGTTCTCTTAGATCTATAATAGATGCTACTGCTGGTGGTTCCTTAATGGCTAAGTCATTTGATGAAGCTTATGCTTTAATAGAAGAAATGACAACTAATAATTTTCAATGGTTTTCTGATAGGGTAAATACTAAAAGAGTGGCTAGTATTCAAGAAAATGAAGCCTTTTCTATTTTAGTTTCTCAAGTGGCTGTAATATCTAAGAAATTAGATAATTTGTCTCAATTATCACATTTAAGTAATGATAATTCAGGAAATACTGATGAATCTCAAACTTTAAAAACATTGCAAGCTATTGCTAGCAAAACTAATAACCCATATTCCAATTACTATAACCCAGGTTGAAAAAATCACCCTAACTTAAGTTGGAATAATGCAAATCCACAATGGGGTAATAACCAACCTAACCCAATTGGAAATTGGAACAATTAAAATAATTCTAACTGTCGACCTTCTTATCCTCCTGGTTTTAATAACCAGTAGTTTAAAGAAAAGAAATTGTCAATAGAAGAATTAATTTTACAAATGGGTAGTCAGTTGCAAAGTCAAAATACTGCGATAAGAAATATTGAGAATCAAATAGGGCAAATTGCAAATGCAATTAACAACAGATCGCAAGGAACACATCCTAGCACTGTTGAATTAAATCCAAGAAAAAATAGAAAAGATCATGAGCAAATTAAAGCTGTATTACTTAGAAGTGGAAAAGAACTTATGGATGGAAAAAAAAATAAGATCCAAAAAGAGACTAAAGTGGTAGAACTTGAGAAACCTAAGGACATAATACTTGAAAAAGAGAAAAAAAATTTCAAGATGAATTTGAAAAACCTCCACCCCCATTTCCACAACGACTGAAACAAAAAAAATTGGATCAACAATTTTTGAATTTTTTTGAGGTATTTAAAAAGCTTACCATTAAAATCCCATTTGCTGAAGCTTTGGAACAAATGCCTAAGTATGCTAAATTTATGAACGATATTCTTAAGAAGAAAAGAAAATTCAAAGCTTATGAAACTGTTGTAGTAAGTGAAGAATGTAGTGCAATTATTCAGAAAAAGCTTCCACAAAAGCTTAAGGATCCAAGAAGTTTTACTATAGCTTGTGCTATAAGAGACAGATTTCATGGAAAAGCCTTATGTTGTTTAGGAGCGAGTATTAATATCATGACCTTATCCATCTTTAAGAGGTTAGATTTAGGAGAAATATCTCCCACAACTGTAACTTTACAACTAGCAGATTGATCTATTACTCACCCGAGAGGAATGATAGAAGATGTATTGGTAAAAGTGGATAAATTTATTTTCCCTATAGATTTTATAATTATGGATATGGAAGAAGATAAAGAGATTCCTATTATTTTAGGAAGACCTTTTCTTGCTACCGGACGTGCTGTGATTGATGTACAAAAAGGGGAGTTAACCATGAGAGTTAATGATCAAGAAGTAACATTTAATATTCTTAAATCAATGATGTATCCTAACAAGAAAAAGTGTTACAGAATGGAGATATTTGATTACATGATAGCATAAAAATATCAAGAAAAAATGTCAGATCATTTCTAAAGAAGAAGAGTTTTTAGACCCTGAAGATTTAAGTGATGATAGTGATTCTGAAAAAGATGTAAAAGATACTCATTGTATTAATGAAAATTGGAAAATGTTGGATACAATTGAAACTAATGAATTCAAACCATCAATTGAAAAAACTCCTAAATTGGAACTGAAGGAATCACCATCACATTTAAAATATGCCTTTTTAGAGAATTCATTAACTCTACCTGTTATTATATCTTCTGAATTAAATACAAAACAAGAGATGAAATTGCTTGAAGTGTTAAAACTATATAAAAATGCTTTTGGTTGGACAATAGCATATATTAAAGGAATTAGTCATTCAATTTGTATGCACTGAATATTATTGAAAGATGACGGTAAACCTAGTGTTGAACCTCAAAGGACATTAAACCCAGTTATGAAAGAAGTTGTTAAGAAGGAAATGTTGAAATAATTGGATGCTGTAATTATTTATCCAATATCTGATAGTTCTTGGGTTAGTCCTATTCATTGTGTCCCAAAGAAAGAAGGAGTGACTGTTGTTGAAAATCAAAATAATGAATTAATTCATACACGACAAGTGACTGGTTGGCGGATTCACGTATTGATTACAGCAAACTAAATGTTGCCACCTGGAAAGATCATTTTTCTCTTAAATTCTTAGATTAAATGCTGGATAGATTAGCAGGACATTCATATTTTCATCTTTTGGATGGATATTATGGTTATCATCAAATACCTAAAACTCCTGAGGACCAGGAAAAGACTACGTTTACAAGTCCTTATGGAACTTTTGCTTTCCGAATAATACCATTTGGGTTATGCAATGCACCTGCTAATTTTCAAAGGTGTATGATGGCTATTTTTTGTGACTTAATTGAAAAAGAAATTGAAATTTTTATAGATGATTTCTCTGTATTTGGAACTTCTTTTGATTCTTGCTTGCATAATTTGTCTAAGGTGTTAAAGCGCCGTCCGTAAACAAATTTAGTTCGAATCGAGAGAGTTTCAATTTATGGTCATGTAATGAATTTGTATTAGGTCATAAAATTTCTAAAAATCGGATGAAAGTTCGACCAAGCAAAGATTCAAATTATCACTGGATTACAACCCTCAACTTCTATAATGCGTATAATAAGCTTTTCGATTACGCTTGATTTTATGAAGATATATTAAAGATTTTTCCAAGATTACTAAACCTTTATGCTATCTTTTGAAAAAGATATAAAATTTGAATTCGATAAAAATCGCCTAAATGTCTTTAATTTATTAAAAGAAAAGTTAATCACAACACTAATTATCGTTGCACCTAATCGGGAAAACCATTCGAATTAACGTGCGATGTGAGTGATTACGCTATAAAGGCAACTTTTAGGGCAAAGATATGATAAAATGTTTAAAGTTATATATTATACCAGTAAAACTCTTAATGAAGCACAAATTAACTACACTACTACTGAAAAAGAGCTATTGACTATATTATATGCTTTTGACAAATTTCGATCATATTTACTTGGGAATAAATGTATAGTGCATATAGATCATTCTCGCTATTAAATATCCGATGACTAAAAAGGAAGCTAAACCCGTATTGATTAGATGGACTCTTCTTTTGCAAGAATTTGACTTTCAAATAGATGATAGAAAAGGGTCTGATAATCAAATCGCCGATCATCTATCAAGAATTGAAAATAATAATGAAATGAATGATAAGAAAGAAATAAATGAATGTTTTCCTGATGAACAACTTTATATCTTTTATGATATGGTATACTGATATAGTTAATTATTTAGCCAGTAACATTATACCTTATGGATTAGATTATCATCAGAAAAAGAAGTTCTTACATGATGTGAAATTTTATTTTTGGGATAACTCCTTTTTGTTTAAAAAATGTAAGGATTCTATTATACGAAGAAGTGCTCCTTATGAAAAAACTTATGAGATTATTCAAAAATGCCACAACTCTGAATTTGGCAGACATTTCGGAAATGATAAAACTGCTTTTAAAATTTACAATCCGGATTTTATTGGCCTACATTATTCAGGGATGTTAACAATTTTGTTAAATCCTGTGATCGATGTCAAAGTATAGGCAATATTTCTAGGAGGAATGCAATGCCTCTAAATTTTAGTTTGGAAGTAGAACTTTTTGATGTATGGGGTTTAGATTTCATGAGACCATTTGTACCTTCTTCAGAAAAAATTTATATATTATTAGCTGTTGATTATGTTTCAAAACGGATCTAAACAATCGCTTTACCTCATTGTGATGTTAAAAGTGTTGAAAAATTTTTAAATAAAAATATTTTCACTAGATTTGGAATGCCAAGAATAATTATCACTGATGGGGGAAGTCACTTCAAGAATTTTCTGATTCAGAAACTACTGAGTAAATTTGGGATTAAACATAAAATTTCAACAGTTTATCATCCCCAAACTAGTGGATTAGCTGAAGTTTCAAATCGGGAGATTATAAGAAATTTAGAAGAAACAGTTAATCCGAAGCGTACTAATTGGGCTGATAGACTTGATGATGCTTTATGGGTTTATAGGACTGCTTATAAAACTCCTATCGGAATATCACCATATAGGCTCATATATGGAAAACCTTGTCATTTACCTGTTGAACTGAAACATAAAGCTTATTCGATGATTAAAGAATTTAATTATAATTTAAGTGATGCTGGAGATAAGCGATTATTGCAACTGAATGGACTTGAAGAGATTAGAAAGGATTCTTATGAACGTGCTTGAATCTATAAAGAGAAAATGAAGAATATGCATGATAAAAGAATTTTAAGAAGGACTTTTGAGCTTGGACATGAAGTTTTACTATACAATTCCAGATTAAAATTGTTTCCAGGAAAATTAAGATCCAAATGGACAGGGCCTTATGTTGTTAAGAAAGTTTATCCTTTTGGAGCCGTTGATATAAAAGATCTAAAAACAGATTTAGTAATTAAAGTAAACGAACAAAGATTGAAGCCCTATGATCACTGAAAAATTTATTAAGAAATTCATACCTATTTTTGTTGAAATTGCACTTTAAAAAAAGGTATTTTCTTTATTTTGTTGCAGGAATGGAGAATTTAGGTGATAAAAGCAAAAATTATAAAAAGGAGCGGATTTGGAGCAAAAAGGAAGAAAATAATGCAATTTGTGCTGAGCCGCCGACGGCGAGATCGATCCCGCCGACGGCGAGATCGATCCCGCCGACGGCGAGGGTACGAGGAAGAAAATTCTGAAGGATTTATAACTGTCTCGCTGACAGCGAGCCCGAGCCCGCCGACGAGCCGAGATAGCGCGGCTCAAAGACTTTTCGAAGCCTCGCCGACAGCCGAGGTAGTTCGTCGCCGACGGCGAGCTAGTTCAAATGGCACAGACACATCGAACCCGGACACCTTTCAAGAGATGCTTACATACCTCTCGGACCTTTGCTTACCTCTATATGTAGTAGGCCGAAAATCAGTCTTGTGCGGTGCTTTTGTGTGTTCTAAGTGTGTTATAAGTGTGTGAGCGAGCCTTTAGAATCTTAATTAGTGTAATTAGTGAGTCTTTAGTGAGTTTAGTGAGTAATTAGCGAGTCGTGCCGTACCGGATGGAAGAGTCAAAGGAACTACGAGGAGTCCGCTCGGGATAAATCAAGATAAGTATTTCGTATTTATTGTTTTTAACTTTAAATGAAATCCATGCTTAGTTTAGTTCCCATGCATTCCGAGTAGTTTATTTAGCTTTTCTCCTCGTTTATGAAATTAGCTGACTCGATGAAATTAAAATATAGATACTTTTATATATTAATAAATTGTGATAATTTTTACTTAAAACTTAATTTACTTTTCAACCGGCCATTCGATTTGTTAAAATGTGTCGATTTACAACTATAAGTAAAAATTACATCCGATATTCGGAATTCAAAAGCCTTCGAAGGAAGGTGCAAATAAATAGGAAATAATATCACCGGCGTAGAATCGAGCATTTTAGTGCGACGTACTAAAATTTTCAATTCGGTCCCATTGCTTCGAGAGCCGAAGTGTAGATGTTAGCTCTCGAGCGAGGGGAACGTGGAGCTTCGAGTGGCAATCGGTATCCTCCCAACTTACCATGCAGATTCAGCAATCAAACATAGGATTAGTCAATATTCTTTACACCTAGACCAAAGGGTAAAGAATAGTGAATGCTCCTATTTGTCACAATACCTTAAAATTATCTATTTAAATTCATCAATCACTTAAATTTCTAAACAAGGGGAAAGATACTTTTTCCGAATAGTTAAGACTTATTTAAGAATTAGTTAATTTCCCGCACTTTCAATACGTATTAATTTTCTACTTAGTTAAGTTACCTAATTAAAATACTTAGTTTACTTTATCGCGCTTTAAATTTAGAATTCCAAATTTTCGTATACTATTTTAAAATTATTATTATTATTATTTTAAAATTAGTTGTTATTTAATTTTCTCTTTCCTCGTGGGATCGATAACCGTGACTCCACTGTAGCCTCCGTATTACTCGATACGATACGTATACTACAGAAGATCCACAACATAAATAATTACAATTCTATACATATAATATACAGGTCAAGTTTTGCGTCATTGCAATTAAATTAAAAATATCATAATATAAAATCATGGTCAAGTTTTCGCGCCGTTGTCGAGAAAGTAAGAAAAATTTACTGTAAGTAACTGATTATTTTAAAATAATCATAATAAATAAATTAATATCTATTCAAAAATTGTATGCGCAAATTTGGAAACGAAAATTTAATACCTTACGATTCCGAATTGAGCGTACAATTAAAAGAATTAGAAAACAAAAGAAACAAATTATAAATTTAACACAAATGACAAATATTCCCGAAATTCAAAATATGAACCAACAAAGACCATTAAGAGATTATGCCAACCCTACATCGATGAAATTCATTTAACTATTCAAAACCCCGATGTAATTAGCTAATTCATTCGAACTTAAACCCGCAATTATCCAAATGGTACAAAACAATCAATTTAGTGGTTCACCTACCGAAGATCCTAACTTACATCTTGCTAGTTTTCTAACTTCGTGCTACTTTTAAATATCAAGGAGTATCCGACGATGCTATAAGACTTAGACTTTTTCCTTTTTCATTAGCGGATAAGGCTAAAATGTGGTCGAATTCGTTAAGACTCGGATCTATTAAAACTCGGGGAGAATTATCACAAAAATTTCTATCCAAATATTTTCCACCATCTAAAACTCGCTAAGTTTAGAAATGATATAACTTCTTTTGTCACTAGATTGAGAATCAATATATGAAGCTTCGGGAGAGATTTAAGGAACTTCTTAGAAATGCCCACATCATGCGCTACCGTATCGGCCGATTATTCAAACCTTTTATAATGGATTAGTAGGATCTTTAAGATCAATCATCGATGTCGTCATTGAGGTTCATTAATGTCTAAACCATTTAATGAAGCTTATGCACTAATCGAAGAAATGACAACAAATAATTTCCAATGGCCTCATCGATAGAGTAAATCCGAAAAAGATAGCCAAGCATTCATGAAAACGATGCAATATCTATGTTAGCTTCTCAAATTGTCGCTATATCTAAGAAATTAGATCATTTTGGAATGAACTACTCTCCTACTTTAAGAAAACTCATCCGGACAAATCATAGAATCTCAATCTAATTATGAAACTTTAAATGCTATTAATAATAGAACTAATAACCCTTATTCAAACTATTATAATCCCAGTCTGAAAACTCATCCAAATTTTAATCGAATAACACATCTAATCAACAATGGATGAATCAACCTAATCAAGCAAATCCAAACTATAAACCTAATTACCCACCCTGATTTAATAACAATAACCCTCAATTCAAAGATAAGAAATTATCTATGGATGAATTAATTTTCAATATGGGTCATCAAATACAAAATCAAGGAAATCAACTACAAATTCAAGGAAATCAATTACAAATTCAAGGAACATCTATTAAAAATATCGAAACTCAACTCTGACATATCACATCGCGCTAAATAATAGAATACCTAGAACTTTTCCTAAGTAATGTGGAAATAAATCCTAAAGATCAAGGAAAAGAACAAATTAAAGCAATACAACTAAGGAGTGGAAAAGAATTAGAACCTCAAATTCAAAAAGAACTTGAAAGCCAAAAAGAGGAAGTGAAATCGAAAAGGAAACAATTCAACAAGATTCAAACTTAGAACATCCTTTAATACCTATGAAAATTTCGTCAAAAACCTCCACCACCATTTCCTCAACGACTAGCTCAACATAAAAAAGATAAACAATTTGCTAAATTCTCGAAATATTAAAGAAATTAACAATCAATATACCTTTTGTCGAAGCTTTAGATCGTATGTCAAATTATGTAAAATTTATGAAAGATATTCTAAATAAGAAAAGAAAATTCACTCGATAATGAAACAAATCGCACTTAAGTGAAGAGTGTAGGCTATTATTCAAGAAGCTTCCCGAAAAATCGAAAGATCCCGGTAGTTTCACTATACCCCGCGCTATAGGAGAAAAATTTTATGGAAAAGCTTTGTGCGACTTAGAGCAAGCATCAATCTAATGCCTCTATCAATTTTTAAGAGATTAGGATTAGGAAAAATTACACCTACTTCAAGAACCCTTCAATTAGCCGATCGTTCTGCTACCTATCCTAAGGGAGTTATCAAGATGTGTTAGTAAAAGTGGATAAATTTATCTTCCCAGAGATTTTATTGTTTTAGATATTGAGGAAGATAAAGAAATTCCTATCATTTTAGGAAGACCATTTTTAGCTACTCGGAAAAGCTATGATCGATGTTCGTAAAGGAGAATTAACTATGAGAGTAAATGACCAAAAAGTTACATTTAATATTGCAAAATCAATGAAATATCCCGCGCTAGAAAAAGATGATGAATGTTTTCGGATGGAAATACTCGAACATTTACAACGCGAACATTTTAAGGAATATTACGAAGATAAATTAGAAAAAGAAAACACCGAATTAATCAAGATAATAATGAAGAACTAGATTATATTCAGAAAGATTTGAATTTTTGGATAATACCGAAAACACCGACAAGAATATAGCTCCATCAATTATTAAACCTCCCGAACTTCGAGCTAAAAATATTACCCGATCATTCGAAATATGCTTATTTAGGTAATTCTTCAACTTTACCAGCTATTATTTCATCCGCATTAAACGAATCTCAAGAACAAAAACTTTTAGAAACTTTAAAAAAATATAAGAAAACTTTTGGTTCGACTTTAAGCAGATATTAAAGGAATTAATCCTTCAATCCGTATGCATAGAATTATTTTAGATGATGAACATAAACCTAAAGCAGCATCCCCAAAGGAGATTAAACCCGATAATGAAAGAAGTAGTTAAGAAAGAAATTTTAAAATGGCTAGATAATGGTATTATATATCCTATTTCCGACAAGTTGTCGGTAAGCCCAATTCACCGTGTTCCTAAGAAGGGAGGAGCGACCGTCACTCGCCAATGAAAATAACGATTTTATTCCTATAAGACAAGTTACCTGTCGGCGTATATGTATCGATTATAAGAAATTAAATACCACCACCGTGAAAGATCACTTCCCTTTACCATTTCTGTATCCGTATGTTGGATAGACAATCGGACATAAGTATTTTTGTTTTCTGCATGGATACACCTAAGTATCATCAAATACAAATTGCTCCCGAGGATCAAGAGAAAAATACATTTACTAGTCCTTACGGAACTTTCGCTTTTCGAAGAATGCCTTTCGGATTATGTAATGCACCAAAGAACATTCCGTAGATGTATGATGTCTATATTTAGTAAGTTAATCGACAATGGAATGTAAGTATTTATGGATAATTTCTCCGTATTTGGAACATCATTCGACACATGCTTAACTCATCTCGAAAAAGTATTAAGTATGCGAGAAAACAAATTTAGTTCTAAATCGGGAGAAATGTCAATTTATGGTCATGGCGCATTGTATTAGGCATAAAATTTCGAAAAAGGCATGGAAGTGACCTCGCAAAAATTCAAGTTATAACTAAATTACCACCTCCAACTACGGTAAAAGGGGTAAGAAGTTTTCTTGACATGCCGGATTCTACGTACGCTATATAAAAGATTTTTCAAAAATTACTAAACCTCTATGCCAACTTCTCGAAAAGGACAAGAAATTTGAATTTACAATCGAATGCCCGAATGCTTTTGAACTCATAAAAGAAAAATTAATTACAAAGACCTATAATAGTTTCACCTAACCTGGAGAAACCATTCGAGCTTATGTGTGATGCTAGTGATTATGCCAGTAGGAGTAGCTTGGGCAAAGATATGAAAAGATTTTTAAAGTTATATACTATGCTAAGTAAAACTCTAAATAATGCCGAAATAAATTATACAAGCATAGTAAAAGAGAATTATTAGCGATAGTATATGGTTTTAATAAATTTAGACCTTATCCGATCGAACAAAATGTATCATGCATACCGATCATTCTCGCTATCAAATATTTAATGCAAAAGAAAGATTCCAAACCAAGATTAATTAGATGGATGCTATTAATGCAAGAATTCGATTTCGAGATCGTTAATAAGAAAGGAACCGATAATCAAATCGCGGATCATTTATCAAGATTAGAAAATCATGAATTATCCGATATTGAAAATGAAATTATGCATGCTTTCCCGATGAACAACTATATAATATCAATGAGCGGAAAATACCATGGTATGCCGATATAGTAAACTATATAGTTAGTAATATTTTACCACCTATGTTAACTTTACAACAACGAAAAATTCATCCATGATACGAAAACCTATTTTTGGGATGAACCATATTTATATAAGCAATGTAAGGATTTAATTATTAAGATGTGTACCTTATGAAGAAATCGAACCAATTATTCAAAAATGTCACGATTCCGATTTCGAGGACATTTCGGATCGATAAAACCGCTTATAAGATTCTACAATACTGATTTTACCGGCCTACTCTATTTAGAGATGTATACGTATATATTAAAACTTGCGATAAATGTCAAAGAGTAGGAAATATATCTAGAAAAAACGAAATGCCTCTAAACTTTATATTGAAGTCAAATTTTTGATGTTTCGGATTAGATTTTATGGGACCTTTTATTCCTTCGTTTGGAAACTCATATATATTAAGTAGTCGTCGATTATGTTTCCAAATGGATTGAGGCACAAGCTTTACCTAGGTGTGATGCTAAGAGTGTTTCAAAATTTCGATGAAAAATATTTTTACTAGATTTGGAATGCCGAGAGTGATTATCACCGACGGAGGAACTCATTTTAGAAATAAATACATTCACAAACTAGTAGAAAAATACAATATTACTCGTAAGATATCCATCGCTTATCATCCACGTACTAATGGATTAGCTCAAGTATCTAATCGCGAGATTAAACGTATTTTAGAAAAATCAGTAAACCCAAATAAGTTAGATTGGTCTATTAGATTAGTACATCGCATTGCAGCTTATAGAATCGATTATAAAACTCCGATCGGAACGACTCCTTACGAGCTTATATATGGAAAAACATGCCACTTACCAATTGAATCGTAACATAAAGCATATCGGGCGATTAAAGAATTTATTTATAATATGAAGGAAGCTCGTGAGAAAAGATTGCCGCAATTAAATGAATCGGAAGAATTAAGAAATGAATCATATGATAATGATCGGATTTATAAAGAAAAGATGAAATTATGGCATGATCGAAGATTAATCAGAGAAATTTTGAACTGAGACAGGAAGTTTTGTTATATAATACTAGATTGAAATTATTTCCTGGAAAATCAAGTCTCGATGGTTAGGACCTTTCACCATAACTCAAATATTTTCATACGGAACTATAGAAATCGAAGATCCAAAAACTCGGACATAAATTTAAAGTTAATTGACATAGATTAAAACCATATTTCGAAGGTATAAGACCTAACTATAAAGAGGTTTTAATGCTTAGTCGACTCGATTAATAATTGAAATTAGTCGGCCGACGACGTTAAACCAAGCGCTTTATGGGAGGCAACCCATATTAGTCATCTATTTTTATCGTATCTTAATAGTTAGTCATATTATCGAAACTTTACTACTCAATTATTATTAAGAATCATCACATATTCGAACCATTATGATGAGAAAAGAAATTATTCGATTTAGAGCGAAATCGGACATTATTTTGGAATCTCGCCGACGGCGAGGTCGATACTCGCCGACAGCCGAGGTTCGCGCCTAAATTAGATTCAGCTTATTTATCGAGCTCGCCGACAGCCGAGAAACGTCCCCGCCGATAGCGAGAACATGGGAGGCGCTTTATAACCGAGTCGCCGACGGCGAGAAACGTCCTCGCCGACAGCCGAGGAAGTTATAAAGATGAGTTATTTATAATTCGAATGCCAATTCGGACGGTTTCAACACCAATTCCTTTGTGAAAACCCATTCTTAAATCATTCTAGATCCGCCTTCTTCACTAGAATTCATTCCATTCACCATAATGGCCTCCAAATTCTTAGATTCCTCTAATTCTGGAGTATTTAACCGGAGGAAATTTGTGAGTGCGGAAGCACAGCGGATCTTCAACAAGGTTTTGATAAAGAAAAGAGTTATCAATGAACGGGGATTTGTCAATCGAGGATTAGAGAATTCCACTACGAAGATAGAAGAAACGATCGCATGCAAGCACTCGGGAGGTATTTTGTTACACTACGTCCGTTGTTGTTATTCCAGCTTGTGAAAGAGTTCTACTCTAACTTACATGCGATCAACAATGAGAATGTCTACGTCCGAGGAAGATGGGTGACGTTTACTCCATCAAGAGTAAATGAATTATTCTCTATAGAAAACACCCCGTATGTCACTATTCAAATTTTGTGCCTTCTCGATATAATATGAATGAAATATTTCGATATCCGACCGATGAACCGGAAGATCGGGAAATGCGCGAAGACGGGTATGTTAGTTTCTCCGCATCACTTTTGAATCCCGTCTCAAAGCACTGGCACTTTTTCATCTCATCTAAATTGTTACCTACTACGAGGGTAAACAAGGTTTCGAAGGAATGCGCTATATTGAATTATTGTATTCAAAATGGATCGCCTATCGATGTTGGATCAATAATTGTTAAGTCCGTATCGGGTTTAATCGTGCATGGGTCGCTCACTGACTAGGACACCCATCTACTATTTTTGCATTATGCACAAGTATCGAGTTTCTTATGAGGCTTGGGAAAAGGTTCTCGTTACCTTGAAGCCGCTCGATCCTACGTATATGTTCCCTACTTTGGACAATAATGAAGACATTACATTTATCTCCGATGGAGCTTCACAGAATCAATCCTATAGCAAGGCCTATTTCGTATAAAACGAGTTACTTATGAAGAAAATTAAAGGAATGGAGAAAGAACTGCAAAAAGTGAGAGATTCAATCGACAATATATCCGATTTATTCGATCACATCGATCGGAGGATGAAGGAACACTTCGATCATTCTCGACACCCGGAAGCTAGCTTTCTTCATTTACCGAGACGAATGGCTGGATCACCGAAGAATCCGCTTCGAATTTCCCTTCAGCCTTTCTATAACTTATTTCGTGCATCATCGTCATATCGGAAATATCGCAGAAGATGAAGATTCTAACATCAAGAGTAGTAGTAAAGATTTCCATAATATGTTTATGTTTATGTTATTTGATTTGATTTAGATTTTATTATGTGTGGAGTGATGTTTCGAATATCTCAAACCTAATCGAGATATGCGTCATAGTTTTGTATCGCATTTAGTGTGTCGTGGATTGGTTTGCGATGCCGATTAGTAGTAAGGATCGGAGAATCAAGTTCGATTATAAAATTTAAAATTATGTTAGTTTGTACATCTCATGGCTTTCAACATTAAAGTTAATTTGTTGTGTTGTGTGAATTTGTTTGTGTATAAGTAGCTAATCTTCATATTAAATTAATAAATGATGTGATCGGAAATATAATATAAGGCAAATCAAGGACAAAAATGAGTGACGAATTTCGAAAATTTAAAATTTTGGAATCTCGCCGACGGCGAGAAAATCCCGCCGATAGCGAGATCGATCTCGCCGACAGATAAGTTAGAGCAAAATTTCTCGCCGACAATGGATTTGTACCGAAAATTTTTTGTTTCGAAAAATATTAGCTCGCCGACGGCGAGAAAATCTCGCCGACAGACGAGGTCACGAAAAACACTTTAATCGACCGGTCAAAAACACTATTCATCATCCCCAACCTCTCATTTTCGCAAAAACCGACCTAGGGCTTGAGAGATCTTAGATTTGAAGCGATTTCATCACTCAAAAACACCGGATTTCATCTTTTCTTGGTTAGTGCTTCACTCCCATGCAAAAATTTTTGATTTTCACCATGTATTTTCACCACATTGCAAATTTTGGGAAAAATCAAAATATGGAAGAAATATTCGGTGGAAATCCATGGAATTTGATTTAAATTGCTTATAAATATCAGTAGGAAGCCTTCTTAGGATTATTTTTAAGTTTAGTGAAAATTTTCATGATTTTCACAGATCGATCGTATGGCTCCACGACAAAAACGTCGAGTAGAATTCGACGAAGACCGATTCATCAATGCACGAGCACAGGCTAAATATTTTGAAAACATACAAGGAAGAAAGTGCATTGCAGATCGGGTTTTCAAAAATCCGGAGGAGAAGTAGAGCAGATTATTAAGGAACGAGGTTGGGAGAATTTCTGTTACGTTCAATATAGAGCAGCTGTAGAAGTGGTTAAAGAATTTTATGCCAATTGATCGCCGCCGAAGATGCACCAAGAAAGGTACGAGGTTTTTTTTGTAGATTTCAATGCCGCAAGAATTAACGCGTTCTATGAAGTTCATGACTCGCACTTTAGCGAGTATGAAACTTTTGGAACGATGGAAGGACCACCTGAGGAAGTCATTAACTTTCTCACCGATGGAACCGAGTTTGGAAAATTAAGCGACAGAAAGAGTGAATTTTCCTCTTTCTAAATTAAATGCGATCTCCAAAGCCCGGCATTACTTTATTTGTTCTACTCTCTTACCCACATATCAACACAGATGAGGTAACACGAGATGAAGCAATTCCGAATTTTCGTATTCGAATAACGAAGCATCAACATCGGGAGAATTATTTATCAAAACATCCCGGCTACTCCTCGAAATGAGAGTGGAGCCGGATCGGGACACCCCTGATTAACTTTCGCACTCGCCAACTCTCCGAGTTGAGGCTAGAGATAATGAAGAATGGGTGGAACCAATGAAACCACTCACAATCGCTAATATTAAGAAGTATGAATCTCATGAAGGGTGGAGAGCAGGAGTAAGAAGTTATTTCACTCAGTCAAGTAGAGATATACCCTCTACTAGCCATGAACCTTCTGAGCCTACCACCCCTATCCTACAAGGTCTGATGAATGAATTAACACTGCATAGGAGGAGTTTTGAGCAGTTTGGAGAAACAATGGAGAGAAGATTTGATCATTTTGATCAAAGGATTGCTAATTTGGAGAGAAGACACGATTATGATAGCGAATATCTCCAGCGACATTCGAAATACGAGATTGCATACTATGAAGCTGAACGTCGTTATAGGAGTGGTGATTTAGATGTTGTCTTTCCCGAGTGCCCCCGATATTCACAAGTATCATCCTCGCTTCGCCTTCTCGACTTACAGATCGAGGAGGAGATGATATAGCTCGAGACTTCGATTTATAAGATTGTAGACTTTGTTTTGTTTGTTTCGATGTGATGTTATGTTATTGGAAGACTTTATTATGTTTGTAATATTTCGTAGTTATGTGGATTGTGAATTTAGATGTTTGTTTCGATTATTTTGCTTGAGCTGTGTTTGTTTGATTATGTATTAGTTATTTGCAAATTTTCTCGTTAATTAGAATGTTAGTTTTTCTTTAATATATTTGTTAGTAGTTATAAATTTTAAATTATTTTTTTTTAATATGTTATTAATTTATATGAGTAGTATAGTAGTTAATTTTAATTGTTGTATTTAATACTTATCTTAGATTTTATCCCTCGCATTTTCTTTAAATTGTTATATATATATGAGAATACTAACAAGCATGTGTTCAATGAAAAATGAAAAACCCGCAAAAATTTCAAAGAAAAAGAAATACCTAAACTTCAAAGGTATGATTTATTTACTTTCCCTTTTTCATTATTTAGTAGTAGATATAAAAATTTAAGTTTGGGGGGGAGTAAAATACAAATTTAGTTATTAACTTGTTCTCAATTTCTATTTTCAAATTATTATAAAATGATTTTTATAGCAAATTTTTCAATTTAATTAATATGAATTATTTTATTTAATTATTATAAAAGGTTAAATGAAATATTTCTAGTGCTTTAATTAATTAAATAAAATAAAATATTTGGTTAAAGGGAATAAGAATATAAGTAAACTATTTTTAAGTAAGGAAAACTATATTCTAAAATTAAAATTCTTAAGTATTCAAGTGAAAAGAAAAGATTGAAAATCAATAAAGTAAAAACTATGAAGTAATATAAGCTAAGAAATATTCCTAAGTTTCAAATTTAGGAAGATGAAAATGAAGTTCAAAATTATTAACAGGCTCTCTAGATACAGTAATCCTCATTAAAAAAAAAAAAAAAAAAAGAAGAAGAAGAAGAAGAAGAAGAAAAGAAAAAGAAAAATGAGGAGAAGTTTCGAGGAGATGCCTTATCAAAAATCGGCTTCATTTGAATTAACCTAAAGTGAAAAACTTAGTTATTTCCAAACTTATGTTTATGGATTAGAATTTTACCTAATAATGTTTTCGAATTTCTTATCATACGAATATCTTAAGTAGTTATTCTTTTAAATATAAACATTCCCGAAATGAATAAGTAAGCTAGAAATCTTAGACTCGATAACTAAATAATTTATTTCTATAAGATTAAATAAATTACATGAATTATTTTTATTTAACTTTATTATGATATTAATTAATCTAATTCATAGTTTATTTGAATTGAAAAATCTTACTATAGAAATCATTATTTTTATGTAGTACTAAAATTACTTCGAGGACAGTAATAAGTAAGTTTGGGGATTTTGATCACCGAAAAATTTATTAAGAAATTCATAGCTATTTTTGATGAAATCGCACTTTAAAGAAAGCGTATTTTCTTTATTTTGTCATGTGAATAGAGAATTTAGGTGATAAAAGCAAAAATTATAAAAAGGAGCGGATTTGGAGCAAAAAGGAAGAAAATAATGCAGTTTGTGCTGAGCCGCCGACGGCAAGATCGATCCCGCCGACGGTGAGGGTACGAGGAAGAAAATTCTGAAGGATTTATAACTGTCTCGCTGACAGCGAGCCCGAGCCCGCCGACAGCGAGATAGCGCGGTTCAAAGACTTTCTAGAAGCCTCGCCGACAGCGAGGTAGTTCGTCGCCGACGGCGAGCTAGTTCAAATGGCACAAATACATTGAACCCGGACACCTTCGAAGAGATGCTTAAATACCTCTCGACCTTTGCTTACCTCTATATATGAGGCCGAAAATCGGCCTTGTGCAGTCTTTTGTGTCTTTTGTGTGTTCTAAGTGTGTTATAAGTGTGCGAGCAGTCTTTAGAATCTTAATTAGTGTAATTAGTGAGTCTTTAGTGAGTTTAGTGAGTAATTAGTGAGTCGTCGTTGTACCTGGAAGGAAGAGTCAAAGGAACTACGAGGAGTCCGCTTGGGATAAATCAAGATAAGTATTTGTATTTATTGTTTTTAACTTTAAATGAAATCCATGCTTAGTTTAGTTCCCATGCATTCCGAGTAGTTTATTTAGTCTTTCTCCTCGTTTATGAAATTAAGTGACTTGATGAAATTAAAATAGTAGATACTTTTATATATTAATAAATCGTGATAATTTTTACTTAAAACTTAATTTACTTTTCAAACCGGCCATTCGATTTGTTAAAATGTGTTGATTTACAACTATAGTAAAAATTACATCCGATATTCGGGAATTCAAAAGCCTTGGAAGGAAGGTGCAAATAAATAGGAAATAATATCACCGGGTGTAGAATCGAGCATTTTAGTGTGACGTACTAAAATTTTCAATTCGGTCCTATTGTTTGAGAGCCGAAGTGTAGATGTTAGCCTTCGAGCGAGGGGAACGTGGAGCTCGAAGTGGCAGTCGGTATCCTCCCGACTCTAGCCGCAGATTCAGCAATCAAACATAGGATTAGTCAATATTCTTTACACTCGACTAAAGGGTAAAGAATATGAATGCTCCTATTCGTCACAATACCTTAAAATTATCTATTTAAATTCATCAATCACTTAAATTTCTAAACAAGTGAAAGATGCTTTTTCGAATAGTTAAGACTTATTTAGCAATTAGTAAATTTCCCGCACTTTCAATACGTATTAATTTTCTACTTAGTTAAGTTACCTAATTAAAATACTTAGTTTACTTTATTGCGCTCAAATTTAGAATTCTAAATTTTCGTATACTATTTTAAAATTATTATTATTATTATTTTAAAATTAGTTGTTATTTAATTTTCTCTTTCCCTGTGGGATCGATAACCATGACTCCACTAGAGCCCTTTATTACTTGATACGATACGTATACTTGCGTAGCATCCACAACATAAATAATTACAATTCTATACATATAATATAGCGGGGTCAAGTTTTTGGCGTCGTTGCAATTAAATTAAAAATATCATAATATAAAATTGTGGGTCACCCTATATTGGAGGAAGCTTGCCATCTTTTAAGGATGTGCTCTATTTAACCCATTTGGAGTAAACTATTGGTTATGTCGGGCTAACGACATTAAACCAAGCTCTTTGTGGGAGGCAACCCATATTATGCTTTCATTTGATTTCGAGTGTGTTTTATATGTGACTACACTTAGTTATATATCTTTTTATCTACATTTCTAGACCTTAATTTGGTATGAAACTTATGAAAATTTGACGAAGGGCGAACCTGTGATTTTCAGGATTCTGGCGCCTAGGTGCCAGAACTGGCGCCTAAGCACCAGACACCTGAGATCCTGGTGCCTAAGCGCCAAAATTGGCACATAGGCACCACAGTTCTGGGTCATGGAAAAACTGCTCCATAGCAGTTTTTACCCACTCTTTTCCCTATAAACCACCACATCTTCATCCCCAAATGCCAAGCTATCAAAATTTTGACCATAAACAATTCTTTTTAGAGAAAAGAGAGTTTTGATTGGTTCCATGGAGAGATTAAACATTGAAAATGAGAGAAAAGTCAAGTTTGTGCACAAGGATTCATAAACTTACTTTAATGGCTACCTAGCCATGACATTGGAGAAGTTAATCAGTCGCCTTGAGAAGATTGAAATGGAATTAGTTATTATTGGGGGAAGATTGCATGAAATGTACCACTAATATGAGCATATGGAATGACAAATGAAGCCAGCCTTTGAAGATTATAAGGTAACCATGTAAGTTAAGAAAAATTGGATCAATGAAAAGAAGGCCTTGGAATTTCCTCGTGTCTCTTTCTTCCATTAATTTGTTCATAGTGAATTGCCTTGTGGAACTAATGAAGGTTCTGATGTGAATCCATGAAATTAGGGTGAATTATGTGAAGAAATTGATTGTAATTGTTAAGTGTTGTGTGATTTGGAAATGTTTTATGTAGTGATTTGTTTGATTGTTAAATGATGTTGTCAGATGTGAGAAGTTGTTTAATTGTATTTTATGTTTTTTTTTAACCTTATCTTGAAGATCCAAAATGAATTAAAGTAAAAGTTGAGTTTGGAATGTTATCAAGTTGAGTTTGGAATGTTATCTTAAATTTGGAATCTATTTTGGACTTGGATATTTTCTTTAATTTCTGGGAGATGTTTGATGAAGTTTACTACGTGATTTTAAGCTTACAGATGTTAGAAACACCTAAATTACAAAATGTAAAAATTTGAGAATTTTTCAGAATTTTTGGTGATTCTGGCGCCTAGGCGCCAGTTCACCTGAACCAAATTTCGGGCATAAAACCGACCCCACAGCCATTAGAGCGCCTAAGCTTCATCTTCTTCCCCCAAACTCGCAAAAACCGGTCCTATGGCTCCATTTTGACTTGATTCGTGAAGTTTCGAAGCGTAAAAACTCCGGATTTCAACATCTCTAGGTTAGATCTACTTTTTAGTATAGTTATTTTAAGTTTTCACCGTGGATTTTTCTACATTTGAATAGTGCTGAAAATTTGGAGGAAATTTTTGATTTTTAAGTGGAAAATCCATGGATGTAAGCATAATTTATTGTTTTAAGCTTAGATTTGGTGCCATTTTATTTTTTTTATAAATTATTTAGAATTATTTTCAAATTTACAAAATGACACCAAAATCGAAGCGAGGAAACGAACGAAGCGAATTTGATCAAACGAAATTAGTTAGCGCAAGTGCTCAAGTGTGGTATAACAAATTCGCGTCGGCTCGTAAATTCATTACAGAGCAAAGTTTTTATCATCCTGGTGGCTCGATTGAACATATTATTGCTGCTCGGCAGTGGGAGCAGTTTTATTATGTTTCTGCTGTAGCCGTTATTTCTGTGGTGCGGGAATTTTATGCAAATTTTCCTGAAATGGTCGACAACGAAGTTTATGTTAGTGGGACAGGAGTCGAGTTCACTCATGAAGTGATTAACATGTTTTATGGCCTACCTCCTACTACAGACTACTTCTACAATATTTTTACTCCGTCTGAAGGAGAGCTCGATGAGATTTTGGCCTACTTGATTGATGAAAGAGGATCTTGGAAAATCCGAAACAATAAGCGGGTAAATTTCTCCACTTCGATGCTTAATGCTACTTCGAAAGCCTGACACAACTTTATTTCTGCTCGCATTCTTCCATCAAATCACCTAAGTGAGGTGACGAAATAACAAGCTATTTTAAATTATTGCATTCAAGAAACGAAGCCAATCGATGTGGGAGCCATTATTTATGATGTAATCAAAACTTTAGCTAGAGGAAGTGTTATTTTTGGTTTAGGCTTCTCGGCTCTCATTTTCTCGATATGCAAAAATGTCAGTATTACTTTCTCTTATTCTGAAGAGATACTTAAGACACTGAAGCCGATTGGAAAATCTAATGTGGATGTTCATGGAAAGACAAAAAGTCGTGGTTCTGGAGCATTTCCTTCTTGTATGCCTTCTACTTCTGCACCCAGACCTTCCACTTCTACTTCTGAGACCCCACCAGATATGTGGAATACTGTTTGTGAGAGGTACTTGGAGCATCAAAGTGAACTATTCTTGATGCAGTGCAGAGTAGAAGATCTGAACAATAAAATCGATCATGTATCTGATTGTATATAGAGGAAGAGTGATTATGATGGAGAATATGATGATGCTCTTGTGAAATTTTTGGATGGTGATAAGAATATAGAATTTCCTACCTGTCCTAAATTCACCCCTTGGATAAATCTCAGAAATCCTTCTCCAGATGATTCCTTCGCCGATGATGAAGAGACCGAGGATGATTAGATTTGATTTTTGCTTTGCTTTAGTTATGTATATGTTATGTGTATTTTTACTTTTCAGTATTGTTGTAATGTATGTGTAACTCTGTAATAGCTCAGTTATGTTTCTGTTGTTGGAATGCTTAGAACTTTATCCTATTTATGCTCCTATTGTTTTTAGCATGTTTGTTTAAAATTGTAAAAGAGTATTAGTTTTCATATGTTATTTATTTTGCTACTCTTTTATATTGCTGCTTATACCTGTATACTTTACTGTTTTAAGTACCTTAATTATTATACCTTTTTCTTCCTGCTTAGTTTAAAATTTCATATTGCAAAATGTTTACACATTATTAAAAGAACTAAGTTTGGGGGAGGGAAAAGAACTTAAATTTAAACTTTACTTGTCCTTAGTAAGCAATATTTTCAAAACTAATAACATAACCTATGGAGGAAAATTTAATTTAAGATAAATATGCTTCTATTTTTATGAATATTATAATAAACTTATATAAGTATTTTTTTAATAACAAGGGATAATTCTAAAAATTGTAATTATTTAATGAAAGAGTAAGAAATTTGATTCAACTATCTAAATTAAAAAATTTTTTTTTTTGAAAGTATTAGTAAATCTAGAAGTTTATTTGAGAAGAAAGAATTGAAACTCTATGGAAAATATTTTTGCTAAACACATATTCATTAGGTGAAAATGTATAAAGTCTTTAAATAAAGGATAATGAAGTTCAAAATCATTAACAAGCCTATCCGGATATAATAATCTTTATATATATATATATATATATATATATATATATATATATATATATATATATATATATATATATATATATATAAAGAGGCAAAATCAAAAGAAAAATGAAAAACATGTAAGGAGAAGCTTAAGGAGATGCCTAATAAAAAATTGGCTTCACTTGAATTATCTTATCGGAAGAGACATAATTACTTTTTTTACTTAAGTTTCATGTATAAGCATCCTTACTAGTAGAGTTATCATGAAAATATTTTTTTTTGTAAATTATCTACATGCTCTTAAAATGACAAATTGCAATTATTTTTGAAATAGATAGGAGAAGAGAGTTTTTAACACTTAATTATTAAATATTTTACATCTTTTGGTATTAGCCTAAGTTATTAAAAAGCTTTTTTAAGTTTTATTATTCTATTTATAAAACAAATAGTTATAGAGGCTTAAAGAAATTTTTTCTCTATAGATTATTTTTTTAGTAGTAAAGAGTTACTTGAGGATAAGCAACGTTTAAGTTTGGGGGAATTGATCTACCGTAAAATTACTTAAAATTTTATATTATTTTTTAAGGATATTATGCTTTAATGAAATGTATTTCTTATGTTTTTGGTTATAGGTACAAGAAAACGACTTTGTGAAGAAAAAGAGTCAAAAAAGAGCAAAAAGAGCAAAAATGAGCCCAGTGAAGAAAAGAGGGAAAAAAGGCTGATTCTGGCGCCTAGGCACCAGACACAGCAGTGGATTCTAGGGAATTCTTTGACGGTTTTGTGACGATTATTGATGCTTCAAAAACAATCTAGAAGTCTCTGGACAAATTCTCATATGTTATAAACAATATACAATGAATCAAGACACAGAGAATTAGTTTTTCAACGAAGAGGTGCGACTTAAATATAAAGGGACACGTCCATTCGCGCAGGAAGCAGACGTCTAGAAGCTAGATCTGGCGCCTAGGCGCCACAGTTACTTTCTAGAAGATTCGTTGAATGTGGCCGAATTTTGAAAAAGTGCCTTAAACAACCCCTGGTTATTTTTGAAGCTCTATAAATATAGGACTATTTTACAGAAAAAAAGATTTGTGTTTTCATTGTGTTAAAGATTTTAGAAGAGTGTGGAGTGTTCTTAGAGAGTCTTTCTCTTTACTTTTTCTTACTTTAGTGAGATTTTAGTGTGTTTTAGTGTGATTGCTGGAGTTGGAGTCTTGTAAAAATCAGTTGGAGTCAGAGAAACTTTGAAGGATTGCTTGGATATCTTTCCAGATAAGTATTTATAACTTGGTTATTAAGTTTTTTACTTTGAATTTGAGTTATATAAATATGATTTGTTGTGTAAATCCGATGCTTTTTGAGTAGTCTTTTTTTTCTTTCTCCCTACGTATATGAAATGATTTAGGTAAGGATTTAATTTGGTTTTGAGAACTTTGCTTTTTCTTCCATAATTTGTGATGATACTCTACTTGATCTTCATTTACCCTACAAATTGGCCTCTTGTACCGTTAAAATTTGTGGAGAATTCTTAAGATCTGACCGTGGGCTAATAGTTCTTAACTTTTATGTATCACATTTCTCTTGGAAAGTTAGATTATAAATCCTTGAAGAGAGAGGTGCAAATAGATAGGGAGATGATCTTTGATGGGCGTAGAGTTGATTATGTTTTTAGAATGATAGGATAAATTTTATCAATTTGGTTTAAAAGAAAGGCGACGGGTCACTAGTAGGCCAAACCATAGGCACTCTGGGGTAATCTAGAAGTGAGAGCCTAGAATTAGTCTTTACTACTAACAATACATCCTGAATCAATCTTTAAAACCAGTCAATGTTCTTTGCTGCTTGCATAAAGAGTTAAAGAATATATATGCTCCTATTTGTCACAATACCACATTCTCAAAGTTCTCAAGCTAATTTAGATGTCTACTAATCATGAAATATTTCGTATAGGGAAAGAATCTTTGTTAATAGTGTTAAAGCATTTAAATTACCTACTTACTTGCAATTTCTACCTGAGTAACTTGCATATCTTTTTTTTATATTAGTTGATTATATTTTAGGTGGACTTTGAATTTTTAATATTTTTTTTCCTTTTGATTTACATAGTTTCCCCGTGGGATCTGAGGTTTTAAAAAGAAAACTCTATATTACTTGAAACGATATATATACTTGCGTAGTACCCCTAGTGTACGATTTATATTTATAAAAACTTTAATCTTTAATCATCTTACATTAGCCGCTTAATATGATTTGGGGTCAATTTGGCCATAATTTTATAAGCTCTTTTACTTGCGTAATTGTGGTCAGGTCACCTCTCAAACTTACCGCTCATGAAGAAAGCCCTTCAAGAGTTCACCGCATGCGATGAGTCGTCGTTGCCCAAAATCGAGGACTAAAAAATCAAACTGTAGAGATAACCACACCTGGCGTAGGCACGCAACCCTTGGCTTAATTACTTTGTGTAGTTTGTGTTCCGAAGGCAGGAGTCAAAGGACGACAAGATAGATACGTCGATCTGGCCTTGATTACACCGGCCTAGTAACTTTTGGTTGGCTTACCTATGCCAGTCTAGCGTAAGCGCAGGCATAGCACTCCCTGGTGCTTCCTAGCTCGACTATGTGGGTGCTCCTTTAGGCTCCACATCTCAAGGTGTATCGAAGAGCATAATGGCGATGGCAATACAAATCTCGAGCAAGTATATGAAGAGCATACGATAAATATACATATGCAACATAATGAAATTATTCTCTCAATTTTTTAATACATGATTCCGTGATATTTAACACTTCAAAATTAATTATATTTTGCTATAAAGATTTTGCTTCTTTTTATTTGTTGAATATTTATACTAAAACATAAAAAATAATTATAATGAATCTCAAAATTATTGATTTTAATTTTAGTAAGCACTTACATTTGTAGTTGAACTCAACAAGCTGAATGATTGAAATATACTTTGAACAAAATTTAGTTGAATATCTGGTCCCAATTTTTTCTGTTTTGAGAGCCTTTGTAGAGCAAGCCAAATTATAATAGAAGGGGTTTACCTACATACCACAGGAATCAAACTCATTTATGTATTTAACACCGGCAAGCTTAGAGGATTGAGCATTATATTCACTAAAATATGGGGAAGGAAACGATTAAAAAAAAAAAAAATTTGAGGAGCATAAACGCCACCCATTGGGGTGTTCATCTTCGCTATAAAATCCCCCCTCCCTATGCTTAAAGCTCACATCCCTCCTCTATCGGCTAACCGAGACTCTGCTCCTCCTCTTCCTATTTCCAGTGTTCTTCTCTCCTGTTCCCTCTCTTCTTCCCTGGTAATTTCCTTTTATTCCTGTCATCGTAATTTGTGTTTAATTTGTTTCTCTAATATGAAATCTAATTATGTTTGTTAATTTTCTACACTGTGTTGTTTTAATGCGAATTATTTTCTTAAATTATTTATTTATTTTAAGTTATTTACGATATGTCAAAATGTTATCCATGTTTTTTTTGAAATTGTTCGCACTATGTCGAAATAATATTCGTAATTTTCTTAAATTATTTACAACAAGTTGAAATGTTATCTGTAATAAATGTAACTTATTTGTGCTATGTCAAAATGCTGTAATTTTCTTAAATTTTTTACAAGCTCATAATTATTTTAATTTATTTTAATACGTCAAAATTCTTACCCTAATTTTTTTCCATAAATTATTAATTAAATTTTGTTAAAATAATTTTAAATAGGTTAAAAAATGTTAATAATTAATTATTTATGTGATAATTTTAAATATAGTTGTAATGCTGCCCCTAAATTTTCAATTATTTTAATAATTAAATAAATAAAATAAAATAATATAAACATTTCGTTGATCTGTATATAGTTTGGAAACCCAACGGCGCAAAGCTACTTGTCTGAAGGAAGTTGAAATATTACCACGACTATCTGGTGTAACAACTACGCATACAGATCATACATTATTTTTTATTTAACTATCTTATTCTCGTAAAAAGTGACTCAACATTTTGCAGGTTATTCTATCTTGTGTTGCTAGGATATTGTCTTGCACTTTTTTGTTAGCAAGGTACGAGTATTATTTAATTAATGTTATTCTTGTCTTGCTTCCTTTTTTATTATAATAATACAAAGTAGAGTAATTTTTATGGATATATGTAAATAAAATATATAGCATTTGAAGTTACAAAGATCATTGTCAAAAAATCCTAAACTATTTAAGAAAAACCTAGGTTGTAATTGATTTTTCTATCCTGAATCACTTGGAAGTTTTTAAAGCTACGAATGCATTTTTTTCATCACATATGTCATTAACAATTAGCACTTTCTATTACATTCATGTTTATGTTTTATATTACATACGTATGAATGTATGTATTATACTTTGATGCCCGTAATTATTTTAAATTATTTGTTATATGTTGAAATGTTGTCGTTAATTTTTTATCGAAAATTATTATTTCATTATAGTTTAAATAATTTTAATTATGTTAAAATAAATGTTAACTAGTTTGTTAATATTGTATTGATATGTATATAGTTTTGAAACCTGATTATGTTGAGCTATTAGTCCGAAGAAGGTTGAAATAATACCTTGACCGTATGTTGTAAGAACGACCCGTGCAGATCCTATACAATGCTTAACATTTTTTTTTAAGAAGTTATATTAATTTCAACGTTGTAATGATTTGTATATAGTCTGAAAACCCGACGGCACAGGGTTACTAATCTGAAGGAGGTTGAAATAGTACCTCGACTGTCTGGTGTATCAACAACCCGTACAGATCTAATATAATTTTAAAATTTTTAATTAGTAATAAAAATTCCCATCTATAGTAGATTAAATGAGTATTTAAAAAAATTGACCTTATATTTCTTTCTCCTTCACTCTCATATTTATCTCTTCTTCATTAAAATATTCTCGTCAAAAGTTGCTTGATATTTTACAGTATAATATTTTTCTCGTGTTATCAGGATTTTTTCTTTTTTGCACTTTTTTTATTAGCAAGATACGAGTAGCACTTAATTTAATCTTATAATTATTTTAATTCAAAGGCAATTTTAGTTAATTTTATTCTTATGCATTATTTTGTTGTTATGATTACACAAAGTAGAGTAATCTTTATATAATTTAGAACATTTATTATAGTCAAACGCAATTGAAGTATGAAATAAAGTAGGATCACATTCCTATTTTAGTATGATAACACAGAGTAGAATAATCCATATAAAAATATGTATATGAAATGTAGTTACAAAAAACTTTGTCCAAAAGGCCTAAATTATCTAAGGAGAGCTTTTGACGTAAGTCATCTTTGTATCTCCCTCCTCTCTTGAATGTTCTTATGGCTATGTATGCATTTTTTTTATAGCATATACCATACCAATTAATGCTTTTATTACAGAATAATTTATACAACACACTAACGTAAACACCTATATTGTACTTAAAGTCCAATGAAGTATGAATTAAGTAAGAATCCATTCTTTTTTTATTATGATAACAAAAAGTAGAATAATCCTTAGGGATATATGTATATGAAATATAGTGCGTTTGAAGTTACAAAGAACTTTGCCAAAAAGGCCTAAACTGTCTATGAAGAGCTTGGGACGTAAATGATTTTTGTACCCCCATTCTCACCTAGAAGTTCTTATGGCTATGAATGGATTTTTTTATTGCATATATCAAGATAGTTAATGCTTAGAACACATATGTTTCCAATTTAGTTACCAAAATTTTGCTCATAAGTATAAATAAAATCGACTCCAAGACTAGACTGTATTTTAAAATATGAGTACTAATATGTCACAATTGTCAATATGTTTTAATGACGAGCTAAGAGTCGCTGAAGACTTTACTCCCACTTATGTTGGTAGACATAATCGTCACTTTCATATATACACGAGCACAGCCCAAGTTACGTTCACCCTTCTTTCTGAGGCACCACATAATCACATTAGTTTGTTACTCTTTCAATTTATTTATATCAGCATTGCTTTAACTTATCAGAACCTTCAACATACCTGCTTCTTTTGAAAATATTTTTGTTTGAACGTGCAATTCCCGGACAAAATATTTTATAGCTTCTAAACCCCATTTCAGATAGTCGCTCATCTTAAATTACTCGTGCCTCAAGCTCACTTAAATGTTCGTGCTCTTTTTTTTTTTTTTTTTTTTTTTAGTTCTAAACCGCTGAGCAGACTCACGATTTGAGATCATTCTGGCAACAAGCAAACAGGTCATAATGCTAACCATGTAAACTATGGGATAACTGCAACTCCTCGATCCATGTATTGCTGCTGTGGCAGAAGATACAGGAAACAAAATAGATATGCAGCAATAAAACGAATAGAAATGCGGTCTCCACAAAATGCTGTTCATCTTTCAACAACAGCACCGCATTTCAACAGAGTAACTAATCCTACCGAATAAAAGCGGCGATGTTGTCAATTCTTATGTGTTTACATATCTAGCACCCAAAATTTGATATTTACACATACAACACTTTGGTGGCATAGACTTATGCATGATACTGGTATTTTAGACGTGATGTTTAATGATTCAAGTGTTATGCATGTAAATACGAATGTTTAAGTACTAGATATGTAAATGCCCCCTTTAAAACATAGATGAACCGGTAAAAAACTGAAGCAGCTACTATCCATTAGTGTAAACTTAAACAGACGGCAAAACACCACCATAATACAGGTGCACCCAAGCCATGCTTATAATATGTAAAAAATAAATCATATATATATTAGATTTGAAGCTCAAAATTATGAGCTAGCTTTAAGGGTCTTAAATCAAACTTGTTATAGCCCACGCGTTAACATTTAGAAGTCCCAAATTAAAGATGATACAAAAGTGGAATACCAAATGTAGAATGCATATACTTGATACATACTAAAAGATTGTTCTTTGTTGAACAAAGATTGGGAATAACCATAAACCATTTTGCATCACCAGGATCCATATTCTCTATATTTTCTGCTTCCCCGATCAGTTAATCTTCATCAGACTGTTCCCTGAAGATTCACTAGTATCATTTGTACCCTGAGCACAACCAAAATTCTGTACAAGGAGCATAGCAATAACAACTATTCCACCAGCTGCATTATTTACTTAGAACCATTCCCTGTTCATCAAGATGTAAATACAAGAAAAGCAGTTGCAATTCCAATGTAAATCAATGAAAAAACAACAACATAACAAAGAATAGCTGAACTAAGTATGAGAAAACTGGTAATTTCAGAAAATCATACCTAAATCATTCAAAATGACAAGAAAAAATCACCAAAATAAGAGATGTCAGAAGAAATATGAGAATGAGAATGACATTCGACGTAGATTAAAATTCACCCTATGAAAAAATAGTAAGAATTAATTAAACTTAATGCGGTATCAATCACACACAAAAATTAATAACAATCCAGTTAAAAGGAAAGAACAAGATTTTTCATCAACATTCAACTACAACACACACAAATACTTGAGATAAATTAGAATTTTATTAAATCATATGCTATATTATACATGCCTAGAGACTTTAGTTATAATCAATAATGACTAAAAACATTAACTTCTAAAAACCTTCAAGATCAAACTTAAAACGACACGCTTCAATTCAACACACTTAGATTTCAGTAAAAATAACAACTTTTCAATTCAGCTTGACCAAAACACAAGAAACAAAGCTAGTTATCGTGCCAAATTTTGAAAAAATACTTGGAAGAAAGCTGATCTATTCCTCCATCCTCGCTCTGAACACCACTAGAATAGATCCTTAAAGCAGAATAAAGTTGAATTCTTCAACATCCAGAAAACATCTAGTGTAAAATTCATCAAAATCATGTTACGAAGTTTGAGAAAATATTTTAATAATGTTTATCAACTTGAAGTCAGTGGGATCTGGTTGGTTTTTTTCGTATAATTTACAAAATCCAGTATTGTAATATGTTCGATATTTATAAATCTGAAAACAATTTCTCTTCCTTATATATATATATATATATATATATATATATATATATATATATATATATATATATATATATATTCTCTTTCATTATGATTTCTTGTTAAGGCCCCGTAGTAGCAGAAAATGTTCTCATTTTATTGATGCCATGCTCAAAGTAATGCCTTAAGGTTGAATTTTATGAAGTAGGATATGAAGAAATTATCACACTCTAGGTCTAAACGATAATTTATCTCGACAAAGCATGGCACAATGAAATAAAAAGAACATGTTCTGTATTTTTAAAAGAAAAAAATTTTGTGCAAGTAATAACAAAAAATAAACAAGAAAATATATATTTTTTTCTCTATAGGTATGAGTTCAACTAATACAACTCAAAGAAAATTAAATTTGACTGAAACAAAACTGAACTGACCTCAGAAGAAACAACTACACAACACTAAAAAGAGAAAGCCCTAAAGAGGAAAAAAATAAGAATAACTAAAATCAAAACTGAAAATAATAAAAAAAGTAATCTTGAACTGGAAGGTCTAATTCTGTGGGTTCGGTTCTGCCAGTGGCTGAAGGGAACCTGTTATACAAAATTATCAACAGGTGAGCTAGATAAATTAGACTCAATAAATAATCACTATTCATTAAAGCATAAACATAATTAAATAAGGCATGCAGTATGAACAAAAACTGAACAATTACTACAAGTATATATGACTTCATAAGGCAATAAGAATGTTGTAAATATTGTTATGAATATGCTTAATGATTTTAAGGAAACACAGTCATTTCAAATTTGATCAAGTCTTACCAATTTATAACTTACAAATTATTTATTATTTAGTTTTCATTTATTTTTATATATGACTAGTTTTAATAAACACCTTGAAACCAATATTTTGTGTAAAGTCGTCACTCTATGAGCTCATCAATTCGGCTAGCCAATATTCGAAAGTATTCAACCAATTTACATATCACTGCATAAAAGCATACACAATTGCAATTTTTTTCACAAGTAAATACATCTGCAATATGTTACTATAAACAATCTAGTGATATGCTAAAACAATAATTGTAGGATTTAATCAAATATTCAGAGATTTGTGTAGCAATAAAATAAGATAACTAATTAGTTCATTTTGAGCAATTAATGAAGCATATAACGAGTGTAAAATCTGAAATATAAACAAGATGAAAAGGGCATGATTAACAATTCTATAAAATAATTATGAATCTACTACAAGCAACAAAATAACTCCACTATCTAAGAAGGATGCATTTATACCCTTATAGGAAAGCAGCTATTTATCTCGAAACAACAAAATGATACTTCTCAATATTCAACGGTTCAATTAGCCATCCTACACAATTTAAAATCCAAAACATAAATAATTATATAATAAAAATAATTGTATTAGATTAGGTACAGCAAATTAATAATAATAATAATAATAATAATAATAATAATAATATTATTATTATTATTATTATTTATTATTATTATTATTATTATTAGGAATATGTACACATATATTAATTATTATAATTCTGAAAGAAAAAAACTTAAGCCAATTTTCTAATATTCTAATTCAACCTAATGATCAACTAATATATATATATACACACACACACACACAAGAGCATTAGTAGATATAGAAAAAGAAAAAAAAAAAAGAAAGGGCGTTACAGTGTTCGAGCGAGGATGAACGAAGAGAAGGGATTTCGATCCTTTTACTTCTGCTAATTAAGTCAAAGAGAACGAAGAAAAGAGGGGCGAAAGTGAGAATGAAAGAGCTATCAGGTGCAAAGGGGCAAGTGGGATGAGGCATGGTAACTCCCCACCCTTCAGCCTAAATTTTTAAGGATTTGAGGGGTTCGAGAATCAGCAGATTCGAGAAGGCACAAATAAGGAATGAAAAAAGAATTCTTATAGGAGATCTTTCAAGGTTCAAAGCCAAAAGGTGGTCGGGGTGTCGGTCGCCAAATTGAAATTTATCGATAACTTTGAAAAGAATTTAATATATATATATATATATATATATATATATATATATATATATATATATATATATATATATATATATATATTTGAAAATAGTATTTTAATTTTGAAAAATGAGACTGAATAAATCTCATATATTTAATAGTTCAAGTAACTGAGCACAATATTACAAGTAATACATCACCTTAAAATGTAAGCATATCACTTGAGAGCGGGCTTTATTATATAAATCAAATAATTTATGACATTCATTTGGTCTGCAAAACTTTTTTTTTGTGGCCGATAATTCCCCTATCTAATATATACAAATTATATATGGTTTATTTTACCTGTGTTCTTAGTTCTTCATAGAGGCAAGCTCCTATAGTTAATTACATCTTAAATGACTGAAGTCACTTAAGAAAACTCTCTATTAAGCTCAGTGGTTTTGTTTTCAAGATTTCAAAATTGAGTTTCAAGGTTGGATAAAAAATCAAGAGGGAATGACTCAAGTAAGAACAATTTTTTTAGCAGTCCAAAAGAGCAAAAAGTAGGGGTTGTCATAGATTCTGAGGCGTTCCTCAACGACATCCCAGACTATCCTAATGTTTGGCTTTATGTCTTAGAAATATTATTATTTAATGTTTCGATCCTGAAATTTATTTTAGAATTTATGACTTACATTGACACGATATCTGATCATGTGAATAGCCAAGAAAGATAAGAGGATTTATGTCATACCGAACGACGATCTCAGAATCCTAAAAGAGTTAGGGCTTATATTGCACAATATGATTGTGCAAAAGCCTATAAGAAAAGAGTGAGGATTTACGTCGTGCTAGACAAACTACCTCGAAGTCTTATGGGTGTATGTTATTTAAGACTAAGGAAAGTTTTGCTGAGGTAGATCTGCTCTATTGTTGAGTTTTGCTTTGTTGCTTAATGTTGTCGACCAGCTTGGGGAGTGGGTACTTAAGTCTTATCAGAGAGTTTCAAGTCAAATTTTGGGTTCAAGTGAATCTTGGGGAAGGTAATATAGTTTTGGTGGAGTTATGAAAATGATTCCTTTTCTACAATTTATGGAGGTGTATTTGTGTAGAGTGTGCAGAGCTTGTGCAGTTTCATGTAGAGAAAATTGAGGGAAAGCAGAATTTTGGATGGTGTTATTTCAGTTTTATCCGGGTGGTATTGTGGTAATATCAGAATAGAATCGTGACAGTGGGATTATTGATCGTGCTATCGTGGATGTACTGAGGTGTGATCCCCGAATATTTGCCCATACGTTCTTTTTTACTTTATATTTCTTTTCAATGATAATATATATTTATTTGCATCGGATGCCAAAAACTTGACTTTGAAGAAAATAAGAAATATATATTAATTTTTTTTATAATATGGGATTCTACGCAATTATATACGATGATCACTTCAATTTTCTATAATTTGGTCGGGCAAGGTAAATTAGAGAACACTTCAATTTTTGCAGGATCTACCTCCATACCATTTTCTGATATATGATTTCCTAAAACTATTTCTTCTGCTACCATAAATTGGCATTTTTCCTGGTTAAGAACCAAATTAGTTTCTTCACAGCGTTTTAGAACTTTAGACAGATGTTTTAAACATGATTCAAATGAAATTCCAATCAATGAAAAGTCATCCATAAAAACTTTAATTCATTTTTCAATTAAATCACAGAAAATTGCCATCATACATCTCTGAAATGTGGCAGGGGCATTACATAAACCAAAGGGCATTCTTCTAAAAGCAAATGTACCATATGGACTGGTAAACAATGTTTTCACTTGATCCTCAGGAGCAATTTGTATTTGGTGGTAACCATTATATACATCCAAAAAACAAAAATATTTATGCCCAGCTAGTCTATCCAACATCTGATCTAGAAAGGGAAGTGGAAAAAGATCTTTCCTTGTAGTAAGGTTTTATTTTCTATAATCAATACATATTCTCCATCCTGTAACTTGTCTTGTTGGTATAATCATATTCTTTTCATTAACAGTCACAGTAACTCCTCCTTTCTTAGGAACACAATGAATATGACTAACCCATATACTATCTGAAATAGGGTAGATAAGTCCAGCTTTCAACCACTTTAAAATTTCTTTTTAACAACTTCTTTCATAATAAGATTTAATCTCCTTTGAGGATCAGCCCGAGGTTTGCAGTTATCCTCCATAAATGAATAAATAAGATCCATTAAGTTACAACATAGGGTTTGGTAGCCTGTGACAAACCTATCTATAGGCTTTACTCTCTTATAAATTATAAATGTTTATTGCACAAGATACTAAAGTTTAAAGTGAAGGAACAAGAAGAATCACAAGGTACACTTTTACAAGTTTACAGTACCTTCTTTGCAGCATGTCCTTTACTTTACTTTGCTTGCTTACAAACTTGCATGTTAAATAACAATGTCACCCTGCATGAAAACTAAAACTTCTAGGATAGCCACAAAACTGAAACCAAAACTGGATTAAAAAAAATAAGATAAAATTCACCACCACAACAATAAAAATATATATTAACTTAAAATTTAATCACAAATAAAACAAAAATCACAATTGCAACTAAATTAAAACGTCTTTATCAGATGATCTGGAATACCTCGGAGGATGCAACCTACGACAGCTAACGGGATTTCCCACAGTGTAAATGAAAGTATGTAACTCATTAAGTTGTGTTTAATAAATTCATCTGAACTAAGTGAATCTGAAGAAAATAGTGGTGCCAGAATGAGGGAACCGTGGGAACCTAACCAGTGTCGCTATAATCAACTTTGATATTCCCCAAAATAAGACATTAAGACATCTCAATTCAAAACTTCCAAAACATAAAACTTTTCTTTCTTCTTCAATTGACACTTCTTTAAGCTAAATCTGCTACGACGAGGAGCTTGGAGCATGCATAGTGAGTAGCACATCCATCTTTAAAAGCAAATTTTTTGGAAATTAAAACCACAAGCCATAGGACATTCGAGGTAGCTTGCCTAGTGCAGCATAAACCCTCACCTTATCTCTTTAGGCCTTTGCATGACCATATTGTGCAATATAAGCCCTAACTCGTCCTAGGATTCTGAGGTCGTCATCGGTTATTACATAAACCCTCTTATCTTCCAGGCCATTCACATGATAGAATTAAGTGAATGTAAGACCTAAATAATAAAATTGGTAGGATGAAACACTAAAAACTATCTTAATTTAAAGCCAAATAATATGATAGTTCAGAAAAAACACCAAAATCTCTCTTGGATCTATGTCTTTCCCTTAATCTCTCCTTCCTTTGGACTCCTACAAAAACTGTTCCGGAATTTGAGCTACTCACCTATTGGATCTCCTATTACCACTCTTTCTTGAAGAACCTTATCCTTTAGAATTCATGAGTACAATATTTTCTGATCTATATCAAGAGTTTTCTTAGGTGACTTCGGCTACCTAAGATGTAATTAACTATAGAGACTTGCCCTTATAGGAAACTTAAAGACCCCAAATTAATATAAACCCTATCTAATTCCTCTATATTAGACAGAGGAAATTGTTGGTTGACATAAATTGTTCGTAGACCAAACGGATGTCATGAATTCTTTAGTTTATTTGATCGAGCCTCACTACCAAGCCATGTATCTATTCTTTGGGATGGACACATATCTTGTAATGAAGTGCTCGATTATTTAAATTATATTTTATATGAGATCAATTTGATTTCATATTTTTCAAATTTAAAATATTATTTCTACAAATCCATATTTATTAAATTAAATCAAAAACATTTTTTCACAAAACTACATTTTATACTTTTCACAAGTTTTAATCCCAACAATTTAACGACCGATAGTGTCCAAGCCAACTAAGGTCAAGAAGGGTGTCCTTCCTCATGATCCTATATGAACTCATTTTTTGTTTGTCACATGTCAGTCATAGCCATCTCAAATAGGAATTGAGGGCTTGAGACCACCTATATGAGACTTCACAAAAGAGTCATGAAGCAGTTGGAATCTCTATGGAGGTGGGTCCCATTACTAGTCATCTAGGATAGTCAATAGAAAAATTCTATGACTAGATCCTAAGCCTAAGTAGGGGAAAAGGAAGACCTTAAAATGAGGTAAGCATGGGTAAGACCGTAGGATTCATGCGATTTAGGATAAGCGGTGCGAGAGGAGTTTTTATGGATTTCGTGATTTTTTTTTTTTGAATTTTACATGCTACCCTCTTAAAAAAATTTGGTCCCCAAATTCATACCTTAGTTCTAAAGTAGTTATGGGCACTTTGCTATCTTCCTTTTTTCAGTCTCTCAAGTTGCTTCTTGCTTTACATGGTTTTTCCAAAGTACACTGACAAAAAGGGTTATCAACCTTTACTCTCTATGATTGCTGGGGGATTTTTGTGTGTTGCTACACACCATAAAACTTTTGAAAGACTTCTATCTCGACGATCAGACAAGACATTTTGAAGAATAATATAACTTCCAAAAGAAGAAAATGATACAATAAAAATAGGCCTACCCACCTAAATGATGAAATTCTTTGTTAGCATATGGAACAAGGATTTTTTTCCCTACCTTACGGTGTAAGATAAAGTTTATTTAAATTTTGATTTGTCACTCCCTACAAGTGCACGCCTTCATAAATAATTAAATCTTTAGAGCCATAAGCCCTAATAAAAACTCTCAATTAATGTAATGAGATAAATTGTCAAAGGTCCGACTTTTTAGTGGTTGAATATAAGTAGAAAATCCAAGTGAGAAGAATTAAGCATAAAGAGATGAGACTTATAGTCTTATGACAATATGTCATTGAAAATTCTCATATGAAAGAATTTGACTATCCAAGGTAGGGAGTTTATACCAGAAGAGCAGTGATTGAAGAGTTTGAAGTAGGATTATATTGAGTTTGAAATTATGAGGTGGAGTTAAAAGATGAATCAAGAATACTTTATTTGACTGATAGAAATGATTAGAATTTCTACGTTAAGGATAGAGTTAGGTAATAAAGATTTCTAGATGAAAAGTGAAACCCTAGACTCTATAAAGAATCCTAATTGGTGGACAAACCTAAACATTGAGAATAACATCCCTAATTAGATGCCCATGAGTTTCTATCTTCTCAGGGACATCAATATTTGTCAATTATAACCAACCTCATAACTAGAAATTCCCCTTAAATTTTGTAGTATTGAGCATTTGTAGTTTCGAGGCATTCTTAAATACCATCTTCAACAACCATAGGTTACATCATTCTAAGGTATTCCCTCTAGTTTCAGTGGGTAGGTTTATTTTATATGTCTTAGAAACTAGGAAGGTTTATTTTATATTTCTTAGTCCTTAACACTAACTAGGATATTTATTAAACTTACCAAGGTTTTATACTCAGACTAACCTAAGGTAAGTGTATGGTCTTCAGTTTGGTGTCTAAGTTAGCTAACCTAAGGTTTATGGTAGATCTACCCAGGTTTTATTCTTCTTCTTTATCTTGGTATATGTTGACCTCATTTTTCATGAGGTCTTCTCTTCTTCTCTTTAGTACTTAGGATCTAGCCTTAGGCTTTTCCTTTGACTATCTTAGAGGACTAGAATTGGGACCCACCTTTTAGAAATTCAAACCACTTCTTAACTCCCCGCAAACTCCACAAACTCGACTATAGACCCCTAATCACCTAGAGGGTTGAAATCAAATGTGGAAGTTTAAAGGATGAGTTCCTATGGACTCTTTGGCCTCAGGATCGCCCGGGTGGCCCGGTCCGGTGAAGGGTCGACTCGCACACACACTACACTTTCACACACCTCCTAAAAACACACCCATACCCGACTTGACCTCCCGACTCATGTAGGTGATTCACATGGATGGTCCTTAACCCCTAAGCCCTCGGCTAAGAGGGTTAGGAACAACACTGGTGAATGCCTCAAAATGAGTCCCTTCATGGCTCATGTGGGCTTGATATGGCTTCATGGCTCAACAAAAATGATTTCATTTCACTTATATCCACCCAATCTTCAATTTTCCAAATTTTCAATTTTTGACCCCCGGACCCAACACCCGCCAACCTACCCAAAGCTCCGAATACCCAAATTTCTCAAAAATTTCCAAATCACCCAAAATTCTCCAAAATCAATCCCAAACATTTCCACATCACTCAAATTGGTCATCCATGCCCAAAAATGCCAAAAATTCCAAAATACCCCCCAATACCCTCCAAATACCCAAAATACCCCTCTTGACCCAAAAATCCAAAAATTCAGAAAATTCCCAGAAAATTCCAGAAAATCCCAAATATTTCCAATTTCATTTTATTCAACTACACCATGGGCCAATTTTGTCAATTTACCCCACTTTTATCAAAACCCCCAATTTGACCTATTTTAACCCAAAATGAACCCAATGCCAAACCAAACCTACCCAATTGATCCAAATTCCGATCCAATTCAATTCTAAACTTCAATTCAACATTCCCAACACCAATCTAGACCAAATCTAAGCTTAATTTGATTGACATTTGGATCCAATTTCACTTTTGACCTTAAAGCCCAATTTGAACCTATGACCCAAACTTAACCCAAACTCACCCAATTCAATTCCAATTAACCCCAAATCTTTTCTAAACCTTCCTTGACATCCCCATAAACAAAACACTAACATGATTTGCCCAAAATTTAGACCCAAACCCCACTCAAATTCAACCCAAAGCTAAAAGGCCCATTTTTGACCTAAACCCAAACCTAGCCCAAATGAGCCCAAATCCCAAAATCAAAACCTAACCAAAGCCAAAACCTCTTTGAAACACTCCCATAAATATTTCTCAACATTTATTTTACATCAATTTCAACCCTAGCCCAACATTGGCCCAAGTTAGCCCAATTCGACCTACATAAGCTCACTTACCAATTAAACCCAAATTCAAACCAATTCAAACCCAAATCACCTCAAACTTGTTTCAAACCACTCATGAAGCATCCCTAAACCAAACTCAACAATTATTTGGCCCAAGCCTTTACCAAAATCTCATCCCAAAATCCATTTTAAATTTAAAAGCCCACTTCCCTAAACCTCCCTAAAAGCCCATTTCCACCAAATATAAAAGCCCAAATTTGGCCCTAAAGCCCACATGACATTTCCATTTGCCATCCATTTAATCAAAGCCATTCCCTAAGTTATAATTCCATCATCAAACAATTCCAAATCAAGCCCCATACAAATTCACACCAAAATATCCAAAATTCTTAAAACCCATTTTTATGAAATCGACCCAACCTTTTCCCAAGCCAAATGGAGCCATGGAGCCATGCACAAGCCATATGCAAGCCATGAGAGCCTCTTTACATGTCACCATGCCATTTTGGGCAAAAGGAGGAGGCTCTTTCCTTAATTCCTAAAGGTGATTAACCACTCCCATGATTCCCCTTAACCATGCTTATGCCTAATCGTGCTTGGATGGTGACTTGACCCTACTGATTATGCCGAGCCAAATCACTTTTCCCTCAGCCCAAAACCAAGCCTTGGGTGGTGCACCTAGCCCAAGTGGAGGGGTCGACCAATTTGAGCCAAAATAAGCCCTCTCCCATTCCATTCTAATCCAAGCCTTTTACACATGGCATTTGCCAATTGATTGCACCAAGTCCCGCCCCGACCCACCTCGACCTCGAGGGTGACCCATGCCTCGGCCGGCCGGCCACCTGGCCGCCGGAAAACACCATGCCCAAAACCTCGGGAGGAGCCAAACTTTGGAATTCTCCTCGCCGAGCCGCCCCATGCCTAATGGTCACCATGGTCGTTCTTCTCCTCACCGTAGCAGCTCGATCCCGACCCCTCAACTCCCCCGGGAGGCCCTCCAACATCTCCTATTTAAACCCCTCACCTTCTCGGCCATGAGAAGTGCCGAACCGTACCTTACCGAAACTCGCCAAAATTGCTCCGGATCATTCTCCATACTTAGAGCACTTGATCCCCAAGTGAGATTCCCCCGCCATTTCTTCTCCGAGAGCTCAATTTCGTAGTCGAAATTCCACCCAAAACCAGGACACTTCTCCACAGCGGAGCCAATCCCCAAATTGATTGGTCCTACACCCGCACTAGACCAAGGGAAGGTGTCCACCAAGCAAAAGCCCCATCTCCGTGTCACCCAGCTTGTTCCGGACTCCAAAGGTTGTGATCGCCCTCGGTGGAAATCACACCTGAGCAATTCACCACATCCCCGTGCTTAATCCCTAGCCTCCCGCATCTCCAACGAACGTGCCAAGCATCTCTCGATCGAGGCTTCACCTCTCGCAGCAAAGGTATGAGTTAATTCTTCATCCCAAGCTTCTGGAGATTCTCCATTTCAAATGCTTTAATTTCAATGTATGATAACCGTATAGATGTGTTCGTCTCTTCAAGACGAATCCATAGAGCATAAGAACATGAAAATCCATTGAGTATCGAGTGAGATATTAAGGATTTAGTGTGGACGGCTCTCGGGCGAGGACACTTGGGGACGATGAACGGATGCCGTCCATTTAATACACGCGCGGACGGACGGCCGGATCGCGTCTGGATCGAAGACGGAGCGATACAGCGGGTCCCGGGAGCGCCGACGCGGATGGCGGCGTCGAATGGGAGCGCGCCGCGTGTGCATTCGGAGCTGCCGAGGTTGACGCGGCGCCGCGTCACTTAAATAGAAAATTAGGGATTTTCTTAATTTATTTAATTCCCTAAACTTCAAAAATTCATAACTTTGTGTAGGAAAATCATAAAAATAAAATAAAAATACCCTCTTGCTCAGTGAACAGAGGAGAATAATGTGGAAAAGAAATTAATTAATTTTGTCCAGTATTTTATTTTTAATTAATTATTTACTCCCTGCATTGTTTTAATTCTCCATGCATGTATACAATTCACCATGGCATGAGACCATAGGGCTTTTGAAGCCTCTGAACTTAGGGACATTCCCTGAATTTTCCAAGGTCAGAGGCCATCTCTGTGAAAAGTTATTGATTTTTCAAATGCATGTTGTCTGTTTTAAGTATTTTAATTTCAAAAATTAGCATGTTGTGAAATAAATTCTAGGAAAATTTGGTGATGTTCCTTATGACCAGAGAACCCTAGGAAAAATAGGATTTGAGTTAATTCACTTAGATTAACCCTAATTGGCTTAAACACCCAAAATAGGTTTCTAATTAATTAGAGTTAACCATAGATCAAATTGACTTGAAATCAATTCTCCACTGACCTTTAGGATCAGAGGAAGCCATCATAAAAATTTGAGGTCAATTGGACTTGGTTAGCCCCACTAATTGGGTTAATTAAGCCACTTAGTCATTTTAAATTTTAAAAAATTCATAACTTTCAAAATATCTTTCAAAAATTCACCAAATTGGTTTTGGAGTCTCTCTGATATCAGGGGAGTTTAAGAAAATTAAAATTTCAATTTTCTAAAAAAGTTGATTTTTAATATTATTTTAATATTTTTAATATTTAAAAAATAATAAAAATCACAAAAATAATAAAATTAACCAAAATGTCATATTTTGAATTTTAATCACTTATGAACAAGTCCCATATTTTTCCTAAGTCTATTTAGTGAGATATTAATTTTTAAAGTTCTAGGGTAATTTTAAAATTAAGAAATGTATTTTCTAGCATTTTCACCAAAATAATTATAATAAATCAAAGAAAAATCAGAAAATTGTAAAGTTTAGTTCTCTGGAATCCTTGATATCAGAGAGAATTTTAAAAATTATAAAATTTATTTTTCAACGTTTATTTTATTTTTAAATTAATTAATACTCCAGAACTTAAAATAATTCTAATAAATAAAATATAATTCAAAAAATTACAAAATTTGGTCCAAGTGGTCCTCTAGTCATTAGGAATGTCCCCTAATTTTCTTAAGGACAGAAACTTTCCCTTGGTCATGTTATTGAATTTTCCTTGGAAATTTCTATTTTCTACAAAAAATAATTATATAAATAAATTAAATACAAAAAAATCACATTTTCTCCTCTCATGTCTTTATTGACACATAAATGAAGTCACATAAAAATTTCAAGTTCATTTGAGTTCAATTTAGTGAGTTATGAAATTATTAGGCTTAAAGGGCAAAATGGTAATTAAAATTTTAACCCTTAATTAAAACTTTAGGTTTAATAAAAATTAACAAGCAAAATATTTGATCCTAATCTGATTTGGATGATTGAAATTTAAATAATTGAAGGGTAGAAACCCATTAAGCAATTTAAAAGGATTAAACTTTAATTAAATAATTAATTGAATTTGGAAGAATAATAAAATTGGAATTATTAAAATAGGGATATTATTAGGAAGAGATTTATTCTTTAATTTAAAAATCCCTAAATTAATCATCTCATTAATATTCAACCCTTAATTAAAATGATAACTCAAATTTAAAATATTAAAGGACTTAATCATTAAACTAAAATTAAATCATTAAACTCTTTCAAAAAAATTTCAATTAAATTAAATTAAATTAAAATTAAATTAAATTAAATAAACAAATTAAATTAAATTAAATGAATTAAATACATTAAATTAAATAAATAAAATTAAATTAAATTAAATTAAATAAAATTAAATAAATAAATTAAATTAAATTAAATTAAATTATATTAAATTAAATTAAATTAAATTAAAATTAAATTAAATTAAATTAAGAAATTAAATCAAATAAATTAAATTGAATTAAATTAAATCAAATCAAATTAAATTAAATAAATTAAATTAAAATAAATTAAATTAAATTAAATTAAATTGAATTAAATAACCTTACTTAAGACATGAAGAAATAAATCTAAAATAACTTGAACACTATTCCAAACTTAAATCATTAATTTGAACTTAAATTTGAATCACAAATCATTAAATATCATTTTGCCCTTAAGAGCTTTAGTTATCATAACTCCTAAATAGAACATTAAAATGAAATGTTACTTCACTTATAGGACATTCAAATGTCCTAGTTCACTGAGCAAGTTAACAAAACTTGAAAACCTCTGGACGATCGATTCATTTACACAATTAAATTCATTTGGACTTAAAACAATCCTAGAAATATTGAAAAGATGTTTGGGATCTCTCCTAAGCACTTCCTCAATATGATAGGATGTTGATAAGAACAATCGAACTTAATTGTTCTTCGATGAAGAAAATCGTCTTCAAACTAAAAACACAAAGAACCTAGACGTCATAGGAAATGACTAGCTATAGGATTAGGAATTTGGTAGAAAACCATAAACCTTTCCCTTAGCCTTTACCTAGGAACTTGCTTAAATATTCTAACCGTGTTTTAAGTGCAACTTGGATGACGGGAAGACCCTCCGGGTACGCTTTTATTTTATTGCAGTTTATTTTATTGCAAAAGCACTTTATTTTTCTTGCATGATAAACAACAGTTGCATGAAAACCTACACCTTTAGGACAGAAACCAAAACTGAAACCCAAAACTAAAATAAAAGACACTACAAGATAAAATTCACCTCCACAACATTTCAAAATATAAGACAACTCAAAATTTAATCACAAACGGAACACAAAACTACAATTACAACTAAATTAAAACGTCTTGTTGGATGATCGGGAATACCTCGGATGATGTAACCTACGTGTTGCTAACGGGATTTCCCACGGTCTAAATGAAAGTGTGGAACTCATTCAGCTGAGTTTAGCAAATTCATCCTGGACTAAGTGAATCCGATAAAAATAATGATGCCGAAGGATGGAACCGCGGGATCTTAACCGGTGTCGTTATAATCAACTTTAAGATTTGTTTTAATTAAAACACAAAAAACATTTGGAAATTAAGACTTCTCTAAACCAGAACACTTCTCTCATCTCTTGATTTTTGATTTCTAAAACTAAACCTCTGCAACGACAAGGAGCTCGGAGCATGGTGGGCAGCACGGCCATCGTCGTCGGCAGAAACTCGAACCTACATCAACAAAACTTTCTTAGAATTAAACAACAAAGCCATAGGACTTCGAGGTAGTTTGCCTAGTGCAACATAAATCCTCAACTCTTCGTTAGTGCATTTGCATTGCAAATTAAGCCCTAACCGGTCTTAGGATTCCGAGGTAGTCGTCCGATACGACATAAACCCTCATATCTTCTAGTGCAATTTGTATGATTCTATCATATAAATATAAGCCCTAATTAACTAAAATCGGCAAGAATAAAACATTAAATAAACATTAGGACTTTCCTAAATCCAAGCCAAACAATAGGATAGTCGGGAGATTACCGAAGTCCGCTTCGAATCCGTGATCTCTCCTACTTTTCTTCCTTTGAATTCCTAAAATAAAAATGTTCTAAATTTGATCCATTCCCTATTGAAATTTCCAAAATTCAATCCTTTGAAAACTTAAACTTTGAAATTCTTGAGAGCGGAATTATCGATTATTATCGAGAGTTTTCTTAGGTGATTCCCGTCATTTAAGATGTAATTAACTATAGGGGCTTGCCCTTATAGGGAACTTTAAGAACTCGGTAATATAAACCCTGCTTAATTCATTTATATTAAGCAGGGGAACTTGTCGGCTTATAAAATTGGTTCGCAGACCAAACGGATGTCACAAATCTCATAGTTTATTTAATCGAGCCCCATCATCAAGCAGTGTGTCTATTCTTCGGGATAGATCCACGGTTTGTGGTGCGGTGCTCGTTTATATAAACTATTTCGGGATGTGAGATCGGTTTGATTTCATATCTTAAAACTTTTAAACTTAAAATTATTTTCAAAATCAAATGTTATCTTTTAAACTATATATTTAAATTAAATTTAAAATATAAAAAATTCGCCGACAATTTCTGTAGGCGACTCCCTTTTCAAAATAAAACACATAACCTAAAAATATGCCGACAGTATATTTCAAAATATTATTTAACGTTTAATATGTAATTCATATATTGTTTTAATTCTTAGGTTTTTCAGTTATGGTGAGAAATCAAAGTTTTCCTAAGTTTTTTATTTTATTTTGTTTAGATTTTGATATTTGTGGAGAAAAACTGTCTTCTGGAAGGTTTTCAACTTTCTTTTTGTTTTATGTATTTTTATCTTTATTTTATTTTGAATATCGCATATGAAATGAAATATGAAATAACACATATATTTAGCCTTGGATTAGACTTGGGTTAGAGTTAAATTGAGGTGAGCTAAATTTCCAACTTAGGTTTTCTCAAAATTGAATTGAGGTATGAGAGAGGTGTCGGTTGTTTTATTTTCGCTTCTGTCTTTTGAAAAAAATGTTTTTAGGTGTTTTGTTTTGAAAAGGGTTTTAATTTTATAAAATAGAAATTGATTTAATTTAATATGTATATGTATGGATTTTGAAGTTAATATTTTTATTTTGAAGAATATGAAATCAAACCGATCTCATATAAATAATAGTATAAATAATCAAGTATTTCACTACAACACATGTATTTATCCCGAAGAATAAGTACATGGCTTGTGGTGAAGCTTGATGAAATAAATTAAAGAACTTATGACATCCGTTTGATCTGCAAACCATTTTGACTGACAATTTCCCCTATCTAATATGAAGGAATTAGATATGGTTTATATTAATCTGGGGCTTTTAAGTTTCTAATAAGGGCAAGCCCCTATAGTTAATTACATCCTAGATAACCGAAGCTACCTAAGAAAACTCTTGATATAGTTCAGGAAATATTTATATTCATGACTTCCAAAGGTAGAGTTTTCCAAGAAAATGTGATAGTCAGAAATTTAATAGGTGAATGGCTCAAATTTTTGGAACATTTCATTTTATCAGAATCCAAATGAGAGAAGGGTAGGGGAAGGACATAGATTCAAGAAAAATCTTGATGTCTTCCTAAACTATCATATAGTTTGGCTTTAAATCTTGGAAATGAAGTTGTTTAAATTTCAATCCTGCCAATTAATTATAGGGATTACGTTTGCATAATACCTAATTGTGCAAACAACCTGGAAGATGGGAGGATTTATGTCGTATCAGACAACAACCTCGAAATCCTAAAGCGAATTAGGGCTTATATTGCACAGCGGGGCTGTGCAAAGGCCTAAAGGAAAGATGAGGATTTATGCTGCACTAGACAAGTTACCTCGAAGTCCTATGGTTTTGTTGTTTAGACTAAGGAAAGGTTTTGCTGGTGTAGACAAGTTTTGCTGTTGAAGATGACCGTGCTGCCCACTATGCATGCTCCAAGCTCCTCGTCGTAGCAGGTTTAGTTTAAAGAAGTGTCAATTGAGGAGAAGAGAGAAGTGTCATGTTTTAGAAATGTTTAAAATTGAGATATTTTAATATTTTATTAGAGAAACATTAAAGTTAATTATAGCAACATCAGTTAAGATCCCGTGATTCCATCATCCCGGCACCACTATTTTCATCGGATTCACTTAATCCAAATGAATTTAATAAACTCGACTTAATAAGTTCCATACTTTCATTCAGACAGTGGGAAAACCCTGTAAGCAACACGTGGATTACCTCCTCCATGGAATTCCCGATCATCCAACGAGATGTTTTAATTTAGTGACAATTGTAGTTTTTTTTTGTTTGGTTTGTGATTAAATTTTGAATTGTTTTATATTTTGAATGTTGTGGCGGTGAATTTTATCTTGTTGTGATTTTTTAATTTAGTTTTGGTTACAGTTTTATGGCTATCTTAAAGGTTTAAGTTTTCATGCAGGGTGACATTGTTGTTTATCATGCAAATTGCAAGTAAAGTGCAGAAAAGAAAACACGGGAAAAGAAAGCGCTGTAAACTTTATAAAAGCGTACCTGGCGAGTCTTCTTGTTCCTCCACTTGAAACTTTAGTATTCTTTGAATAAAAAATTATATTTACAGGGAAGTAAAAATCTTATGGATATGTTCGTCATAGGCTTATCAAGTCCTAGGTCATAACACTGTGAACTCCTATTCATTTGTAAGATATTTTTCATTTAATAAATATAATAAGTATAATAGTCCTACAAGGTGTCCAGAAGACTTGTGAAACGGTATAGGAGAAACCTGGATATTTCACAATACTTTTGAACTTCCCTGAGGTCCTTTTGGATTTATTATAGTTATTAGATGATTTATCTCTTTCATACCCTCATGCTCAGTAAACCGGGGTTTTAATCATTTCTAAGAGTAGAGTAATTCATTGTTTATTATTTAATTTAAGAATTATATGGGTGAAGACCCCAAAGGACTAATTACGATTATTAGGGTATTTAGTAAAATTTTGATTCAGGACTTGTAGTATTTTCAAGTATTTAGAATTTGATCATGTTTACTTTTCTAAACTTCTTTTAATTAAATTTGATCAAGCCTAGCTCAGTACCAAGCTCTTAAAATTTTGATGGATACATTTGTAATTCTTTTTAAAAAAGGTAAATGAGTTGGATTAGTAGTTATCAAAATATTGGGCTATCATTTAATACATCAAATAGGGGTCTAAGTTAGTGAATTATTAACCTCCAAGATTAACCCCTAACCCTAAGGATCATTTTATTTAATTATCTTCCAAATTAAAACTAATTAGGAAAATCCAAACATATAGTTTTGATGTGATAAAATTGAAGTTGGTTTCTACCATTTATCCCTTTAATATTTCAAACATCCAAACACATCATTTAGGATCATTAACTGCCCATTTTACCCTTTGATTAGGCCTAAATATTAATTAAGGCTAAAATCCCTTAAAATTACAACTTTGCCCCTAAGGCCTTATCACTTCATAATTTCTTAAATTCAATTCAAATGACTTTGGAATTTTCATTTTACCTTAATAATGAGATAATTAAAACATCAAAGGAGAAAATGTGATCTTTCAAATTTTAATTTAATTTATATATTTATTTTAATGCAAAAATAGAGGTTTTTAATGAAAATTTAATAACCTGATCAAGGCAAAATATTTACTTTGAAATTTTTACTGGAGGTAAACCAAGACCAGAGGACCACTTGGACCAAATTTCATGATTTTTTGAAGTTTATGTTAATTATTAGAATTATTTTATTTTTTGGAGTTTTAATTAATTATAAAATATTTTAAAAATTGAAAATTCAATTTTATATTTTTCAAAATTCTCTTTGAGGTCAGGGAATCCAAAGAAAAAAATTTCACATTTTTCTGATTTTTATATTAATTTTTAGAATTATTTTAGTGTAAAATTAAGGAAATTCATTTTTTACCCTTTTAAAAATTCATTTAAGCCTTTAAAAATTGATATTTTAACTTGGGGACTTAGGAAAAATATGGGGATGGTTCCTAAGTGATTAGGAGACCAAATGTGATAATTTAATATTTTTTAATATTTTTGTGATTTTTGATATTTTTTAATTATTTAAATATTTAAAATATGATTTAAAATGAAAATTTTATAAAAATTCCAATTTTATTTTTAGAAAATTCTTCTAATCACAGAGAACTCTCAAAATTAATTTTATAATTTTTTGATTGGTATTTTAATTATTAAAATTCATTTAAATGCCAAAAATATCATTGGGCTTAAGAAAATCATATAAATTATTAAATTAATTCCAAATGACTTCAAAATTTTTAAGGGAGTTCCTCTGTCCCTGATGTATAATCCACTTTTGCGATATTTATACTTACAACTATGATATGAAAATTAGCAACGACACCAAAAACTTGATCCCGCACTGAGTATATATGTACTGATGATTTTGTTATGGAATTTATGATTTATATTGTGGATACTACGCAAGTATAAGTATCATTATCAAGTAATATAGGGCTCTAATGGAGTCCTAGATATCGATCCCACAAGGAAGTTAGAAAATTTTAAAGACAACTTAAAGTAGATTTACTTACTAATCTAGTGTACAGAAATTAAGAATACTTAGACTATAATAAACTAATGCTTAAAAGGTTGAATATAAGATTTCAGAAAAGTATCTTTCTCCTTGTTTGAGAGAATTAAGTGAATGAAGAATTAAATGAGTTTTTTAATTGTATTGTGCCAAATAGGAGCATTCCTATTATTTACCCTTTGGTCCAGGTGCAAAGAACATTGACTAGTCTTATGTTTGGTTACTGAATCTACGGCTAGGCTGGGAGGATACCGACTGCCACTTCAGAGCTCCCACGTTCCCCTCGCCTGAGGGCTAACATCTACACTTTAGCTCCCAAACAATAGGATCGAATTGAAGATTTTAGTCTGTCACACTAAAATGTCCAATTCTACGCCCGATAGTTAATATTTCCCTATTTATTTGCACCCTCCTTCCAAGGCTTTTGACTTCCATGAATCTTGGATGTAATCTTTACTATAGTTGATAATTAAACATATGTTAACAAGTCAATTAACCAGATTGAAAGTAAATTAAGATTTAAATAAAAGATTAGCACAATTTCTATTTTCATATTTTTAGGCACAACTACTTTAATTCATCATTTCACAAAATCTCGATAAAAAGGAGAAAGACTAAGGAAATTACTCAGAATGCATGAGAAAAATAACACAAATCATGGATTTCATTAAAGTTAACAAACAATAAACAAATATACTTATCTCAATTCTTCTCCCCCAAGCAGACTCCTTGAAGTTCCTTTGACTCTTCCTTCTAGTACATCACACTTAATTAAACTCACCAAGACGCTAAACACTCTATCTACACACTAGAAAGACTCTATATAGAAACTAAAAGACTCTAGAATGACACACAATTGACTAAAATTCATCTCTATTTATAGAAGGAGTCAAATCTCCAAAGCTTGCTTAAGCACCTCTTCAAAAAGGGTCCAGGTTCATTGTATCTTGGCTCTTTTCAACTGTCTCGCCGTCGGCGGGCTTCTAGAAGGTGGGTTAACTGCGCCGATTTCGCCGTCGGTGGGCTCTTTATAAAATATTCAAAATCTCTCGGGAAAATCTCGCCGTCGGCGGCCTTTTTCTCGCCGTCGGCGGGATAGTTCACTTTTCATCTATTTCAGTCCTTTTTGCTCCAAATTCGCTTCTTTTTGTGCTTTTTCTTTCATTACTTATAAATCTTCATTCCTGCAATAAAATAAAAAAAACACATTTCTTTAAAGTGTAATTTCATATAAAATTGGTATAAATTTCTCAATACATTTTTCTGTGGTCAAAATCCCCCAAACTTAATTATTACTTGTCCTCAAGTAATTTTAATACTAAATAAAAATAATGATTATTTGTAATAAAACTTTTATTTCAGAAATATTTTGAATTAGATTTAAATAAATACTATAGTAAAGTTTAATAGAAATATTTTTAGATATTTAATTTAATTCTATAGATATAAGGCTATTTAGTCATCAAGTTTAAGATTTCTAGTCTTCTATTTAATTCAAGAATGACTATACTTTTCAATATTAAATTACTTAAGATATTTAGATGATAGGAATTTCATGAAAGCACTACTTAGTAAAATACTAATCCATATATATAAGTTCAGAAATGTAATTGAAGTTTACCTTTTAGGTTGATTCAAATGAAGCCAATTTTTGATAAGGCATCTCTTCAAGCTTCTCCTTACTTTATATATATATATATATATATATATATATATATATATATATATATATATATATATATATATATATATATTTCTTTTTCTTTTCTTTTCGGATTGATTTTCAATCCCTTTTTCTTTACTTTTTAGGTGAGGATCACTATTTTTAGTTAGCCTATTAATAAATTTGAACTTTATTTTCCTCTTCCTAAATTTGAAACTGGAAATATTTACTTCTCTTATATGTATTTCAAAGTTTTTACTTCATTGAGTTTCAATCTTTTCTTTCTCAACTAAATACCTAAGAATTTTATATTTGAAAATATAGTTTTCTTTACTATAAATAGTTAACTATATTCTTATTCTCTTATACCAAATATCATTAATCTACAAAATTATTTAATCATTAAAAGTATTTCTCTTAACTTTCTATAATAATTAAAAAAATTAATTCTAGTTTACTGAATTAAAATTACTACAGAAAATCATTTTATAATAATTTTTGAAAATATAAATTGAGAACAATTTAATAATATAATTTGTGTTTTTCCTTCCCCCAAACTTAAATTTTTCTATCTATCTATATAGGGTGAAAAGGAAATAAACTGTAATATTTAAATCATACCTTCGAGCTTTAGGTATTTCTTCTTTTGAAGTTACGGAGTTCTTTTCATCACTTAATTACCTGTACTATTAATAACTTTCTACATACATAATATTAAAGAAAGTGCTTTGAGTAAATAAGTTTAACACAATACTACCACATTTTATACTAAAATATGACACTACATCCACATATATTTACTAATTCAATCCAAGATTACAATAAGCAATCTGAAAACATTAAAAATTTAAAAACTATATAACTTTAACAACAATGTTTAAAAAGATCTACACCACATCATAATCAAGTTCATAAACTAAACATTAATACTAAAGTTTTAAGAAAAACATACAATCAATCATAACATCAAAGTTTACAAGTCAAATAACTAAACAAATAAACATAGAATCTAATCTTCCGCATCAAAGTCCCAAACTATATCATCGTTTCTTTGATCAGTGGGTGGATTAGGCTGGTAATGACTGTAGCGGGGGCATTCAGGAAATATAACATCAAGCTCTCCTCTCCGGTAACGATTCTCAACATCATAATAAGCTATCTCAAACTCCGAATGTCTCTGGAGATACTCACTGTCATAATCATGCCTTCGCTGTAATCCTCCAATTCTCTGATCAATATGCTCCAGTTTTTCCTCAATCTTTTCAAAGCTCTTCCGCTGTAGAGTCATCTCATTCATCAAATCATGAAGGGTAGGAGTACTATAGGGAGGAGGGTCATAACTGGTAGAGGGAATATCTCTACTCGAAGAAGGTACATAGCTCCTAGCTCCAGATCTCCATCCTTCGTGGGATTCATATTTTTTTATATTAGCCGGAGTAATGGGTTTCATTGGCTCCACCCATTCCTCATCATCTCTTACTTCAACTCCAGATAATTGGCAGAGTGCAAAAATCAGACCAGGGTGTCCTAGTCCTCCTCCACTCTCACTTCTTGCAGTGGCTAATATATTCTTATAAATTATACTTCCCACATTAAAACTTCTTTGGTTATGAATACAGAAATTTAGAACTTCTCTATCTCTTGTTACCTCACTGTTGACCTCATTTTTGATGAGGTCTTCTCTTCTTCTTTTTAGTACATAGGATCTAGCCTTAGGCTTTTCCTTTGACTATCTTAGAGGACTAGAAATGGGACCCACCACTTAGAAATTCCAAACACTTCTTGATTCCCTTCAAACCCCACATGTTTGATTGTAAACCCCCGGCCACTTGGAGGGTTAAGACCAATATGTGGAGGTTTAAAGGATGAGTTTCCTATAGGACTCTTTGGCCTTAGGAGTACCCTGGATGGTCCGGTCCAGTGAGGGTTGACTCGCACACATCACACTCTCACACACATTCCGAACCCTAAACCCACCAAAATACTCCAATACCCTCCAAATACCCAAAATACCATTTTTAACCCAAAAATCTAAAAATTCCAACAAAATTCCCAGAAAATTCCAGAAAATCCCAAATATTCTCAATTTCATTTTATTCAACTACACCACAAACCTAAAAATATGCCGACAATTTCTGGCGACTCCGCTGGGGAATAGTTCCTCTCTCCATTTTAATCAAATAGTTCTGCTTTCAAAAATCGGTAGTGTATCCATGTCCCTAATGGATCAAACTACCCTTCTTTCCGTTGGAATATCATGTTCATTTCTACCTTGAACGAGTATGGCCAACATTCTCTCGGATCTAGGAGCCACCGTTTAGACACCCCTAAACGGAGAGGTTCCGAGATCCTTTTACCTCATTTCTGAGGTGGGGTGGACCCCCAATAGGTGTTAGTTTAGGAGTGATCCTTCGAGTCGAGAAGTCTTGCATAAGACTTTCTTTTCCTTTCTAATTCTGAATCAAATTCATTACCTTCTCTACACATTCGAACATTCCGTTCTAAATAAACAAACACTCTAATGAATGACTCTTTTAACAAATATACATGGACAAGAATGTGTTCGGACTCTTTTCGATTCCTTTCTTTTGGTCCTGATGAGAAGAAGCATAACTTGGGACTGACAATCAGAATCTACCTTGCAGAAATGGAAGCCCCAAAGCTGATTTTCTCCTTCACCAACGGACCGGACTTTCTTGTTTACAAGGATGAGTCGCCCGACAATGGGATCATCCGGTTTGGACAAGGATTTGAGAACACAAATGTCAAGATCGCTGACGTTACCCTTTTCGCACTAATGGACAAAGTGTCAGAAGCTGAGAAACCCATGATTGAGTTCAACCTTAAATCAACTCAAGAATTTCCTCCTCTGCAGAGGGTTCCAACTGAGAGGAGTACCGCTGTCCATAGAAGGACCGTTATCTCTACCCCCACTGGTTTAGTCGTCTCCGCACCTGCCCCGGCTCCCGCCAAACTGAAGGGGAAGGAAGTTCAAATTTGTAACGAGCATGTTACCGTGGAGGGTACAGATTTCCGTGCAAGACCTTCTATTTTTGAAATTGGGTCCAGCCTCGAGGGTTCCACCCTTAACACGGACTCGGAGGAGAAACAGAGGCGGGAAGATTGCCGGGAAGGCCGGAGCTGGCGAAGTCGCTTTCCTAGAAGAAATTCCCGAGTACACACCACTACCTGAATACATACCATTGTCTGAGTATACACCCCTTTTGGAAGGGAGCAGATTCCATCCCCTTTCCGCTGCAGCTGACGAGGAAAATGTCCGCAGGATTGCTTCTACGTTACCTCGACACCGCATACTATAGCGACAATAGAAAGAAGAGGGCTAGGGTTACACCACTCGCCCGATTACGGATCGTGATTGAAAAGTTAGCGAAGAAGGAAAGATGCCCTGTGTCGGAAATTTTAAGAAGGATAGGGCGGGTGCCAGCCAAATCTCGTCTTGGGCCGCGAGTAGAATCTGCTATCGCTGCAGAAGAACCAAATAAGAAAATGAAAGCTAGCCCACCTGTTGTTGTTTCAGGTTTACAGATCAGGGAGGATACCACCTTCCAGCATTCAGCTGACAGACCATCCGGTTCTAGGCCTTCTGCTGCTAGAAGGATGGTATGGCGTCCCACTACCGGCCAGTTAAGACCGAAACAACGACCAGAAAAGGAAAGTCTCGTCAGGAGACTTGAGTTCGAGGAAAGTGCTACCGCAGTAAAGGGAACTCATGAGAAAGAAACTCGACAGTTATCACATGACACCTGCAAGGATATACAGAAAAGACCACTAGAAGATGCTATGGAAAAGCTAAGAACTGATATTCGGCGATTAGCAAGGGGCTGAGATCCTAATTACTTTATCAGGCTATCAAAGTTGCTACAAGCTCTCCACTTGGTATATCCGATCGTGGTCAAGACGTTGAAGGATCGTGAAGCTACTTTCAGACACTCAAAATGAATGACATCAAACTTCGCGACGGTGAGATCTTTCCAAAACAAACACTTTTCAATTCAACACTTTTTCAAAATTTCATTAATATAAAAATAAGATAATGTTTTAAATTTCATTCGATCTATAATAAAAAATAAGAATCTAGACGTCATAGGAATTGATTAGCAATAAGATTAGAATTTTGGTAGATAACGCGAACCTTCCCTTAGCTTTACCTAGGTATTTATTGTAAATATATAAATGTTTTAACATGTGTTTTAAGTGTAGGTGAAAATGATGGGAGTGCTACCGGGTATGCATTTAAGTTTATTGCGGTTTACATTTAGCAATTTATTAAATGTCTTACTTTCCCGCATTTACAAATGCATGAAAATGATCGAACCCGGCATGTTTAAATAACTCAAAACTTAATCACCAACAAAAATAAAGCTGTAATTACAACTAAAAATTAAAATGTCTCGTTGAATGATCGGGAATACCTCGGATGATGTAACCCACGTGTTGCTAACGGGATTTCCCACGATCTAAATGAAAGTGTGGAACTCATTCGGTTGAGTTTAGCAAATTCATCCGGACTAAGTGGATTCAATGAAAATAACGGTGCCGAGATGACGTAACCGTGGGATCTTAATCGGTTCTGTTTAAACAACTTTAATATTTGTTTTAATTAAAATATTAAAAACACTTGAATTTTAAGATTTTCTCTAAATCAAAACACTTCTCTCATCTCCTGATTTATGACTTCTAAAACTAAACCTCTGCAACAATAAGGAGCTCGGAGCATGGTGGGCAGCACGGTTATCATCATCAATGAAACTCGAGTCTACTTAACGAAAACTTTCTTAGAATTAAATAACCAAGCCATAGGACTTCGAGGTAGTTTGCTCTAGTGCAACATAAATCCTCAACTCTTCGTTAGACATTTGCATGATCATATCATGTAAATTAAGCCCTAACCGGTCTTAGGACTCCGAGGTGATCGTCCGATAAGACATAAACCCTCACATCTTCGAGAGTCGTTTGTATGATTATGTCATACTAATATAAGTCCTAATTAATTAAAATTGGCGGTATTACAACATTAAATAAACTCTCAAATTGAAGCCAAACAATAGGATAGTTTGGGAAGTTGCCAAGATTCTTCTTGGATCCTCGACTTCTCCTACTTTTCTTCCATTGGACTCCCGAAAATAAGCGTTCCAAATTTGATCCATTCCCTATTGAAATTTCCAAAATTCAATCCTTTGAAAACCTTAAACTTTGAAATTCTTGAGAGCAAAACCACTCG